>JALMGJ010000004.1:112041297-112697297 GCA_023362775.1 Charina bottae
TGGACGGAGGCTGCTGAAAGTGAAGGGAACAAAACTTTATTTTTAAGCTACAAGTATTTCATACATTGGTTCTCATACCTCAAGTTGTCAACTGACAAGCCTAAATAGGAAAAAATTAAAATCTCCCTTTCTTCCAGCAAGTAGTAATATTCATGAGAGAATAAATGATCACACATTTAAACATCTCAATCAAGCCGCTACATCAATAGTTTGGGTAATAAGGATATTTTTATTGGAAAAAAATCAATCAATTAAGTAATGACATATTGATTAAAGAAATTTCCTCACAAGGGATTTTGAAAGAGCGCTACCTTATCTTTTCAAGTTAATCAACTAAAACAAATAATCTGTTAATTGTTTTGGATGCCTTTGCTTTAAAAAAAAAGACTCTTACATAGCAATGTTATGCACACCAAATCCTAAACCCCCAAGGAACGCAGCTGGTTTTACCTCTGAAGAAAGAGGAATAGGCTTACACTCTAGTACTAATCAATCCTAAATTATGGTATTTCTTTATTGTACAGATATTTCTCATACATCTTTTTAGCATCCAACTATAGATCTATAACACTTTAAAATATGTCGGCATAGTTTGGAATGCAACCAAAATATGCCAAAAGTGGATTCTGCCAATTTTTATTTCCATACAACAACACCTATGTAAGAGGCCTATCACAGTAAGAACTGATCTATCAAGTAATGGTATCCAGAGTGGGGCGGGGGGGGGGGGGGCACCAAGCTGGCCACACAAATTGATATCATGTTTATATTTCATTTCTAAGCAATTCCTAGGTAGCATTCATACCAAGCTGAAAAAGGTAGTCTCCTTCAAGTGGAACTCAGTACCTGATGACTTCATGCAGAGATCTATGTAGTTTTCTTGGAAACAATATGCAGTTGAAGACAGTCTTCTTCCAGGGATTTATTGATCTATTTCCTGTTTAACTTTTAGCCCTGGAATATCCTGGTGGTCTCCCATCCAAGTACTAACCAGACCCAAGCCTAATTAGCTTTTGAGGCCAAGTAAGTTCATAGGTTCCACTGAAATCAATGGGATTTAATTGATTTAATGAGTCATGGTAACTGTATCATTGATTTCAATGCTTCTCACTAGTATCTGATTGTCTGAATTCTAGACCATAACAAACAACAGCAATTTGAAATGCAGCATTAAAAGAAAACACATCACTGAGAACAATAAGATCGCAAATAATTCAGATAACAGTTGGCAAGTTAATTCATACACACACACACACACACGCACACGCACACACAAAGATATAGTCCAGGCATCTAGTATATATTATCTCCCAAGGTCCAATCTTATTAAATTGTATCTAAATAAGCAACAGATATTTGAAATCAAAAATAGGTTTATGCCACCTGCACTTTATGAGAAAGTGATCCATAATATTGAGGCAGCCATTAAGAAGACCTACTCCTCATTCATATCAACTGAACCATGGGTCGGAGCGGGACATAGAGAAAGCCTTCTCCATTTTGAAGTTAGATCCTGGAGGAAATACCCCTCAGGTATTCTGGACTCAAACCATGTAGGGCTTTAAAAGTGGTCACCAACAGTTTAAATCATGTCTGCATGATGTACTGCAATTGTGCAATGGCATGTATCTCCAATAGGTTACTAACTTACCTGCAGTGCTTGGGGTTCTAATCTACATTAACAGTAAATCAATGCAACATTGATTTGCGGCATAAGTTAAATCCTTTTTCATCTCTGCCCTACAGGGCAGTAAGGATGAAGCTGGGAGAAATGTGGAACTTTGTCCTTACCATACCAAAATACCGGAAAGCAAGACAAATGACCTTGCTGCTTGCTCCTGAATGCAGACATATTAAAGAACGCCCATTTAACTCGAACTTGAGTTTAAAAAGTATACTTAAGATCCAATATGTGCGTTTATGAAAACAGCCCTTACAGAAGTTCTGCATTTTAAGTAGCCAGTCATGCAGAGGAAAAAATTATATAAAGTTCCAAAGGTTTTGAAATACGTGTCTACCCTGTTGGACTCAATTACAGCATCGCCCTACAGCCCTTGGATTTCCTAGTTCTTCATTTGATCTAGACAAACTGCTATTAGGCAAAAAGATTCATTAGCAATAAACGAACAAAAAGTATTTAGTCTTTAAGTCAGGAGTGAAGAAGCTACAGCTCTCTAGATTCTCCTCCCATGAGCATGAAGTATGCATGATCAATGATCAGTGATGCGTCAAGTTGCAACTTAACTACATAACCAACGGGCTGTAGGTTCCTCGCTCTTACCTTTAATGTTAAGACATTTTACCATCCTCCAGATGTGTTTGGGCAGCAATTTCCAATAGCAGAAAGCAGTGCTAAATGGGAATTCTGGAAGTTGCTATTGAAAAAGACACTCTTGTTTTGTGAATTTGAAAAAGATTACGAGACTTTGGTTTCCAGCAAACAAAAGTAAGCTGTGCAAGACTGACATCTTCTGTTATAGGTAAACCTAGATTAAATAATATATAAGCAACAGGTAGAAAACATTTGTGAACATAACTGTAATATAATCTGATTGATGGATGATGATAACAACTACTGTATATCAAGTAGACAGTCATTGATTTTACGGTGCAGATGATTCACAAAACAAAACAAAACATTCTGGTCACTTATAATCCTATGTGATAATTTTATTAGTCCATCTGACTGCCAAGTGTGAAAGAATATAGGATTTTCTAAGTTGTCACCTGGTTGGTATCAGGTGTCAGCAGGAGCAGGGGAAAAGTATCAAATCAAATCAAATCTTTATTATGGTCATAGATAGCATAAAGAAAAGCATATGGGATAAGCAATGCATGATTTTAAGAGCCCTCCTGGATTTAGTCAAAGAGCTGTCCCAGCCTTCTCAAACCCAAGGGCATTCCAGATGTGTGGACATCAATCCACAGAACTTACCAACCAACTTTACCAATCATGACACTTCTGATTGTTTTAGAAGTTGAAGTTCCCACCTTTGGAGGGTGTCCACACTGGGGAAGACAGGCATTCTGTGTCGCACATATTCAAGTGGGAAGCTCAAAAGAAAGCAGTACTGCTCCTCATCAGCCATTATTTAAAGCATTTATATTTGATTCAACAGTATTCAGCCACTGATAGATTCCAAAATATTCCAAAAATTGTTTAGTCCCTTTCTAAAATCAGGTAATTTAGAGGCAAACACCAAATGTAATGGCAAGGAATTCTACAGTTTAACTGCACTCTATGTGTCCTTTTATCAGCTCTCTGATTTCAGCTTTAGTGAAAGTTGGAAAATATCTACATTTTCCACACCATTTACATGGTGGCTCAGCGGGTAAGACGCCAGGCTTGTCGATCGGAAGATTGCAAGTATGGAGGTTCGAATCCCTAGCCCTGCGTGATGGAGGGAGCTCCCGCACTAGCTCCAGCTCTTGCCAACCTAGCAATTTGAAAGCATGCAAATGCAAGTAGATAAATAGGTACCACTTTGGTGGGTAGGTAACAGCGTTCCGCATGCGTCATGTGGCCACATGACCGTGGAAGCGTCTTCGGACAACGCTGGCTCTTCGGCTAACAAACGGAGATGAGCACCGGCCCCTAGAGTCAGACACGACTGCACAAATGTGCGGGGGGAACCTTTACCTTTACTTATCACTCTATTGGGAACTGTTCTTGTGTCCATAGGTTGCACTTTTAATATGTTTGGCATCCAAGAGGTGTTTCCTGTGATACCAGATGTGAGCAGGCCAAAATTTTCATCCTTTTTAGCTGGGCAGATGACTGGTTTAAGAAAATAATAGAAGTGAGTGCCTTAGGCTTTGCAGATGGCACCATCCTGAGGCACCATCATATACACCCAGCAAAACTGGAAAATCAGTGCAATTTTTGGAGATTTCAACAAGAGACTTATGTAGTATAGAGTTAAACTCTGCAAAATTTATCCCCACTCAGTGGCATCCCCAGCAAACTACAATGATGCCAAAATGATTGACATCATGATATGAATGATATGACATCAGGCAAATGCCACCATTACATACTTGTGTCCAATGTTTGTTGCAAGAATATAAATCATGCTGTCTCTGTAATGATGTCATCACACACATCATTTGCCCTCCTTGCTCTTACTGTGGACACCCATTCTTCCACTTCCTCCAAATCTGGGACAAAAGATTTGACCCCATTTACCTTCTGGAGGCCCTGAGACCATCAAAGGCATGTGACAGGGCATATGAGTCTCATAGGTTGTTCACCCCCACTCCATCATGTCCTCTTCCTCACCTTCTTTCTAAGCTAGGAAACCCAAGTTCTGTAGTCTTTTCCGTGATTTTCCAGATGCTTCCATCAAAATATCAGTGAATATACTGTATATATTCATATATAAACCTCTTTTCCATGGGGTTGGAATAAAATAGAACCATAAAAGTTTGCATCTGACTGGATCCAGGAAAGGGAAATAAGAGTTCACAATGTCAGGAAGTGAAAAATGATCCAACTATCTGCTTATATACAGGTTACAGGCTGAATATTTCACTCTGCATTTGCTTGGAGCTTTCACCAACACTGTGTTACATTTCAAGGATCTTATACTTATCAACCTCTGGATAGCATAACTAAACAACTACTGAAAATTTGCTTCTTATAGCTTCTTCTGCATTGGGCTGCATCAGTGAAAGAAAAGCTTGGACAATTCATAAAATACAGAATGACTGAGTGAAATGTTCAAAGGACTTCAAATTATCAAAGTCACATAGCTTACAGATAATGGTGGAACACAGATATGTGTTCAACTTTTCAATATTTATTTAAGAGCTTACAGTTACTCTCTGGTAATTTTCCCCCTAGTAAATATAGATGGGATTTCAGTCTTAATCAGGGAATGAAAATCCAAGACGTTGGACAGAAAGTAGAAAAGCATTCATTATCACAGTCAACTTAAATTGGGCATACCCATTTTTGAGCTGCAAAAATACCAAGACTACTAGAGATCCAAAAAAGTCCAACTCTTCATGGCATTCTAGCACTCAGCTGGATTTTTACAACCTAGATATAGTATGTTTATTTAAACAAACAAACAAAAAATTGGCATTTTTTTTAACTGAACAATTACTGTAAATATACAAAGCAACCTGCAAGACATTGAGCATCAGAGCAGAGTAGAACCAGGAAGCTGATGTTTGAATCAGCATTCAGTCATGGCCTAAACTGTGGCTACCATATTACCAACCCCTCTTACTGGCTATTTGCCTGCAGTTTCCATGACTTTACTAGGACTATTAAATCAGTCTGTAACACTTCTGCCAAATCCATTGATCTGCCCAATTCAAACTCATTATAAATTAAATTTCAATTCTCTTGGGTAATCCAGTAGGCCCATCACATTTTTTTTTCTCAAACACAAGGTGACACTCATTCTCAGTTTGGCTGCCTAAGCAATTGCTGGTGCTTTCTTTCTGAAAGAAAGAGAAAAAGAGAGAGAATGTATTTAAAACTTATGATTCTATAGGAATTACACTCTCAAGATATTTATGACTGCTCCTTCTTATATCCTCTTTTCAATCATCAACTTTTCATTGTTCACAACTTAAACTCTAACGTGTCATTCTAGTTAGCAAACATGTTTATAGCATTTTGTGTAGTATAAATGAAACATTTTTAGCAGATTTACCAGGATGCAAAACTACAATTCCAGAAACATAATGAATGAGCATAATAACGTGTTGCCAAATAATTGGATATTTATTATTGTTTGAATTCATAAATTAGGGTGGAAGAAAACAGCTACAAAGCAGGCATCTGCTGAAACTTATTAAATTCTAAAGCTTGGAAGTACGGCTTTCTGTCTACAGATTGCAAACAATAGAAAACTTAGAATTCATTAGGACAGGGTTTGGGTTCTAGATGACTCACAAAAGCCTTTCTTTCATGCTGAGAGAAAGAGAATAGAAGAAAAATCCAACCTGTGCTGTAAGTATAAGCAGCATTTATGGCTCCTATTCATGGGTAGAACTGCAGGATCACGAACTCCCAATGCAAAGCATCTCATGCTAGTCTTTTGGAAAGCCAAGATTAAGTCAGAGCATTTGTACAGTATTTTCCTTGCAGGAGGGTTGCAACTATTCAGCCTCCCCCATAATACTAAGCTATTTAGTCCAGCACTTCATCACATTAAATTAAATTACCCCTCGCTGGATCGTCACCTTGTTGTGGTGAGTGGGCTTGTGTGTTCCCAATGAACCCTGTGAGCGAAGCCGTCGGGAGTCATGTACTCCTGGTAGGGTCACCCATGGCGGTAAGGTCCAGGGGGAGGAACCAGACAAAGAATGATCCAAGAAAGTCCTCAATGGCAGAACAGGCGGAGGATAACAAGGTGTATTGTTACAACGGCTGCGAAGGCGGATGAAGGCTGCATCAGACAAAAGGTCACCAATCGTCATGGTACCCATGCCATTGGATTAGAGCCTTTTTCTGTGAAGGTTGTGTGCTGATCGTTGTGCACCGATCTCCACACATAAAACAAATTCATGCACAGGCGTCTTCCAACCACACCAAACCCAAAACAACCATAAGTCCCATGGCGATTGATGAATGGCAACGGGGGCAGGACTGTGAAATCTGGAAACTCCTAGTCATGGACCAGCACATGGGCGGTGGATACAGATTCAGTCGTCCTGACTCAAGGTTCGAGGCAGTTGAGTAGTTCGGCAGCTGTATCCACGACTGAGCAGCCCTATTTATTATTGACAAGAAAAGGAAAGCCTTCCGGATATGGCAAAAAGATATTAACTGTGCCGTTAAGAAAAAAATCTACGCCAGTGCAAAGGCAGAAGTCCAAAGAAGAAATAGAGAACTTAAGAACATATGGTGGATAAAAAAAGCCCAAGAAACCCAACATTTTGCAGATGCTCATGATGCACGGGGCTTTTTTAATGCCATAAAGGCCATCTATGGACCAACAAACTATGGTACAAATCCCTTACGCTCAATAGATGGTGCTAAACTTCTAAAGGACGAAGAGTCTATTGCACTGCGCTGGAAAGAGCATTACTACAATCTCCTTAATCGTCACTCTACTGTGGCTGATTAAGTCTTCTTGCAAATCCCGCAAAAACAAATAAGAGATGAGCTTGCAGTACCCCCTAGTTTGGAGGAAGTCAGTAAAGCCACTAAACAAATGAAAAATAACAAAGCTAGTGGACCTGATGGGATTCCTGCTGAAGTCTTTAAAGAAGGCGGGCCTGAACTTACACAACAACTTCATAAGCTCATCGAAAAAATCTGGCTGAGGGAGGAGATTCCAGCAGACTTTAGGGATGCCATAATTATCACTCTCTTTAAAAAGGGTGATAGAACAGACTGTGGAAACTATCAAGGCATCTCCCTTCTAGCCACAGCAGGCAAAATCCTGGCAAAGATCATCGCAAACCGTCTCCTATCTGTATCAGAAGACATCCTCCCTGAAACGCAAAATGGCTTCCGCCCTTCCAGGGGAACAGTGGATATGATCTTCACTGCACGACAGCTTCAAGAAAAATGCAAGGAGCAAAACTGCCCTCTGTACATGGCGTTTATTGATCTGACTAAAGCTTTTGATACTGTAAATCGTACTGCTCTCTGGACCATCCTTCTGAAAATCGGATGCCCTGATAAATTTGTGAATATCTTGTGGCTACTCCATGATGACATGATGGCAACAATCCTGGATAACAATGGCTCTCAAAGCGATCCATTTAAAGTGGAATCCGGCGTTAAACAGGGATGTGTTATTGCTCCAACCTTATTCGCTATCTTCATCGCTATGATTATACACCTTGTTGAAGAGAAACTTCCTACTGGTGTAGAAATTATATATCAAACAGATGGAAAGCTTTTTAATCTTAGTAGGCTGAAAGCAAAAAATAAGGTAATTACAACTTCTGTTATAGAACTTCAATATGCTGATGATAACGTAGTCTGTGCACACTCCGAGGAAGATCTTCAAACTATCCTAAACATCTTTGCAGAAGTATATGAAAAGCTTGGCCTCTCTATTAACATTAAAAAAACCAAAGTGCTTTACCAGCAAGTTCGAACCAATCCCTCCACAGCGCCATCAATCCAGTTTAAAGGTGTGTCACTAGAAAATATCAACCACTTTTCTTATCTCGGCAGCCATCTATCTACAAAAGCCGACATCGACGCTGAAATTCAGCATCGCCTGAGCTCTGCGAGTGTAGCTTTCTCCCGAATGAAGCGTAGAGTGTTTGAGGATCGGGACATTCGCAGGGAGACCAAAATGCTTGTTTACCAAGCCATTGTACTACCAACCCTTCTGTACGCCTGTGAAACATGGACCCTCTACAAACGCCACCTCCAACTTCTTGAAAGATTCCATCAACGCTGCCTCCGAAAAATTCTGCAGATTGCTTGGGAAGATAGGCGGACTAATGTTAGAGTATTAGAAGAAGCGAAAACCACCAGCATTGAAACAATGATCATCCAACATCAACTTCGCTGGACCGGCCATGTTGTTCGAATGGCTGACCATCGTCTCCCAAAGCAGCTACTTTACTCCCAACTTAAGAATGGAAAATGGAATATTGGTGGACAGCAAAAGAGATTCAAAGATACTCTCAAAGCTAATTTAAAAAAATGTAATATCAGCATTGAGAACTGGGAAGCCCTAACTCATGAGCGTTTCAATTGGAGGTCAGCCTTTATTAAAGGCGCTCTGGACTTTGAAGAAGCACGAGTACAGGGCGAAAGGGGAAAAAGAGCTAAAAGGAAGCCACGTCAAGCAAACCCTCATCATGACTGTCTCCCACCCGGAAACCTATTCCCTCATTGTGGGAGGTTGTGCGGATCCAGAATTGGCCTTTACAGCCACTTACGGATCCACTGTTAAAATTTTACCCTTGGAAGACAATCTTACTCGGCTACGAGTGATCGCCAATGAAAATTTAGTCCAGCACTACATCACATTAAGTAGGGCTACCTCAAAAATGCCATAGGTTACATTCCAATGTGGCTTGCTGTCTTGATAGCATAGATTTCAGAGCAGAATATGATTAGGGTTATGCAGGATTAGCAGAATATGTCCCGTTTTGAACGGGACAGTCCCGTTATTTTAGCATTTTTGAACCATACCGTCTTTTTGACAAAAATCTCAGTATTGTCCCGTTTTGGGAAACAGCCTGGAAAATGAAGCCCTCCCGCCTATCAGCGTGCAGCAAAGGAGGGTGGAGAGGCGGGCCGAGCAGTGCTCGGCCCGATTGGCCAAGATGCACAAACGGCGCAAAATGCGAATAATAAAAGGGGCAGTGCAGCCAACATGCGCTGCCAGAGACACCCGTCTACACCGGTCTTCTACGCTGCCCTGGAAGCCCGGTTGTTTCACCATGTGCGAGCCCATCGCCAGAACTAGCACCACAGTCCACCCCATTCCTGCCTCCTTACCTGATCCTGTCGGTGCCGCATGCTCCGAAGCCCTGCAGTGGTGAGTCCTGACCCTGAGCCTTGCCTCCTGACCAAAGATCCGGTCCCTGAATCCCATCCCTGCCTCTCTGCCGGGAGTTCCGCTGCCAAGCCTTGCCTCGCTGCCAAGAAGCCAGCGTCCAAACGCCCACTCAGCCTTCCCCCCTGGAATCCGCTGGGCTCTCTGCCGCTTTTGCCCAATTCGTGCACTCCAGTCTTGCTGCCTCGCCACCGCTCTTGCAGCCGAGCCGAGCCTCACGGCCCCCAGTCCCTCCGCCCTGGCAGCCAGCCTAGATTACGTGCGCTCACACACCCTTTCCAAACTTCCGGCCAGGTGGAGAAGTCCCTCTTTCAGCAGCACTGCTGAGCCGAGCTGTCCCGGGTCCCTGGGAGGACAGAGTGAGGCACGGCAGGAAGCCTCCCGGCATGGCGCTCTGAGCTCCTCCACCCCGGTAGCAGCAACGGGCCCCGGGATGGGAGGAGAGCGCTCTCACCACCTGTCCACGCCGGGCAGGAGGAGCTGTCCCAGACAGAGCAAGCCAGGGAACCGGTTGGCCGGGGCACCGCCGAGCTACGCGGTGGGATGCAGCCCCTCCGGTACGGAGCTGCCTCAGCCTCCTGGAGCTGCTGCTACTGGTGGTGATGCTAGCCCTCGCTGGAGGTACGCAGGATGGCGGTGGGGCCGGCTACATCCTGTTCTGTCCCTTCGGAACAGGCGCGGGGGAGGCGATGTTCGCGTCTGTGTTGCTGGAGCTGGTGCTGGCGGGAGAACCCCTCTGGACAGGCACAGTCTACCGTTGGGGCCACGGTGGGCTGGGCGCCCCTTCCCGCCTGAATAGACACAGCTGATGAGATCTACAGTCCATAACATCTTAGGATATCTAACTCCAGTGTGCCTTAGTTAGACCTTGTCCTATATTTCTAGTCTTGCCGTATTGTCAAACTTTGACAATATGGCAAGAGTAGAAATATAGGACCAATTGGCAGCAGGGCAAGGTCTGGGTCAAGGTTCCCTTTGACAGTCAATATATATATTTCCAGGCTCATCCTATTGCAAAAGGGAACCTTGACCCAGACCTTGTGGGTAATCGCAAGTCTTTTTATATAAACAGTAATCTGTTTAAGCAGGGGTACCCAAACTTTTTGGCATGAGGGACCAGTTTTGTGGAAGACAATTTTTCCACAGACTGGGGGGGCGGGGTTTGCAGGCGGGAGCCAATAGCGCATAACGGGGGGCAGGGTTTGCAGGCGGGAGCCAATCGCGCATAACGGGGGACGGGGTTTGCAGGCGGGAGCCAATCATGTGGACCAGGGGGCGGGGTTTGCAGGCGGGAGCCAATTGGGTGGACCGGGGGCAGGGTTTGCTGGCGGGAGCCAATCGCACGGAAGGGGCCGGAGTTTGCAGGCAGGAGCCAATCGCATGGACTAGGGGGTGGAGTTTGCAGGTGGGAGCCAATCACGCGGATCGGGGGTGGGTTTGCAAGCAGGAGCCAATCACGTGGACCCGGGTGGCGGGGACCCCTGTCCCGTTTTTTCCATCCCAATGTCCCGTTTTTGTCTCAAGGAAATATGGTCAGCCTAAATATGATCCATTAAAAAGGACACGTTAAAAGAAAAGTGGGGGGAGGGAGAATCACTGGATTGCATTCAACAAAACCCAGTGGCTCTTGCAAACAGCTATGTACTAAAATGGGTGCCAAATTTAATGTAACCGTAGCATGTGGGATAGTGAGACAACACTTCCAGTGGGCAACAAGATGGATTGAGATCCAACCAGCCCCAATCCACTACTCTCCTGTCTTGCACGGCTAACTCTACTTAACCAATTGAAATATTAACTCTGTTTACACTTTTTGTTTTTAATTTAAGACTATCAAACATAGGGGCAGTGGGACTACACTAAGTATTCTGAACAAGGGTTTTTTGGGGGGTGGCTTTTGATGCCATCAGTGTTGACTCCTGCTGACTGCCTGGACAAGTCCCTGAAGTTTTCTTGACAAGATTTCGGAAGTGGTTTGCCATTGCCTGCTTCCTAGGGCTGAGAGAGAGTGACTGGCCCAAGGTCACCCAGCTGGCTTTGTGCCTAAGGCGGGACTAGAACTCACAGCCTCCCGGTTTCTAGCCTGATGCCTTAACCACCACACCAAACTGGCTCTCATTCTCAACAGTACAAACCCTAATAGTCTTGGCTGGACACCAACAAAGGGATCCTGCAAAGGAGATCTTGCATATCAGTAAATTGTGCTATTTTTTGGCTGAAGTCTATGCTGAATACTTCGGCATCAAAGATATGGTGCTAGAAATATGCTTCTGCTTCCTTCATCTTCTTAGCATGTAAGTAACGGACAAATAAAATTATAATTGTCCATATATTGGACAACTTCAAAAATAGAATTACACAGATGTCCCTCTATTTTTTTAAAAAAGCATAATTATAGTGAAAAATGCATAAGTGACAGCTTAAACCCTTGCAGAAGTAACTCCAACTGTTTGCAGCTTACCACCTAGGGAGAGCGCTTAGCAGTGCAGCCACACTGAGATATATTAGACACGAGCAAAATCATCGTTCTGGGATTTTTAATCAGCAAAAGGCCGAGGCGTTCATCACGATGTACCCAGATATAAGTGCATTTTCTCCTTAAGACAACTACAAAAATCTCTAGCTTGCCCTTGACTCTTGGAATGCAGGACCTACACAGATAGTGAGAAGATCTGTTCTTTTTTTTCTCATACATCGTAACATTTTGGATTGAAGCAATGTCATGTGGAGAAGGCAGCTCCATAGATTCTAGCTGATACTACTGGAACTTTTAAAGTGTTGCAGGCTAAGCTGCTAAACAAGCAGAGGCTCGGTGGGACAGAAGAATACAACCACCTGGGCCAACCAGAGGAATGGATCAGTAGCAGCAGAAAGTATTGCTGAACATGAAGACACGGGCTTCAGGCAGCTGAAAGAACGTGTGCATATTTAACACAGTCCATGATGCATTTGGCTGTTTGAAAAGAAACCCCAGTACAGGTCCTTTGAAAACAGCTTGTAGCAGAGAATTCTTAGATCTCCTCAGTTGCTTGGCTGATAAACTGAAGTTTAATTGAAGGTAGAGCAAGGTAGAGAGATGATAGATGTGATGCAAATAAATATGTATTACATGGAAGCCCATGCTGGCTGAGACTTCTGATCATTGTCACCCCATCACAGGGGAAGGTTACGAAAAGCTGGCTTTGTGGATGCAGAAAGCTAAATAAATATCTACTGTCTTTCCCCAGCAAGAAAAAAAAAACAGCAACCAGAAAGGTTCATCTAACTCATAGCTTTCCAAACTGTGTGTCGCAACACTTTAGTGTGTCACAACACACAGTTTAGTGTGTCGCGACACAACCCAGAAGCGGCGGCGGGGGCGTGCATGGCGGCGGAAGCGTGCACAGCAACAGCAGCAGCGACAACGGCAGCAGCACGCCATCAGCGCTTCCGCGTTTTAGCGGAAAACACGAGGCCGCCGCCGCCGCTGTGCACACCACCACGCATGCCGCCACCGCCACGCGCCCCCCGCGCCACCGCTGTGCAGACCCCTGCCGCCATGCGCACCACCGCACCACCGCCACTGCCGCCGTTTGGAAAGCACTGATCTAACTGTTCCTAAAACCACTACTGCTTATTGACCGCATTATATAATGAGACTGCTATAGCAGTGCAACAGAGCTGCAGAATTACACTACATATACAATACTTAACAGACTGGATACTTCCTTATTTTTCAGAATGGAACCATGATAACTAAGGCCAGGATCCATAGCACAGAAGAAGGCTTTTAGCTCTTCCTAAATGGTGATCTAGAGATAGATAATCTGTAGGACTAGGCTATGCACGACATTCAAAAGAGGTGTCTCACAAAGCTTGTTACACAAGAAAGCACTTCTCTTTTAAAGCAGCTGTGCCCTCTGTAAGCTTATGCAGCTGCTTCAAAATCTGTCCACAGTTGTCTACACCTGCACAGCTAATGCAATTTGCAAATATTTGCATAGCCCTTATATCTGGCCCCTCAGGGCTGTTGTTTATGATGAAGGAAGTACCCAGGTTCTCATATGTTTTCCACACAGGAACTAATAGCTCCAGGAGAAAGAAAGAAGCCCTCAGGCCCCATCTGTCCCTTTCTCCCCTGCATTGGTTTTAAGGAGAAACACAGTGATGGATTCAGCAATTGAGCTCTTGCCTCACAAGTAGCTGGATGGTATTGTATGTATGTATGTATGTATGTATGTATGTATGTATTTCTCATATTTCTGCACCACCCATCTTGCAAGCAACTCTGGGTGGTTTACAATTCAGTTAAAATAACAAGAGATTAAAAACATAAAAACACAAACATCATAAAAATATAAATATGAAATATAAAATATAGAAAAATATTTAAAATTTATATAAAATATAAATTCCTCGGAGCCACATCACGGCGCCAACCACCCCCATGATTGATTACCCCTCCTCCCGCCCCAAGCGAGATGGCAGAGCCAGGTCTTCACCCCTTTCCGGAAGGCCAGGAGAGTGGGGTCCTGCCTCACCTCTGGGGGTAATGTGTTTCACAGGGCGGGGGCCACAACAGAGAAGTCCCTCTTCCTGGACCCTGCCAATCAACAATCTCTCATGGACGGGGTCCATAGCATGCCCTCTCTGCCTGACCGGGTGGGACGGGTCGATACAATGGGGATGAGACGGTCCCTCAGGTAACCTGGACCCATGCCATGTAGGGCTTTAAAGGTGATAACCAATACCTTGAATTGGACTCTGAAGCAAACTGGCACTCAATGCAGCTTGCGCAGCAAAGGTGTTATATGCGCCATCCTTGGGGCTCCTAAAACTGCTCGCGCAGCTGCATTCTGAACCAGCTGTAGCTTCTGGATGCTCTTCAAGGGTAGCCCCATGTAGAGCGTGTTGCAATAGTCTATATGGGAGATGACTTGGGCATGAGTGACTGACTGGAGGGTCTCCCAATCCAGGAAAGGGCATAGCCGGTGCACAACACGAAGTTGGGCAAAGGTTCCCCTGGCCTCGGCTGCCACCTGCTCTTTGAGCAGATGTCGTGAGTCCAGAAGAACCCCCAGGTTCCACACTGGATCTGTCTGGGGCAGTGCAACCCCATCCAGAACCAAAGATGGTAAGTTCCTGGATGCCAAGGAGCCCCCAACCAACAGCCACTCTGTCTTACCAGGGTTCAGCTGAAGCCTGTTGGTCCCCATCCAGACCCCCACTGCCTCCAGGCACCGAGAGAGGGTGGTCACAGCATCAGTTAAGTCACCCAGGATGGAAATGTATAATTGGGTATCATCAACATATTGATGATACCTCATCCTGTGGCGACGGATGATCTCACCCAGCAGTTTCATGTAGATATTAAAAAGGAGCGGAGAGAGTTCCGAACCCTGTGGCACCCTGCAGAGAAGGGGCCGCTGACCGGATCTCTCGTTCCCTATCAACACCGATTGGGACCGGCCCCGGAGGAAGGACCTGAACTGGCGCAAACCGGCGCCACCCACCCCCAACTCCCTGAGCCGACCCAAAAGGATACCATGGTCAATGGTTTTGAAAGCCGCTGAGAGGTCAAGAAGAGCAAGGATGGATGCACTACCCCATCCTGCTCCTGCCAGAGATCATCCAAAAGTGTGACCAATGCTATTTCCGTCCCATATCCAGGCCTGAAACCTGACTGAAAAGGGTCCAGATAATCCGTTTCATCCAGGATCCTTTGGAGCTGCAACTTTGTCAACCACCTTCCCAAAATATTTTATTTGCTGGCACTGGATTTGTATGCCATTCAGGTTCAGCCTCTCCTCATATTTAAAATAAGACCCATCCATTTCAGTGGAGAAATGTGCGGATGGCCTCCAAAGTTCAAAACATTATGGAAAAGTTCATTTGAATCTGATTTTAAATAGAGAAGGATATCTATTTGATTTGAGTATCTACTGTCAAGTCATTGTTGACTCTTAGTGACCACATAGATCGATTTTCTCCATGACAATCTGTCCCCAACTAGGTCCTTCAGGTCTTCCAACAGTGCACTCATCACCACTGTAACTGAGTCCATCCATCTTGCAGGATATCTATTTAAAGGATATCAATATAAAATTACGATATGTAGGACTTACAACAGAAAGTGTCCGTGGTCGGTCAGATCCAAAACTTGGTTTTACTGATTTAATTATTTAAATAATTCATATGGCCATCCAATTCAAACAGTGAGACTCTGGATGGAGTACAAAAACAACCAAAATCAAACAACAGTCAGCAATAACAGCAATAATGACTAATATGCAACCTGGCTCCCATTCCTACCTTCTTCCAGTGGTAACTTACTCATCTTGGCCTCAGTGCTTGGGGGAATAGAGAAGGAAAATATTAGAATATATGAAGAGAAAAAGAAATTGAATTATGTCAGTTGAAAAGAGCTACCCGTAAGATGGGATTTTACAGCTTCATGTCATTAAGTAAGATTTTTCATGGTCTAAACAGGGTATCTGTAGGAGATTTCCTTGGAAGGGAGAACAGATACCTGATGGAACAGACAGGAAAGGAGAATATTCCCGGCGCTAAATCCATTTTGTGACATTCTTTAATGGAATTAAGCCCTACAGCAGAATGGATTACAAACTGTAACAAATGAGTTCTGGGAAATGGCTAAAAGTCTGAAAAGGGCTGCTTGGATAGGACAGCCCTAAGAATCAGCCTTGACATATAATTTTCCACAAACTGAGAATTCTGTGTTGGGGCTGCTTTTTAAAGAAGGTCATTGAATAGTATGGATGATTCTCTTTCTCTCTCTTTCTGTGTGTCACACACACACACACACACACACCCCTATGGCTACTTAAAATGGCAAGAGTCATTCCTCCTCCTCAGCCAGGCTACATTAGGCAGGATGCTCTGTTCAGTTTTATGTCATGGTTAAGTAGTGGCTTAGGACAAGGGACACTCAGGGTCAGGTCCACCCTCCGCCATGGAAGCATACCGGGTAAGCCTGTTGTGGGGAGAGAATGCTGTGTATGCCATCTTAAGTATCTGGGGAAAAGGTAGAATATACTGTAAATCTAATAAATAAATAAATGGGGAGGGTCATTCTTCCTCCGTTGGAAGCGTGTGCGGCTTCTTTCTTCTCCACATCCCCAGCATTCACTGGCTCTTCATATTAGGACCCAGGAGAAGGTCAAATCTTGCAGTTCTCCACGCATGGGCAAACTACAGACTGCACCTAACGAGCAGCTGCACTTCCATGGGTCCGGAGCCAGATTTCTCCCCTCCACCCAGTACAGTTTCACTAAAATTCTTATGGGTATCTGGGGGAAAGAAATTAAAATTTGGCCTCACCTCACATGAGAACCTACTCTTTGGAATAATCCTGATTCTAAAATGGCAGTAAAAGCCATTTGGAACTCATGGGTGGAAAATGGAACAGTTCTTCTTAATTAGTGAATTATTCATGATACCTGAAATGTCTTTGAAGGTTTACAAAAGGAACATCATTTATTTAAAACAGCTGCATGGTGATATATGGCACACAATTAAAGCATTTGTTATTTTTATTTTTGGTCCAGATGCCTTAGCTGCCTCTGAAACTCCAGCAGCAATAAGCCAGCAATTCAATATTAGCAGCAGCTAATCTTTTACATTTTAAAAATTAGATAATGTACAAGAAATATGGAATAAAACATTGATGGCTCTCATATTACAAATTTGTGGTCTCAGGTTCCAAGAAAATTTAAATGAGAATCTTTAGCAGGGGGCAGCACCTGCTACTTCTTGAAATGGAATGGGAAACTTCCTTGGGTTACTTACAAGACTGGGAAGTCAAATGAAGTTTTAAAAAACTTAACAGAAGAAAGCAATAGCAAAGAACTTTCACACTGTTGCCAAGAAAACTAGTCACCAGGTCAACTCAAAGAATCTTCACCAAAGCCGGTGGGTTGTGTAGAGGTTAAGGAGTTAGAGAGGACTGGGGAGGCCCTGGTTCAAGTCAGCTCTCAACCATGTAAGTTAAATGGGTAACTTCCTTACAGGATTGTTGCTGGGTGGAAAATGGGAGGAGGCAGCATTTCATTGCCAGGCTAGGCAACATCTTCAGTGCGAAAAACTGAAAATGTTTTCGCACTGAAGATGTTGCCTAGTCTGGCAATGAAACGTCTGCAAGAAAACAACAAGGCTCAGAGAACACCAAGGACTCCACAGATATATGTCCATCAACTATCAGACACAAAAATCCCTGCTCTAACCTGAGGTTTATCTCATGCATATTTTTCATTCTTTCCTTAAGCATTTGACAACATAAAAGGTCAATCAGTCTGTATGTAAGTCAACGAAGCATGAGATTTCTGCATGCAGCGTGGTGTTTTATTTGGCTTGGGGGAAAATCTGATATTTTTCATCGTCAGTCTAAATCAGCTTCAACTTCAAGCCTGACCCACAATATTAAAAGTGGGCTACATTGCAAGTTGCTCTAAGCTTCTTCCACTCGGCACACTATCTACCCTGAAATGAAAGGACTAAATTGCAGGTTCACTGCCCAACAATAATAGAAGGCTCTGTGATCAATAACATCACAGAGTTGTTGTGCATTATACTCTCAGATTTAGCCCATCTCTCAATCTTCTGTAGAAACCTGAAACTATTTCTGAGCAGCACTGCAGAATTGTTGAAAACCTTGGCTTGCCATATTTAATGTGAATTATGCTGCAAGCTCATCATGAGTATTTCAGAAAATTAGCTTATAAATTTTTCAATAAAAAGAAACTAAGAGTCACAGCCCCTTCCAACCTGCACTAATGAGGACAATGAACTGCATCAGCTATGGATTTTGCATGAGTAAGAACTGAAGCAGAATTAAGAGGAGCTTTTAACTTCACTCTGTTCAATTCTTTAATTTATTTGTTGATTTTTATGGGCAGCTTCACTATATTCATGGGTGAAGTTGGCAGACACATGTGCACAAATCTTTGGGCATGTGGGCTAAGTTCAACTGTAGGGCAATTTTGTACTGCAGCCTAATCTGCTTGTCTCCTGTGCTGCTCCCAGCTGGTCCTGAAGCCATATGTCTATGAAGGTTCTCAGTCATCTAGGTGGAATTGTCTGTAGTTTGAATCATGTCAACTGGATTTCTATTTTCTCAGTGGAAACGTTTCGCTCCTTATCCAAGGAGCTTCTTCAGTCTGAGGAAAGTTAGTAAGGGAATCCTTAAATATGTTTCTAGGTGGCTGTGTGACCTTGCACCTGGGGCTAGGTCATGGTTATTTTGAGATGTTATTTCTAAGACCCTTTATCATCTAAAGGAGGATCGTTAAGATTACCATGCTGCTTTTGAGCTTGCGAAATGGTCTTAATCTTCCTAGGCACAGAAGACAAAGCAGGAAGGAAAATAGGGGAAAGATTGTGCCTGAGGCCCCCACCTCTATTCAAGGAAGGATTTTCCAAGTTGGCATAAATGGATTCCTTTAGCAATGTAGTTTATGCAATCCAGTGCAGTGAGGAGTGCTCTGAACTCTACATGGGAGAAACCAAACAACCTTTGTACAGGAGGATGGCCCAACACAGGAGAAGTAACACCACAGGACCAGAGTCAGCAGTTTATCTTCATCTAAAGGAAAAAGGACACTCATTTGAGGACATTAATGTTCACATTTTAGACAGAGAAGATAGGTGGTTTGAGAGAGGGGTCAAGGAATCCATTTATGCCAACTTGGAAAATCCTTCCTTGAATAGAGGTGGGGGCCTCAGGCACAATCTTTCCCCTATTTTCCTTCCTGCTTTGTCTTCTGTGCCTAGGAAGATTAAGACCATTTCGCAAGCTCAACAGCAGCATGGTAATCTTAACGATCCTCCTTTAGATGATAAAGGGTCTTAGAAATAACATCTCAAAATAACCATGACCTAGCCCCAGGTGCAAGGTCACACAGCCACCTAGAAACATATTTAAGGATTCCCTTACTAACTTTCCTCAGACTGAAGAAGCTCCTTGGATAAGGAGCGAAACGTTTCCACTGAGAAAATAGAAATCCAGTTGACATGATTCAAACTACAGGTCCTGAAGCCAGTTTAGCAAATTCCTGCCAAAATTACAGTGGTTTGGCAACAGGGCCAGGTTGATGCTCCATCTGAACTATGGCATCACAGAATCTGATTGGTAATTCCCCTGGTTCTTGCCCTGTCCATCCATTTAGGGAAGGCAGACCTTTCTGGCTGGTCCCTCAACAAGCAGGTCTACCAGTAACCTGCCTTTTTCTTTTAGGAATTGTCCCATACTCATTAGTCCCTGTTTTTTTCCCTTTGTTATCCCAGATGTTTGCACACATGGGTGCCTTCAGAGCTCCTTCCTTCCTTCCCCACCACCCCACCCCTTCAGCCCCTTGTTGTTCCATCGTTGTTCTTTTTTTTTTATAGAACTTTATTATTTTCCAAATATAATTAAAATACAAAAAAGAAAGTATAGAATAGACAGAAAACAGAACTAAAGAAAAAAGAAAAACTATAAAAGTGTCAATAAACAGAAAACAGAAACAAAGAGTGACTTCCGACTTTCTCCAATACAGATATAGATAAATTTACAGATCCAATCTCATACCATTAATTAAACTATAGTAACATTATTAGAACAAACCATTTAATCACTAAAACCGAAAATCAGAACTTCATTTTTTTCTATTACAAGCAAGTACTCTAAAAGTGGTTGCCAAGTAGATATAAATCCAGAAACAGAGTGTTCTCTTATTAGTACTGTTAATTTAGCCATTTGAGCCAAGTCCATTAGTTTAACAATCCAATCTTCAACCGTAGGTATTTGTGGATCTTTCCATCATTGTGCATATAAAAGTCTTGCAGCTGTAATCATATATAACAACAAAGTTCCATGTTGTTTCTCTAACTCCTTTTCCATCAAGCCTAGAAGAAACAGTTCTGTTTTTTTTTTTTTTGTATATTTATTTTAGAATCTTTTGAATAGTAATACATATTTGATCCCAGAACTTTTTGGCCTTCTCACAAGTCCACCAGAGATTATAAAAGGTTCCTTCACCCTGTAAACATTTCCAACAAACATTAGTTACACCGTTGTACATTTTTGACAATTTATCAGGAGTTAAATACCAATGATACATCATCTTATAAAAAATTTCTTTCAGGTTATAATTCAGCGTAAATTTCAAACCTTTAATCCACATATTTTCCCATTGGTCCAGCATAATATTATATCCAAAATTCTTAGCCCATTTAATCATGCTGTCCTTGATATGTTCATCTTCCATATTCATCTGTAACAACATCTTATACATCTTAGTAATAACATGGTCATTTATACAAAGTTCCATTTCAAACTGAGTTATTTCATTAACAAATTTATAATTCTTTTTATCTACTTTTCCGGAAGTCTTTAAAGACCTGGTTCTGCCGCCTTGCTTGGAACGAAGGAAGTAATAGTTCCTCCTGGGGGTGGTTAGCTTAGTAATATCCTCCTTCTAAGATCTCACCATCCTCTGGATTTTTCTATTTATTATTATATTGTATTTTAGATGTATAGGTTTTAATTTTTATATTATTATTGTAAACCACCCAGAGTCTACTGCTGTAGAGATGCGTGGTGATAAATTTGAATAATAAATAAATACTTTAAAACATTCTGCCAGTTGTATATAGGTGAACCAATGATTTGTTCCATCGTTGTTCTGATGCTACAATGATCAAAACACAGGAGCAGGTTTTTCCTTCATTCCTATGTTTCACTGTAGGTCCACAGAAACCTTGTTGTAAGAAAGAACTGATGGTTCTGATTCATGGAAGGAAAGGATTGTGCCAACATGCCTATGTTGCAATTTAAAGATTAAAACAAGGAAAGGAAACCAATTTGCCTGGGCAGAAATGGAAAAGGTGCCCACTGGGGGATGTAAGGTTGGAGTGGAGGTGTGTTGGCAGAAGAAGTGGGGAGAATGTGGTAGCCAGAGACTTTCCTGGACTCCATGGACTTTATGGGCCATGGTTAGATCAACTGGAACAACAACAGAAAGCTGCTGACCAGCTGATAACATAGCAGCCCATCTGCCCAGGATGAAACAGCAATGCCTGTACAGGGCAGTGACCAGCCACTGGGGGAGAGGGGACATGCCAGGGGATGTAGCCAGCTGGGACTTCGGATGTCAATAGATTGGAATGAAGCATGGTAGGCCAAGCATCAGAAGCTTAAGACAGCTGAGGATGGAAAACTGGACTTCTGAAGCAGAGCATCAAAACATAGCTGGGGGTGCCTTTCTGATGGACCGAGAGTGAGTGGAGGACAATCCGAGATTTAAAAAGTGGTGGGTGAGCCATACTGCCAACAGGGCAAGCAGAAAATTCAGGTCTGGCTGGACATTGTGGTGGGTGGGCCAGTAAATATTTAAACACCTTCTCACTATGAACAAAGAAACTAATTATATGGTTAATGGCAGGCTTCTGGCTAACATTATTGTAATATATGTACAGTACCTTCTTTTCTGTACTCCATTTTCAGATGTTTTATAACAACCTACCTACCCTGTTTTTCTAGAAAGATTTTTAAGAGTTCTGCAAATCTCCAAACCACCTTGTCAGTTGGTGCTTCCTCTTGTGTGAGAGGTGCTGTTTTGGCTCCATATGTGTGGACAATTGAAGTCTTGTACTGATATTAAAAGAATATTCAAGTGATCACCTTCCCAGTATTCCAGCCTCATTGTTAGTGGAAAAGCAGAATAATGGTTGACAAATAAGTTAATAAGAAAAATTATAGATTGCATTTCACCCAATGCATACTGTAGTTCTAAATCTTAAGATCTTTGAAAAGAAAATACGGTAATTCAAGGACCATTAAAAAGAAGGAATAGTAACAGTGTAACACCAAACGTGGTGGCTCAGCAGGTAAGACGCCAGGCTTGTCGATCGGAAGATCGCAAGTTCGGAGGTTCGAATCCCTAGCCCTGCGTGCAGAGTGAGCTCCTGCACTAGCTCCAGCTCTTGCCAACCTAGCAATTTGAAAGCATGCAAATGCAAGTAGATTAATAGGTACCACTTCGGTGGGTAGGTAACAGCGTTCCGTGCGCGTCATGCGGCCACATGACCGTGGAAGCGTCTTCGGACAATGCTGGCTGTTCAGCTAACAAACGGAGATGAGCACCGGCCCCTAGAGTCGGACACGACTGCACAAAGGTGCAGGGGGAACCTTTACCTTATCACCAAATCAACCTGATCTTTGCATTGGACATCACAATCTCACCATCCCTTCCAAATATTTAGTCTGAGCTCCACTAACAACCCTCCCACTTCATATATCTCTTGCCCATCAAGGATCTCAAATCATTATTTTTCAGTCTCTTTAAAATTCAGAGCATATACAGTTCCTCCTCCATCCCCTTGAGAACTGGTTTTAACAAATGCTTATTTCCAGGCTTCTTTTTTTTAATTAGCATGAAGATAAAATAGCAATTTCCACAGAAAGACCATTCCAGAAAAAAAAAAAACACCAACCCACGAAGAAAGAAATTACCATACCCCTAAGTTAAGTTGTTCTGTACTTGATTAGATTCTATTAGGTTTAGGAGTTGGATCCTTTGGGAATTTCAACCTGCTGTTACCATAAAATATGAGCTGCTCTCTTGCTCATTTAGGTAGAATCATGGTGGTTGTTGGAGAAAATAATGCAGCAAATAAAAGGCTACACCTTTTTCTCCCTGTCTTTTAGAAGTGACCAGGATCAAACCCAGCTCCTCTCTTTGCCTAATCCTATCAGACCCAAATTGACCCTCCCTGTCCCCAGAAACCCCCCCCCCCACAATCCCATCTAAACCAAGGAATAGAAGCCTTCTCACCAGCTCACAGCACAGCCCAAAGGCAGCCCTAACAAAGGAATTGCAACATGGAGAAACCCCAACCTTCCATCCTCCATCAGCTGGTGACCTCAACATTCCATCTGCTTCACAATGGACTTCCCCAGTTCTGCAGCCCTTCTGAAAGGGCTGCTTTGCCTAAAAATAGAAATAATCCCAGAGACAGGGACAGGGACCTGCCTAGCTTTCCAACTTGCAAGCAAATCAGATCCCTAGGATTTCCCACCTTGAGGTCTTCAACTTCTATAAAAATCTTTGCTTCCCCATTGTTCGGTGTCCCTCTTTCTTACAAAGCAGGTACCCTACGTTTGTAGCAATAAACATGGTTCTTCTCCTTAGTATTGTGCTCTGTGCTTCTGAATATTCTATGACAGTTGGAACCTTTAGCTAACCACATTGGTAGCATTCAGACAACATACTAGGCTAAAATGTGTTTTCTGGTTTATGATGCAGTAGATTGTATGAGAGCCAATTTGATGCAATAGTTAAAGGCACCGAGCTAGTAAGTAGGATACTGTGAGTTTTGGTCCCGCCTTAGGCACAAAGCCAGCTGAGTGGCTTTGAGCCAGTCACTCTCTCTCAGCCTTAGGAAGAAGGCAATGACAAGCCACTTCTGAAAAATGTTGCCAGGAATCAAGACTAACTTGAGGGCCTCCAAAAAAGAAAAAGTTGTATGTATTGGAACTCAGCTTTGCATGCATTGGCTTCCTGTACCTATAAAACCATAGAATCTATAAATCCTTGGGTTGAATCTATAAACGTATTGAACCACTGGGGTCAATAGATGTAGAGACAATAGAAGGACATTGTACTTTTATCTCCTTTACTTGTCAAAAAGACTTAATTTGCATACTTTTATTTACATGTCTCTGATTGGTTAGACCAATATTCTCAGGGCTTTCATCACTTCCCCCTCTCTCAATTAAATCTTCTTTCTCTTCAGTCTCTGACCTGTGCGGTTCAGTTACTAACCTACTTGCTCTCGGAGATCAGCACACTACAGGCTCTTAGGCTTTCCTGCTACCATTCTCAAATAAAGCTTATCTTTATGTTTCTTTCATGCAAGCACCACCCTCAAGAAATACTTTCTTGCAAAAGTTAATGTTTGTCTTTCTACACATTTGTTCCACTGCATGAAGTTATCTGCTATGAATCCATGTAAAAGGGACTTCTCCTGAAGGAATTTTCAATCTAAAATTCTAATTGGATCCGCCAACAAATGAGCAGAGAACATTCATGGTACAGTTTGAGCTTTATATTTTAATTGCATCTCATATACTGAGATAGAGAGAGAGAGATGATGATAGGTGACAGGTGACAGGTGACAGGTGACAGGTGACAGGTGACAGGTGACAGGTGACAGGTGACAGGTGACAGGTGACAGGTGACAGGTGACAGGTGATAGGTGATAGGTGACAGGTGACAGGTGACAGGTGACAGGTGACAGGTGACAGGTGACAGGTGACAGGTGACGGACAGACAGACAGACAGACAGACAGAAAGAAAGAAAGAAAGAAAGAAAGAAAGAAAGACCTGTTCCTACTTTTTAATGCACTCATATAGTGGGAGTTTAATTTTAATCATTTTCCTATTATAAAAATTGTTTAAACATTTATATTCTGTTTTCACTTCTTAGTTTATAGTCTTAGTTTTAATATTAATATTAGGAACCCTTATGTAAAGAGTGTTTGCATCATACTCTTAGTGTTGTAAATGATAGTATTGTGTTGACAATACTAACTTTTCAAGATTTTTATGTGTCCTATGTTTCATTGTTATTAGTGAAATTATAGTAATTCTCATTTATGTTATTTTAGAGTGGTCCATGACTGAAATAAAGATGGAAATGAGAATAAAATTCTAATCTACACAGGAGAGAAAGGGGAAGAGCGAGTCAACCAGGGGTTCAGGGCTGCCAAAGAGGCTTCTGATGATCAGAAGATGTCACCAGAAGCCCCCTGCCTTCCCTATGCCCTGTTGAACGTAAATTATGGAATAGCAGAGGAATTATCCATGTGTCCTTAATTTTCATATGTCAAAGAGGACAAAGAAGTCATATCATCATTCCAAAACAGAACAAAGTCCTTTGGCACCTTACGGCAGAGAAAGCATATTAAATATTTACTTATTCTTGTTTCATTTATTAGATCTATATTCTGCCTTTCCTCCAAGAACTCAGGAGAGTATACATTCTATTTCCTCCTCGAATTCTAGCTCCACACGTAGGAAGGAGGTTGAGCTAAGAGGCAATGATTGGCCCACAGGTAGCTTTCTTGGCTGAAGGCAGATCTGAACATGAATCTCTCTGATCCTTGTTCCAATATTACTATATTTCAGTGGTTTGCTGGAGATACACATGTTTAGGATTAGGTTGCAAAGTGAATAGCAATCCAGGAACCACTTCCAACTGGATCTCTTCAGATGTTTTGGGAGGCATATTTCAGATTGTCCAGATAGCATGGCTAATATTGTGGGGGAAGAGGAGGCAGATGAGGAAGGCTACTGTAGGGTATCTGAACTAGGAGGTTATGCCAAAGCCAACATAAGAAATATGGAGAGAGATTTGAAGGACATGAGAAAAGTGGCATCAGGTGAACACAGTTCCTCTTTTCAGGGTTCCATGCAAAGGTGAAAAAAGATGCTGCTGCTACTTGAAAGCATTGATTTAATTAATGCAGCCACAACTTCTGTTCATGCTCACAGAGAAGCCTGAAGAAAGGTTATCTGAATGAATAAAAAAAGAAGAAATACTGTATACTCGTGCTAGATCCAAAGCACTTCTTCTGAATCATTTTCAAAGCAAGCATAGCCAGGGGCATTCATGGAGAGGCAGGAGGGAGATGGGGATCAATCTAGGTAAGATGGCAGAAGCTGCATCATGATACAAGTGCCATTCCTTTTGTACATGTGTTGTGTTGCTACACTGCTTCCACCACCTTGCCTACTTTGCATTCATGGAGAGGCAGGAGGGAGAAGGGGATCAATCTAGGTAAGATGGCAGAAGCTGCATCATGATACAAGTACCATTCCTTTTGTACATGTTGTACATTTTGTACAGTGTTGCTACACTGCTTCCACCATCTTGCCTACTTTGACACACATCTGCACACATACATTCCATTGACACTGTTGAGCAAAGCCATGCCACACAGGGTTCTATAGAACAACTCAAGCATACAGAGCAAGAAGAAGGGAAAAAAGCAGGAGACCTTTGGGTGTGGATGATGGTGAAAGAGGAAGGGCAGGGGGCACAACAGATATGCACTGAAGAACAAATATGTCTTTTCCAAGGGAATGAAATCAGCA
The DNA here is from genome assembly GCA_023362775.1 of Charina bottae. Lineage (NCBI taxonomy): Eukaryota > Metazoa > Chordata > Lepidosauria > Squamata > Charinaidae > Charina > Charina bottae. The sequence continues at coordinate 112,067,924 of JALMGJ010000004.1, forward strand.
GAGGACAGGGCTTTTCTTCATGTCCTACTAACCACAGCACTAAAATACACCATTAACAGTTTTTAAACAATATGTCCACAGGGAATTGCCTCGTATCTTCCCCAGCCCTTAAATTTGTCTTCAGCTGTTTCAGTTTTAAGACAGTACAGTCCTTCTCCTGACACGAATCTTGCCAAGGTCCCAACCTATGGACCTTCCTTGAGTGCTCTTTTGGGGAAGAGGCTCATGACAGATGAGACAATCTCTCAGCTGCCTCTCTCTCTGCTTCTGAACTAGATTCATTCTGTTTGCTTACCTGAGAGACAGGCAAAAAGATGGGCTTGGGAACCTTTAAACCAGTTTAATATTCCGTGCTGTTGAACGGGGGTGGGGGGTGGGGGGTGGCCAGCAGCCAAAATGTCTTTCACCATGGTGCCATCATGGAAATAAATTGTACCATTTTATTTATTGACTCTTTTTTGATATACATCCATAGCAGCTTGTTTGAAAGCAGTTCTTCAAGCATCCTGGCTCCAAAAATTGATATTGCTGTTTAAGTCTCCTAATAAGCTGTTCACCTGGAAATCCCACATGGATTCCTTTGCATGCATATACACTTTTCTTTATAATTAAAAAAGAGAGAGTATATTCCTTGCCGCAGCATAAAGAAGAGAAGACTCTGCAAGGTGAATTATTTATATTAGCGTCCTACTTGTGACTGACGTCTTGATTTTAATCAGCATTATCAAAGTTTTATAAATCAACCAAGGGTAATGAAAATCAATTTGCTTTCTGACAAAAACAACACTTGCAAAAGTTTACCATTTCTGTAAACATGAATAAAATTCATGAATTAACAATCGCCAGAGAGAAACAGTAGTACCTCGCCACTCCTGCTTCGATTCCCTCATCATCTCCAAGCCCATCCTTGACTTTTCTACATCAATCAGGAACGTCCAGATGGCAATTTTTGCACTTAGCAGAACCCTGCTTCAAACATGAGAAGAAACCCTCTCCACTCCACGTGACATATGCTGAAATTCCTCACAGGACGACCTACTTTTGTACAGGCCACATCTGTAAAATTAAGATGTGCTTAATATTAACATAGAGCCAGTTCGGTGTAGTAGGTAAGGCACCAGGCTAGAAACCAGGAAACACTGACTTTTTGTCCCACCTTTGGCACAAACCAGCTGGGTGACCTTGGGCCAGTCACTCTCTCTCAGCCCTAGGAAGCAGGCAATGGCAAACCACTCCTGAAATCTTGCCAAGAAAGCTGCAGGGACTTGTCCAGGCAGTCGCCAGGAGTCAACATGGACTTGAAGGCACCCCAAAAATTAAATAAACAACTAATTATACTTTTTTCTGTAGCAAGGCCTATATATTTTGAAGCTTGGATTAAAACATGGCTTTTTCATCCAGGCCTTTTCGTGTCTTCTGTTTTTATGGCTTTAATGCGTGGTTTTAGTTTTTCGGTCTTTTCTGTTAAACCCTTTGTAAGTCGTCTAGGGCCACTGTGATGGGGTGGGCTTCTAAGTTCCTTAGATAAATAACAAATGACATGGGAAGGATAACTGTGTGGAGCTTACAAGGAAGGGGGACGCTGGGACTTGCACTTGAATCGTCTTCTGCCATTATTCATCCTTGTGTTCTTTGTGTGAGGGCTGAAGGTAACAAACCCAGAAGCAAAGTGCCTGAGACCAAATAAGATGGTTATCAGAAGACAGTGTAGAGGCCCCCCATGTACAAGGCTGGGAAATGAGTGGCAAGCCTCTTGGGGCCATGGATGGATGGGAGAAAGAGATGTAAGATTTAAATCCCGGGGCTGTTATACATAGAGGGCCTCATTGCTTTACTGCATCTTCTTCAGGAGCTGATCCTTATTACTAGGGCTTCTTGTACCTGCAAAAAAGGTAGCTTATCTATCCGAACTATGTCCTCCTCTCTTTGCTGCTAGCTGCTCAGTGCAGGTTTGATGTTCTAGTGAAAGATTATAGAGCCTCCCATCTTGTAAAACATAACTCTGGGTGGCTCATAGCAATAATAAAACCAAAGACAAACAAAAAAACCAGGTACCTGACCCACAATCTCCAATCCATCAAACCATACAACTTCACCCTATCCCAGTGCCAAGAGGAAAAGCCAACCCTTCATGGGTGTTTGGACGATTAAAAGGGTGGGGACCTGCATGATCCTGGGGGGATGGGTGTTCCACAAGACAGGGGCTGCTAAGGAAAAGGCATGCTTCCTAGTTCCCACTAAATGGCATCATTTCAGGGATGGAACCTGTAGCATGTCCACCAATTCTAACCTGGTAAAATGGGCAGATACCCTCAGGGAGAGGTGATCCTGCAAATGGCCCCATGCCATGTAGGGGCTTTAAACATAATAACCAGCACCTTGAACTGCACCCAGAAAGTAACTCGAGCCAGCTCAGCTCACACAGCAGTAGTGTAACGTGGGGAAACTGAGGGGTACCCAGCACTGGATGAGTTGCCACATTCTCGACCAGTTGTAATTTCCAGGTGGTCTTCATGGCATCCCCATGTAGAGTGCATTGCAATTGTCCAACCAGGAAGTGACCACGACATGAGTGACCATGACCAGGGCCTCCCAGTGCAGGAATGGGCACAATTGGTGCATAAGATGTATTTGTGCAAAGACACACACACCCCGCCACCCTCATCCTCGAGGAGGATCCTCAAATAGTTCATTTTAAAGAAACAAATGTGCTCAACGTTACTGCTGTGCACATTTTTCATGAACCTTGTAAAGTTTGGGAGGGCTAATAATGTTTTAATGATGGGGGTTGCAACTTAATTGGAAACCTCTAATTGAATGTCTCTAAATGGAGTAAACTAATTGCATCTATGAAAATTTGATAGAACTCTGTCAAGGTCCATCTGGAGTAGAGAATTTCCCTGAAGCTGGCAAGCTAATAAGCTTCCTAATTATATTTCACTGCCCTTCCTTGCCCTGTTCTATTACAGTCATCAAAGGACACATACACTCCCCTTCCAAAGTACTTGAATTCACCTTCCCATATCAGACATAACCATACCTTGTATAGATAGCTAAAGATGAATTCAATAACAGTTGAAAAGTAGGAAAGGCTTCTTGAGCCCATGTGTATTAGAGGCCCTGTGGCCCTTGAAAACCTTGTTTTTCGTCCCCAGAGATATCCAAAAGTTGCTCCCAAATCATATTTAATGTGAAGAGGGAAATTGTTAAATGGCTGGCTGGAGGGTAATCATATTAATTTTATTAAAATGTAAATCAAATCAAATAATGGCTCCATTCCACTACTTCCTCAGAGAGCAGCCCCTGACATGCCACTCAAAACCCAAGTTCCTTCATTAGTTCAGAAAAACTAATGGTGTTAGACTGTTGAAGATTGGAGCAATCCTGGGTTAAAAACCTTCCTTGGATGACTTTGAACCAGTTATTCTATCTTTCAGCCTAGCCTATCTCACAAGGTTGCTGTGAGGAGAGGAGATGGAGGAAAAATACTCTTGAGAATATTGACTTCCTGGAGGAAAGATGAAACATATAGGCAAAAAGTAATACTGTGCCATAAGTTGTTGGCTCAAGTTACTCTTTCAAGAATTTCTTCCATTCTCAAGCATTTCTTCCAAAGTATATGCAAAACCTTTGTAGATAGCTTTCTTTACAGGCAAGAATGTGGGATTTTAAGTGGTGGTCTAGGAACTGGTAGCAATTCTGAGGTTGCCACTGCTGAACCTATTCCAGCAGCAGAAAAACCAGGCTTCCCCAAACTCCAACTGAGTTCACATATTGCTGAGGATTCTGGAAGTTAGTCCTCCATATCTGGAGGGTGCCCAGGTTGGAGAAAGAAACTACAAAAATGGGAGCAACAGATGAGCCTGGTTTCCCCTCTCTCAAAGATGGGGAAATGACTCAACCGCTGCCTATGAAACAGTGGTGAATGTCAGGGAAGAGGCATTTTCCAATAGTAATTGTCTACATGTAAACTGGTAAAACTGTTCTTTTTCCTAAAAAAAACCCTCCAGGAATTATTATTTAAGAAAGTGGCAAGTAAGGGCTGCCAACAGAGAACTATTAAAACTGCTACCTAGTTAAAAAAAACTTTTAACCAAAGTTAAAATCTCTCTCTCTCTCTCTCTCTCTCTCTCTCTCACACACACACACACACACACACACACACACGACACAGACACAGCAGACACAGACACAGACACAGACACAGACACAGACACAGACACAGACACAGACACAGACACAGACACAGACACACACACACACACACACACACACACACAGAGAGAGAGAGAGAGAGAGAGAATGAGCAATCAGGAAAAAATAGAAATAGCAAAATCAAAAACAAAGTTCTGCTCACTTCACCTCATCACCCCACCTCAATCTCACAAACAATGTTAGTGCAGCCCCTGGTCACAGATTCATAGAAATGGAAAGGGCCATTTAGGCCATCGGGTCCAAATCTCTGTCCAATGCAGGAATCCAAATTCAAGGATTCCAGACAAATGGTGGTCTAGCCTACAATAAAACTGTCAGGCCCAGCCCAAGAACTTCAGAGAATCAATTCAGCCAAACTTCAGTTATTTATTTGCTCACACCATACAGACAGAATCTTGCCAGACTCAAGCTACTCTACCTAACCGAAGGGGAAATAACCTGGGAAGGCTCTAGGGCAGGGCTATTCTGAACCTCTTAGTTTTCTCACATTCCAATCCCAGACTGTGTCTTCTTTTATCTTGCCCTCCTCCTTGGAATGTGCTCCCTCCTTCCTGAGAACCAGCAGCATTAGTGAAACCCACCACATCAACACATCCAATGAAGGGAAGCCCTGCACCTCTTTGCAAATTGTATTTGCCTTTTTTGTTGCTATATCAATCTGCTGGCCAATATTCCATTTACAACCAGTTACTATTCCAAGATCTTTTTCACATATCCTCTCATAAGTTGGGTATTTCTCATCTTATCCCATTGTGTATGATTTTGTTTCCTAAGTGACATGCTTTACATAAGTCTCTGTTAAATGAGTCCCATTACAGTAGGTAGACCAGACCAAGAAACCAACTCCACAGGAAGACTAAAACCACTTTTATTGAAACTGGCTATAATGACAGAAACTTGGAAGTCTTGTTGTGTGGCACCTCCTCCCCCTTCTTATACTTCAGTGAATTAGGGAGGTGTCTGTCAAGCTCATCTTCCTTACTCTTTACAAAGATTTTGTAGGGAAGAACGATACCCTAAAGATTGGAAGTTGCATCTAACAATCACCAACCATATGGATTGTTGGACCTGTTTGCTTTGATTGAATGAAAAAGAGGTATGAATCTAGCTCAGCCTTTTTTCTGTTCCCATCCTCCATCACTCCCTGCCATCAAATCTGACTGTGGTGTTATTTAGTGGTTGAACCCAGTAGTTTGTCTTACATTCTTGTAACAAAAACTCCGGAGTCCACTGGAGTTGGGCAGCTATAATAAATGTAAAGAAACAAACAAACCTTTGTTGGAATGCATTCTCTCCTCCCTCGTCATTCCTGAAATTCTGCTGAGGCAGAATGGGCTACCTATTCAATTATACTTGAGATCAGGGAGAAAAGAAAAACCTCTTTTGGTTGTGCATTGAGTATTGCCACTATTCTTGGAGACTGAGTGAACTTCTACTATTCATAATTACAGTCACATACCTCTGCCTTGGATGTGCACAAGGAACCAGTAAGGCAAGTGCCAATTTTTTGAACAAAGAAATAAATAATAACAGGCAGAACCTTACCCTTGTGGTTTTACAAGATGTTGCCATTCTTATCCAAATTCTCATGAGATTTGATGATCTAGTGCAGTGTTTCTCAACTTTGGCAACTTTAAGATAGGTGGACTTCAACTCCCAGAATACCCCAGCCAGCTGGGGAATTCTGGGAGTTGAAGTCCGCCTATCTTAAGGTTGCCAAGGTTGAGAAACATCAATCTAGTGAGATGTTGACCATTTTTTAAATTTAACTTATTTAAATTTCATTGTGGGTTCCTCAGATGCCATTGGATTGTTATAGGCATCACTTTGTAGACCTCCCAATGTACGCTGTTTTTGTAAGTGGGCGGTGAAGTATTTTATTAACAAGTGCTTGAAGAAGAATAAGAAAAGGCTGGCAATCATTAGAACATTGCATGGTTTCAGGCCAGCAAGTTCCTATTCTCAAGCTTTTCTTACCAACATTTCACCCACTCAGAATACAAATATACATTTTTAGGGCCATGCAAACCATTCATATATGACCTTGAAAAGTCTTGAACATCTGGAAGGATATGAATCTGAGAGGATATATTCAAGGAATACCTCTCCACATTGTTCGCACAGACCTACTCTCCTTATACCGTCATTTAAAGTTTTGCCCCTTACTTTTATCAATCTCCTGGGGCTTTTGCAAAAGAAACTTTGGAACTACACAGAGCTGCACAACTGAAATCTAAGCACATAGCACGTAGCTGCCATAGCACACCTGAGATTTTCTTTCTATGCAACACATTAAAAAAAGGTAAAGGTTCCCCCCGCACATTTGAGCAGTCGTGTCCAACTCCAGGGGCCGGTGCTCATCTCCGTTTGTTAGCCAAAGAGCCAGCGTTGTCCGAAGTCGCATCCACGGTCATCTGGCCGGCATGATGCACACGGAACGCTGTTATCTTCCCACCAAAGTGGTACCTATTCATTTCTTGCATTTGCATGCTTTCGAATTGCTAGGTTGGCAAGAGCTGGGGTGGGTGCGGGAGCTCACTCCGTCACGCGGGCTAGGGATTCGAACCTCCGAACTTGCGATCTTCCAATTGACAAACCTGGCGTCCTACCCGCTGAGCCACCACGCCCCTCTGCAACACATACATTGCTTCTTAGCATCACATTCTATGGTGAGTCTGTATCATCAGAAGGCTCATAGAAATGTAAAATATCTTCAAGAATTCAATAAACGTTTACTTTTTGAAACAAACGTTTCATCAGGTTTGCTCCAATAATGTCTCTGTTAAGAACCATAAATCATTTTTTTCCATCATCATTTCTCATGTCATAGCCCATAGCAATTTCACATGAATTATTTGGAAAGCAGTTCCTATATTCTAGACTGCCTTCCTTTTTCTTTGAAATGTTGGTGAGCCCTGTAGAAAATAACACCCAGTTTTGTTATTTCACAAGAAAGAACGAACATGCAGGTGTAAATTGAACAGCTGGATGGGTGGCTTGAAGGAGAGAAGTTGAGATAACAAAAGGCAGCAGACCATCCCAGCAGGCATATAAAGAAGTGTTCACAGGTAAGAGGGCTTCGCTTGAACTTGAAAGTATCTCCACTCTGATTCATTCACAAATCCCTTCCACATTTTAAGATTTTATTTTTACTATCTTATCATACAAAAGAGTATCATCCAGGCAAAATTTCAGTTGAAAACTCTGTAAGTGTAAATCTATTTGCTATAACCTGATACATACATACATACATACATACATACATACATACATACATACATACAGTACATACATACATACATACATACATATCATACATCCATGCAGTCGTGTCTGATTCTTGGAGACTGCCTGGACAAGTCCCTGCAGTTATTTTGGCAAGGTTTTTCAGAAGTGGTTTGCCATTGCCTCCTTCCTAGGGCTGAGAGAAAGTGACTGGCCCAAGGTCATCCAGTTGGCTTTGTGCCTAAGGTGGGACTAGAACTCTCAGTCTCCTGGTTTGCCATTGCCTCCTTCCTAGGGCTGAGAGAAAGTGACTGGCCCAAGGTCATCCAGTTGACTTTGTGCCTAAGGTGGGACTAGAACTCACAGTCTCCTGGTTTCTAGCCCGGTGCCTTAACCACTAGACCAAACTGGCTCTCGTATGTATGTATGTATGTATGTATGTATGTATGTATGTATGTATTATTTATTTATTATTTTCTATCCCACCTTTATTATTTTTACAAATAACTGAAGGCGGCGAACATACCTAATACTCCTCTGTTTGTGTGTGTTGTGTATTAAAGAAAATATTGCAATAGAACAATCAAGGCTGAAAAACTCCAGACCCAAAACTCACCACTAAATAGACCTCTGTACATAATTAGAACTTGGAAAGGGAAAATCTTGGAGTAATTTTTGCTCTTTTTTCTCCTAAAGATAGCAAACTGTCACTATTACAACAGGTTAATTATTTAATCATGGAAGATGAAACAAGATGGACTTATCATCCTACTTGCTTCCCCTCTAATCCCTGCAAGTGCAAACTCACTGGAGATGTTTGGTGTTGATTAAGCAATAAATATAAAATCTTGAAACTCCTTTGGATTATTTATTTATTTTTCACATTTCTCTATCACTAGTATCCAAAAACTCCTGGTGATTTGTTTCACTGTACCAGCAACATTTAACACCAAGTGCAAACTAACCACCCAGTAGAGATTTCGTTGGGTCTGTATCTATGAAACCCTATAGATTAGGAAATGCATCTCCTTTGTCTCCTGTGCTTGGACAAATCTACTGTAGTATAGTTCTCCATAATTAGTTTAATTTGGGGAAACATTCTTGATTCTGTGTATTTTACAGTTATTAAATACTTTAATACTAAAATTATGGCTTATTATATCTAAGGCAGAAAGAGCAAATTAATTCTGATTGAGTAGCCTGGGTTGTCGCCAAGGCATGCAATACACGCCAGGATTTTTTTGTCTGTGCACCATTGACTGAACAAAGCAATAATTAGCACCATTAATGCCATAAAATAGGAAAGCAAGCATCTGAATGGACTTCTAAAATTATAGCTCTAAAGAGGAATTTCAAGAGAGAATGCTCTATAGCTGAAAGTCCCGTCTTTAACAACACACCTTGATAAAAGAAAGATATAATTAACACATCCCTGAGAGATGTGATGAAAGTGCCCTTCTCTCTCTCTCTCTTTCTCCACCCACACTTACACAGCTTCCTCCTAATGTGGTTCTGTGTCACTAGGGAGGATGAAAGTTGGAACTATATAGGCAGAACTAATCATGATACTTTTTTTTTCTTTCTTATTGTCATATCCCTCTCTTGGCTGGATATTTGTGAAGTGAGAGAAACTGGCACAATTGTGTCAATGGTGCTTTAATTCACAGGTGCTCCCCTCTGACATCAATAGGGGGAAAGCTCTGGAATATCATCTACAAGGCATCCACTTTAACCAACGTTGGAAAGCATTATTATGTACTGAGAGCAGACTTTTCTAGAAATGTTCTCATAGCCATGGGATAATATATAATCTCAGATGGTGCCTTATTAGCTCTGTATCTCCAAGTGCCACAATATTTAGGTGTGGTAAATTTGCATCAGAGGGTGACAGTACTATCTGGCTGACTTTCTCTGGGTTTGGAAGCTAAGCAGGATTGAGCTTGGTCCGTACTTGGATGAGAGACCTCCAGGAAATACCAGGAATGCAAGTTAGATGATGAAGTTGGGGAGAAAAAGGCCACTTCCATATTGCTTTCATGTAGTCACCAAATCAGAAGTTGATCTCAAGTTGAAGGAGGTATTATTTATTTTACAGATTTTAAAAGTGGGGAAGGGAACACTGGTGTCGTCCTATTACAGATATATATGGTAGCCACAGCAATGATTCTTAATTTAGTTTTTTAGATGATGAGTTACAATAAGCATTTGAGTTATGCAGCATGATCTCTGCAATGTTCCTGTAATTGTGCAGTTGCTGCTGCAGCATTTTTAAGCATGTAGGCAAGACTCTCGCAATCTCTCTTCTTAACCAGAAGAGGTGAGATAATCCAAACTAAGTGTAAATGTCTAGCTGAAATATGCAATGTGTGCCTAAAGATTTCATGGCCATCCTGCCCCACTTGATATTTTACCTTTTAAAAACCATGTACAGTAATGAAAAGCGAGACATTGTCAGGTTGCAAATAGAAATTATAGCTGCAATCCAGTGTTTGCCTGGGAATTTGCACACCTACCATAAAAAAGAGAAAAGCCGGCAAAGGTAGTAGGAAGCATCCTTCAAGATAGGATATAAGGAGCATTCTACTAAATCAGTGCTTTGTAGCTGGTTAGTTTCCCCAGTCAGCTATTTTGTGAGGGATAAATCTCCCAGCAATTGCACTCATGTGTCCTCAATATTCCAAAACCTGCCTAACATATAGAACCAATCTGGTCTTTCAGGGGGTCTGCAGGTGAAAGAAGAATACGAGTGTGCTTTTGTTACTATAAGGAAGCTACCTAACTTTAGCTGAACCTAAGTTCTCATGTCATACCATACAATAACAACGGTTCTCACAATGGTCCCCCAAGGTCTAAGCCAAAGATCTTTTCCATTACCTGCCACCTGATCTTCTTCAGATGAATTAAGATCTTCTTCAGATCTTCTTTAGAATGATTAGGGAGTGAACAAGGAAACTTTGGCGTGCAAAAATGTGTTCCGCCATTGATTTATGGCCTTTGCCCAGATCTTGGAATCTTGACCAATGCTCAACACATCACTGAAATGATATGTTTCCCTGTGTTCTACTCTTAAGCACATGGGGAGGAGACTAATCACAACAGCTCTTTACAAGGGAACCGGTTTAGCCTACATTGTCTAGAAATCATGCCTAACCACCATAACAATGTAAGAATGGGCCATATGAATATATATGCTAGGCATACCATAACTGGGCTGAAAACCACTAGATGAAAGCCAAGTATTAGGGTTTTCATTATCTCACTGCTCCCATCATGTGATCACCAGATTTTTGCAGCCCAGCTATGGTATGTCCAGAATATGCTCCACAGCAGTGTTTTTGAAAGTTGCCAACTTTAAGATGTGTAGACTTCAACTCCCAGAATTCCCCAGCCAGCATGTAAGAACCTGGAGAAAGATGCCACTTTATGGAGCTGACTCATCAAAATTAATGCAATCATAAAGGAGAATTTTTTAAAATCTATTTTATTTAATTAATTTTTATCCCGCCGTTATTATTTTTATAAATAACTCAAGGCAGAAAACATACCTAATACTCCTTCCTCCTCCTATTTTCCCCACAACAGCAACCCTGTGAGGTGAGTTGGGCTGAGAGAGAGGGACTGGCCCAAGGTCACCCAGCCGGCTTTCATGCCTAAGGCAGGACTAGAACTCTCAGTCTCCTGGTTTGCCATTGGCTCCTTCCTAGGGCTGAGAGAATGTGATTGGCTCAGGGTCACCCATCTGGCTTTCATGCCTAAGGCAGGACTAGAACTCTCAGTCTCCTGGTTTCTAGCCCAGCACCTTAACCACTAGACCAAGATACGGATGATGCCCGCTGTCCTGGGGTTTCAAAAAGCCCTTAAAATCTGGCTTTGGTCCTGTCAGATATGAGTCAAGTCAAAAGGCAAATAGAAACAAAAGGTTTTTATTCTTTTGAAGCAGTTTGCAAAGTGCTGGTGGCTTTCTCCGTGCGGAAGGACAAATGTCGCACTGAAGAGAAAAGCACACCTGCCACAAGTTTGACAGTTACATTTATACATCCTCACCCGTCGCTCAAAACTTGCTCCTTTCACCTATTGGTAGGCTACTCTGGAGCTCACAACCTATCAGAAGCGCCTAATATGCATATAATTAGCCCGCCTTTGTTTACATCTCCCACTACCCACTTTTATATCCCCTTCCCCTTCTATTTACTTTTACCTTTTAAGGGGAGGCGTCCTACTTAAAACATTGCTTGTCAGCTAGTTCCTAACCACAAGCAGTTTCCTTTAGCCTAACCTCAAAGCGTGGGTGTCACATTCAGTCTTCTAACATTTCCTGCATGTGGTTTTTTAGTAGAAGGTCTGCTAGTTTGCTCTCTAATTTGATCTATTCAGCTTGCCTATGAATTTTGCTAGCTAGCATTAGAAAAATCCCTTAAGAGCCTTATTTAGTTTTATTAATTTTTAAAATAATTATTTCCTTGTTAATAATAACTGGTATCACATCTCTCTCAATCCACCCTTTTTCTTTTTTTATACTATTATTATTAACACTATTTCCTTTCTCTCTTTTTATTTTGTTGCTTTTTGCATTATATTTCATGATCTTGTTTCATCTGAACTTTCTAATTGTTATAACATGGCCTCAGCTCGTCTGAACTCCCTAATTGTGGATACATAGTCTCATCATCATGCACCCAACTATCACCATCTCTCATTAACATGAGAGTGTCACCATAGGGAGAGGGTTTTAAGGACATCTGTTTAGAGACTGCAGTCTAGATCAGTCGTTGCATTAATCCTCTAACACAGGGGATTATGCAGCATCCCAATGCCACCAACACCCCTATTACTACTCCAAAAGATGTGAGGAGAGAGAGAACCACTCCTTTCCACTTACCAAACCAGGAGTCCAACCATCCCGTAAGGGAGGTATCCACTCCTGAGTTCTCAGCTAGTTCTTCAGACAAGGCAGTCAGGCCTTGTAAAGCTCGGGTAATGGTTCCATCCGGTGCAGTGTTATTGGGAATGAATGTACAACAACTTCCCCCAAGCATAACACATACTCCCCCTTTCTCTGCTAACATCATATCCAGTACCATCCTATTTTCCCAGGCCATTCTACTTGTGGCATCCAATTGCTCTGAGATCCCTTTTACAGCATCCCTGGTGTAATTTATAAATCTTTGTTGATTATAATATATATTTTATCCAGTCCACATTTTTATTGGTTGTCACCCACCAAAAGGAAAAGGATTCAAACCCTGCTAAAACCTGATTTCTGGCTTTGAATTCATCAGGCACTCCCCTTGGTACCCCATTTTCAAGCATCACAACTTTTTTGTATAATTTTATTTTCATCAGGTTCTCGCTGGGTTTCACCCTCCACTCTGGAGCTGGTTCGTCCACTGGCCCTTTTATCCTGGTATAATGAGTCCAACCTTTTTCAGCCGTTCGTGCAGTGGTCTGTTGTGAGCAACACCTGGAACGGACCTTCCCACTCAGGTTGCAGTTTCGACTCCTTCCAGGACTTTATCAGGACCCACTCTCGTGGTTTAATATGGTGGACTGCAAATTCAAGTGGTGGGGTCTGAGTCAACAGATCTTTCTGTCTGAGGAAAGACAAAGAAGAGGACAACCCCAGTATATAGTTCTTTAAAAATACATCCTGGTCTTCTAATTTTGGTAGCATTCCTGGATTTGCTAGATAAGGAAAGCCAAACAGCATTTCATATGGTGAAATTCCCACATCCCTTCTAGGGTTTGTACTAAAGGTCCAAGGTAGCTTATTTTCTAAAATCAATTTTGATAAATGCTTCTTTAGAATCTGGTTCATTCACTCTACTTTTCCTGAAGAAGGCGGGTTCCATGGGGTGTTAAAATCCCATGCTACTCCTATTCCTCTCATAACATATTACAATACTTTAGGATTAAAATGTGTCCCTTGAGCTGAGTCCTAAAAAACTTGAACATTGGTCCCTCTTACTATCTGGAAAAATGCAACTGCTGTTTCTTAACAGGAACAGCTAAAAAAAAAAACATTTTCACCAACAGCAGTAGCAGCAGGAAAAGACTTAAACAAGAAGCTTACAAGTTTATCTTGGTGCAAAGTTAAAAAACTATATTACAAAAGAAGGAAAATCCTAAAGAGAGGGGAAAAAGTATTTTCTGGGGAAGCATTGTATTTCACTTCTGTCCTCCCTTCTTTTTCTCCTTAGTTCTCCCTCAAGCAGCTTCAACAAGAAGGGGGGCTTGGGTGAGGTAGAAAGTTCTCAGTTTTCTTATTATACACATGCAAGTTTGTACAAATGACAATACACAAAAACACACCAAAATTAACGGAAGGTGCAGGCATGGCCAGGACCTGCATCTTTACCACCGTAGAAAGATCTGGTGTTTAAAGAGACAGGCTCACATAATTTTCCCAAACAAACACACACATAAAAACTCACACCAGCCCTTAACATTAACAAAACATGTTTATGGGAGAATCTGCACGTATAAAAAGCAGGGGGTAAAAACTCTCTGCCCTGCACATGCTAATGCTGTTAGAACAGGGCTTTTGCACTGTTTTCTCAATGCTTCCAGCATTGCAAGTGCCGCTGTATTTAAAGGAGCAATGCCTTGTTAAAACATCTGGCCGCTTCAGTAAACAACTCACACAACCTTCCCCGTTTAAATTTGCTGTAAGGACTGGGGAAACACAAGGGAGATGCACTTTGTTTTTAGAGGCATCTCATTTGCCCCAGCCTGTTGCCAGCTTTTCACTAACAAATTCTCCACTCCTATTTCCAAAGGTTTGGAAACCCACTCTTCCCTAAATCCCTTCACTTTTGTTTATTCTCCTCGCCACCTCTTCCGCAACAAATCTAACTCCCTCATCTAGTGTTTGCACATACATTCCCTTTTCTTCTTCCTTCTCTTTCTCATTCCGACTTTCTCTTAAACCATCTCAATTTCACAAATTCATTTCAATATCTGTCTAATCAGTGGGTGCAGACAGTAAACACAGTACAAGAGAAAGTACATTTACCATAGTCTTCAGTTTGCCTGGCAACTCTATTTTAGTAGTTCCTCCGGACTCCCCCTGTTCCCCCTCCCTCTCTTCCTCCTCAAGCCTGTAACCTGCAGACAAAATACAGACCGAAGGAGGGGGGGTAGAAACAGGGAGGAAACACACATACACCCCAGACCACAAAAGTCAATTTTTTTTTTCTTCAAAGTAGAAGCAATATGTTTTCACTGTGCACAAAATATACACACAAATCCAAAAAGACAAATACTCACAAACAAAAACACACTGGTGCTTTATCAGGGTGGTAGATTTTACCCAACACTGAGCATATTCCGACTCCTCCTCTAGCAAAGGCTTTTTATTGTTAACATAGATTTTTAGGGCTTGTTTTACCCACTCCTCCCATGATCTAAACTTGAGCCTTTAATCCTCTCTGTACACTTCCTAATTTCTTTACTACAATATTTTCTACATTGTTAACCATCATTCTAGCCATGGTTTTCTGTTTTTCTTCCTCTCTTTTAACATTTTTTTTTCCAGCTTTTCTTAACAATTCTTCCAGTGGCCTTTCACTCCATCCCTCTATCTTTTGCAACTTCTTCCTAATATCTGGCCATGCTTTAGTCACAAAGCCCACTTTCAGTAAACCTTGTGCCACAACATCGTCAGGATTCATCCCTGAATATTTTCTCATTTGGTCTCTCAGCTTTTGTAAGAAGACTGAGGGTGCTTCCTCTTTTTGTTGCTCAGTATCAAAAGTCTTGGTAAAGTTTTGTGATTTTAGGGCAGCTTCTTTTATACCATCTCAAATCTCTCATGTTAGTTCTGTCTGCTGCCATTTGATTATTCCAATTGGGGTTGTTAAGGGGAAACTTTTGATCTGCTGGCACTGCGCCTTTCCCACCTGGTCATGGCTGCATGCCTGGTAATTCCCCTTTCTTCTCCAGAGAACAAAATGCCCATTATGGACATAAGTTTATATGTTTGGTCCCAAGAACTGATCTAGTTGTTCAGCCAGTCCAATTGGATCTTCAACTAATATTTTCATATCCTTTTTGAAATTTCTTACTTCTAAGCTGGTTCCTCTTTTACAGATTCCAATTTATAAATCATTTCCTTGTTTGCCTTCTTATTTTCCCCCTTGCCTCTGGCCATTTGTCCGGAGTCCAGATGAGGACATAATGTAATTCATTTTCTAAAGATTTACATGATTTTGTTTCACATAGTCATATAAATCATGACACCTATTGTAATCATCTGACCCATCCCTTGGCCAGGAGGCATTATCACCCTCCCACCACACATAACAACACAGATTTATCATATCTTCCTTACTTAAGTCTAACTTGTCCACCAAGGATTTGTATGGTGGCTTGTCCCAATTATCTATCATCTGACCTATTGGACTGTCCTTATCTATTCTTAACTTTGATTTTTCCTGATATTTTTAGTGCACTTTTCCTTCCCTACACTCGAGGCTCCTCCCATGGTTGGTTTAACTATCCTGCCTATTCCCTATTGACCGTATTCCCAGGGCCTCCCTTCTTAGAACCAGGACCTCCAGCAGGCGCTGGACTTGTTTACCGAACAAATTTAAGGTCCTAATTCTCAATAACCTCCCAGCCCGCGCTGGCTACTTTTAAAGGTTATTCTTCTTCTACTGAGACCCAATTTTCACTCAGCAACCACTTCGTTCGCACCCGGCCGGTCCTCTCGCGAGGATTCGGAACCGCGAGTTTGAACTCCACACTCACTCCGCCTTGCCAGCCCTAATGGCCCTTGGGGCGTCTCAAATCACACCGGTCTCAAGAATCTTACAGGCCTACCCAACCAGAACCCACCGCCCCAGGTAAGGCATTCCATGCGCTCTGCGCAACCCTCTTACCTGGGGTTCGTATACGAAGTTTCCTGGTACTTTGTCTCCGGAAGGATTTTCAGACTCGAGCCGCCGGCTGGCTTAGGGTCCAGGCAAGGAATTCCATGCGCTTGGCGCAACCCTCTTACCTGGATCCCTATACGCTTTTGTTTCTCCTTTTGACTCCTCTTTTAGTTGTCTGGTTCCTTTTTTACGGGCACCGGGGTCCAAGGCCCAGGAATCCCACAGTGGACCACTGAAATCAGTAGGGCATGCCTCCCATAGTGGGGGGGCCAAGGCCCAGACTTACCGGACGCCGTTCAAGGATCCCGGACGAGCCCCCAATTTGTCAGATATGAGTCAAGTCAAAAGGCAAATAGAAACAAAAGGTTTTTATTCTTTTGAAGCAGTTTGCAAAGTGCTGGTGGCTTTCTCCGTGCGGAAGGACAAATGTCGCACTGAAGAGAAAAGCACACCTGCCACAAGTTTGACAGTTACATTTATACATCCTCACCCGTCGCTCAAAACTTGCTCCTTTCACCTATTGGTAGGCTACTCTGGAGCTCACAACCTATCAGAAGCGCCTAATATGCATATAATTAGCCCGCCTTTGTTTACATCTCCCACTACCCACTTTTATATCCCCTTCCCCTTCTATTTACTTTTACCTTTTAAGGGGAGGCGTCCTACTTAAAACATTGCTTGTCAGCTAGTTCCTAACCACAAGCAGTTTCCTTTAGCCTAACCTCAAAGCGTGGGTGTCACATTCAGTCTTCTAACATTTCCTGCATGTGGTTTTTTAGTAGAAGGTCTGCTAGTTTGCTCTCTAATTTGATCTATTCAGCTTGCCTATGAATTTTGCTAGCTAGCATTAGAAAAATCCCTTAAGAGCCTTATTTAGTTTTATTAATTTTTAAAATAATTATTTCCTTGTTAATAATAACTGGTATCACATCTCTCTCAGTCCCAGGCCTGGAGTTAATGCGTGGAGGCGGGCTGTCACACAGTGTTTCAGTGGCCGTTTTTAGTTTGGGCTGTTTTCTTTTGTCTGTGTTTTTAATTGTTTTAACTTGGTATTAGATTTTGTAAGCCGCCCAGAGTCTGCTGGAGTGGGCGGCCATGATAAATATAATGAAAAATAAATAAATAAAGCCACAGCTTTCTTTTCAGGTCACGCAGAAACCTGATAAAGGATAGGCTGTTTTGATGAATAGCCAGAGAGGTGTCGTGCTCATATGAATCTGAAGCCTTTCTTCCAGTCAGGTACAAAGTATTTCAAATATGTTGATTAAAACAATCATACTGCAACTTGACAAAAGGTATAAATGATTCCTTGCAGCTAAGGAATACCCCATAAGCTAAAAATTCCACATGCCTGTGGTAACGTATAGGCCTTTCAAATTTATGACAAAGATAAACAATTTAAAATATGTAACATTAGTTTGCATGCTAGGGATAAAATAGATATTGCATCATAAATCATCACAGTTAAATAAGTGGCTCTCTTTCTCTCTTTTTTTTTCTACACAACAATGTCCAATTGTTCCCCAAAATAAGAAACATATTATGGGTTATTTACAAAACAATTTCTCTTTAAAGTCAGTGACTTCAGTAATTCAGAAAAGGTTAAAAGAAATGAAGAAGAGGGTTGTAGAATAATTAATTTCCTTGGCATGAAAATGTAATAGAATGGGAGATGGTCAATATATCTCTGACTTCTAAAACTCATTCAATCCTGTCAAATTATTTTAAAATCTAAATTACAACCGTACTTCCTGAAAATATTCAGAAGATTATGAAAACATTAAATCATATCCCTGCAGTGAGCTAGAATTAAAGGGTAGAGACTAATATTCACCAATCAGTTTGTCTTCCCTAAAAAGGATCCTTGTCAAGCTAACAGGAGCCACTGGGCATACTTTTTGCTGTACAAAGCAGCAGAAAAGGAAGTGCTCACCTGGTGTCCCTATCTTCAACAACCAGCCCAAGAAACTACTCCATTTGCTTCCAATTCAGATCTAAATGGCTACCCAGCACTCTAATGCAGTGTTTCTCAACCTTGGCAACTTTAAGATGTGTGGACTTCAATTCCCAGAATTCCCCAGCCAGCAAGAGTTGAAGTCCACACATCATAAAATTGCCAAGGTTGAGAAACACTGCTCTAATGGCTTCACATTCATTATATAGTCCCTGATTGGCTGAGATCACATGGGGAGGACAGAAGCCCTAAAAATAGCAGATTATGCTTAATTTAATACCTTTCTATGGTGAATGCACCATAGTACATTCACAACACAAAATACTCTTCAGTAAATCTTCAATAGGCAGTACTCAGTGTATACTGTATGTATGGGGTTAAAGCTGTTGGTACTGTGCAGGAAAAGGGTTATAAAATAATCTTCTTTTACCAGGTTGCATTGCAAGAATTCCTCTGCTTTGAATTGATAGATATGACACAGTTCCAAAATGAGCTTCTTTCCAAATTATAATTGAATACATCTGAAGAAGAGTCCTGCTGGATCAGACCAAAAAGTTATGATACCAATTTTTCCTCCCACAGTGACCAACAAAATACTAATGGGAAAGTCACAAGGAGGCCAGGAATGTAATAACATGCTTCCATCCACATTCCTTAACAGCTGCTATTGTGAATCTTACTGTACTGCTTTTGTGACTAGAAGCCATTGTTGTGTCTTATTGATAAATGTATAGTAGTTAAGGCAACAGGCTAGAAACCAGGAGACTGAGAGTTCTAGTCCCGCCTTAGGCGTGAAAGCCGGCTGGGTGACCTTGGGCCAGTCACTCTCTCTCAGCCCTAGGAAGGAGCCAATGGCAAACCAGGAGACTGCGAGTTCTAGTCCCGCCTTAGACATGAAAGCCAGCTGGGTGACCTTGGGCCAGTCACACTCACTAAGCCGAACTCACCTCACAGGGTTGTTGTTGTGGGGAAAATAGGAGGAGGAAGGAGTATTAGGTATGTTCGCCGCCTTGAGTTATTTATAAAAATAATAAAGGTGGGATAGAAAATGAATAAATTAATAATAATAATAATTAATTAGTCTTATCCCCTTTTAATGCAGCCAAACTTGGTGGCCCTCTTATGAAAGCAAATGCCATGATTTAATAATTCACTGTTTGAAGAAATGCTTTCTTTTGTCTGTCCAGAATCTCATGTCATTCAGCTTCTATTTTTAGGAGAGATGAAGAAAACTTCCCTGTTCTCTCTCTCCTAACCAAAAATAACTTTCATTTCTTTTCAGTAGGATTTATTCCACTCAGAAAAGATTAAGTTACCTCAGTGCCAGTCCAAAATGGCTTCATGATCATATCACTAAGGGCAAATGAAAGTAGTTCAGAGAACAATGTGAAATGAAGAGAAAAAAGCTGGGAGGGAGGGAGGGAGGGAGGGAGGGAGGGAGGGAGGGAGGGAGGGAGGAAGGAAGGAAGGAAGGAAGGAAGGAAGGAAGGAAGGAAGGAAGGAAGGAAGGAAGGAAGGAAGGAAAACTGCAGTAATGCCAAAAAGAAAAAAATGATCTTCATTAAGACTTTATGTTTTGATATTCTCTGGTGGGGGACATGGCCGACTGACCAGCTGTATCTGCGAGCTCCGCGGGTAGATCTGACAATGCCAGTTTTTTTGGGGCACAGGCAGGCTTTTCCTGCGTTTTCATGGTTAGAAAACACTTGGAATCTTCCCATTTGTACTCCATAACGCCATCTTGCAGACAGAGAATCGCAAACAGCATTCGCAATGATCCGGTAACAGATGACGGGAGACAGGAACGCCATCATTTCCACGCCGCATTGTAGCCTTAAAGGGACATTGGGTTGAGCCCCCCCCCCCCATTTCTAAATCACCCAACTTATATTTTTTTTAAGTTTTTGTACCCTGAGAGAGGCAGTAAGGAGAAGCGGATTCTCTTGGTGTTTATCGTTATTTCTGGATTAATTTTAAAAATCTTTTTAGGTTTTGGCTTGTTTTCCCGTTTAAAGACTAAGGAGAATTGAGAATAAATAATTGCCTCCCTATTATTATTTTTGCACCGAATTTGAAGGATTTAATATTTTTCTGCACACTGAAATTGCTGTTTTGAATTTCTAGCTCTCTGCTCACTTTCTCTAGAACAGAGCTTTCCAAACTTTTCATGTTGGTGACACACTTTTTAGACATGCATCATTTCGCGACACACTATTACAGCAGGGCACAAGGCAGGCACTAGGACCTGCGCAGAATCCTGGCAGGGCTCGGAGGCAGCAGCAGCCGCGACACACCCAGACACTGCAGCCGACACACTAACGTGTCCCGACACACAGTTTGGAAAGCTCTGCTCTAGAAGCTGCTTGTTAGCGCACTTTCTCTTGTCAATGTCCTGTTCCGACTAAGGCTGGACATGGAAGCGTTACTGAAATTAACTTTATTTACACGGTTACACAAGCGGCCCAATTTATACTGTCCTCTTCTTCTTCTGCAGGTTGTACCACAACAAGTCCGGAGAACGTTCCTGGCCCAACCGGAAGGACCAGAGAGGGTGCAGGCGCTGTGGTAGATGCTGTAGCCGGCGGCGATCCGGAGGTGACAGGCGAAGTGACCGCGGGCGTGGAGTTAGCTTGGCTGTCGGGGCTGGAAGTAGACCGGGGACCAACAAAGGCCGCCCACTGGTGTCCGGCGTCGGCTGGGCTTGGCTGCTGACCTGGGCTGGTGGCCGTCTGGGTAGACCGGGGCCCGACAAAGGCAACCCACTGGTGACCGGCATCAGCTGGGCTTGGCTGCTGGTCTGGGCTAGTGGCCGTCTGGGTAGACCGGGGCCCGACAAAGGCAGTCCACTGGTGACCGGCGTCGACTGGGTCCGGAGCGGAGGGCAATGGAGCAGAGGTGGGTTGGGCAGTCGGGAGAGGAGCAGGCAAGGCGGCGGCGCTTACCCCGGTGCTGGCTTCTTCCACAGGAAACAAGGAGGGCTCCGAAGGACGTCCTGGAACTGGAATCTCGTGGGACGGAGGCGCGGCGACAGGAGGAGGTTCGGGCATGAGGCTTGGCACGGCAGGAAGGTAAGGCTTGGTTCCGAGGCTTGGCGCGGCGGTGAGGCAAGGCAGGGAGTCAGGGTCCAGCGCGGCAGCAGGGCTGGGCTCATCAACGAGGTCCGGAACGGTGGCAAGGCAGGGCTCTAGCTTGAGGTCCAGGGCGGCAGCAAGGCAGGGCTCGGAAACAGGGTCTGGCGCGGAGTCTGGAGGCTTCGGCGTGGAGTAGGTAGAATGGTTGTCTCCGGCAGCTGAGGTAAGTCGCATCAGCCTTTTATTTCATTTTTCACACCTTGGGAGAGCAGGGGCCAATCAGGCTTCGCGTTGCTCAGCCCGCCTTTCTGCTCTCCTTTGGCGCGCGCTGATTGGTGGAGGCATCCTTCCTTCTGAGCCTCTGCCAATCAGTGTCTCCGTTTCAGGCCTGCTGTTTCCGGGGGCTGGCTCCTCTTCCGGATCGGACTCCAGCATGTTGGCCGGCAGCCAGGTAAGTGGCGCGAACCTTACAGTCAATTTCACTCAGAAGTTTTTTATTAACTTATTAACTGCTATCTGTGTGAGTTAAGTATCTAGGGAGTGTTATAATCTATTGCCTGAAACATGGAGGATTGTTGTGAACTGGAGCAGACCTACAAAGAGATTCTTTCAGATTTGTATCAGAATATTCTGCAGGATATGCCGGACATTGGGGAAGAGATGATTTCTAAAATATGTCATCTGGCTGAAGTTTTTATGGAAGAAGATGGAGATCTTGATAAGGATGAAGATTTTTTTACTGACAGCAAAACTGAAGTAATGCTAGACGAGGACTACATTTTAGTGTTGAAGGGGTTAAAGCGACAGTCTGAGCTGCAGATTACAAAAAGAGTTGTTTGTTATGGCTTTCTTAGGGATTGTTATGGGAGAGAAGAGAATCTGTTTTATGGGAGGGGTTTTTTTTGTTGAGAAGTCTGTGTTTTTAAGGGGGGCAGTTGGGCTGTTTGATTTTTGTAAGAAAAATGCCTTGTGTGTAATAAGGAGATATATAAATGTTTGGTTTCGGCGGCAGGCGTGGCAGCGGCAGTGGGCGCAGCAGGGGCGTGGCGGGTGCGGCAGGCGTGGTGGCGGTGGGCGCGGAGGCGGTGGGCGTGGCAGCCCCCCAGTGCGTGCAATTGGCTCCCGCCCGCAAACCCCACCCCCTTCTGCACGATTCGCTCCCACCCCTAAACCTCACCCCCTTCTACACGATTGACTCCCACCCGCAAACCCCGCCCCCTTCCACGCAATTGGATCCCACCCAGAAACCCCACCCCCGGCCCTCGAATGATGTTCTAAATATCAAAATGGCCCTTGGCAGAAAAAAGGTTCCCCACTCCTGATATAGAGTAAGGGATTGATTATGAAAATTGCTGTATATTCTTGCTGTTGAAAGTTGGAAGTCACCTTTGTATGTAATCTTTAAAATTATTTTTTCTTGTGTTCTACACTTTTATTTTTCCTTTTTTTTTTTTGTAGTTTCCTGCTTTTTTGTAGTTTTTATCTTTGTTTCAAATTTAATAACATTCTTATTTAAAAAAGACTTTATCTTTTGATATTCGGTTTATCAGATAGTCACTTTACTCACTTACACTATCAGCAACACTGAAAAACAATTACAACCTGTTTCACTTTTCAATAAAACAACAAAATTGTCTCTTTCTAGGTCATTAATTAATTATTAATTAATTAATAGGGCGTGGTGGCTCAGTGGGTAAGACGCCAGGCTTGTTGATCGGAAGATCGCAAGTTCGGAGGTTTGAATCCCTGGCCCTGCGTGTGGAGTGAGCTCCCGCACTAGCTCCAGCTCTTGCCAACCTAGCAATTCGAAAGCATGCAAATGCAAGTAGATTAATAGGTACCACTTCAGTGGGAAGGTAACAGCATTCCGTGCACGTCATGCGGCCACATGACCATGGAAGCATCTTCGGACAACGCTGGCTCTTTGGCTAACAAACGGAGATGAGCACCGGCCCCTAGAGTCGGACATGACTGCACAAATGTGCGGGGGGTACCTTTACCTTTACCTTTAGGTCATTAAATATTTGTTCCTGGAAACTGAAATCTTGTAATATATTGCTAGGCTGACCATACGTCCCGTTTTGAACGGGACAGTCCCATTTTTTTAGCATTTTTCAACCGTCCCATCGTTTTGATAAAAATCTCAATTTTGTCCCGTTTTTTAAACCTGGCGGGAATGGCGTAGAAGGAGGATCCGAGCCAGAGCTGCCAATTGGAGACAGCCCAGAAGAGGATGCCCTCCCACCTATCAGCGCGCGGCAAAGGAGGGCGGAGAGGTGGAGAGGAGGGTGATTGGCCAGGCGGGAGCCAATTGTGTGGACTGGGGGGCGGGGTTTGCAGGTGGGAGCCAATCGTGCGGACCGGGGGATGGGATTTGCAGATGGGAGCCAATTGTGTGGACCGGGGGGTGGGGACCCCTGTCTTTTTCATGAATACGGGATATTACATAAGACCCCGTCCCGTTTTGCCATCCCAATGTCCCGTTTTTGTCTCAAGGAAATATGGTCAGCCTATATATTGCTGTCTCATTTTAAAACCAATTCATCAGGGTCATTATGTACATGTGAAAGAGTAAGATAGAAGTAGATAAGAAATGTTGAAGATTTGTTTTTTTAATATCAGCCAGAGCTTTTTCATGTTGACTGATTAATATTATAAACTGCTTTGAGTTGAAGATTAATTTTTTAAAAACTTTTATTAGATGTTATTATTATTACTATTTTATTATAATATGTTGTTGTTGTTATTATTATTATTATTACCCCAGCTTTATTTTAGGCTTACCTCTGGTGTCACCAACATTTTCAGAGGATGAATACCACTGCACATATTTTTTAAAAACATGCTGCATTATTTATTTGTTTGATTTACGTAGTTGACCATCTTGACATTGAGACTGGGTAGCTAGCACCAGATAAACACTCCAAATACAAATAAACAACAGTATAAAAATGCATAATGGCAACAAGGACAAAGCCCAACCAAGAACAAATAAATGACATCTCACAGGCTCCAACTAACCTCCAAACCCCTACGCTGGGGAAACATCCAAGTCTTTAAAGCAGTGTTTCTCAACCTTGGCAACTTGAAGATGTGTGGACTTCAACTCCCAGAATTCCCCAGCCAGCATGTCTGGCTGGGGAATTCTGGGAGTTGAAGTCCACACATATTAAAGAAGCCAGCATGGTCAGGGCAACCTAATCTTGGGGAGTGTTCCAAAGGGCAGGCATTATGACAGAAAAGGATCACCTTTCTGGTCCCATCTGATGACATTTGTTAATTCACAGGACCCCTCCAGTCAAACCTAGTTGGATGGGTGGAAACAATCAGAAACAGTTGGTCCTAGAAATAACCCAGCCCCATATCATGAAAGGCTTATTAGGCGTCAACCAGCATCTTGAATTGCACCCAGAAGCACACTGGGAGCCAGTACAGCTCGCAGAGCAAAGGTGTAACATAGGCGTACTGAGGTGCATCCATCCCTGCCCATGACACTGTGTTCTGAATTGGCTGCAGCTTCCAGATGTTCTTCAAGGGCAGCCCCATGTAGAGCACATTGCAGAAGCCACTTGGGAGGTAAGCAAGGCATGAGTTACTGCGACCAAGGCATTTCATGAAACAGTGCAGGCAAACCAACAAATAAAATTTTAAACATCTGAAATATCACAAATGTAACAAATCTCATGAGATCTTGGCATCTTCACTCAAAACCACACAAGGCTCTAAATAAGAGCACTGAAATCTCACAAGATGTTGCCGTTTATTAAAAGAAGGGAAATCATTTCTATTTAATTTGGGGGTCTTATTGATGCTTTCTGGGGTATTGTGAACATCATGGTTCACTTTTCTTATCTTGGCAGCCATCTATCTACAAAAGCCAACATTGATGCTGAAATTCAGCATCGTCTGAGCTCTGCGAGTGTAGCTTTCTCCCGAATGAAGCATAGAGTGTCTGAGGATCGGGACATTCGCAGGGAGACCAAAATGCTTGTTTACAAAGCCATTGTACTACCGACCCTATTGTACACCTGTGAAACATGGACCCTTTACAAACGCCACCTCCAAATTCTTAAAAGATTCCATCAACGCTGCCCCCCAAAAATTCTGCAAATTACTTGGGAAGATAGGCGGACTAATGTTAGAGTATTGGAAGAAGCTAAGACCACCAGCATTGAAACAATGATCAACCAGCATCAACTTCGCTGGACCAGCCATGTTGTTTGAATGCCTGACCATCGTCTTCCAAAGCAGCTACTTTACTCCCAACTTAAGAATGGAAAACGGAATATTGGTCAACAGCAAAAGAGATTCAAAGATACTCTCAAAGCTAATTTTAAAAAATTTAATACCAGCATTGAGAACTGGGAAGCCCTAACTCATGAGCGTTTCAATTGGAGGTCAGCCTTTATTAAAGGCGCTACGGACTTTGAAGAAGCACGAGTACAGGGCGAAAGGGAGAAATGAGCTAAGAGGAAGGCACGTCAAGCAAACCCTCATCGTGACCGTCTTCCACCTGGAAACCTATGCCCTCATTGTGGGAGGTTGTGCGGATCCAGAATTGGCCTTTACAGCCACTTACGGATCCACTGTTAAGACTTTACCCCTGGAAGACAATCTTACTCGGCTACGAGAGGAGGAGGAGGAGGAGGAGGAGGAGGAGGAGGAGGAGGAGGAGGAGGAGGAGGAGGAGGAGGAGGAGGAGGAGGAGGAAGATGATCATGGTGCTTGCTTACAGTGCTTTGCCACCCCTTGGCCTGTGCACATCCAGTTCTTCAATTACAATATAGGCCAAATTTATGCACTGCGTACTGAGGATGTGGGGGGATTTTGTTCAATATCTCAACATTTATTAGAACGGTCTTGCATTGAAAGTCACTGTATTCTGGCAGCACAGATGTAAATGAGGTTCTCCTTGATTCACTGGGCTTATTTCTGGATCTAGACTCTGTTCCATTATGCCACGTTGGCATTCCAGTATAGAATCTGTGCTTCTACTACTACCATGGAAGTCAACCCAATGGGGAACAAGAATCCTTTTTTGTTATATTCATAATCTTTTCATACTCTGCTTGACTTCGGGGCTTGAATCTCTCTCTCCTCCCTGACTTAATTCACTGGAGTCTCTGAAAGCTGCTAAGGACTGGGCTGCTCATTTGGCTAGAGATACCGTTTTTAACTGGCTGGTGAGAAAAGTGTATTTTTATGCCAGGCAGAAGGAGAACCTCTGGGCTGCTAGATCAGAGACACCTGGAGAGAAGACAGCCACATCGCAGAGTCTTTAGCCATATCTGCAGCAGCAGCAGCAGGGTCTGAGTGTAAGATATTATGGCTGCAGCCTTTGAAATCTCCCATAAGCAAATGACACCTTACATCACAGAGCCTTTTGCAGCAAATACTTTTGAGACGTTGTTATTTTTATGCTCTATTACTTTTATAATAAAATGCATTTCCTCGGGGAAAAATAAAAATCCTGTACGGTAGGTTAGGCTAAGAGACACTGATCAGCCCAGAGGCATCCCATGATCTTCTGCGACAGAGTGTGGCCTTGAACACTGGTCACCCTGGTTCCAGTCCATAGGTTGTCCACCACACCGCAACAGCTCTCTGTCTTTGTTATTGTTTTCAAGAGAAATGATAAACAAGGAAGATGCTCCTTGGTATTAGCAGGCAGTTTGCAAAAAATGCAACATAATTTTAGCAGGGGGGAGGGCACTCAGAAAGGATCCCATGTCAAATAGCAAAAAGGTGGCCAAGTGGGCACAGAATGCTGACTTAAAGGGAGGAAATGAAAAGGGAAAGGGAAGGAAGCAGGATGGAATATCCTCCCAAAAAGGGGTGAGGGGGGCTAGAATCTTAGACCAGTTCACCCCAAAATACTTCACCGTAGGTAGCACTTGGTTCCTCAGGACACAAATGTTTCTCCAATAGAAGAGAATATCTGTAGCTCAGGGTTGAATGGTGGAGTTCTTGGTGCCTGTTTATATATAACAGCTTGCCCTGCCAGTTTTCATGGGGTGTGGCTTCCTCCTTAGTGGTTCCTTCATTAGAATATTGTTTTCTACCTAATTGTTTGCCTGGTGTTGATCCCTACTTGAGTGTTGGGTGCTGGTGGGGTGTGTGGGTGGGTGGGTTGTAGTCTTTTTGTTTCCTTGCTAGTTTTTTAATTGTCTCTTTTGAATTCAAAAAGACTAGAGCCCATCCACCCACCCCCAGCAGGTAGCAAACCCCACACTCACTGACACTGATGATGTTACCTAGTTGGGTAATGAAACATCTGCAAGCAAACAACCAAGCTCAGAGAGCACCAGGAACTCCACACAAATGTTGATGTAATGGGATGTGAGAATAACCTTGAGGAACAAGAAGAAGAGCCGCAACCAAGACAACGGTCAGATAAGGAAACCTGAGTCCAAAGCAGGAATGTAATATGAGAAAGCGTCTTATATTTGACCCTCCCTAGTTCTCTTGAATGTAAAGGCAGGGAGGGAAGAGGTGCATTCAGACTAGCAAGATTCTGTCACTGTGACCTTATAATAAAAGTAGTATTAGCATTCATAACTTTGGGTTCCTGGTCTGGACTACCTCGAAGGGCTGACAGTTTCTCCTTAAAGCCAACAACAGGCATCCAGATATAAAGTGTCCAGTAAGAAATCCCCAAAACTAGAATTTGTAATGGGCTATATCATGTAAGTATCTTAAGGAGACGTACAAACCAAATGACTGAAAGTAATCTCCAATTTACTTTAATCAAGAGACTGATAGCACAGTGCCTGATAAGGCTGGAGATAATTTTGTTCAGCACGCTTCAGTTGAATGGTGTATTGCAATCTCTTTAAATGATTCCCCAGCCACCAAATTTAAGTCACACCTTGTGATTACCAGTATGTGTATTTAAATCCTATAAAATATACCACAGGAGTAACTATTTAAAAAGACATAGGGAGGAATTGGCCACATGGGAGCCCTGGAGTCAGCAGTTTCATGCAACTAGGGCTACTGTATTTGAGCCACAACACTTTGGATGACCACTAGATGGTAGCAAAGTGATACAGAACGCTCTCTGCTGCCTTCTAGTGCTTGTTTGAAATGTTGAAATCCAAATCTTTCAGCCCTAAAGCAGCCCACACTCCCGTACATCCTTTTGGCCTTTGTGTAATCAGTTTGAATGCTTGCATAACTCTTTCATTTTTATATATTAATCAATATTATTTATTGGTTGTTGTGGGTTTTCCGGGCTGTGTGGCCGTGTTCTGGCAGTTTTGGTTCCTAACGTTTCGCCAGTAGTCTTGGGTCAAGTCTTGGGCACAGAGAGAATCTTCTAGCTGTGCTCCTGTCCTCTGAAGATGCCAGCCACAGCTACTGGTGAAACGTTAGGAACCAAAACTGCCAGAACACGGCCACACAGCCCGGAAAACCTACAACAACCATCGGATTCCGGCCGTGAAAGCCTTCGACCACACATATTATTTATTTATTTTATTTTTATCCCGTCTTTATTATTTTTATAAATAACTCAAGGCAGCGAACATACCTATTACTCCTTCCTCCTCCTATTTTCCCCACAACAGCAACCCTGTGAGGTGAGTTGGGCTGAGAGAGAGGGACTGGCCCAAGGTCACCCAGCCGGCTTTCATGCCTCAGGCGGGACTAGAACTCACAGTCTCCTGGTTTCCCATTGGCTCCTTCCTAGGGCTGAGAGACAGGGATTGGCCCAAGGTCACCCAGCCGGCTTTCACGCCTAAGGTGGGACTAGAACTCACAGTCTCCTGGTTTCTAGCCCGTTGCCTTAACCAGTAGACCAAACTGGCTCTCATTTCATATATCATATCATATCATATCATATCATATCATATCATATATTCCTGTTGCAAAAGCAGGAAACCAAGGTCCAAACAACCCTTTTGCCAAGCATAAAATGAAATTACGATGCATCTCCCCAAAACATATGGTGAAATGATCCCTTCTCTTAAAGCAATCTTATGGAAGCAAATTTCCATAAATATCCTCAAACAAGATCTACAATTTAGACTCAGCTTGATAACAGAATTGAGGATCTGGATTTCAAGACCTACTTCCTCACTGGAAACACTTCCAATGTTTGGGCTGTGACAAGAAGCTGGCTGTTCCAGCCTTAACTTGTGGTGATTTCTCCCACCTAATTAATGGAAAGATTTATGCTCCACTTCTTCTTTTAGAATCTTGAAGTGGTTTTACAATAGTTACAAAAAAAGATAAAAACAGAA
Source organism: Charina bottae (assembly GCA_023362775.1). NCBI lineage: Eukaryota > Metazoa > Chordata > Lepidosauria > Squamata > Charinaidae > Charina > Charina bottae. The sequence goes on from JALMGJ010000004.1 coordinate 112,097,505, forward strand.
TGAAAACATTGGAATGAAAACAAAACCAAATTAAATTTCTATTAACAATAGGAAAAAACCCACAAATTTCTATGGAAAAACAGAACACAAAAGGAGGCATTAACTTATTAATTAATTAATTAAGGAGATAGGCATAAAAAGGGTACACTTTTCAATATTGCCTGAAATACATTGGAGCCTGGCATATCACAGAGCTGATTCCAAGGCAAAGATTACAGCAGGAATCAATTGCTGCAGACTCCAGTGAATTGGTTCTGCCACCAGTGAAAGAAAATGGGAAAGGTTAAAGTTTCATTGGGATTAAAAAGTGTCATCTTCAGCCAGAAGAATATACGGCAGAGTTTTTTAAAACACGTGAAATGCTTGGCATCTTGGCAATAGAGAAGAATGACTTTTCTTAAAGGGGTGGAGGGGGTAGGAGAATGCAAGAGATGAAAATACAGGATTTTATCTTATTTAGTTTCTGGAAGATCTTGAGCCCCGGAGAAATCATATTTATCAGCTCTTGATTTGAACATCATCCATGAGAGCCTCTCTAAAGACACACTCAAAAGTTCAGATCACATTCAGCTCCTGGTAATTCTATGGATGTATCCATGCAGGACAATTTTTTTAGACGCAGAAGGTGTTTTGTGGTGTTTCTTTCCAGGATGTTTTTCAACTTAGATCCAAGGACTAACCAGGCCCAATGCAACTGACCTTATAAGACAACAAGTTCAACCAAATGTTACCATCTGTGTGAGGCCCAAGTGTGTGAATGTGTGCATGCACAATATTAAATGCAAGGTCCAAGGCCAAGAAAAGGTGGGTGGGAGGGAATGATCTTCAAAGTGAGATTTTCCTCTGCAATGCTTTACGAACACAATTCAGAACGATGTGAGCAAAGACCAAAGACACCAACAGAAATAGGGAGTATGGAATAGTGTAACCTTTCCTTGGCTGCCAAATTGTAATTTTCAGTCTGAAGGAAATTATTAAATATGTGAAGAGTTCTGTTAATGGGCAGTAATAAATAAAGATATTGCATTCCATTAATTAAATGCATTTTTAATTCAATTTTAAAAGCAATTCCACTGAGACCCTCCAAAAGACAGTGGAGGTATTCAATTTGTAGCCCGTTTTTGTGGTTTCCAGCTGAAGCTGAATTTTAATAAATTAACAATAAGTATAAGGATGTTAAGGTAGGACAAGATGGGAGAGAATGAATGAAGGGAATTAACTTAAAACAAGAAAATGATTGCCCTAATCAGGGGCGGGGCTTCAATTTTATGGTCATAGCCATCATCCTGACTTATTTGATTCCTCCCATGAACACCACTGTTGCCTTTGTTGTTTTTGTTAGAGATTGGGTTTCAATCAAGCATGTCTCACACACAAGCTCGAAGGAGGAGACAGCCTCTGCTGTAACCTGATCTTACTTGCTTTGTGTGGGAGGGGCTGAATCCCGGTTTCCTGTTTCCTTCTCTTTCTCTCTCTGCTTGAATCTGCGACCAAGGAGGATGTAGCCAGACATGGCTGCTGCCACGTGTTTCTCATACTTCCATGCAGCATGGCCACAATAATGAAGACTGTGGGTTTGGTCAGAACCACTTGCTTGCACGCATGGACCATTTCTACTAAGGAACTGTGAGTTGCAATAAAATTGTAAACTCTTTTTATGTAACTTTACATTTAATGTGTGAAGTGTGTTTATTTTGTGTTTTGAACTGATTAAGCCTTGTGTAAGTTTATGGGAACGCTTCTACTCTGCTATATACATACATATACACACACACACACACACACACACACACTACCATATCAGAATTCCTACAGTTTTTATTCCAGATATGCCATTTTCAGTTAGAGCCATATCTATTGTCTTTGTTTTCCAACCCACACACATTGCCACCAAGGTATTTCCTAAGACCACACGTGGCATGCTTGCAGTGAGGAATATCTGAATGACTTCCTGGTTGCAGAAAGTTGGCTAGAGGGAGGGATTCTATATGAGAATTCTACCTTGGAGGCTGTTCCTGAACTTGGTGCCAGTTTCTCAATTTGTGCAGAAATGTACGTATTTTGGCATTTCCCAACCCCCATGAAATGATATAAAAGAGAGCAAAGAATGAGTATACCTCGTTTTGTCAAGATCAGGCTGAAAGGGGTGGGGGTAAATATTAAGCTATCAACCAGCCAGAAAATCTAGTCTAAATTGCTCCTGTACATTTAAAAGCAATCTTCAGCAAATTTGAGTTTGAGCAGTATGAGAGGAGTTTCAGTACATGGTAATAAAGATTATCACAACTACAATGAGTTGCTGAAAAGCTGGCATTTCTGAAAACATACCTTTGATACATTGGCTGGATCTCACATCATACAAAGACATAATATGGTTTCCTTTGGTTTATTATGCTTAACTTCAGCTATGGTTTATTTAATAAACTATGATTCAAAATTGTGGTTACAGGAACGTGAACCCAGTCAATCCATGTGCATTATTTCTGGCAGACGAATAAGCTAAACGGGACCAAGGTAGAAGAAGACCTAATTACTTGAAGACAATATGCAGACGTGTTATGATAAATCATGATTAACAAATCAGATGCTAATGAGTGACATTATGGTTTAAGGTGATGTCCTAAATCACGCAACACATACAATACACTAAGGTATAATGCAGCTAGGATTTGACTTCGCTATTTTAGTTTGCAACCTATGATATGCATTTTGGTTTGTAAGCCATTTTTATGTTTTATGAACCCAATCTAAATCTGAAGTTTCTCTGACAATAGATCCTTATGTAGTTAAAAAGGCACCACTTGTGCATAAAATAGATATTATCAGGTGGTTTGGGAAACTCCCTAAAACTTGCAGATGCTTTAGGTAAAAACAAAATTCTAAAGGGAACATACATATGTACTCATGATAGCATCAACAAAAGTAATGTTATGCAAAACACAGAAAAGCAAAAAAAAATAGTAATCAGTCAGTCAGTGAAGATATGAGATAAGAAAAGGGAAAGGGAAATAACAGCTAGATCTAGTTTAGACCAGAAAGAAGTTTAGACTATCCTTCTCCATGCTGTTCTGTTCCTGCAAACCATCATTGTTCCCATCCAGTCCACATACTACTTCGTATATTGCCTTTTGTTCTTTAAAATTCTCACCTCTCTCTTTTTGAGGATCTCATCAACTCTATCCAACCATAACACTCTAGCGGGGATCAGATCCCAAACAGAATAAATGCTTCAGAAGAGGGCCAAGCGTGCACGTTGCACTCTGACAGGCACCTCCTTAAAGAAGATACCTCTTTTCCTCTGCTCAAATAGTAGCTGTGCAATCCAGAAAGATATGCATTTGAGATAAAGGAGCACCTCCATATTTCCAGAAAATGTTCAATAATTCAAATTTATTCACTTTCGTATGCTTTTTCTGATGCAACAGATATACGGCAAATCTTACATTCATGCATTTCTTGGTGAGAAGAACAAGCTAAAGGGGACTTTCATTGTCAAAGATATAGGATGCTGGTGTGCACAGAATAACCTATAAGAAGATATGGCTGGTTGACTAACTTGCATACTGAACAAAATACTCACATGATGTTTTGTAGCAATTCCAGCATATTCTCATTTAATTTCAGAAATACTTAACTTTTGAAGGCACGGGAGGTTGAGCAGCTATGAATAAGCTCAGGTGGCACCTTGCTTTCAGATGGTGGCTTCCACAACAGGATCCATGATGTTCCTCTTTTGCTCAAGAGCATGTGTTCCTTGGGGCATGTGGCTACCTGGATCCTTTACGGTGCCTGTTACAGATACAGCAAGATATCCAAACTGGATCAGAAGCATCTTTCCCTTTCAGATTTAAATACTACACATCTCTAGAATCAACAAATCACTCAGCTGAAAATGTCTGTAGACTGACATGGATTTTTATGCTTATGTGAATGTATCCACTCTCTCAGTGTAATAGGAGTAAAAAAAGTGTGACGATTAACTGTGATTTGTTTGTTAAATCACACATTGCACTAAGCCTTAAATGATGGTTTACAAACCACAGTGACTAGGTTCACACAACATGCTAAACCAAATCCAAAAACCATCATATGGCTTGATACAATTGATTATTCCAGCCTGTATATCATAGCTTTCCAAACTGTGTGTTGTGACACTTTAGTGTGTCGCAACACAGTTTAGTGTGTCGTGACACAACCAGGAAGTGGACGTGCATGGCGGTGGCATGGGGGCATGCACGGCGGCGGGGGCGTGCACGGCGGCAGGGGTGTGCACGGTGGCGGCTGCGGCAGCAGCGCTTCCACATTTTAGCGGAAAACACGAGGCCGCCACCACTGCCGCCATTCACGCCGCCGCCACCGCGCGCCCCCTGCGCCACCGCCATGCACGTCACCGCCGCCGTGCGCACCACCACGCCACCGCCACTGCCGCCATTGGTGTGTCGCCAAGGGCAGCAGTTTGGAAAGCACTGCTGTATATCATTGCTCTGCAACTAAAGTTATTTTAACACAGCTACTTCAGGATAATGAGTTACTCTCAAATTGTCATGGTTGGATCTGCTTTGTGAGTTGGGATGACAGAAATATCTATAGTGTTTGGAAGCTTTTGCTGAAATTCAAACATTACAACAGGATGGCAAGAAAGGGCTCTTTTTAAGGGTTATAGCTAACAAATCCCACAAAGTTAGATATCCTACCTGTTATTGAGGGTACTTTCCCTCTTGTTCCTTCCTACCTTCTATAGCTACTGAATATGCTTGGTTCTCATTGCAATGCTTTGAGAATGTTTGGCCTCCCGAGTGTGCAGAACTTCCTTTGTCTTTCTCGATGGTCTCACTTGGGCGCCAATCCGACTGGCACTCACCACCTAAATTGGTTATTAGAAGGAAGACTGACGCTCTCCCGGGCTTTTCAAAAGGACCTAGATCTGAAGGAGCTATACTCAGGGTCCTATGTGGAAGGACGCTTTCATAAACCTTACAGGGATCAGGAAGAGGAGTATAACAAGGTCTTTTCTCATAGAGGCCGCAGAGGTGAATTTCCAGGTGTTATACCTTGCTGCTGAGTAGTTTTAATGAAGGAAGACAGGGAAGTTTGACAGCTCATTAAGTACACAGATTTCTTCTTTTTGCCAAGTTTGAATTATTCACAAGGGCACGGGCTTTGTACTTTGGGGCACTCATGAAAAACTAAAAGAAATATGGTCCCTTCCAGCAACCCACACAGTCCTATCATTAAAATACAGATTATATCAATTAAAATATCAATACCCCAACTGATGACAAAAGCATCCATCTCATCAGTGTTCATGAAATCAATAAGCCTAGATCATGAACACATTCTCTAATTTATTTTCCTTATGTGTAGGTCAATATAAGCAGTTTTAACGGCATTAATGATTAGATATATTTTATCAGCTCTGAAAAAAGCCCCTCCAAATGTTCATCATGCTCCAAAACTCTCTTTACTCAGATTCTTTTATATTGAAGAAAAACTGGATGTTAACATGTTGGAAGTGTGACTTCAGTAGTGCTGAGTCTTCAGCACCTTAGAACCTACTGAACACAAGAGATAATGAGTTAGAGCAGAGCTTTCCAAACTGTGTGTCGCGACACGTTAGTGTGTCGGCTGCAGTGTGTAGGTGTGTCGCACGAACGTAACAAGAAACCTCTGAGTCGGACGGACGCTCAGAGCCTAAAGTGCCTCGCTGTTGCTGCCTCCGAGCCCTGCCAGGATTCCGCGCAGGTCCTAGTGCCTGCCTTGTGCCTGGTTGCCTCCAAACCTGCTGTGATTCCACTCAGGTCCTAGTGCCTGCCTTGTGCCTGGCTGCCTCCAAACCTGCTGTGATTCCACGCAGGTCCTAGTGCCTGCCTTGTGCCTGGCTGCCTCCAAACCTGCTGTGATTCCGCACAGGTCCTGGTGCCTGCCTCTTGCCCTGCTGTAAGAGGGGAGCTCTGTCCAAGCCTTGCCCTGCTGTAAAGGGGAACTCTGTTTTCATGAGATATGTTGTGTCCCCATACATTTTGCTTTTACAATTTATGTATGTGTCAATATCTCTTATAAGTTAGTTAGTTTAACCTCTGGTTTGCTAGTAAAACTGAATTACTGTGTCGTGAAATGATGTATGTCTAAAAAGTGTGTCACCAACATGAAAAGTTTGGAAAGCTCTGAGTCAGAGATTGCGTTTGTGTCCCAGCTATATCTTTAACTCAACTTGCTCTTTGTTTATGAGACTGTTAATACCTGGGTCTTCTTTCTGCTTTTGTTTCCAAAGCAAACACAAATGCACAAAATCTTTTGCTTCCTGACTTCCTTCTGATAGGAGGTGGCTAGCTAAGTGGTAGGCTTTGCTTATCCCTCCATGTTTTCCCATAAAATAAATTGTTCTGGTAACATTGTAAACTTGCTTCCCTAATCCTTGCTCATGCTAGATGCCCACTCTCAAGAACACTTATGCATACACAGATACATATTCTCTTTCTCCAACAAAACACAAATATAGTAGAAGCATATATATTATATACTGTACATATAATTACATTATAATTATATAATTATATAATTATATAATTATATAATTATATTTACATTATATATTACATTACATTACATTATGTTATGTTATAATTAAAAATTATAATTACATTATAAGGGGCGCGATGGCTCAGTGGTTAAGACAACAGGCTTGTTGATCAGAAGGTCGGCGGTTCGAGACCCAAGCGCCGCGTGATGGAGGGAGCTCCTGCACTCGCCCCAGCTCTTGCCAACCTAGCAATTTGAAAGCATGCAAATGCAAGTAGATAAATAGGTACCACTTCAGTGGGATAGTAACAGCGTTCTGCACGCGTTGTGCCGGCCACATGACCACGGAAGCGTCTTCGGACAGCACTGGCTCTTCAGCTAAGAAACGGAGATGAGCACCGCCCCCTAGAGTCGGACACGACTGTGCAGGGGAAAACCTTTACCCTTTTAGAGTGTAGGGGTTCAAATACAATCAATGTAAAATGATGGAACTCTACAGTCAGTTCCTTCTAGAGGGAGCTCCAAAAGAGGAAGCATGGATTTGGTCTTCAGAATCTTTATTTCCCCCCCCCCCCCCATACCAGCAGCCTTTCTAGCAATTCTGCTATTATATGCATGGTGAAGAGGGATATGACTAAGAAAGGAATTTCTCAAAACTTTTCTTCCTCTTGCTTCTCAGGATGCTTGAGAATTTCCTTCAAATTTCTCTTGGTGGTGTTTTTGAGCTGGAGATGGCAGAAAATGCTACTGCCCATGATGTTTTCTATTATTCTACTGTTCAGAAGCCTCCCTGCTTTTCAACGCTTCTCAGTCTGAAAATAAAATGGAAGGAGTCCCCTCACGATATCACTGTTACTGAAATAATTCACATTGGCTTTTACTCCCTGACATTCCTTAGCAAAGAATGGGCCTTTTGTAACTTTCTATCCAGCTCTCCACCAAAGAGCAATTAATGGAGTTGTTGCAATTATGAGCAAACTGGTTCTGTAAATAAGCTACTACAGTAGTGTTTCTCAATGTTGGCAGCTTGAAGATGTGTGGATTTCAACTACCAGAATTCTCCAGCCAGCTATGTATAAGCTCCCAGTTAGCTCTAGAAACTGATTGCAGTTAATTCACAGCCACACTTCTTCATTGCCTATTTGTTTTAAGCTTGCACGTAAGAGATAAGGGAGGCCAGAGGTTGCATTTTTAAAAAATGTGGCAACTGTGCAGCAACAGTGAATTGGTTAGTTGCTGATGACAATGATTGCCATTAGTGGACTGCTAGGACCACTGAATGGAGCAGAGCTTAGTGAAGCAGAGCAATAAGCACACACAGAAAGGAGTTTTATTCAAAATAGCATTAATGAGCATGCTAGAGAGATATAGGTTATTGATCTTACACATTTAGCCCACCCAAACATAAAGAATCACACGCGTAGACAAAGTAGGTTCAAAAGTAAGTAAAAAGAGTTCTTACGTTTATTTGGTCCAGTTACATTCTTGTTCTTCTTTCTGTGTTTCCCTAAACTGTTTGTAGACCCCTGGCCCTCTTTGCTGCCAGGGGCTGCGTGGAGAAAGGGTGGGCAAACCTCCTGATTCTAGGCCGCATGGCCTCAAGATGGAAAGGAGCTGTAGCATGCTGCTTCCTCCGCCGGTGGATGGAGGCAGAGAGAGAGAGAAAGTGGGAGGGGCAACAAGCAGCTTCCTCTAGAAGCACATAGAGAGTTTGCCTCCTAGAGCAATCACCCATATGCTAATGAGGCATGCTGATTTGCTGGAACCTCCGACAGACAGGAGAGATCTAGGTGGCTACCACTTTCACCCACTGTCTGATTTCAAATTTTTTTTACTTTTTTCCCCACCAGCTTATATCAGAAAATGAAAAGAGGGAGTCCAGCCCACTGCTTACCTCCATCTTGTGTTACTACTAACATCTAATAATACTACTACATCCTGGCCATAACAAAAGACTTCCAGGAGATAATTGCATTAACTTACCAGGTCAAGCATGTGCTGTGAACCAAGTTCCAGACAGGAAGCAATCCCAAGAAGCACTTTGGCTGTGATCACAGTTGAAGAGCTTGTGGCAGTGCTTATTGGGATTGCTTCTTGTCTGGAGCTTGGTTCACAGTATATCCTGTGAGTGAATTCACCCATTTTCTGGATTTGCACTGCAGTATATATTGAACCATAAACTAAATAAGCAAGCTGATACAAATTGGTCTGCTTAAATCCAGCCATAAAGAGATGGGCTCCTTAGCTAAAGATCTGTGGTCCTGGCTTAGGGGCATGCAATTAGAAGACTCAAGCAAGCAGTGGACAATAGACTGGGCAAGATGTAGAGGGGTCCCTGCAGTTTTCTTGGCAAGGTTTTCAGAAGTGGGTTGCCATTGCCTCCTTCCTAGGGCTGAGACACAGGGACTGGCCCAGGGTCACCCAGCTGGCTTTGTGCCTAAGGCGGGACTAGAACTCTCAGTCTCCCGGTTTCTAGCCCAGTGCCTTCACCACACCAAACTGGCTCCCCTATAACTGCAGATAGAGAAGGCTAAATTTGAGAGTTACCAGGGTTTGGTAGGCACAGGGCTGGGAAAGGCTGAACTTCAGGACATTGATTTAAATTAACCAGGGAAATCTTTAAAGATCATTAAAGGACAGGGTATCAATCGAAGAGAAAACGTCTGCAAGAAAACAACAAGGCTCAGAGAGCACCAAGGACACAGGGTATATTGAATTTGCGTAGTTCACCGTGAACTGGGCTGCATAACTTTGGAATCCAGATTGAACAAAGGACACTGCTTTAAATGCATGGTTCAGAATAGGAACCGGTTGTGCTTGAATATGATTCTATTGGCTTTGAATATAAATGTATTCTTGCATAAAAGGCAACATTTATTTCATCTGTGAAAGGCTGCTTCTTCCCCTTTCAGACAGAATATTCAATGTCCTCTTAATTTTATCACTACTTCTGAGGATGGAGTGTGAGGAATAGTCAATGATTGTAGAGCTAATGGATAGATTAATTTATTTCTGCCTTTGGCCACTTGCTGATATCTTCAAAAATGATAATGTTATTTTCATCATTCTGGCAGGCATCTCAGTTTGAAGAGACGTAAATCTTTTAAAATTGATCAGGGCAGTACATCAATTCTTTTCCCCCCTCCAATGATTTTCTTACAGCTTGCCGTCTTCTGTCAATCACGCGTCTGTAGGGACAATGCATTAAATGTAGGACAATTATAATAAAAATGTAAGCTTTTCACTTGTGTACATTAGGGTTGCCCAAACTGGACTGCATGCATTTGGACAACCAGTAGACCAACCCCAGCTTTTTCCTCCAATCCAGTAGTTATCCAAAGGTTTGCAGGCTCTAGCTGGTGGCTCTAGTGTGCATCATCTTTTCTGTGAGTTTGGGGAGAGGGATATAAATATTAGGACATACTAGTCACTTACACAGCATTCCTTGGTATCAGAAACAAGCAAACATGAAGGCATCATTGATGTTTTTTATTTAAGAATATTGTCTTATTATATTTTAATGATTACTTATTCTTGTTTTATTGTAAACCTCCCAGAGTAGCTCTTTGAGTGAGATGGGTAGTGACCAAATCTTAAATAAATAAATAAATAAATAAATACATACATACATACATACATACATACATACAAACCATGCTGTGGTTCATTAAGCCATGATATGATTGACAAGCTATAGTGGCCTGGATTGCATATAACACGAACCATAAGCCATGAATTATAAACTACAATGGCTGGGATAAGATATGGTATGGCAGGGGTTACTCTTAGTCTGTAAATTGAATATATCCAATAATCCTTTTTGAAGCCCCATGTTTTAGTGGCTTCTTCCTATATGCAGTAAAGATGCTTATCTAGCCATGCCATGTCATTTGTTGGGAATGTAGTATATATGAGTGTAGAGCAGGGGTCCCCAACCTGTGGGCCACGGCCCACTAGTGGGCCGCAGCCTGTTAGGAAGTGGGCCGCACAGCAGGTGACTGGTGGTGGTCCACGCGATTGGCTCCTGCCTGCAAACCCCCCAGGTCCGCACAATTGGCTCCCGCCTGCAAACCCTGCCCCCCCCCCCGGTTCATGGAAAAATTGCCTTCCACGACCGGTCCCTGGTGCCAAAAAGGTTGGGTACCCCTGGCGTTGAGCCTAGTCAAGCCTGTCCAATTCTAAATCAAGGACTAGGAAATTCTGATGAGGTTATGGGACTTGGGAATGTTTTATCTTAAGAAAAGAAAACTGGGAGGTGGCGGGGTGTGTGTGTGGAGAGAATACAATATTGTTTATTTTTTCTGACTCTTCATGATCTGATGGACATCATATTGCCCAGACTGTTTGCCAGAAACTGCTTCTCTGAGTTCTTTCAAGCTCAAGCTTGGGCCATCAGAGATATCTTCTATAAGTGTTAAGGATCAGTTTGAGTCTTCAGATTCAGAAGTTGAAGAGTTTGACCAACCTGCACCACAGGAATTAAATGAAACTGCACCTGAGGAAACATAGAAGCAGGCTGAATCAGTTGACTCACAGCCTGAGCTAGCAAAGTTCTGGACAACAGCAACATGTTGAAAATTATGAAGAGAAGAGCAAAGGAAGTCAACCTGTCTGTTTGAAAGAAAGAAGTGGGACACAGCAAACTAGTTCAGCTGGAGTCAGAGCTCTTTAAAAGAAATGATTGCTTGATGGCTGTTGATTAGTATTCCATTCTCCATCCCCATCCTGGGCCTACAACAATGTAAACTGTCTTGGATTACCTGGCTGAACTTTAGACTGGAAACTGAAACCTTTGGAGCAGCCCTGAACTGGCAATTCATTTCTCTGGATTCTTAAAAAAGTAGTTCTCATGTCTCAATTCTCTACCTAGGAAGGTTTCAGTCTGCAACATGCTCCGAGTTACTACGTTAAGTTTACGACAGCAATAATACCTTGAGTTTGTATCAGAAAATGTTTGTGTGCGCGCGCGCACGCACATGCATGTAATTGGCAGCCTTTTTTAGATTGCCTTCAATTTTTCCAAGCACCGGGATCTTCTTGAATGACTCTTGCCTTCACATTACATGTCCAGACAATTTAAGCACTGGCTTCATTATTTCAGTGAGCAGCCTGGTTTTACTTCAACTTTTACAGAAAGATTTATTCTTGCTGTTCAAGGTATTCTCAACAATTTTCTCTAGCACTACAATTTGCCACAATTGAATTCACAATTCAATTTTTATTCATTCAGCTTGTGGGATGGTGCAGCTTTCACAGCCATATGTTACAAGTGGAAAAATCATGGCCTGGACAATATACACCTTTGTCAGTGTGATGTCTGTGCATTTTTAATATTTTGTTGAGATCTGCCATAGTTTTTCTTTTAATTAGCAGATGTATTTATTTCATGGCTACACTTACCATCCTTCTGAATGTTTAAGCTTAGGAAGATAAACTCTGTTACTACTTCATCTTCTTTCCTGCTTATTTGTATTGGGCTGGCACTGCCTATTGAGATTAGACAGACAGACAGACAGACAGACAGACAGACAGACAGACAGACAGCAGACCAGCTTTGGCACTGTCTTCTTTTACCTTCAACAACAGATTCCTTAGGTCTTCTTCATTTCCAGCCATCAAAGTGGTATTTCCAGTATATCTGAGGTTGCTAATGTCTCTCCCAGCAATTTTAATTCCAATTTATATTTCTTCTAGTCCACCATGTCTCAAAATATGCTCCACATAGAAGTTAAATAAACAAGGTGACGGTATACAACCTTGATGCCTCTTTTCTCAATCTGAACCATTTAGTTGCTCTATATTCCATTTGAATTCTTGCTTCTAGAACATCATGCAAATTCTTCAGTAGACAGATGAGATGGTCCAGTACACCCATACTTTTAAATTTGTTGTCTACTTAGTTGTTGCTGCTCAAAGACCTGTGTATATTCAATAAAGCAAAAATATAAGACTTTTTGGACCTTTCACCTTTTTCATTATCCATTGGATGCTAGCACTGTGATCTTGGATGCCTCTGCTGCTTTTAAATCCAGTTTGTACATCTGGCATTTCTCTATACATTTTACTCTCTGTACGGCTTGTACATTTGGGGATATGACAGCATTCTTCAAATGCCTTGAAGAATGTTACACAGAAGAAGGTCAAGTTTTGTTTTGTGCAGGACACAACATGATGATTCGGGTTTTTGTTGTTTATTTGTTCAGTCGCTTCCGACTCTTCGTGACTTCATGGACCAGCCCACGCCAGAGCTTCCTGTCGGCCGTCGCCATACCCAGCTCCCCCACGGTCGAGTCCGTCACCTCCAGAATATCATCCATCCATCCAACTTGCCCTTGGTCGGCCCCTCTTCCTTTTGCCTTCCACTTTCCCTAGCATCAGCTGCTTCTCCAGGATATCCTGTCTTCTCATTATGTGGCCAAAGTACTTCAGTTTTGCCTTTAATATCATTCCCTCAAGTGAGCAGATTCGGGTTACAGGAAGACAAATCCCAACTGAACGTTAGGAAAAACTTCCTAACGTTAACAAAAACTTCCTGGTGTTAGGAAGAGCAGTTTAACAATGGATTTAACAATTACCTAGAGTGGCAGTGGGCTCTCGTTCATTGGATATGTTCAAGCAGAGGTTAGACAACTATCTATCGGGGTGCACTGCGCACGGGTTGCACTCAGTGCACAAAATGGCTCTTTCCAACTCTGTGTTCCCACCAGCAAAGGTCTCTCTGTTTGAAGGGCCACCCAATCCAAGGCCAGTTTCAAGGCCAAACAAACTAAGAATAGAGTTGTGAAAGAAACTATCTAGATTTAATGGGTGCTGCTTTACCTGGTATAGTGAGATGTATTATATTTTTATTTAAATTGTAATAATTCATTATACTTTGCCCTCTTCTAGCAATCACCGTGACTGCTTAGGTGGCTACTCTTTCAAACAAGAAACAAAAAAAGGGGATTCCCCCTTGGCTGATACAGTTTGAAAGTACTTAGTGAAACAAAATGGCCATACTCTGGTTATTTTTTGGATATGGACTTTTTATAGGATCACCACATACTTTATATTAATAATAATAAAAAACTTCTTCTGCCCTGCGGTCTGGTTAGATCAGATGAATCGGGGCCCACTTGATTCAAGGAATAATGAGGGGGGAAAGAGGGAAATTGGAGCTTAGAGATTTGCCCTAGTAATGTACCCCAAAAAATAAATAAAAATTGGATGTATTTATGCTTTATGGTCTGAAGTTATGGAAGATAATTTTTTTAGTGTGTGTGTGTGTGTATAATCTTTGAGATTTATTATTTTAAAATCATCTTAGGATTTATTCCCATAATACTTTTTGCACTGAGGTAATAAAAACAAAAAGAAAAAGAAAAGAGTGAAAGAGTGAAAGAAAAGGGTGAAAGAGGAGAGTGCAAAAGCTGGCTTGAAACTCAACATTAAAAAAACTCAGATCATGGCATCTGGTCCCATCACTTCCTGGCAAATAGAAGGGGAAGAAATGGAAGCAGTGACAGATTTTATTTTCTTGGGCTCCAAGATCACCGCAGACGGTGACTGCAGCCATGAAATTAAAAGACGCTTGCTCCTTGGGAGGAAAGCTATGCCAAACCTAGACAGCATATTAAAAAGCAGAGACATCACCTTGCCGACAAAGGTCCGTATAGTTAAAGCTATGGTTTTTCCAGTAGTAATGTATGGCTGTGAGAGTTGGACCATAAGGAAGACTGAGCGCCGAAGAATTGATGCTTTCGAACTGTGGTGCTGGAGAAGACTCTTGAGAGTCCCTTGGACTGCAAGGAGGTCAAACCAGTCAATCCTAAAGGAAATCAACCCTGACTGCTCATTGGAAGGACAGATACTGAAGCTGAAGCTCAAATACTTTGGCCACCTAATGCGAAGAGAGGACTCACTGGAAAAGACCCTGATGCTGGGAAGGACTGAAGGCAAAAGGAGAAGGGGACGGCAGAGGATGAGATGGTTAGATAGCATCACCGATGTAACGAACATGAATTTGAGCAAACTCCGGGAGACAGTGGAGGACAGGAAGGCCTGGCGTGCTATGGTCCATGAGGTCACAAAGAGTCGGACACGACTAAACGACTGAACAACAACAAATCCTGCACCACATTTATCAGAGAATATTAACCCTGTGCATATGCATATGGATTCCTATTTTCTATTCCTCATTTTTAATGTTTATTTAACAGCTGGGGTGTTACATAATGTTAATATGCAACATGCATGGTTTAGGGAATGTGAAATCATTGAAACTAAATGTGGAAAGACTCAGGACAAATAAAAAGTAATTTACAAAAGGTGTAAACTAAAGAACTTACTGCCATCTGAAGTGGTGATGGCTATCAGAGGAATTCATGGTAAATATTACTATCAATGCCTACTACTCTTGATGGCTGTTTACTAACTTCTGAGCAACCTCAATCACAGAGACCAGAGACTATCAATTCATTTTTAAAATAATTTTTATTAAAGCTTTTAAACAAGAAGATAAAAGCAGAAAGTTCAAGAAAGAAAAAAGTTGAGGAAAAATAGAAAAGAAAGGGGAAAAAAAAGATATAAAGAAGTGGCTTCCAATATTCTTCACAGCAGTTATAGGTACAATATACTGTATTTTAACCTCTCTCTCTAACAGTACATCAAAGAAGTAATTCTTTCTATAATCTATCCTGTCTAATCATCAAAACCATAAATCACAAGTTCATTTTTTTCATTTTTACACAGAAAAGTCCATAAGAGGCTTCCAGTCACCAATACATGTACATATTATCTTTTCTCTAATCAAAGAAGTCCATTTATCCATTTCAGCAAAATCTGTCAACTTCACCAACCATTCCTCCATAGTGGGTAGTGTCGAATCTCAGAGACAGATATCAATTCATATCCACGATCAAGGACTTCTAGTTGACCACATATGACATGCTCAATTAAACAGGCCTTTGGTCTAATACCGCAGGCCTCTTCTTACCTCACTGTGTGTATTCTCATACAGTAATGTTGATGTTTTCTAAAATTCTGAAACTCCTAAGCAGCACTGAGAGGCAATATGTGCAAAGACTTAGTGAAAAGGATACCTTTGAGCACAAGGTGTAATGGGTTGTGAGAATAACCTTGAGGAACAGAAGGAAGAGTGCAACCAAGACAACGGTTAGATAAGAGAAATCGGAGTCCAAAGCAGAAAAGTAAATTGAGAAAACCTTTCAGACTTGACCCTTCCTAGTTCCCTTCTAGATAAAGGCAGGGAGGGGGGAGGCGTTTTCAGACTCGCAAGATTCTGTTAGTGTAACCCTATAATAAAAGTAGTTTTAATATTCATAACTTTGGTTTCCTTCTGTGGTCTACCTCAAAAGGCTGACACAAGGTTAGCCCAAAAATTTCTGCTCAACAATCATCATCTCAGCAGTTGCTGCATAAATTATGATCTGACAGGGTTGGCATGCTCCAGGTTCCTTTAATCAAACAGTATCTTCTATCAGGACCCAGGAAGGGCACCTTCTCTGTCATGGCATCTGCCCTCGGAATGAGCTTCCCCCTGAGATCCATGAGGCTCATGGCATTCTGGGGGGCCTTAAAGACCCAGCTGTTCTTCCAGGCCTTGAGCTAAAGTCCCTTGCTGGATATTGGGGGTATATGTTCTGTGTGGTCTGCCAGGTTCAGCATTTTATCCTTTTCCCTCTTTTCTAGAACTGCTCTTGTTTTTTATTTTTGCTCTTATTGTATTGGTTTTTTTCTGTTTATTGTATTGTGAACTGCCCAGAGTCATTCTGGAGTTGGGCAGTGCCAAATCAAATCAATCAATCAATAGAAAATAATTCCTGACTGACCCACCCTCAAGTATTATTTTTTAGCAACAATTACTGGAAGCAAGAGAGCCAGTTCAGTATAGTGGTTAAGGTATCAGGCTAGCAACCGCGAGACCGTGAGTTCTGGTCCTGCCTTAGGCATGAAGCCAGCTGGGTGACCTTGGGCCAGTCACTCTCTCTCAGCCCTAGGAAGGAGGCAATGGCAAGCCACTTCCGAAAACCTTGCCAAGAAAACTGCAGGGACTTGTCCAGGCAGTCTCTGAGAATCGGACACGATTGAACGGATAAAACAAAACAAAAAGACTGGAAGCAAACATTGTATTATTGCTACTATTAAGACACACACAGAAAGCCCAAAACATGTTGATCTGCTACAAGTCGGCCTCTACATTCTGCATTTGATTGGGGGGGGGGGGAAGCAGGAATATGGCTATTATATCTGGGCTGCAAAATCCAGGCAACCACAACATGGCATTTAGTAATCATCTGGATTTTTGCAATCCTAAAAAAGAATCATGCACTGGAGAGATGCAAGATGGCCGAAAAAGGCAGATTGTTATTCTCTCACCTAGCAGGTTATTGGCTCTCCACTCTTATTACCTTCTCTTTTCTGTCTCTTCCTTCTGTTGCATGTTCTTGGCTCACAGAAGTGTAGCGGGCTGTAGCTTGATTCAGAGAGATAGCAGCTGTTTGGATCATCACATCTAATAGGCTTGTTAAAAGTGTGACAGGCCAGGGATAAGCTCATCAGCTCCCTTCAGTCAACAAGGTGTCAGGCTAAGCCTTCTGAAACATCACCTTACAATGTTGTTAAAATGTACATTCCAATTGCCAGACATTCCCATCGTTGGGGATATCAAGAGCTCATAAGGAAATGTCCCTGGCAGCCCAAGACGCTCACTACTATTCTGCCTTGACTTCAAAACGTATAGGATCCAATTAATTTAAATCTTCTAGTTTTTAGGTTTCATCGAGAAATAAGTTGCATTTGCAAAAAAAAAAAAAAAAAGGTTTATGCAGGGTAAAGACCATACAGTATAAGCTTGCAATATTCAGCATATTTTCTGAATATTTGTTAACACAAGAGCTACCCTTTTAGGAAATGGCTTAACTGGTTTATTTGGCTTTGACAATTTGTTTTTTTTTTCCATAAGTTTTATTGAATTTTAAAATACATATTAAGAACTAATACAAAAGAAAAAAAATAGAAATACAAAGTAAGAAAAAGGAAAAGAAAAAGTGAAGTCAAAAAATAACAAACAAAGAAAATATAGAAAATAGATGTCCTCCAATTTATCCTTGAACTTTAAGTACAACAATTAACTTTAAATGTTAGTCCTTCATACAATACACAGAAACTTTTCTTTGTCATATACCCTATGATTTCTATAATCCAATCTTCTGTTCTTCATATAGGTTTCGCCTTTCTTGATATCTTCCAACAATCCATCTCTGGTTTCTACTCCTTAGAATAGTAATCAAATGTTCATTGTTGCATCAATTAAATGTTTTCCATTTGCTCTTTCCATTTTTACATCTATATTTATATCTTCAATAAAGTCCAATTAGTATAACAAATAAAGGCCTTATCTACGTCTAATAAAATACAGTATATTCTGTTCATGTTATGACTATATATTCCATTAATACATAATCTAACATATTACATAACATAATACATAATATAGCAAAAATACAAAACCTAACATAACATATAACCTAATACATACAACATATTCTTGTAATAACCTACATTCTAATTCCATCTCATCATCTCATTGTCTTCTCATAAATGTGTCTCCAGAAAGAGTAATATATAATATCAACATATTTATTTATAATCTTGTATCTTACACTTAAAATATCATGTTTTTATGCATCTGTAAGTTTCTCATATCTGTGCTTACTCTGTGTACAATACCAAATCCGCATTTTCATTAACCTTGCATTCCAAATCAATATCAATAAATCTCCTGTTTAGGTTATGCCAATATCACAATATGCAACTTGTTTATTTCTGTAACTCATGTGGGATGTCAAAATGTTTATTTTGCCATATCTATCAATTTGCATATTAAAATCTTCCTGTCTCAGCTGCCACAATGTATTTATGCCCAAACATTTAATAGACCACTTCCTGTAAAATATCATAATCTTCTTCTGTACCAATACATTCAAAATCCTCTTTCCCTGTTTCTCTACTGGTTCGAAAGGTCTTTCCTCTGTTTCTAAATCTGTCCCTTGTATCTTCTGTTCCTGAGCCACCAAAACTATTAATATACGTTCTATGGATTTCTTAATTTGCAAAAATTTTTTACTGGTTTCTTCCTTAAAATCCTGAAGTACTGTGAGAAATGCCATTATTTGTTGTTCAAACCGTAATCAACTGCCGTAGTCAAAACAAAAATTTTTCTCAGGGAGCAAGGAACAGCTGTTCTATTATTTATCAATAATGTCTATTTCTTTAAGTGAGAAAAGCTTTTAAAGTAAGAGATGAAAAAATTCCACAGAGCAGTATTTCAAACAGTTTGTAAAAGGAAAGATGAAAATATATTCCAAATGAAAGATAGTCCTTTCTAAAAAAAAGTAGAAAAAGAAAAAAAAAAAGGTAGAGAGGCACACATTCTCTATACTTTATTCTTTATTCTTCTTTATTCTTCAGGCTGCAAGCTGCTTAACCCAAACAAACAATTTCTCAAAAGTCAGTTAGTTTGTCGAGTGAGAAATACCAACAAAGTCTCTTAAGTCCCAATTTCTCTGATACAAAAGAAAGGCAGAAAAATACAAAACTTGTTCACTATGTTGCCAAAATAAAATCTATCAAACTTCCACCAAAATTAATTATAGCAAAGAAAACACAAAATTAGCCAACATTTTGAACGAAGTCCAAAGATAAATTTTAGAATAATAAAAATGTACTAATCTAAAAAAGAAAACTAATATAAAGTGGTCTAAAAGCTGGCTGTCACTCTTGTGTCTCCCAAGAGACTTACGTTCTCTGCAGAGCTAGAATCCTCTTTCGGCCATTTCACTGCATCCACCCCCCGTTCTTCTCCGCGGTGGAAACAACAAAGAAAAACAGGAGTGGGCAATTACAATGGCTCTGTGAGCAATCTTCTGGTTCCCCCTTCTCCAGGGGGAAACTTCAGTGGTCTGTAGACCCCTGCAAACAAGATAGAAAGTTAGCCAGGTCTCAGAGCTCAGAGCTCTGAGAAACTCTGACTTGTCGAGTTGCCAGCCAGGCTTGGAGTTCCGGCTTTGACAATTTGAAGTTAATTATTTATTTATCGTATGGCACATTCACATCGCGTTACAATAAAAAACATAAGAGCATAATAAATATGAAATAATATAAAATATAGACAGGAAAATTACAAACGTATGTCTAGGTTACAAATATAGTTTTTTGCTTCAGTGGTCACAGCCAGGAAATCAGCAAAGTCTCCTTTGTAGGCTCGGTTTTGACACTTTTTGGACATTTTTTTCGGTTTTGAAGTTAATAATGTAAAAGAAAAGACCAAAATTAGGAGGACCACTAAATGATGCCAAGGAGATACCCAAACCTTTTTTTGCTGCCATCTTGTGATTGCTGGGATTTTTGCAGCCCGGATCTGATAGTCCTACCAAAATATGCTCTGTCCATTCTGAAAATTTGCAGTTGGTTTTTGGTTAGGTTGAAATGTATGTTTGACAAGGAAAAAAATGAAAGAGGAGAGTGATGCATATGATCAGTAGTTAGGGCTTCATATGCAAAAAGACCTGAAGTTATAAAAAGAAATGTTTAGCTGTTTGCCTGTTATAAAATACGGAAAAACAGATTAGGTCTAAATCATAGCCTTCCAAACTGTGTGTCAGGACACGTTAGTGTGTCGGCTGCAGTGTCTGGGTGTGTCGCGGCTGCTGCTGCCTCCTGGCTTCTGCGCAGGTCCTAGTGCCTGCCTTGTGCCTTGCTGCCTCCAAACCTGCTGTGATTCCACGCAGGTCCTAGTGCCTGCCTTGTGCCTTGCTGCCTCCAAACCTGCTGTGATTCCGTGCAGGTCCTAGTGCCTGCCTTGTGCCTTGCTGCCTCCAAACCTGCTGTGATTCCGTGCAGGTCCTAGTGCCTGCCTTGTGCCTTGCTGCCTCCAAACCTGCTGTGATTCCGTGCAGGTCCTAGTGCCTGCCTTGTGCCTTGCTGCCTCCAAACCTGCTGTGATTCCGTGCAGGTCCTAGTGCCTGCCTTGTGCCTTGCTGCCTCCAAACCTGCTGTGATTCCGTGCAGGTCCTAGTGCCTGCCTTGTGCCTTGCTGCCTCCAAACCTGCTGTGATTCCGCGCAGGTCCTAGTGCCTGCCTTGTGCCCTGCTGTAAGAGTGTGACGCGAAATGATGCATGTCTAAAAAGTGTGTCACCAACATGAAAAGTTTGGAAAGCTCTGGTCTAAATGCAAATTGAAGTGTGTCTCAAAGGGAATGTTAGAGACTGAGCAATCGGTTAGGTCCAGAGATGGTTTCTTGAGGTGGGGTACTTCTCTGCTTCCTTCAAACCTGGCAGAAACATCCCAATAAAGCATTGACTACTTGCCAGATCCACCTCACCACATTCCTGTCAGTCTTCCGAAGCAGTCAGGAGGCCCATGGTTCAAGCCCTCAGGTGGTAGAAGTTATACTAGGGAGCACTGTCTCCATTTGATTGGAGTCCACAGGCTGAAAAAAAGTTGGATACCATTGCAAGACATTGCTTCAGACACCACATCATGTTCTGCCCATGAAGAACTAACAATACAACAATCCATTATTTTGCTTCATCTCCTTAAAGTCCTCAGTAAAACAAGAGGCCCCCTCCCCTTCCAATCCAAGATTGGCCATCAGCAAGAGCAATTACATCAAGGCCTTGGTTACTTCCCTAATCAACCAGACTCTCAAGAGAACTCCCTGCCATATTGTTGGGAAGTTCTGCAAAACTTTGGAATCCCCCCAGATATAGTAGATACTTGGGGTAGACCATCTTAAGGGGGTCAGCTGCCCTGTGAAAGTCTCGGGAAGTGACCAGTCTCCTCTAGACAAGGATGTGATCTGACTATGACACAGGCCTCAGTCTGATATCCTACCGCTGTCTGCAACATACAAGCAAAGCTCCTTTTCTCCCTGCAGGCAGTCATGCTGTAATTGGGGAAAACCAGCTGCTTGATGTCAGTTATGACAGAAGAGCTACTCACCATTGCTCATGCATTCAGTTCTATATGCAAACACATTTTCTGAACAGGGCTTTAAGAATCACAGAACCATAGAGTTGGAAGGGGCCATTCAGCCAGAGTCCATTCCTCTGTTCCACTCAAGTATCCAAATTAAAGCATTCCCCATTGATTTAAGATAACCAGTGAAGCCCACCACCTTTTTTAGTATGTGGTTTCACTGTCAGACTGCTGTTTTTCCTAACATTCAGTCAGATTCTTTATTTTTCTATGTTTAGACCTTACTTCCATGTTCTGCACTCCAAAACAATCTTCTTCTTGGCGATCACTCGTAGCCGAGTAAGATTGTCTTCCAGGGGTAAAATCTTAACAGTGGATCGGTAAGTGGCTGTAAAGGCCAATTCTGGATCCGCACAACCTCCCACAATGAGGGCATAGGTTTCCAGGTGGAAGACGGTCACAATGAGGGTTTGCTTGACGTGCCTTCCTCTTAGCTCGTTTCTCCCTTTCTCCCTGTACTCGTGCTTCTTCAAAGTCCGTAGCGCCTTTAATAAAGGCTGACCTCCAATTGAAGCGCTCATGAGTTAGGGCTTCCCAGTTCTCAATGCTGATATTAAATTTTTTAAAATTAGCTTTGAGAGTATCTTTGAATTTCTTTTGCTGTCGACCAATATTCCGTTTTCCATTCTTAAGTTGGGAGTAAAGTAGCTGCTTTGGAAGACGATGGTCAGGCATTCGAACAACATGGCTGGTCCAGTGAAGTTGATGTTGTCATTATTAACACACTCTTTCGCCAGAAAAATAAATTTAAAACATCATGGAAGCACCCACGGTCGAAGCACTGGCATCCTTTAGATTATGTAATTGTCCGTGCTAGAGATCGCCGTGATGTACTTCTCACCAGAGTCCAAAACAATACAGAAGACAGTGAAGTACTACAATATCCTTCCTATGCCCTCTTTTCTCAGATTTATTATTTATTACTATTTTCTCTTAGATTTATTCTTCCTAAGTGAAGAGCTTTGCATTTGTCTTGGTCCAATTCTGTTACTGTCTTCCAAAATCACATCCAATTTTGTGTAATTCGCAAATCTGATCAGCATTCATTCCACCACTTTGTTCAAATAATTAGTGGAACTGTTGAAGAGTACCAGGCCCAGGATCAAATCCTGAACTACCCCACTTGATATCTTACTTGCTTGATGAGGAACCATTGATGAGCATTCTTTTAATATTATTTCCAAGCCAGCTTGAATCCACCTAACAGATCTGTCACCCCAACCACATTTATCTAGTTTGCTGATCAGAATGCCATGGAGTATTTTATGAAATTTACTTAAGATATATACAGTCCACAGCATTTCCACATTAAGCAAGTTGTCTGATTAAAAAATGAAATTAAGTTAGTCTCAATCAAAGAGTTAGTTAGTCTGACAAGTTAGTCTGACAAGGCTTGCTTTTGAAATATTTGTCATGGTTACTCTCTCAGGCATGGTCTGGAAAGTATCAACAGTGAGACATGGTCCTCCTTTCCTCATAATATTATTACTGGTTTGCTGCAATTTATATGCTGCTCAGTCCCCAAACTGGCTCCAAGCATCTGACAAATAATACGATAAAAACAATACCACAAACATTATAACCCAAACCAGGCAAGCTATAATACAGTAACAACAAAACCTCCTTGTTCATCATCACATTGAGGAAAACCATTCTCCATAAAAGAATCACATCTTTCTACTAATCCTGGAAGGCCCTTCAGAAAAGCCAGGGCTTAGTGGCTTTCCTAAATTCCAGCAGGGTTGGTGCTGATCTACCCTTGGATGGAGCACTATTCCAGAGAAGAACTCAGGGTCATCCATTAAAGTTAAATGGGGAAGACAAAAATGTACTTCATATAGTAGAATTTGCTGATATCAGATGTCTGTAGCTTGAATCATGTCAACTGGATTTCTATTTTCTTAGTGGAAACGTTTCGCTCCTTATCCAAGGAGCTTCTTCAGTCTGAAGAACTGAAGAACTTCAGACTGAAGAAGCTCCTTGGATAAGGAGCGAAACGTTTCCACTAAGAAAATAGAAATCCAGTTGACATGATTCAAGCTACAGACAATTCCACCTGGATGACTGAGAACCTTCATAGACTGATATCAGATGTGGTGATGGCCAGGTCACAAGTGATTTTAAGCATAGACTGGACAGATTCATGGAATATCAATGGCTACTAATATTGATGACAGTTTATCCAGAACTGCAAGCAATAAACATTAAATACTGGCTGTGGAGGAGGGAGATTGTCTTCCTGACATTTGTAGGCTTTCTGAATGCATCTGCCTGGCCACTGTGTGACACAGAATGACAGGCCTTTGGCCTGATCCAGCAACTTATTTTTACAAGATATGGGTAAGTAGGCATTATCTGCCAATTCAGCTGTCTCTGGCCTCTCTTACTCCTTGGCCATGATCTGAAGCTTTGCTGTGTTTGTCAAGAAAGGATTTGAGTTATCCTAATTGATTTTTGCAGTGAGGGTAAATAGAAATGGCTTAAGTGTTGCTTAAAGGCAAAGGAAGGGGGGATGGCATTTCAACAGAAGTATATAAACATTTCTGGCTGAGACCAAATTATCCTTACCATTAAATTAGGAACAGCACTGCTATTTTTGAATGGTAATGCAACAACCTTGAAATCTGAACGCCTTTTGATTGCTATTGCACATAATAATCATAGAGATCCAAACGTCAAGCTGAGATGAAACTTCAAAATTGATAGCTGCTTTGGAGTTAAATTTAATTTACTCATTTGCAAGAATTCTGAATCATGGTTTAAAATTAAACTCAACATGAAAGGTTGTTTTTTATTTTTCCACACTGTCAAAAGTTATGTGTAGCTTTAAAAAACAAACAGAAGAAAACTGAAAATGTTGTTGGGTTGCTTCTGCTGGGCCTCTTGCAACGTTGACAAGATGTGCTACTGGGTTTGAAATAAAATGTGTCAGTGAATTCTCTCCATATTTCATCAGCAAAACAAATGGAAGGAACCAAGTAATATGTCAGTGATGGCTTCAATCCAAAGAATTTCATTTCTGTGCAAAGTTGATATCATGGTTCAATGTAGGCATCATTTCTCAACTCAACCTGTAGCCAGATTTCACTGTCATCAACATGAGCATGTCAACATTTTCCAGAAAACACATTATTTTTCTACACGATAGAGTTTTCAATGCAATCCAGTTATTTTTTTAATGTAATGTGAAGATCAAAGCTGCATTTTACATAACTACTAAGTACGTTTTGAGAAATAATCAGTTTGAGCTTTCACCAAAAAAAACCCATGAAAATACTTTAAATCAGGGATGAGCAAACTTTTGGTGTCTAGGAATTGTCTTCTATAGTTTTGGGAGGTGGCAAGAGCTACAGTGGATGGGGCAACAATGCAAGGTAGACAAGTCTGAGTCACACATACAGGAAGAATCAGGGTTTTCTTTTTTCTTCTTGGGTTGGGGGAAATTTGGGGAATCTTTGGTTTTTCTTAACTTATTTCAAGTCTTAACAGTTCATTTTTCATTTCAGATTAGAGCACTTTCTGGGAGCTGTAAAAACAGAGGTTAGGGCCATGTGCCTTCTTGCTCTAAGCTCTAATTGGCAAAGATAAATTCTAGAGAACATGAAACAGCAGCCTTGCTGGATCTAGTGTTCGCTTTCAAAGCAATAATGAGCCACTTACTGCTGGGATGTGTTCAAGCAGTCTGTCCCCTATTGTTGCATTTATTTTAACAATAAATAGTATTAAATAATATTAAAATATACCATTCTTCAGTAGAAGTGTGCAAAAACAAGGTAAAATTGTATATTACAAATAAAATATAAAAACATGGGGCTCCCCTTTATCTTCTCAGATGATGGAGCATCTGGATGGTAGCATCCCAAGATAAGGGTCTTGAGCTATACAAGGCTTTAAAAAGTAAATATCACAACTTTTAACTGTGCACAGAAATGAACTGGAAGTCTGTGAAGTTCTTTAAAAAAAAAGTGAGATATATTCTGTAGATTAGTTCTAGAATGTCAACTGAGGTTTCCAATGCAAAGGTAACTCCACATATGACATGTACTGTATGACTCCATCACAGATCTTAGCTGAGCAACACAAATTTAGGAATATAGTACTTCTGAACACCTTTGAATACCTTATGGTGATAGAGATCATACAACATTTAGAATATCCTATCCCCAAAGAGCCCTTTGTCTGTGCAAGTATTGTAGAACCACGTGTGAAACAAAATATTATTGGACAATAATCAGTGCAAATATTCAGTTCATGAGATCTGGCTTCATTTTTGTACCCTCGAGTAAAAGGTAGGCAGACCATACGTCCCGTTTTGAACGGGACAGTCCCGTTTTTTTAACATTTTTCAACCATCCCGTCGTTTTGATAAAAATCTCAACTTTGTCCCATTTTTTAAACCTGGTGGGAATGGTGTGGAAGGAGGATCCAAGCCAGAGTTGCCGATTGGATGCAGCCCGGAAGAGGAAGCCCTCCCGCCTATCAGCGTGCGGCAAAGGAGGGCAGAGAGGAGGGCGATTGAACAGGCAAGAGCCAATCGCACAGACCGGGGGGCAGGGTTTGCAGGCAGGAGCCAATCGCACAGACTGGGGGCGGGGTTTGCAGGCGGGAGCCAATCGCGCAGGCCGGGGGCGGGGTTTGCAGGCAGGAGCCAATCGCACGGACCGGGGGGCAGGGACCTGTCTTTTTCATGAATACGGAATATTACATAAGACCCTGTCCCGTTTTGCCATCCCAATGTCCCGTTTTTGTCTCAAGGAAATATGGTCAGCCTAGTAAAAGGTTCTAAGGCACAATCTTTATCTGAGATATTTAACTTTTCTCAGGCTGAACATGGCCTTTAAATATCTTTTCTTCATATTTTCAACAGGATCTCTTTCCTTCTGTGACATTAAATATTACAAATTTGTGGCAATTTTGGGAGGGAGTTGGGAGAGCACACACAATATGTGGGAGGGTCTGAGGCCCTAAGAATTTCAATCCTTGTCCTGTACTCCCTTATGGCTGTGAAAGCCACATAATGACAGGGACTTACCCCCACTCCCCACTCCTGAAAAGCAGATGTATTTTATACTCCAGAGTACTTTGGAGTACTCTGCCTTGTTGTTCTGGATGCCCTGCTTTAAGATGTACATATAGATACATTCAGAGAACAGCAATAAAAGTAGAGCTTGGTTTGAATGAATATGTTTAGCATGGGGTAGTTCTTAAAAACATGACAGAAGTCTCTTCAAATACTGAAGACATCTCACGAAGAATAGGGAAAATATATATTCTTTGCTGCCCTGCAAAGTAAGAGTGATCCAATGGCCTTGAATGACAGGGAGGTGCATTTTAATTGAACATTTGGATAATCTTCCCAACAGCATTGGGACTAATTAAGCCCAAGAATTCTGGAGGCCTGGGAGTGGAGGCTACCTGGTTAGAGCCGGGAATCTCTGGGGGCTACATGGCGGGCCATTTGATTCAGGTGGTGACGGGCAAGGGACGGTATGACAGGAACTGGAGGGCAAGCCATCATCGGGGAAGGCGCCCCCGGTGTTTGTTACCGGTGGCGCGTTCCGGCCCCCCGTGTTCACACCCAGGCCCTGGTAAGCAGATCCTCGTGGGCTCCGGTCTCCGACTGCTGCTGTTGAACGCCAGGTCAGTGAACAACAAAGCCCCCCTTATAAGTGACTTGATCACGGATGAGGGGGCCGACCTGGTGTGTATTACCGAGACCTGTCTGGGGCCAGAGGGGGGAGTGGCCCTCTCAGAAATGTGCCCAGCCGGGTTTCAGGTCTGGCATCAGCCGAGACACCGGGGCAGGGGAGGAGGTGTGGCAGTGGTCATCCGAGAGTCTCTTGTGGCCTTCAGGGGCGCTGCTCCACAAGTGGCCGGGTGTGAGACCCTGTTTTTCAAGTTGGGTTCACGAGAACAGTTGGGAGTGTTGCTGCTGTACCAGCCTCCCTGCTGCGTAGCAACCTCCCTGTCTGAGCTGCTCGAGGCTGTCTCGGGGCTGGCAGTGGAGTTCCCCAGACTTATGGTTCTGGGGGACTTCAATCTGCCGTCTCTGGGATGGACCTCGGAAGCGGCTCGGGAGTTCATGGCTACCATGGCAGCTATGGGCCTGTCTCAGATTATTCGTGACCTGACTCGTGACAGTGGTCTCACCCCGGACTTAGTTTTCTTGTCTGAGCAGTGGCAATGTGATCTGAGGGGAGAGCTACATCTTTCCCCATTGTCATGGTCAGACCATACCCTGATGACCTTGAGACTCTCTTGTGCTGCCCCACTCCGCAGGGAGGCGGGACCTATTTGATTGGTCCGCCCCCGGCGACTGATGGACCCAGTGAGGTTTCAGAAGGAGCTGGAGGTTATTCCCAAGGACTTGCTTCACGGTCCAGTGGAGGTCCTGGCCGCGGCCTGGAATAAGGCCGCGGCCGGAGCCCTGGACAAGATCGCGCCTGTGCAACCTCTCCGGCCCTGCTCGGCCCGCTGCTCTCCATGGTTTACGGAAGAGTTAAGGGCTTTGAAAAGGGTTAACAGACGTCTAGAGCGCCGCTGGAGAAAGACGAAGACTGAATTTGACCGGACACAATCTAGAGTCGCAGTTAAGGCCTACCTTGTGGCGGTAAGAGCGGCAAAATGTGAATATTTCTCCGCTCTTATTGCGTCCGCAGAATGCCGCCCGACGGCCCTTTTTAAAATTACAAGATCTCTTTTGGGTCGGGAGCAGGGAGAGACCCATTTACAGGGCCGATCGGAAGAGTTTTCTGAGCATCTGCAGGACAAAATTGCTCAAATTCATTCCAAGTTGGACTCCAAGCGTGGTCCAAAGGTGGTTGAGAAGGTGGTGGCGTGGCAACTCCAGAGGATTCTGGAGGAAACGGATTATCTAGACCCCTTCCAGTCAGGTTTCAGGCCGGGATATGGGATGGAGACCGCATTGGTCGCGCTTATGGATGATCTCTGGCGAGAGCGGGATGGAGAGAGTGCGTCCATCCTGGCTCTCGTAGATCTCTCAGCGGCTTTCGATACCGTCGACCACGGTATACTTTTGGGACGGCTCAGGGAGTTGGGGGTGGGCGGCGTGGTTTTGCGCTGGTTCGCCTCATTCCTCCGGGGCCGTTCCCAGTCGGTGTTGATAGGGGAGGAGAGAGCTGACCCGCGGCCCCTGGTTTGTGGGGTGCCGCAGGGGTCGGTCCTCTCTCTTCTCCTATTCAACATCTACATGAAGCCGCTGGGCGAGATCATCCGTCACCACGGGATGAGGTATCACCAATATGCGGATGATACCCAGTTGTACATCTCCATCCCGGGTGAAGTAGGTGATGCGGTTGATGCCTTATCTCAGTGTCTGGAGGCTGTGGGGGTCTGGATGGGGAACAACAGGCTTCAGCTGAACCCTGGTAAGTCGGAGTGGCTGTGGATTGATGGCCCCCTAAATCCGGGAAGTTGTCATCTTTGGTTCTGGGTGGGGTTGCACTACCTCACTCGGATCCAGTGCGGAATCTGGGGGTCCTCCTGGACTCGCGACTCTTGCTCGAAGAGCAGGTGGTAGTCGTGGCCAGGAGGGCCTTTGCACAACTTCGAGTTGTGCGCCAGTTACGCCCTTTCCTGGATCGGGAGGCCCTCCGAACAGTCACTCATGCCCTTGTCATCTCCCGTATAGACTACTGTAATGCGTTCTACATGGGGCTACCCTTGAAGAGTATCCGGAAGCTTCAGCTGGTGCAGAATGCGGCGGCGCAAGCAGTTTTGGGTGCCAGGAGATCGGCACATGTAACACCTCTGCTTCGCGAGCTGCATTGGCTGCCAGTTTGCTTCCGGGTCCAATTCAAGGTGTTGGTGATTACCTTTAAAGCCCTATATGGCATAGGACCAGGGTACCTGAGGGACCGTCTCGTCCCGATAACGTCGGCCCGCCCCACCCGTGCATGCAGAGAGGGCATGCTTCGGACCCCCTCAACAAGAGAATTCCATCTAGTGGGGTCCAGGAGACGTGCCTTCTCTGCTATAGCGCCCGCCTTATGGAATATCTTGCCCCCGGAGGTGAGACTGGCCCCTACACTCCTGGCCTTTCGGAAGGCCCTTAAGACCTGGCTCTGCCACCAGGCTTGGGACGACAGAGGCGGTAGTGCCTCCTGGGGTTGGCTAGCCCCATAGCAATAGGATTTCGGCTATGATTCCCGATCCATCTTGGTTTTTATCTATTTTTATCTATTTATATGATTGTATTTTTTACTTATTGTAGATATTTTAATTGTATAGTTTTTGAATTTTTAACTGTTGTAACCCGCCCAGAGTCCCTTGTATGGGAGATGGGCGGGGAATAAATTGAACTAATAAATAAATAAATAAATAAATAAATAAATAAATAAATAAATAAATAAATAATTTAGAGGAGTGATCTGCTTTCCTTGCTATTGAACTCCACACAAATGACAAATAGTCAACTTCTGTGGATTCTCTAAGCTCTGCGTTGAGCAGGAGGTTAGTCAAGACAGTCTACAAAGCCTCCTCCAACTCTAATTCTATGGTTTCTGATCTCATTTCAGAATGCCAAAATTCCCTGGAGTACAATTTGAAATGACTGATACAGGAAATAAACAACTATGTTACAGTAAGGCAGACATACTGTATGATCTGCAACAGTGGACAAGCAGATTGCAACCCTACTTCTGAAAAAATGTGGTTATAATGGGGCTGTAAATCCTGACTCACCCAGATGCCATTTGCTAGTGAATTTCACTCTTGCCCCTTAATTTTTCCAATCTCTCCCACAACTAAGCTAGACCACCACGGATTCTCTTATAGTTCAAGGCCAATCTTTCACAATCTTTGGCTTCAAAGTTTCCAAAATCTGCTTTTTTAATAGGTAGGTAGGTAAGTAGGTAGGTATGAAGGAAAGGTAGTAATTTACACTGACAGGATGTCTAATAAAAGTTAAAACAACAAATTGCTCTTGTGCAATTTTAATATATAACGTATTTATATATAATATACTGTATATAATATATATTATATATATATAAATATATACATTTATATATTTACATATAAGGAAGAGAGCCTTCTCTGCCATTGCCCCTGCCCTATGGAACACCCTTCCCCCAGAGGTGAGGCAGGTCACCACTTCCCCAACCTTACGAAGAGGGGTGAAGACCTGGCTGCCATCTTGCGTGGGTCATGAGGAGGGGTAACCAATCCTGGGGGTGGTTAGCACCCTGAAGATGCTCCTGTGAATTAAATTAAGAACTTTTTAACATCTATATCATGGATTATATATTTTTATTTAAGAAT
The DNA here is from genome assembly GCA_023362775.1 of Charina bottae. Lineage (NCBI taxonomy): Eukaryota > Metazoa > Chordata > Lepidosauria > Squamata > Charinaidae > Charina > Charina bottae. The sequence goes on from JALMGJ010000004.1 coordinate 112,128,346, forward strand.
ATTGTTTTTATTGTATTTTAATCTCTATTTATTCTGGTTTTATTGTAAACTGCCCAGAGTCGCTCTTTGAGTGAGATGGGCGGTGACTAAATTTCAAATATAAATAAATAAATAAATTTAAATAATAAAAACAAAATTAATAGATCAAACACCAGAAAAAGGACAACTTCCTAACCATATGGAATAGACATTTATTAAAAAAAAACAAGTGTGGCCCTATTTTAGGAGATTTCTCCCTGTTTGCTATACAGGTAGTCCTCACTTAACAACCATTAGTTCAGTGACCATTCGAAGTTACAACGGCACTGAACGAATAGTATTTATGACTGGTCCTCAAAGCTATGGCCGTTGCAGCGCTCCTGCGGTTACATGATCAAAATTCGGGAACTTGGCAGCCCACCCACATTTACGACTGCAGGGTGTGGTTCAACTCCCCCCCGCCTATCTTCCCCAATCTCTGCCCTTCTGGCCGCCCTACACTCTGCTGCCCTGCACCCCCGCCACCCTGCACTCCACCGCCCCCAGCTGACCTTCACCGTCTTCTTCCTCCCACTGCTGCTGAGGTATACCCGGACGAGGCAGCAGCTGGCCCGTTGCAAGGCAGCTGCTGGCCGCGCAAAGCCTTTGTGTGGCCTCACATGTCCAGCAGCTGCCTCAAGAAGGGCCAGTCTGGGCATGCCTTATCAGCAGTGGGAAGAAGAAGACGGCGAAGTCAGCTGGGGATGCCAGGGGCAGGAGAGTGCAGGGCAGCCAAAAGGGCAGAGATGCGGGGGGGGGGGGGAGTTGAAGCAGAGGCAAGCGCAGCAGGGCAAGAGAAGCGCGAGGTCCTCACCTAATGATGGCGCGGTCCTGGCCTAACGACTGCAACCAGGCCTAGCAGAACTGCAGTCGCTAAGCTGTGTGGTCACATGATGTTTTGCCTAATGACCACTTTACCTAGTGACAGAAATTCTGATGCCAGTTAGGGTCATAACCCGAGGACTACCTGCATTTAGAAAGGACTGGAGAAGAAGCTGGGCTGTACCATCCTGGGGACACTTCTTTTCAACCTGTGTATTTTCCTGCTAACACTGGTGAAAAATGTATACTGTTGGAATGTTATTTCCTTCTCTATTTTTTGCTTTTGGAAACATTTCAGATGCAATAATGAGACAACATGGGCTGATTACAAATGGATCACACCCATCATTTGAACCCACTGCAAAATTTAGTGATTGAAACCAAATGCTTGAAGGATAAAAATCTGGAAAAACTCCATAGGAAGAATATACAGATATACAGAATGATTAGTATATTGATTTGATTTATTGATACTCGACTAGAAAGCAAAAGCAAGGAGAATTTATATCAACATTCAGAATTTCAAGTAAATGCTTTAAAGAAAATCAAAGTCAAACCTTTTCTCATTTTATTTTGGAAAAATTGTATTGTTCTACATAAATAATATTTAAAATATTTTATGTATATCTATTCAATTTGGTCATTTTACCTTATAAAACTTACCCCAAGACAGGAAAGATTTGTCCTTCTGGGTTACACAAAGCTTTCTGTACAAAAGGTTATTATATTTCTAAAAAAATTCCTAGCCTCTTTAAAATAATCAACAAATATTAGAAGAATTGACACATGAGAGACTTTTACAACTTTCAGAAGCAGAGTCTACCTATGAACCAAAGTAGTCATGAAGCACCATCAGAGAATCTATACTTTCAGATATTAATGCATAAATATTTATTGGCATTCATCTGTCCTGTTGTCTTTGTGATATAAAGACAAAAATAACCGGAATAACATTGGCAAGGGAAAAAAATGAGCTTTAATTGTTGAGCAGATGTAATACTAATGCTTCATCTTCTGCAAGGGAAAGACCTGTATCTAACGGTAGTAATGAGTCCTCTTGGTTAAGTTTCATCTTCTTCCTCTTTTGTGGTGTTTCCACTGCTGATTTGCTTCCACCCAATCGCCGTTTATCCATTCCACGTTTGCTGTAGAAATAAATCCATCATTCTTTTACTATTGGCATTTAAGTCAATCAGAATCATATAAGAAAGTAACTGGTTTTAAATGACAAAAAGTTTAATTACAAATTAGAGACAAACATGGTGATGATGTGAAAAGACAAATTAAGGTTGGAGAATTCAAAACCTAAATTAGGAAATGGTCTCTGGCTGCATAGTAAGTTTTTTAAATAACAAATGTGGTGCTTCAAAATAAAGCAGGGAGTAAATGAATTGATTCAGGAAAATACGTCATTTATCAACCATCCCTGATGAGTTCAATATGCCCAATTCTTGACTGAGGACAGTCAACATGATCACACGTACTACATAGAAATTGTGTGATTTACATAATTAGTGGGAAATACCATCATGGATTTACCCATTTAACTTGTTCTCACAACTATACTCAATGTAGTGTAGATCAACTCTCCTAGATCAGACTAAAGACACATTTGGTCCAGCATCCTGCTTTCCACGGTGGCCAATCAGTAGACCATATTAGCAGGACTTGAAGGAGTAGCCCTATCTCCTGCTATGAAACATAGTACGGTTTTTAAAAGAAAACCCTAACTTATTAGAACCTACATTTGCTAAACAGTATCAGCCAAGTGAGCCTTCCCCACCTTCAAATAAACAACAGAGAAAACTATTCACATTTTTGCTGTTTCTGTCAAGATAGATAAAATTAAGACCTCCAAGTCCTACAGAGGGACCGCAAGTGCATAATCCATATGTTCTGCCTTCCTGGGTTGCTTTTTGTCAACAAGACCACCTTCTGGCTGTCATCTTTTATCTAGCTATTAAACCAAATTAAGAAACAGAAGGTACAATAATCGGGAAAAGATCCATGTGTAAATCCAGAACCTAATCTTTATTGATAAGTAGCAATCTGACTGAAATTCCATTATTAAAAAGTGATCACTAATCTGACGTATTTAGATAAATTGAGTCAGAACTAGACTGAGCTGCACTGATTTCAACAAAGCTAAATCTGGATCCAATTCATAGATTTTCTACCCAAGGGTTTACTGTTCTGCATTGATGTCTTCATAAGAAGTTCTCAAGCAATTATTAAACTGTGCTTGAGTGATCTGCTTATGGATGCCATGATAAAATCTATGTAACTCCAGTTATAAGATTTTACTCTTGTGGCAAGTCACTGGGAAACATAAACTATCAGTTTGCATCAAGCAGTGCCAATGGCTGGGGGGGGGGGGGGACAAGCCATCACAAGAATTAAAGGAGAGCCATGCTGGAATAACCTATGGCCTATCTAATTGAGAAATCTGTTCTCAGAGTGTTAGATAAGTATCTCTGAGAAACTAACAACCAGAAAATGAGTGCAGCTGTGCCTCCCTGCCAATGTTCCCTATCAAATGCACTGAGAAGTACCATCTCTAGCATTGGAGGTAATCAATAGCAACCTTGTCCATTACTTTTTCTAAGCTTATCACATTGTAACTAGTCATTCATTGGCGATCACTCGTAGCCGAGTAAGATTGTCTTCCAAAGGGAAACCTATTGTAACTAGACTGACAGAACTCATATGACCTCAAACACAATTATTTAACTTATATATCACATGAAGCCATGGTTTGTTTAACAAACCACAGGTGGCTACATTTATTAGATTTATATCCCGACTTTCTTCCTATAAGGAGACCTGTAATGAGTTTCTATGGCTGAATCTGGGTGTTGTGCTGTTCAGTTGGTTTTTGAGTTGCAGACTTTCATTACCTACTAGATAACATCACCAGGGCAGGATCCTAGATCCTGGATCTCCCCAGTCCTATTCAAGCATCTTAAATCCCTTATAAACTTCAGTGACTGGAGTCACATAATGTGCTAAACAAAACCAAGCAAAATCACAGACTAATGTTTGAACTCAACCAAAGTTTTGTGACGTTGTTCACTGGTGCAAGACTCCTCAGAAGCCGCAGAAAAGGAGGAGGAGTGACAATGGTTCTATTTTCACCTACCCATTTTAATCTCACAGATGGGATATCTGGCAAAGGTAGAACCATATTCCTGAAGCTTCAGTCCTCCCCAAATCAAAAGTGTCCTTTTGATGGATGTCCTCTTGCTTCAGGGTCAGCACATAACACTGACAAGCCAAGTGTTTGCAAATCTCAAGGAAACCAGGGAAGGCAACTTCCTTCCACAGCAAGCACTCCTTGGAAATTCTCAGCATAGTCCAGGCAGAGGGAAACAGATTTTTCAGTAGGGCTTCTTGGAAAGGCTTAGGCAGCCTGTTAACCAGATGGGCTCTGCAGCAAGAGTACAGCAGCCTTGCTCCAAATCTCCAGGACCTTTTTCTTCAGCACTAGTCAGCCCTCCAGCCCTCTCTTCTATTTCCTCTTCATATAGAGACTATAATTCCCCCCTTCCCTCTCCTCCTTTGCTCTATCCTCCAGAGCTTGCAGGCCACAGGGCTTCCAGGATTGCACGTTCATTAGTTAGAGAGGTCTGGGCTCACTCTTAAAACAATTGGTATATCCCATCAGATATTCAGTGCTGAGCAATCAAACAATGAGAAATCAAGCAAATGACATGTGAAAGGAATCCCTTATGAATCAGTACTTTGTTTTTAATGTGAGACCAAAATATGCATTTGGCTTTCTCAGCCACAAGATGAATGAAAACTTTGCCATATGAGGGACACCTGCCTTTGGTTGATTGTATTTGGGATAAGATGCTGCTAAGATTCTGTCTTAATGGTCTATCGGATGTGCTGCCGCTGGTTCTCAGGAAGGGGAGAGCGCATTCCAAGGAGATAAGAGGTCTCGCAGTATAGAGACTCTTGGCAGGGAGTCAAAGAGTCAGAGTAGCCCCGCCCTAGACTCTCCTAGGTTATTTCCCCTTAGGTTAGTTAGGATAGCTTTAGTCTGGCAAGATTCTGTCTGTATGGTGAGAACAATAAAGAACTGAGCTTGGAATATACTGTCACGTCGTAGTTCTTGGGTTGCCCCTGACAATCGGTATAGTTCTTGGCTATGCAATTTCTATGTGGTATTTGCAGGACCACCTCTCCCCGAGGATATCTGCCCATCCCACTAGATGCCCTTCCCTTAGATGCTGTCATCTGATGGGACCTTGGAGGTGCACTTTCTCTGTAGCCCTTTGAAATAGCCTCCCACCCAAAATTCTGGGCCCATTCCCTTTTAGCTTTTCTAGAAAGCCATGAAGACCTGGCTCTTCTCCCAAGCATTGAGCTAGGATGGGATTGAGTCTGGTGCCTAGTGGGAAGGCTTATTCTTTTATTCCATTGTTTTTAATTGGTTGTTGTGAACCGCCTAAGATCACTGTCTGAGATAGAAGGCTATATAAGTATTTTAAATGCATGCATAAGCAAGCAAGCAAGCAAGCAAGCAAGCAAGCAAGCAAGCAAGCAAGCAAGCAAGCAAGCAAGCAAGCAAAGTATCTACCGAATAAGCACATAAGCAGACCTTTTGTCTTTGCTAGCTCTTTTGTCTTTGCTAGCTCTCTTTTCCTATGTGTTACACAGGCTAGAACAGTCTCTCCAATGTCTTGGATGTCAACGCCCACCACACCAACAGTCTAGAGTGACAGAATCTTATAACCCCAAGCAGCCAGAAGGCACCATGTAGGAAAAACTTTGGACAGCCAATTTCATTTAATGACCTTGGGCAGCTTGTTCAGTCTAGCCACCTTCAGTCTAATCACCACTAAGCTAAACTCAACTCTAAATTCATCTGGCCTGAATTCTGACAAAATGGTGGGTAAAAAAAATGACATACAATTAGAAATTACAGATTTAGAACAAAGTTTGCTCTGGATTTTGATATAAGGCAAAATAATTTTGAAGCAGCCCCCCGAAAGAAAGAAAGAAAGAAAGAAAGAAAGAAAGAAAGAAAGAAAGAAAGAAAGAAAGAAAGAAAGAAAGAAGAATCTATCATCCATCTCTCTCTCTCTCTCTCTCTCTCTCTCTCTCTCTCTCTCTCTCTCTCTCTCTCTCTCTCTCTCTCATCTGGATGGCAATTTATTTATTTCATCTGGAGACAGCAACATCCAAGTCTCACCAAAGGTTAAGACTGAAGAGAAGCCTCAGAGACAGTCCAATACATAGTGGCAGGGTGTAAGATGCAGGCGGAAACAGCATACACTGAATGGCACTACCAACTAGTTGGCATTTTGTATAGGAACATCTGCACAGTGTATGGGCTAGACCCTCCCAAGTCCAGATCAGAGATTCCACAGGAGGTCATGGAGAATAACAGAGCTAAGATCCTGTGGGACTTCCAGATCCAGACAGACAGACAGGTACTGGTCAATCAACCAGACATCATGGTAGTAGACAAGGACCAGAAGACAGTGGTGGTGATAGATGTAGCAGTGCCAAGTGACAGCAACATCAGGAAGAAGGAGTATGAGAAGCTGGAGAAGTACCAGGGCGTGAAGGAGGAACTAGAGAGGATGTGGAAAGTGAAGGCCAAAGTGGTCCCAGTGGTGGTAGGAGCACTCAGGGCTGTGACTCCTAAGCTGGGAGAGTGGCTTCCAACAGATCCCAAGAACAACATCAAAGCTTTCTTTCCAGAAGAGTGCAATGCTAGGAACAGCTAAGGTACTGCACAGAACCCTCAAATTCCCAGGCCTCTGGTAGAGGACCTGAGGTTGAGGAAGACACATACCACCATAGGGGTGAGAAGGGAATTTAAAATATAGGTATATTACACTTAAATCAGATTAATTAAAATACAATTTCTCATCCAATTTGCAATTCAGCCAATTACTTCTATCACACAAGTGGATTTTAAATCAAGGAGAATTTCAATTGATTGAAATTGCAAATAGGGCATCTGTTCATAATAAGATTAGTGATTAAAGCACTAATAAGAAAGCATAACAGATTCAGTATATAAAATAGGCCATATTTAAAAACAGATGCTTGAGTCATTGCAAGTATCTTTAAAATGAGCAACCACATATACGTATCACTCTTTCTCTGAGATCTCCTGGGCAATCAATGCCATCATAATTCATTTAGGCTTTTTTGAGAATTGTTTTTGTGAGCTTGGCCAATCCAAAGTCATGGCTTTTTTTAAAATGAAATGTGGAAATATGTACTTAAGAAACCAGTCTGTGTTTTAATTATTGCCAGTTATGGGAGCCGAAAAGGAGGGCATGTTTGGCACAAGAAGAAAAAATAGAAGGAAGAACTAAAAATTCTCTGGAATTTTTTTGGGGGGGAATAAGATGTGTGCTTAGGCCTGGGGGCAAGGGTGTACTGGAGAGGCTCACAGGAGATTACAGGAGCCCCACATAAAAAAAAATCTTTTGATAACATTTAACCCTGTGACCATGAAGGGTGTCGAGATAATGCAGAGGAGTACCAAGGAAGGTTCCACTCACAGTCATATTCAGATAATTACAGTAAATAAGGCAGGTGCCCCAAGAGCTGCAGCTTGATCCTGTACAAGAGACAGCAGGTGGGGAAAGCCTTGAAGAAGACCCAAGAGAGAGTGGTTTCACACACTGTGACATAGTGGCATTTTTCGCTCTCATCTCTCTCTAAATTAACTTGGTTCCATATGGACAATAGGAAAGAAAAAGAGAGATACAGGATGTCCATTTTTGCAAACTATCAAGTGAAGAGGGTTTTTTTGTGCCCTGTTCCTCTCCCACCATCTGCAACTGTTAACAAATTGGCAGTGAACCCCTGGCTGGAGATAGCCAATAGAAGCATTTCTCTGGCCAATACCTACAAAAAGATCTATTTGCCCTAATGGGACAAAGGTGGAAAGATGCCTAAATCTTTCTGCCATGTCTGCCAGCCAGAAATGAAAAGTCCAATACGATCTGTTTATGTGGTGTTGCTTAGTATAGGTAAAAGTTCTCCCTGCACATTTGTGCAGTCGTGTCCGACTCTAGGGGCCGGTGCTCATCTCCGTTTGTTAGCCGAAGAGCCAGCGTTGTCCGAAGTCGCTTCCACGGTCATGTGGCCGCATGACGCGCGCGGAACGCTGTTACCTACCCACCAAAGTGGTACCTATTAATCTACTTGCATTTGCATGCTTTCAAATTGCTAGGTTGGCAAGAGCTGGAGCTAGTGCAGGAGCTCACTCCGCACGCAGGGCTAGGGATTCGAACCTCCAAACTTGCAATCTTCCGATTGACAAGCCTGGCGTCTTACCCGCTGAGCCACCATGCCCCACATGCTTAGTATACCTTCCTGTATTATGCAGGAAGGCCATGATATGTAAATACAGCTGAAAGTGAGCAGTTAGAAATCAAAAGGTTAGAGTTAGGGTTACCTAACCCTATTCCTCTCTCTAGCCTTTTATTGCCTACTCTGGCTGGCAGCAGCTCTTGTCAGCCCTCCGAGGCAGATCAGACTAGGAATCCAATGTCATGTAGGTCAGTACTACTGTTATTGTAAAGCTATAGTAACAGAATCTTGCAAGTCTGAATGCGCTTCCCCCCTTCCCTCCCTTTATCTTTGTGAGAACTAGGGAAAATTTTGTCTGAGATGTTTACTCAGGTTACATTCCTGCCCTGGACTCAGTCCTCTTTTATCTGACCATTGTCTTGGTAGTGTCTCTTCCTCCTGTTTCTCAAGGCCTCTCTGCCCTCTACAGCTCTGCAGAGGTTCTGGGAAAAGACTTACCTACAACTACCAAAGTATTTTTTAAACTGGAGATGCCAGGAATAAGCTTAGGAGCAAACAGCTTTACACTGAAAGACTTCCAGGCAAACATAGAAGCAACTCTCATAGATGTCTCACAGACTTCTATGAGAGTTGCTGCCTCTGGAGATTACAGTATACTGAGCTATATAATCCAATGCTTACTTAGAAAAGGCAAGGCTTTTATACACTGATCATGGGCTTTACTTATAGGATCCACAAAGTGGTTCATCTTGGAAGCTAGCTGTTATTTCTATTTGTCAGCAGAAATATACTGAGAAAGTTTGTTTGTTGTATGCTAGATGTTAGTATGCACTGCTTCTTAGATTTACGTTCTACCTTTCTTCTCAAAGTAGTGTACACAGTACTTCCTTTAATGACTTCTCTATCTCCAGAACAGGTACCCTGTGAGGTAGATCAATTAAAAGAGAATGACTATCAAGAGTGAAGAGTGAATAGCACACTTCAAGTAATGGAAACTACATCACTTAAAACAAGGTCAAGAGCTGTTGTCTCTCATTCCAGAGTATAGGACATAGAACAATGCATTTAAGTTACAGGAAAGAATCCTCCTCCTCCTCCTCACAGTAAGAGCAGTTTTACAATAGAATCAATTACTACTCGGAAAAGTGGTAGGATCCCTTTCATTGGATGTGTTGAAATGGGGGCTAGACAGCCATCTATTTGGGTTGCTTTGATTCCTACATGGAGAAGGGGATTGGACTTGATAGCCTTAAATGGCCTCTTCTAGCTCTAACTCCCTACGCAGAAATAAAAGAGAAGGACCTATATGACAGATGGTACATCTCTTAAATAGATATGAATTTCTGCATTTCTTTTGGGGGAAAATAAATGGAGTTCTAGTTAATCCTGCTGATCTCACTTAAATTTAAAACAACTAATGCACTTTTCTGACCATATATCTAACTCCATTCAGTTTAAATACCTAATTCCTTAAGGATGCTGGCCTGCCAGCATAATGCAAAATTTACAAACAGCCTCTTAAGAATTGGTATTTTGCTAATCAAGGACATTGGGCGGCAAACCACATTGGTACATTTTAATTTCCAAGGCCAAGGAAAGATTTCTGATGAAGATTAATTAATGCAGACCCTTCTGTAGAGCCTCAGCACTACTTCTTCTTCAGAACATTGACTGCACGCAGTGGGAATAATGAAAATACATTGCATGACGTGCTAGTCTCTTTTTCAACTATTTGTGCATTGAAAAAGTTCTGCAGTCAGGTTTATACAACCATGAAAAAAGACCCTGAGATTTATCAGGCCTAATGCCCTAGAACTAAAATCAAACAATAAGTGGACAAAGCTATCTTAGACTAACCAAGGAAAACATTCTCTCTCTCATTCTCTCTCTCACATACACAAACACACACACATCATTAAATGGCCACAAAATAAATTAATAAGCTAATTCTATTCTAATTCTAGTTCTATTCTCAATCCTACAGAGCTATGCACACTTCAACTCACTGTAAAGCAATGGTAGGTTTCATTCCCTTCCCAATTACATGTTATCTTTTTTTAAAAAAAGTTTGATACTGAGGAATAGGGGTACTCTTCTGATCAGGGATTTGTGCCTTCTGGACAGGCCTTTATGGCTTTTATGTTATATATTGCTTATTTTTACTTGGTTTAATTAATTATACATTATTAATACATTTTACAGAGTCTAGCTTACTTTTTCCTGTAAAATGGTTACCTGTTTGTTATTCCATTATCACCTTTATAGTTAGAGTTGCCTAGGTTTTAATGTGGCTACTTTTATTTTTGTATATTCTAATTCATTTATTTCTCTTTTGTGCTTAGTTTTGAAGGCAACCTAAATAAACTTTATTATTAAGAAAAAAATATTTTAAATGAACCAGGTTCACATATGGCACAGAATGATGCTTGAAAAGGCAGCCAATCGCTTTTTTGGTTATTGTTAAAAATGAAGAGACTCAACCTAAACCATAATACAACCTACATTCATAATGCAGCAACTAACTAATCTCAAGCTTTTAGTCGCCAAAGCATTATCTTTATTATCAACTTTCCATTGCTTCAGGCACTCAACTTCATCTTCCCTTCTTTAGTCTGTTGGAACTGCAGCTGTCAAAGTTGTCTTCATTGTCATCAATCACTACTACACAGTGTACTTTGTGTACTCCTTTATGGCAAATGAAATTAAAATGTCCTTCAACAGCTGATACTCTTCAGTCTTTAAGCCATTACTACTATTTGTATTTTTTTCTCCTCTTGCCATCTTTGCTATCACCCTCTGCTCTTTTTCTACAGAACCCCAAAGCAATGACTGATTTAAACGTATGCGTGCTTTACATCTTGAGGGATCAAGCTGGCTTAAAAAAGCAACTAACCCTGTTAAAACAAAATATTAAGGTCAGTTACGTGCAACAGCAGAAATATGACATATCATAAAGATTAAACCTTGCAGAGAGGAGCAAGTCTTTCAGATAAACCCATTACTTCCTTTATACCATCTTTATGCCTTTCTAGTGTTTGACAATATTAAATTTAGATGGCAAAATTGGATAGCTTAAGGAGGTCCTTTTATTTGTTTTAGGATAGTGCATATTTCTGGGCTAAACATATTCCCAAAGAACTTAAAAATCAACTGGAGCCTCTAAATAAATCTGAAAAACTATGCCCAAATAAAGGACTGCCATCATTTTGTCTTCAATATGTCTCTTCCTAACCAAGTTAATTAGGGGTAATTAGATATATTAAGGTTTATGGCTTAGCAGTAGCTATTTAACCTCCCATAGCAGCCTCAGTGCAAATGCAGGGGAGTACTTTTGTAAAAAAAATCTAACAACAACAATTCAAGCATTTAAAAACAGATTAACCTAGGAATCCACAAACAAACATCAAAAACTCAACAGCCAAACGTCTAGGTCAACATCAACAATCAGAGCTGAATCTAACTGGGAGCTGGTTATGCAAAGAAAAGAGTGGCTTAGCCTTCCCCAACCAGATGCCATCCAAATGGGTTAGATTACAAATCCCTTAACTGCCAGTGAGCTGCAATGCATGTTGTCTAGGGATTGTGGAGCTCGGCTCTTACTGCCTCTGGAAGTGACCAAGTTTGGATTGAAGGCTGGAGTAACTAGTTGGACATGAAACTGAATTTTTATCCTAGTTCAGGTAGGGGGAGTTTAGATCTGTTGTCTATTGGGCTAGCACCAATTCTACTTTTGTAAAATGGGAATAGAACCAATCTCAGAGAAGAGTTCTGAGAATAAAGAAGGATAACCCTAACCCAGAGCTTTCCAAACTGTGTGTTGCGACACAAAAGTGTGTCGCCACACACAGTCTGGTGTGTCGCCACACAACCCGGAAGCGCTGATCATCATCAGCGCTTCCGAGTTTTCCCATGGCGACACACCAAAGGCGGTGCGCAAAAACCCGAAAGCGGCAGCAGTGCTTCCGGGTTTTTGCACGCTGCCACAACGGCAGCACTTCCGGGTTTTCCCGCGGCGACACACCAACGGCGGTTGGTGTGTCGCCACGGGAAAACTTTGGAAAGCCCTGCCCTAACCCCTTCATGGCAAGCATCTTCAGTACTTAGTAGAGCACCCTTTTGCTGTTATGACCTACTGCAAACGAGATGCATAGCCAGACACCAGCTTCCGGGAGCGTTCCTGAGGAATCCTAGTCCATTCCTCATGAGCAATGGCCTCCAGTTCAGTAATATTCTTGGGTTTGCGTGATGCAACCACCTTCTTCAAATCCCACCAGAGATTTTCTATGGGGTTCAAGTCAGGTGACTGTGATGGCCACTGTAGAATCTTCCAGGACTTCTTCTGCATCCAAGCCTTAGTGGAATTTGAGGTATGCCTGGGATCATTGTCCTGTTGGAAGGTCCAATGACACCCAAGCTTCAGCTTCCTTACAGACGGCATGACGTTTTCTCCTAGGATTTCCTGATACTTCAATGAATCCATCTTGCCTTCCACTCGCTGCAGGTTCCCAGTGCCAGAGGATGCAAAGCAGCCCCAGAGCATCACCGAGCCACCACCATGCTTAACTGTAGGCAGAGTGTTCTTCTCAGCGTATGCTTCATTCTTCTTCCTCCAGACATACCGCTGATCCATCGGGCCGAAAAGTTCCAGTTTTGTTTCATCGCTCCACAGAACAGAATCCCAAAACTTCTGTGGTTTATTTATATGATTGTGAGCATATTGGAGCCGACTTTTCTTGGGCTTTTGGGTCAGTAGTGGTGTACGTCTTGGAGTTTTGGCATGGAAACCTTCTGTGTTTAGTATGCACCTTACTGTGCTCACTGAAACCTCAGTGCCTGTTACCACCAAGTCTTGCTGCAGGTCTTTTGCAGTCACTCAAGGGCTTTTCTCTCAACCTGCCTTCTCAGAAATCTGGTTGCAGACGTTGACAGCTTCCTTTTTCTGCCCCGTCCAGGTAGTGTAACCACTGTTCCTTTAACTTTGAACTTGCGAACGATGCTTCCAATGGTGTCTCTAGGAACATTCAGTGCCTTCGCTATCTTTTTGTATCCTGTTCATTGTTTGTGAAGGGTGATGATCTCTTCTCTTACCTTTCTGGACCATTCTTTTGACTTAGCCATATTTCTAACATGCAGTCAAACGTGACACTCAACAACCCCCTAGCCAGTTCAGGTATTTCATGTGTTCCAGCTCAAGCACACCTGGTGCAACTAATGAAGCCCTTGATTAGTTGCATCAGGTGTGCTTGAGGCAACACCTGTTTTGCATAGTGTACAGCATGTGTGCTGTTGTGATGGATTCTATTCAGGGGGTTGAATAATTTTGAGACTGGAAAAGTCATTGTAAGTTGCATTTTCAGTTGAATTTGGGGACACCACTTGAAGCATTCGTTGTGTTGAGCTATTTCAATTGCTTTTGTTTGATTTGCTCATTGCAAACAGCTGAAAGTCTGTAAATTTTGACAATGAACCTGATTTGCAATGGGGGTTGAATAATTTCGATTACAACCGTAGGTATAGCACTGAGGCGGGTTGGTGGTGGTGAATCCATCTTAGTTGTCCTTGATCTCTCAGCAGCTTTTGATACCATGATTGTGGAATCCTTCTGAACTACTCAGGGGGCTGGGAGTTGGGGGCACACTGTTGCACTGCTTTTCTTTCCCTCTCTGGGTTTGATTCCAGTCGCTATTGGTAGGGAAGAGAGGTCTAATCCTAGTCTCCAGTTTTGTGAGGTGGCTCAGGGCTCAACATTCACCTCACTCCTATTTAACATCTACACAAAGCCACTGGGCAAAGCTATTTGTTGGCATGGTGTTAGATACCATCAATACACTGATAATACCCAGTTATATATCTCTATCCCTGGTTGACCGAGTGATGCCATCAAGTTTTTTCTCAGTGTCTGGAGGCTGGGGGTGGATTAGAGGGTCTGCCATAATTAGTTTTGAATAGGGCTGCCTTGAAAAGCTCTCAGAAGCTGTAACTGATCCAGAATGCAGTGGCATGGGCAGTTAGTTGCCAGTGTACCTTGGCACATCCATGCAATGCCACTACTTTACCAGCTGCACTGGCTTCCAGTAAGCTTTCAGGTGCAATTCAAGGTGCTGGTTGTCACCTACAAAGCCCTCCACGGCACAAGGCTGGATTGTTTGTGAGACTGTCTCTCTCTAAGATGCAACAGGTAGGCGTGTTCCAGGTCACTTCGATTAAACAATGTCATCTTAGAACCCGGAAACGTGCCTTCTATGTTGCTGCCCTGTAAAACAATAGATCTCTCAAGATCTGGATGGCCCTGACTCTGCCCATTTTTTGTAAAGTGTTGAAGACCTGTTTTTTCTCTCAGGTGTTAGGCGAGACCATTTTAAACAGTTTTAATGGTGTGGATATGTGAGTAGATTTGGACATGATGCATCTTCAGTTTTTGTCTGGTGCTTTTAAAGACATGTTAGCCATCCAGAGTCCCATTGCAAGTTGGGAGCTGGATGGATGGATAAAATCCTTTCCTAATTTTTCTCTCTTTAACTATAGGTACACCACATTAACTACAAAATGAGGGTAAAATGCTTACAAGGCTGTATGAGCCTCTGAATATCAAAATGGCTCATCTTATACGAGAGGCTGAAGGCATTTTCAAACAATTTCATCTGTCAAATTGTTAGCATCCACCTTCAAATCACAGTGTTTTCCCCAAATATCCATTAAATGATAAATTCAATTACTGCCTGCAATTAAATATATCTACTTAGCAAAAGTTATGGTTAGGAATTCAGCCTGAAAAAACTGACATCTTGAAACAGCTGAAATGCATATTCCATTTAGAAGTGAGAACTAAGATGAACAGCCAAGTATGTAAGAGATTAATTGAAGGTAATGAAAAAACTGATCTGATCTTTGTTCCAAATCAACATTCCTTTTCAACAGTGTTGAGGAATTAGAGATATTAAAAATTCAATTTGACTTGCCTGATGAATATTCAGCTCTACTGCTGCTGTCCCCTGTGCCTCTCCCCACCTTCTTAGTTATTTAATATTATGATTGCCTTAAACAAGCAATATAATGAATGATACTAGATACATGAAAAATTCATTTCACTAAGCTTGTGGAGGGATGCAGCTTAAAGGTGATTTGTTAAATAGCAGATGTAAAATAGTGGATTATACATATCTTTCATCCCTTAAGGGATGAGTTAGGGAAAATATGCCACCCATGATTGAAAAGACTTTTTCTAAAGCTTTCTACAACCAAAAGAAACACATCAACTCCCCCCCCCCAATATCAATAGTACAAAGATGTACTTTCTTGATTTCATTACATATATCCTGACAAAAAAAAGATTTTTTCTGTTTTTTCTTAGTTTGTATTTGTATTTTTTTATTTTTTATTAAGATTAAAAATTGTCTTGTTAGTTGTGTATGTATAAACTAAATAAGTAATTTTTTTAAAAAAATACATATATCTTACTTCTCTATATTAAAAGCAAGAGTGTACAAATGATGAAAGCAGGGGGAGTGGCCACCTTGGGCCACCCTGTAAGGCACAGGGGCAGACCTGGGGGCATCCACGGGGGCAGCAAAAAAGTCAAGATGGAAACTATGACCACCTGACGAAATCTTGCTCCTTTTTATAAGTGCTGCGCATGCGTTGCATGTAAACAAGGGGCGGGACTTCAGTTGTGCCCACTATCATGCCTTTTTTTATCTGCGCAGGAAGTCCTGGGATTCCCCTTGTCGCATGTTTCCTGGGGTCCCGATATGAGTCACAGCAGAAGAATGATATAGAGGGAAGGAGGAGTTACCCTGCTGTTGCTATATCCTCCTCCTCCTCCGCTGCTCTAGGGCCAGCCATGGTCTCAGCTAGCAGTGGCAGCACTGCCAGCCTCCAAATCATTCAGATCCTCTTGAAGTGGGGAAAGGGAGGCCAGACAGTAAAGTGAAAGATCCTTGGAGGCCCTGGTAGTTTCTCCGGTACTCACTTCTTCTCCTGCATCCAATAATCCATAATAATCGGGAAGCCAAAGTACATATGCTTTATGTACAAAATACCTCTTACCACTATTATTTGTGTTATTTGTGTATATACCTGCTAGATAATAAAGCCACAGGTCTAAATTAGCAGCCAGGGCTCTTCTGCATTGTCCTGTCTATAGTTGAATAATCGAAGCTAATTGCTGATGTAACTGCAGCAGAATGAAGGTAACTTTGATTGATTGTCTTTAACGTGTTTAGAATCTGGTAAGCTAGAGAAGGAAAAAACAAGGTAAGAAAGTAAATTAAGATGTGAATGCAACAAATACCTGTGGCTTTTTGGAAGGATCTCTTGTTCATCATCTTTGTATCCATCTGGGTCTGGAAGTGTACTTGGATCAAATTCCTCCTCACTGTCACTGTGATCCAGAAAGGCGACAGGGTCCCCTTCGGTCTACAAAAAGATTTTCAGAGTTAGGTATCTTCATGTATTATGATCTCTCTTAGTTCAAAGAAAAATCCATCAAATATCTTTGAGATATACATAGGAAGGTATCTAATCAAGCTCTTCAGAAACTGCCCTTATATTGTTTCAGTTCTGTCTACGTAATCTTTGCTATTTGTATGTATGTATGTATGTATGTATGTATGTTTATTTGTTTGTTTGTTTGTTTGTTTATTTATTTATTTATTTATTTATTTATTTATTATTTGGATTTATCACCACCCATGTCTACCATGGTAGACTCTGGGTGGTTTACAATCATATTATAAAAAGTTAAAAACCTATACATCTAAAATCTACTATAAAATAAATAAAAAATCCAAGAGATGGTGTGTTCTTAAAAGGAGGATATTACTAAGCTAACCACCCCCAGGAGGAACTATTATTTCCTTCGTTCCAGGCAAGGCGGCAGAACCAGGTCTTTAAAGACTTCCTGAAGGCCAGGAGCGAGGGTGCCCGCCTCACCTCCGGGGGCAAGATATTCCATAGGGCGGGTGCTATCGCAGAGAAGGCATGCCTCTTGGACCCCGTTAGATGGAATTCTTTTGTTGATGGGGTCCGAAGCATGCCCTCCCTGCATGACCAGGTGGGGCGGGTAGATGTAATTGGGATGAGACGGTCCCTCAGGTACCCAGGTATATGGGTCTATATATCTGTATGTGTATATGTGTACACACATGCACACATTTCTTGTTTCTTGAAATGTCCAGGGCTGGTGATGAGGAACTTGAATGATCAAACAGAGGTTAGGGCCCCAGTAGTTTGGGTAGGTCCATCACTGATTGTGGCACCATTGTGCTCATTCACTCACAAACTACTTGTGTGGGTGGCAAGGTATCCCCACTGAGGAACCCGAAAAATCTAAAGCCAGAATGATAATCTACAATGTCCCATATTAAATGACTTTGGCAACTTTCTGTGGAGTTAATTACAACATTTAGAACTTGCAGTCTGTATCCAATCTACTTGTCTGGCTTAAAACTAAGTGACTGTTCAAAAATATACTATACTCTGGTAATTTTAAAAAAAATCAATAATGATACCGAAAAAACAACTTTGAATAAAGACTTGTTAATCCTTATATCATTGCTCTTATTTGAAAGCAGTTTTCATATAGTTTCCTTCCAATAGTTGGGAGGTTATAAATGTTCAATTAACAGCTGATAAATTTCACTGTACTACATATAATATTGCCATTTAGACAACATTTATCAGGTGTTTAACAGTACTGCAGCATACTTGAGATAATGAAGCTCTGGATATCAAATGCTCTACTATATTAGTCAGGGAACAAATATGTTGATATGGGAATGTTCACCATCTGAAAGATGGTCTTCTAGGCATGTTAGAAAAACATCCCAAAAGTTATGGAATCTAAGTGCAGAAAAGTGAGAAGAATAGGCTAAACTAGGGTTTCTCTACCAGGGTTCTGTGGAACCCCAGGGTTCCATGAGAGGTCATTAGGGGTTCCCTGGGAGATCATGATTTATTTAAAAAATTATTTCAAATTCGGGCAACTTCACATTAAAGAGGTAAATTTCATTCTTTATTTTTAGTTTAAGAACACTGTTAATGCATATACACAGGCCTACACATGAAACAAATATAATTTTGTAACTTCTGGCCTATATTTGAGCCTGAATATGCAGGGGTTCCCCAAGGCCTGAAAAATATTTCAAGGGTTCTTCCAGGGTCAAAAAGTTGAGAAAGGGTGGGCTAAACAGTGAAAGGAGAGGTAGAAGGATGAGGCAAGCCAGAGACTCCATGGACTAATGCTGAATTCACCCCCTTAGCAAATTACTAATAAAGTAAGAACAAAACAATCAGAAACCTGAGTGCTGGTACACAGATGACCTTGACCATTCATTTTTTTTCTATAGTGAAGAAGCAAATGTAGTATAATAGAATTAATATTAGAGCTGTGCAGTGCTTCAGATTTGTTTTTTTTAAATATAATTTTTATTAAGAATTTTAATTACAATAGTAAAAACTAATACAAACTAAACTTAGAGAAAGAGAAGAGAATATAAAGAAAGAAGAAAAAGTGCAAGAAGAAAAGAAGAAAAAGAAAAGAGAGAATATAATAAAGAAAAAGAAATATATAAAAAAGTGACTTCCAAAGGTCGTAAATGTGAGGATTGGTCATAAAGTTAATTTTTCATCACCTTTGTAACTATGTATGGTCACTAAACAAGGCAGTCACTAAATGAGGACCACCTGTATTTTTTGAAGGATCAGTTCAAATATACTGCAGTTCCTAGGGAAATTGGAACAGCTTCATGAAACCTTCTTATAAGATGTGATCCATCCTCACATTAAAGGAGGTCAAACTCCTTCCTTTTCATGTAGATATTAAAGCTCTTTCTCCAGAAAGTGTGCTATTGGTTTACGAAATGCCAATTTTTCATCTGCAAGTAGATTATGCTACCAAGCTGCTGATTCATTTGTCTTTTTATTTCAGGAACACCTGACAAATCCTTATACAAAATAAAGAGTGTAACTTTATTTATGGTAAGCAAGACGAAATACATTTGGTGATTGATGACTTGTGTGTAGCTTTCATAAAAATAGAAAACAAGGCTTTTTATCTCCAGGAAGACTACATTTGGAGATAATGAAGAAAAGAGTGAGCAAAGGGCCAGCTGAGGCTGCAGCTGATGGTCCTCTGGGTTCAGTGTTTACAGCTGAAACATCTTAAATTAATTTAGTGAGAAGTAATGATATCTGAAATAAGACTTAGCTGTTTTATTCTCATATCCTCTCTCTGCTGATATCCATCAACATCAACATGTCTTACAGAAGGAAAAGAAGTAAATATTTGGGGGGAAAAGAGAAAAGAATGCAAACTAATCTGTTCCAGATTTCTGCTACTGTTCTTTGGCTGTTGGGTGGGCTGGTCTTAGGGAATATTTTTTATTTTTGTTTATTTTTATCCCGCCTTTATTATTTTTATAAATAACTCAAGGCGGCAAACATACCTAATACTCCTACCTCCTCCTATTTTCCCCACAACAACCACCCTGTGAGGTGAGTTGGGCTGAGAGGGAGTGACTGGCCCAAGGTCACCCAGCTGGCGTAATAATACAACTAAAGAGCAACTCTAGAAGAACAAAATTAAAATAAAAGTCTACCTCAAACATCTGCTTTTGTTACTAACTGGCTGGGGAATTATGGGAGTTGAAGTCCACACATATTAAAGTTGCCAAGTTTGAAAAACTCTGGTGTAGAGCTTCAGTAACAGATGAAAATAGAGGAATTTAATGCAAGTGTCAGGGTTTATTTTTCCCAATAGAAAGTCAGTTGGGAATTAATCACATTTTAACTGCAGCATGTTCATTTCATCTCAGGCACATGCATGAGGAAGGTATATGTGGGTAGGTGCAGGGTTGTCATAAAAGAAGATGCCAAAAATGGAACTAAATGACAGCTAGCTTTCTTGAGTGTGGGATGAAATGATCGTGAAAAAGTTAACAAACTATATAAAGTCAGCAAATGTTAAACAAGTAAGAAACTTGTTCTTCCAGTAATGGCAAATATTCAAAATATTTACAACAGGAGAAGCCTAGCTTGCTTCTAAAAATTCTAGTGGGTGGAATAGTAAATATCCATTCAGAGTCCTATTTATTCTAAAATACAGTACAATGTTTGAATATCTTAGAAGCAGGGGATGGATCACTCAAATTCCATAAAATCAGGTGTCTGGTAGCACTTTTTCAGACTAAATATCTTTATTAAAAGGCATCAGCGTAAGTTGCAGCTCATTTCACCAGATTCATGGAGTAGCTGGACTGATGTAGGATTTAAATTGGGATACGGTGGGGGGGGGGGGGGAGTAAGGTGGGGGGAGAGGGAGGAGATGATAGGTTCCATAATGCGCCAGGTTTGTATATGTTCATTGATAAATGTGCCCTGTCTATATTTATCTGTGAATCTCCTTTAAAATTTCATGAAAATGCATTATTATGCAAGCTGGTGAAGATACATTCACAAAGCATGGATATCTTCAATGTACTTCTCTCAAGTATACATTTCTAAAATATACATTTCAGTATATTTTGTAAGCTTTGAAATGCAGGACAAAATTCAGAAGTACTGTATAAATCTTACAGATAACCGAATTGTAATCCAAACATTAATTAGGTAGTGCCTGGAAGCCAAGCCCTGTGAGGAATGGTCGAAAGAGTTCAACAGTGTTTAGGTAGCAAAAGAGAAGGCTGAGGAGAGAGATGATACATTTCTGAAGGCTGAAACATGCAGGAGTGGTAGGTTTCCTCTCTACTGAGAGAGAGAGAGCAGACAGGACCATTCGATAGAAATTAAAAGATGGCAGAATCGAGGTGAAATCTTCTGAGGCTTTGAGCTGTTAAGTGGTGGAAGAATATTGTTAGAACAATGGTGGCCTCCCCTCTCAATGGAGGTTTTCAAACAGTTTCTGGGATGGCTTAGTCAAATCTGGAACTGAACAGAGAATTGGACTGCACGTCCTATAGATCCCTCCCACTTCATACATTCTATGATTCTACTGTGGGGTTTTTTTTGTTGCATTTTTTTTTTAAAAAAGGGGGGTTCTTAAATGCCATCTAGTGGCATCACGGACACCAAAGCATCAACAGCATTTGGTTGCTGACCTCCATGTTATAGTGAGCTTCATAAAGACACACATCTGCACAATGATCTGAATTATTTTTCAGTCTTGACTTTTTCTAACATATTAAAAATGTGCTACATTTATATTACAAGAATCTGCATCTCTCCATTTCCCAGATAATCATTCTGCCCATTTATTCTGATTCCCTTTCTATTCCCCAGCCTTTTTCAACCTTGCATTTGTTTGCATATGAAAGAGCAGAACCAATTTCCTTTTGTCAAAGAATATTTTATTTGGTGCCAATGTTTCTAAATTGCAGACTGTAGCTTTTGGAAATAAATGAGAATTGAAATGGAATAGCTTCCCTGCATTTTAAGGACAGCTAGTAAGCTTAAATAAGGCTTGAATTCCCCTTATATTTCAGTAATTCTAATGCCTGGATCAAGTTGAGAAAATATTTTAAAGAAGGTATTTCCAAGCTATGATATTATAATAATCTGTATTATTCAAAATGATACACTTAAGAATAAATGTAATGACTTTTTTTATTTAATCAGTTTTAAATTATGTTTCTAAGCAATGAAGAAACCAAAAATAGTAGCAGTAAATTAAATTACCCTTACATAGGCTGCACCAAAGCTCTTATGCAAAAATAGTGTTAATGACACTATTAAAACAATACAATTAATATATGACAAATGATTTCTCAAATGTATACATATTGCACATATAATTTATTTCCTCTACTTGTATAATCAACAGACCCACAGAGATATACATGACAATAATATATTCGGGCATTTATGTATTCTGTGATTCTATGACTAAAGACTAAAAGCATCCAGCATTGCCATAAAACTCCAAGCTACCATTTTAAAAAAAGGAAGTTTAAAGTCCTTACAATGATGATAAATCTGAAAATACATGGATAAAATCAGGTGAAAAGAGAATATTTTTACCACCACTATTAATAACAACATAACCTAGCAAATATTGCACAACCCAGCTTCTCCTGAAAGGCAATTGTCCATTTTAAACAAAAGTATTTTGCAGTTTTTAGAAGTCACCTGGACACTCAGTATAACAATTATTACTAAATGTTATCTCCATTATATGACACCAGTAACTTATAATGAAGCACCTTGCCACAAAAGACACCGAATAATTTATTCATTCATCATTTAATGAATAAGTAAACAAAGTCTCATTTCCAGAGACTCTGAGCAGCACAGAAGCTATACAGACTAGAGTTAAAACAAAACTACAACAACAAATCAACTGATGTGCCACTATTTGGGGGTAACATAATTCATTCATCCCCAAATGGCTTTTTGAAGAGTCAAGTTTTTATCACTGTTCCAAAGTATAATAGGGAGGGGATGGTCTGAATATCCAGAGGTGGGCTGTTCCAAAGGAGGGGGGCCATTACTGAGAAGGCTCGACTATGTGGTTCCTGCAGGTGGCATTTCCTCAATGGTGGGACACTCTGCAGGCCCTCTCTCATAGACCTTCCTGGACAGATAGAAGGTATCCAAGAGATACCCACGTCCAGAACATGTAGTACGGCTTTAAAGGTGATGACTAGTCCTCTGAATTGCACCTGGAAGCCAAATGACAGCCAATGCAGCTCCCACAGCGGTAGTATTGCATACCTGCTCTGTCCAGCAGTTTGCTATCCCATGCAGAGTAAAAAATGGGCTATCTCTCAAATAAATTGGAAACCTAGGTGGATCCAGGTTTAGTCTAGTTGGAGTACTGCCATTACAAGGAATTGGGTTTATTAACTCAGGATATTTCCTAAAACATTCTTAACATGATACCCAAAAGGATATTGCTCTTAAGTTAATAGGGACATACTAGAATCATTTTGATGGCTTACATAATTTTTGTAACAGTCCCTTATTCTTTCTCTTCTTGGATAACTCATAAAATTTCCCGACACACCTTCATGATAAGGGAAGAGCAAAATTTTAAAGAAGCCCCCACATTGTCCTGCAATGAAATAAATATTTATGCATTTGAATGTAAGAAACAAGCAACAATGGGTAAAGCACTTTCCTCATCAATCTTTTTTTAATTTAGTAACTCTGAAACTAGGAATTTTAAAAGGAGACATCTCAAACTGGTTATTTGATTTTGGTAAATGTGCTTTAAAAGTGCCATATACATCTACAATGCATACAATTCGTAGAATGCAGTGGAGCTGGATAATCTTTATATCAGATTTGATTTAATCACATACTAACAGGTAATCAAATTATTTTTGTCTCCTGGTTTGCTATTGGCTCCTTCCTAGGGCTGAGAGTGAGTGACTGGCCCAAGGTCACCCAGCCGGCTTTCATGCCTAAGGTGGGACTAGAACTCAGAGTCTCCTGGTTTGCTATTGGCTCCTTCCTAGGGCTGAGAGAGAGTGACTGGCCCAAGGTCACCCAGCCGGCTTTCATGCCTAAGGCGGGACTAGAACTCTCAGTCTCCTGGTTTCTAGCCCATTGCGTTAACCACTAGACCAAACTGGCTCTATATATAATTATAATATATAATTTTTCCATAATTTGCAATACCATCAGGATCATCCCACCTCCTACAAACACACAGATGGTGAATACTTGAAGGCCTTTCAGGAGCAGCATTCCAATAGTGAACTATCTCCCAAGAGCAGAGGGATACTGGTCCTTCCGTGCTCTGCTTTAGGCAGGTAGTTCTTAAGTCTGCTTGCTTGCTTGCATGGTATCTGATTTTAATGCCTCCCTCAAATCTTACTAGTTTAAGATCCTGTATTTCTTTGTTTTCTCTAGGGGCATCCATACGGTATTGAGGGGGTGTCCAAAAAAGTTAAGATGGCAGGCATGACCACACAATCAAATCTCCATCCTTTTATTTACATGCATGGCATCTAAGCTCACCTTCTAAATTCATTTTGGTGGCTGCACCAAAAGATGGAAAGGGGAAGTATCATCCTAGTTTAGTGTTAAAGGCTAAACTAGGTTACTTTATTGTCTGACACTTTTGAGCCTCAATACTCCATATCCAGCTACAGTGGACATGCTGATGAGTTAATAGGAAGCAGACAAGGTTTCTTCTCAATGTAGCTACTCTTAGTGTAAAGTATCTAAAGCATTCTGGCTGGGGAATTCTGTCCTTTCCCGAATAAGGCTCGAGGCTTGGCACGGAGGCAGGGCAAGATTCCGGTGCGGGACTGGACGCGGCAGCAAGGCAAGACTCCGGCATGAAGTGCAGCTGGACGGCGGGGCAAGGTTCTGGCATGAAGCTTGGCTGGGCTGCAAGGCAAGGCTCTGGTGTAGAAGCAGGATGAAGACCGAGCGGGGATTCTGGCGCGGCGATGGGATCGCGATTCACTCCAGGATGCAGTACGGAATGTGAACGGTTGTCTCCGGCAATGGGCACACACTGCGCTCGCCTTTTATCCTTTTGATTTTCGCGCCATTTGTGAGCGGGAGCCAATCGCACCTCGCGTTGCTCTGCCTGCCTTTCCCACCTCCGTTCTCGCTCCTCCCACCTCCTTTCTCCCTCTGTATATCTGATAGGTGGAGGTGAGTCTCCTTCTGGACTGCTTCCAATCAGCTGCTCTGGATCTGGTTCAAATTTTGTGCCCTCCCCGTTCTTTCCCGCTTCTACTGTTATCTGCCCCTCTATTTCCAAATTGGACTCATCGGACTCAGCCTCCATCCTGACAAATTTTGGGAGTTGAAGTCCAGTGATCCAAAGTCACTACTACAGTCCTTGAACTAAGGCTCCTGACAAACAAACTTCTAATGCTACAAATCCTATATAACTGGCACAAAAAGTAGTTCTGAAATGGTGCAATCAACAGATCTTCTATGAAGATCACTAAACAGTCTACAGAAATCCGTCTGACATAAAAACCAGAAAAAGAAGGATTTCAGAGATGATTGTGGTTTGAAATTTTAACATTTTTGCTTTGCACAGTTAGACTTTATAACATTACAATGGAGGGAAAAGGCCTCTGTAGAGTTATGTCAAATATAACTTCTGGGAAAGTAGCCAAGCATGTCCCTGAGCAAAGTAATCTTGCCTCAACTTACAATTTTGTTTAAATTGCATTGTAATGCTAGATGCAATAGTAGGGGGCGTGGTGGCTCAGCGGGTAAGACACCAGGCTTGTCAATCGGAAGATTGCAAGTTTGGAGGTTTGAATCCCTAGCCCGCGTGACGGAGTGAGCTCCCGCACTCGCCCCAGCTCTTGCCAACCTAGCAATTCGAAAGCATGCAAATGCAAGAAATGAATAGGTACCACTTTGGTGGGAAGATAACAGCGTTCCGCGCGCGTCATGCGGCCACATGACCGTGGAAACGTCTTTGGACGACGCTGGCTCTTCGGCTAACAAACGGAGATGAGCACCGGCCCCTAGAGTCGGACACAACTGCACAAATGTGCGGGGGGAACCTTTATTTTTTTATTAGACCATTTTAACTTAATATCCAAGCAACTGTTTATTGAAAATTTCATATGGAACAATTGTCCTAATTTCAAATAATTATTCAGCATGAAAGCAAAGCCTGTAGAGTGACATACAGTCTCATCTGCAAAATATTAATCTATTGCAAGCTATGTATATTTCAGAATTAGTTTTCAGTTTCTGCAAAGGTGAATCAAATCAAACTACACACAATTTAAGGACTGAATTTGCTTTATCAAGAACAGAGTAACTTACAGAGAGGAAAATCCTCTCTAAATAACCTGGCATTTTAAGCCCAGCGGGCAAATCCAGAGAGCATTAGGCAACCATTTTAAAAATGATATGGCTCAGAAGACATTAGGACACTGGTGATAGACCACCACCTTGAATTTCCACAAGCAAACATGATAAATATATCTTGTAAATGAATGAATAAGTGGAACAGAGGCTCTCTTATTGGTGTATCTGCACCAAATTATTTTTCTGTATTAAATTGACTGATATATGAAGCCCTCAATATATGAAAGATGTGCATAAGCCTCAGTCAATCCAAATTGACAATCTGCAGAAAACTTCCATGAATTGTTTTTCAGGACTTGAAAACTGATTCATGGCAAGCCCTTGCTATTCTCTGGGCAGAAACCTCTCAAAATATCCAGGCCCAAGGATCTTTGCTGAACAGAGAAAGGGGTAGAGCAAATAAAGTTGCACTCTTTCTTCTGTAAACCCCTCTTGTAAATGTACAGGTGCGGTCAGCTAGCATCTCCTAACAGCTCTATTGAGCACTGTGTTTTCTCAGTTTAACAATGGTGAACAAAACCTGGGCCTTGGGGCTAAATGAGGCAACTCAAGTAGATTCAGACCTTGACAAGAGCCATTTGTCATTTCCTAGGCAGTCTGCAGGGCTGAGAAGAGAAGGAGGGCAAGAAAGGCATGGAGGCAGGAGAAAGACAGGGAAACAGAAAGGAAGGGGAAGGGAATCGTCACTAGTGGTTTCACATTCCACACTATTTCTGTTTTTCACTGGCCAAGGGAACTGTATATCTCACATACAACGGAAACACCTTTGCCTGTAATAGCTAGAATTTTTTTTTAAATGGAGGCAGGTGCTTATAATTATTTGTTTGTCAATGGCTGTTGTGGGTCTCCCGGGCTGTGTGGCCGTGTTCTGGAAGTTGTGGTTCCTATTAGGAACCACAACTTCCAGAACACGGCCACACAGCCCGGAAGACCCACAACAGCCATCGAACTCCGGCCATGAAAGCCTTCGACAATATTTGCTTGTCCTTTGTTTGTTTGTGTTTATGTACTCTAAAAATTTTTTTGCCCACCACTCTCGAGAGATTGCTTTATTCTGACCTCAAGAGAATCCAGAATTTCACTACACAGTCAGCATCAACTCCCATCATTCCAGTCCCTAACAACTGTTCATAACCAATAAAGCTAGATTATCACAGAGTCAGGTTATTTGGGTTTATTGAAAGGAACAGGTGTTAATTACAGAATCCTAGACATTGGATATGTGTATGTTTGTACCCCATTTGTAATTCAATATGTTAAAGAGGGGACTTTTGTGATCCTTGTGATCCTTCTGCTAAATTACATCTTGATACAGAGGAGATGCTTCTACTTCCCTGCCTAATAAAGAAGGAATATTTGTTTGATTATGTAATTATATTTATTTTGTTCAGTTTACGTGGCCACCGATTCACACGCAGATGGTTCCATCCTTGAAATATTTTGCAAACCAAGATTCTCACTCCCAGATTCAGAGAATTCCATTACGCTGATTTTTCTAACAGTCCAATGTAAGTTCAAGCTGAAGGTATTCAATTTATGGGTACAGTGGAAATATAAATGAAGACTCTTTGAATTAGAAGGCAGGTGCTGGCTGCAGAGAGAGATGAGATGATGAAATTATGGGCAGATTGAAATAAATATTTTAAAATGATGAGGACAAAATAGTGTCTCAAAAACAGCTGGCTGTGTGACTACAAAATGACCGTGTAGTGGTAAAGTATTCGGCTGGTACCAGTGACACCCAGGTTCAAATTTACTCTCAGCCAGAGAAACTCACTGGATAACTTGGGCCAGTCACTGTCTCTCAGCCCAACCTACTTCACAATAATGTTGTTGTGGGGAAAAACAGGAGGAGGGAGCACCTTGTACGCTGCCTTGAGTTCCTGAACAAAAGGCACAATATCAGTCTAAATAAAAATAAATACAACTAACAAATAAAAACTTCCTGATGGTTAGGACAGTTCATCAGTACAGAACGAATTACAAAGAGAGATACTTTAAACTGGATTCTACACTGAGCAGGGAGATCGTTGGCTACTTCCAAATCTATGACTCTTTTGCAACTACATCTGGTATCTGATAAGATCCAGTTTGCATGTCTGGAGGTTCTCTAAGAATATTTATTTCTACTTATTTTCTTTCCTGATGCTTAACCATCTTGCCTGATGAAGAATACTAAGAAACTCTAATCCTTGCAACTATTATGAAACTTCAGTTAGCCCCCTCAAAAATATGACTTCTGCAAGTTTTGGATTTTTTTCTCCCTCAAGGCCAACACAAATACTATGCCTTTTAAGAGAATAATTTTTTTAAAAAAGATAAGTACCTGATTAATTTCTTTGGGGAACACTCTTCTGTAAGTGGGACATTACTGCTGAAAAGGCACCTACTATCTCAGAAAAGTAGCAGAAGATAACCTCAAAACGCAACTCCAACTTGCAATGTGCTTAAATGTGAAGCATCTTGTCATGTTATCTGTATATTTTCCTCCATGAACAGCAAATTTCAAAGCTAAATACTGCGTGTTTTCAAAATCTTTCTGAACAGTTTTTATTTTTAATTAGACAGGCTGACTCAGTTTTTGCTGGATAGTAAAAAAAAGAAAAGAAAAGAACCACGATGCAGTCATCAGCTAAGTAGCAACAATGTCTGGCAAGCAACCAAAATTTGGATTTCAATATGAATGGAGCTTTACGACTCAATCACACTGGCTAATTGCTTTATTTTATTTTTAGACCTTAATGACTAGGCAAGATTAAGTATTATACCTTTTATGAACGACAGTGGGGAGTTACAATAGCAAACACGCTGATGCTTTTTGCCCATAACTTTCCCCTGGGGTAAGACAAGGAATGTGAAAGCCTGAGATGGAGAAGGTTCTTCTTCCTACTCCCCAACCCCTTGCCAGACATTAGAAAATCAAACAGAATGGGGAAAAAGAGAATGAACTTCCAAAACACATGCTCTTTTCGATTTGTGTAAGAGAACCAACAAAATATGTCCAATGGAACCTTGCCAAACAATAATCTGTACAACAGTGGCGCTGTCCACCTACGGAGGTCGTAGAAGGTTTTAAGAAGCAGCTTCACAGACATCTCCTGCGGGTGGTTTCCCTGCACATTGCAGAGGGATGGACTAGATCAGGGGTCGGCAAACTTTTTTATGCCAGGAGCCATTTTGACAGTTATAAAATTTATAATATCACTCGAGGGCCAGGGGGCGGGGTTTGCAGGTGGGAGCCAATCGCGTGGAAGGGGGTGGGGTTTGCAGGTGGGGGCCAATCGCGTGGAAGGGGGCGGGGTTTGCGGGCGGGAGCCAATCGCGTGGAAGGGGACGGGGGAGGTTTGGAAGAAGGAGAAGGGAAAGAGGCTCGACTGCTCCAGCCGCTTCTCTTCTGGTAAAGCTGGTGGGGAATCCAGCGCGGGAGCGGGGTTTGCGGGCGGGAGTTTGCGGGCCAATCGCGCACACTTAGGGCCTGCCGCCATGCCCGCTGCCGCGCCTGCCCCCGCTGCCACGCCTGCCCCCGCCACGCCTGCCTGGGGAAGAGCCACACTCAAGGGGCCAAAGAGCCGCATGTGGCTCGCGAGCCGCGGTTTGCCGACCCCTGGACTAGATGGTCCCCTCCATAATTCTCTGATTCTTTATCTGAAAGCAGCCCCACTGTGAAGGGGAACCACCACAGCAGCGACAACCATCCTTCCTCATGTAGAAAACCACCACGTCGGGGAACAGACTCAATCTACTCTTCTGCCCAAAATGCTAATTTTAGTATTCTAAAAGAAGCCTATCCTGCAGCATAAAATGATAGCACTTAGAGAAAAATTAATTATTCACCCTTGTTAAATACCTACTAGAAAAGGTGAATAAAATTTTTAGAGAGGATGCAACTGGTTAAATCAGGGTTTCTCAACCAGGGTTCCATGGAACCCCAGGGTTCCACGAGAGGTCACTAGGGGTTCCCTGGGAGATCACAATTTGTTTAAAAAATTATTTCAAATTCAGGCAACTTCACATTAAAGAGATACGTTTCATTCTTTATTTTTAGTTTAAGAACACTGTTAATGCATATATACAGCCCTACACAAGAAACAAATGTAATAATTTTGTAACTTCCGGCCTATATTTGAGCCTGAATATGCAGGGGTTCCCTGAGGCCTGAAAAATATTTCAAGGGTTCCTCCAGGGTCAAAAAGTTGAGAAAGGCTGGGTTAAACATTTTATCAGTCTATACAAGAACTCATTTGTCTTTTGACCTCCTATAAGATGATAATGATAATAATTCTGTCACATTATACATCTGAAGATACTGTATACTATTTACTATAGGACATTTAAAATATTTTTATTTTGTCCTATATTCCTAATATATTAGATTCTAACATTTCTACAGGCTACTTTGATCATTTTAATTCTTTTTATATTCCTACTAAATCACTGAATTCACCAGAAAGATTTCCAATGCAATGCAATTACTAATTTGTTAAAATGCAAAGAAACTAGAATGACTGAATGTTATTTGGAAAAGCAAAGTTGCATTGGAAGTACATGTGCAGCATATTGTCCTTAGCACTTCAAATTTACTTTTTCTTTCTACATTTCTAAAAGGAATATATATCTCAGAAATTTTAATCATAGCTAATTAACTGGTTATCTCCCATATAGACTATTGCAATGCGCTCTACATGGGGCTACCCTTGAAGAGTATCTGGAAGCTTCAGCTGGTCCAGAACATGGCTGCGCGCGCAGTTATTGGTGCCCCAAGATCGGCACATGTGACACCTCTGCTGCGCCAGCTACACTGGGTGCCAGTATGCTTCCGGGTCCAATTCAAGGTGTTGGTTATCACCTTTAAAGCCCTACATGGCATGGGACCAGACTACCTGAGGGACCGTCTCATGCCCATAACATCGACCCGTCCCACTCGGGCATGCAGAGAGGGCATGCTGCAGACCCCGTCGGTAAGGGAATTTCACTTGGCAGGGTCCAGGAGGCAGGCCTTCTCTGCAGTGGCACCTGTCCTCTGGAACGTTCTACCCCCAGAGGTGTGGCAGGCCCCCTCGCTCCCGGCCTTCCGGAAAAATTTGAAGACCTGGTTCTGCCGCCTCGTCTGGTATGGGAAGGGTAATAGCTCCTCCTGGGGATGGCTGGCGCCATAAAGCCTTCTTTTATTATGATCTTACCGCCCCTTGGATCTTATATTTAACTTATTTTTTATTTGTATTGTCTGTAGTGTATTTTATGTATTTTAATTGCTGATTTCATTGTAAACCACCCAGAGTCCCCGTTTCAGGGGAAGATGGGCGGTGACAGAAATTGGAAAAATAAAAATAAAGAATAAAGTAAAATAACTCAGCAGTTAATGAGCACATAAACAAAAACTATAAAAGAGATAACACCACCAATGAATGCATGTACTGAACCACCCAACTCTGCTGCATTTGTTTAATTCAGTATTTCTTAAATTATGTTCAAACAAGGCTTTTTGTGAGCTGGTTCCCAAGATTCAGGAGGGTTTTTTTAAAATGGATTTTGGATAAATTCAATTCCCCTATCTAAACAAGTGTCCCATGAATAATAAGATATTGCCAGATTGAAACTTCAAAGAAAAAAAATCATTAAAAGACTTCCAGATGAAAGTCTGGAGGCCCTATTATCTTTCCCTTTCATCACACCATTCTAACACTCAAGACAATTAAGTTCAACTATCAAAACAAGCTGTTATGCCACCTCTGAAGAATGTAATTTCTCTATGAATTTGTCTAATCCCCTTTTAAAAGTGTCTCGGGTAACAAACAAAACCATTTGTTGTGATAACAAATCTATTAAGACAAATAATGTACTGTACTTTCTTTTGTTCATCCTAAGTTTATTGTCCATTGATTTCATTTTACAGCCCAAAGTCCTAGATAAATGAGAGAGGGAGAAAAATCTTTATTTTGGGTATCTCTACTTTTGCCTTTTTTGTTGGGGTTTGATAAACCCAGGAATTTACTTCTAGATATAAATTATACAGAGAGGCTTGATTTCTAGGTAAAAGGTGAAATATTCTGCACAGTCACCCAATTAGCAGCCATTGTTGTAGGAATGATGTGTCATGTGTGACTCATAACAACAGGTGCTCAGAGTTAGGTTGGGTGTGGTGAATAACGAGAGTGACCTATAATGTGATTGGTCAGGTTCACTATATATGCAGATATTCTGTATTCCATTTTATTCCCATTTTACCTTGTGAAAGCTGTATCGTTGATGGTGTATCATTTGTTACTTGTGGAAGTGATCTGTAAATACGTATGTATATAAAGTAAATAGGATATTTGATATAACTTCTGTTTGGAGTCTATTTACTGCATAGTACTGGGATCACTGGTGCCTAGGAGAGAGGCAGGCCGCTCCATCTCCGCGCGCTCCCTCTGACAGGGTTACGGGCCCAGAGGCGGCAGAGACGCCATAGACGACGGAAGGCTTTGCACTGGCTGTGGATCGGTGGATCGTGTGCAGTCTGTGAGCTGGAAGCTTTGGAAGCCTCTCCAGGAGTCGTGTGGCTATTTGGAGTGATTTGGAGCTTTCACAGGTTCTGTGCCTGTGTGTGTGTTTTTTTTTCTCTCCTACGCTTGTTTTGCAGCTGGAGGACATTCTGATAAGGTCTGTGTCTTTAATCATCGGTGTCTGCCCAGAAGGGGCTGAAGACAGATGAGCACAGCGAAGATGTTGCCGGCAGTCGGGGGAGGTTTTCCTCTGGAAAGACTGAATGACAATAATTATTCGTCATGGGCATATAAAATGGAAATGTATCTTCGGTGTGAAGGGCTTTGGAGGAGTGTACTTTGCCCTGAACCAGACCTGGAAGATGAAGAAGTTGCTCTAAAGGACGATAGAGCATTGGCAAGCATAATTTTATGTCTGGAAGATAGCCAGTTGTGTTATGTTAGAGACTGTCAGTTAGCCTATAAGTGTTGGGAAGCTTTAAAGAATGTTTATCTAAGAAGCTCACCGTTATGTAAAGTTTTACTAACAAGAAAACTTTATCACGCTAGATTAGGGGTATCTGATAACATAAGGGATCACCTGCATTATATGACAGGGTTGTTCCAGGAGTTGGCTCAGAGAGATATGCCATTTACAGAAGCTAACAAAGTGTATATAATTCTCAGTTCTTTAAATGAAACGTGGGATACTTTGGCAATGAGCTTTGGGTCATTATCTGAGGAAGATTTGACCATAAATTACTTATCTGGTAGATTACTGGAAGAAGAGCAAAGAAGGCAGCAGTGTTCTAATGTAATTAGTGCTAAGCAGAACAGTGTTTCTGTTAAGGAATATTCTGAGAATGTTTTGTATGTACGAAAATGTTTTAACTGTGGGTCACAAAAGCATTTGTTGAAACATTGTGATAAGAAACGGAAGCCGGGAGAAGCTGCACAGCTGTCTTTAATTAGTTCAAGTGTAGAACAAAATTTAAAGGGACCATTTTTACTTGACAGTGGGGCTTGTCAGCATATAGGAAATAACAGACAGATGTTTAAGAGTTTTAAGCAGGCTGATAAAGATCATGTTACTCTAGCTAATGGAAGCATTGCATCTGTGACTGGTAAGGGATTTGTATATGTACCAGGGTTAAATATTGAATTATCAATGTTGTGTGTACCTGAACTGGAGTACAATATAATTAGTGTGTCACAATTGGATAAACAGGGTTATACTGTACAGTTTGGTAATAATGAATGTATTGTTATGAAAGATAACAATGTTTGTGGCAAAGGTATTTTGCAAAACTGTCTTTATGAAATAGTTCAAACCAGGACAAGCAGCAACCAACATGTGGCTACGATTAATAAGCCAACACATGATTCATGTGCGCACCTGTGGCACAGAAGGCTTGGGCATCCGAGTTTCAAAGTGATTGAAAAGATGTCAGAAGCAAGTTCTGGAATGGAATTGAAAAAGTGCCAAGTGTATTTGGATTGCACAGCTTGTAAGGTTGCAAAGTCAAAGGTGTTTCCTGTGAGCAAATTCAGTGATAGGAAGTCACATAAATGTTTTGAATTAGTTCACGCTGACTTAATTGGTCCATTACCAGCTTCAATAGGGGGTGCTAAATATGTTTTAGTCATTGTAGATGATTACACTAGATTTGGGTTCTGTTACCTATTGAAAGCTAAAAGTCAAACATTTGAAAAGTTTAGAAACTGGGTACAGTTTGTGGAACGTAGATATAGCACAAAGGTGTGTAGTTTACAAACTGACCGGGATACAGAGTTTCTGAGTGGGAGTTTTCAGCAATGGCTCTGTAGAAGGGGCATTGTGCATAGGAGAACTAACCCGCATAGTTCAGCTGAGAATGGCGTGGCTGAACGTAGGAATTTGGCATTGCAGACAGTGAAGGATTCACTCATTGCTGACTCAGGCTTATCAAGAGGATACTGGGGAGAGGCAATATTAACTGCTAATTATTTAATTAACAGGTTATGGAGTGTATCTGTAAACCAAACTCCATATTATATGTTATATGGCAAGAAGCCACCATTAGCTAATTTGAAGGTGTTTGGGTGCACTGCCTATGTTCACGTGCATAAGGAGGTACGTAGGAAAGGACAGGCAAAAGCACAGAAGCTGACATTTGTGGGGTATGAGCCAGGGACCAAAGGATATAGGTTCACTGATGGCAGGAAAGTTGTTATCTCTAGATCAGCAAGTTTTAGTGAGCATAGCAATTGGCAGAGATTACACGGGAGTAGTGAGGTATATCTTCCTAGTCAGGGACGTTTTGAGTTTTCAGAGCGGAGAGAGGCCACTGATGTGATTAAGAAGGAAGATGAATTAACTCCTAGTGTGCCAATGATGCAGGATGCTACAGTATTGTGTAGATCTGAGAGAGTTAACAAGGGCATACCACCTCAAAGTTATACACCAGGTGATGTAAAAGTGTGTTTCATTGATTATGAACCTCGTAATTACAGGGACGTATTGAAGTTGCCACAACATGAGCAGAGTAGATGGAAAGCTGCTATGGATATGGAAATGAAAGCCATTAAATCTCATAAGGTTTTCAAATCTACTAGGCTGCCTGAGGGGCATAGAGCAGTAGGCTGTAGATGGGTGTATAAGAAGAAAACCTTAGTGAATGGAGATATTCAGTATAAGGCTAGGTTGGTAGCACAAGGATTTTCCCAGATAAAGAATCAGACTTATGATGAAGTTTTTGCACCAACACTAAGAGGGGAGACATTTAGGTTTGCCTTAGCAATGGCAGCAGCTGGGAATTGTGTAGTACAGCATTATGATATCACAACAGCATATTTGCATGCTGATTTGAATGAAGAGATCTATATGATTGAAGCCCCAGGTTATGAATCAAAGATTGCAGGAAGGGTATACAAGTTGCAGAAAGCATTGTATGGACTCAAGCAGTCGGCACGTTGCTGGAATCTTAGGTTAGATAAGGAATTACAAAGAATGGGATTCAAGTGTAGTATAGCTGACCCATGTCATGTAAAGCAATGTGAAAACGATGAACAGATTTTGCTTTTGATATTTGTAGACGATTTGTGTCTTATAGCGAAAGATCAAAGCAGGGTAATTGAATTTACTGAAAATCTGAAACAGCACTTTGATGTCCAAGAAATGGGAGAAATTAAGAATTACCTAGGCATGGGTATTCAGAAGGTTGATGGGGGTTATGTTCTAGAGCAGCGGAAGAAAATTGAAGCACTGCTAAGAGAGAACAATATGGAACAGTGTAAAGAAGTTTCAACCCCGATGACAACAGATTTTGTTAAAACAGAGACTGGAGATGATGACCAAACTTCATGTGATCAAGAACACTATCATTCAATAATTGGAAGTTTATTGTATATAGCACAATGGTCGCGTCCTGATATCGGGAACGCAGTAAATGTTCTGAGTAGATATGTAACCAAACCTACTCAGAGGTATTGGCAAGGTATCAAACGTGTGTTTAGGTATCTGAAGGGGACTATTGATAAATGTTTATTGATAAAACCATGTAAGCCATTGGAATTGAAATGCTATGTAGATAGTGATTGGGGTAACGATGTACATGACAGAAAATCAATGACAGGGTTGATAATAATGTTTGGTAACACCTCGGTTGGGTGGAGGTCTCGTAAACAAAGTTCAGTTGCCGTGTCAACAGCAGAGGCGGAGTATGCAGCATTATCTGATTTGTGTTCAGAATTAATTTGGTATAGGCAATTGTTAATGGATGTTAATATAACAATTGAGGAGCCTATATGTGTATACGATGATAGTGAGGCATGTATACAGATTGCAAAGAGTGATAAGGTCAGAGCAAGAAGCAAGCATGTTGATATTAAGTATCATAATGTTAGGAATGCTGTTAAAGAATCTCTGATAGATTTGCAATATTGTCCATCTGAGTGTAATGTAGCAGATGTGATGACAAAGCCTCTAAGCATAGATAGACATAGGATGTGTATATCTCAAATGTGTATGTCTTCTATTCTGTGCAATTGAATGTAATATCTATTGTAAATTGAAGGGGTGTTGGGGTTTGATAAATCCAGGAATTTACTTCTAGATATAAATTATACAGAGAGGCTTGATTTCTAGGTAAAAGGTGAAATATTCTGCACAGTCACCCAATTAGCAGCCATTGTTGTAGGAATGATGTGTCATGTGTGACTCATAACAACAGGTGCTCAGAGTTAGGTTGGGTGTGGTGAATAACGAGAGTGACCTATAATGTGATTGGTCAGGTTCACTATATATGCAGATATTCTGTATTCCATTTTATTCCCATTTTACCTTGTGAAAGCTGTATCGTTGATGGTGTATCATTTGTTACTTGTGGAAGTGATCTGTAAATACGTATGTATATAAAGTAAATAGGATATTTGATATAACTTCTGTTTGGAGTCTATTTACTGCATAGTACTTGGATCACTGGTGCCTAGGAGAGAGGCAGGCCGCTCCATCTCCGCGCACTCCCTCTGACATTTTTCCATACGGAAGCTGCCTCAATGTCTTCCTAATTTTGCTGGCCCATTTTTGCAACTTTCTGGAGCTTTCGGCTGATAATGAACCTAGCAACCCTAGAAACCTAGATTGTTTCAATGAGCAAGACAAGATTAGGTGCTTTGCTTGAAGAATGCAAGCTTTTAAAAGGTATAAGCACAATAGCATAGGAAAACTGTACATCCTATAGCAAAAGCATCACCCAGACAGCCTACAGGAAAAGAAGCTGAAAACAGAAAATGGCTGTAAAATAAATGTTTAAAAAATAACATTTTTCACCTGCTACTGATGGGTATCAACGATGAATTTATTTATTTATACATACATTTGTATGCCAGTAGTTTCACAGATTCTCTTTCCATGTAACTGCTCCTTAGAACTGTAACCTTAATGCCAATTGTCACAAACGGCCCCTGCCATCGAGCCATTCGTGACAGGAAGTTAGCCAGCAAGTGGACTCAATCAAGCGCAGCCAGCTTTTCCAGGGGAGTCCGCAGATGGGAGAAACGGAGACCGGCTGGGGAGGCTAGCAGAGTACGGATCCAAACCCCACCAACTCTCTGCACAATAGCAACCCCATCCAACTGGGGAACCACGCTACAATGGCAACTAGCACTGGGATATGATCCCCACTGGGCTCAGCACGTCGGAGGAGACTACGAAGGGGAGTTGATCTCAACAACTATGAAGGGGGGTTGATCCTGAGGTAGCAATCAGCACTCCTCACACAAAACACTTTAGAATCGAAAGGAATCTTTATTGCAGTTTGTGATCCATGACACTTTAAAGATTCAAGTGGCTACATTTCTTAACGTTACAACTTAAGTACATTCTTTCCCCTCCCCATTTCCCATTGAGTGCGTGCGGCTGCAGCCTCCTCTCGTCTCATACCTAATCCCCCCTGAGGCCCCTGTCCGATATGCCTGGTGCTGAATCCACATTGCTGTCTCCCTCCTGCACGTCTGCCAGTGCTTGCTGGCTAACTTCCTGTCACGAATGGCTCCATGGCAGGGGCTGTTTGTGACATTCTGTTCCCCCAAAGATCAACCCCTCCCTTGTTTCAGTCAGCATTTATTTTACTTCTGATTATATCAAGTAATTTCAGAATTCAGCTGATCTCCGGAATTAACTTGAAATATTATTTAAACCCACTATTTAAATTCTAGCAAGTATTGGGATGTTTGATTGCTTAAGGTTCAGTTCCAATATTTACATATAATCTTGCAAGAGTCGTGGAAAATACCAGACCAGAGGTATAATTGTGAGGTTTTTGCCTATGAAATGATCATATTATGGAATAACCTATTTTAAAATAACTTTCTTAAGGTAAATCAGGTTTTGGAGAGTTTTACAACTTTGGATCAACTTAGTTTTGAGGAAGCTTTTTTTTAAATATTTGCAGAACTTAAAGATCAGTTTGATTTACCTTGGAGTGCTTCTCTGTAGTTTATTCAGCTTAAACATTTATTACTTGAACTCTTTAGCCCTGATGGTATAGCTGCACATCTGCTTGTGCTTCAGAGGAATCAATCAAAGCCAGTAATCCATTTTTTATAAGAAGCTGAAGGAATCTGATGAAATTGATATTACTTATTTACATGACCTTTAGAAAGGTCTTGTTCTTTTAAATCAGTGGAAGATTGCTGTAATTAACTTGAAATTAGTCTATTATCTTAAAATTAGATTAATACAAAAGAACATTTTGTTTTATGCTTATGTGTGAACTTGAAAGAATGTTTTTCGTTTTAATCACTTTGGAGATGCAATCAGGTAATTGGAGCATTAATTCATACAATCCAGCTTTCCTTGTTCTTGGTAAAGTCTGGAGTGAATGCAACAGACTGTTAATATGATTTTAGACTAATCACTGTACAGTACACCAAGCATGAACATGTTCTTCTTGGCTATTACTCCAGTATTTCAGACTCATGCCTAAAAAAATTGTTATACAACTTTGGAAGGTTAAATGTAGCAATTGTTGATATGTATTACTTTGTTCTTTGTCAACATCTGAATTAGTCTTTTTAAAGAAACTGTCAGTGGTCAAGGAAGAGGACTTTTAAGCAATTTGGCCACACAGACTGGAGTTGTTCTGTTTGTGGTATAATTTTCCGAACTATTTTTCCCCTTGTTCCCCCCCCTTTTTTAAAATGTTTCTGTTACAAGGCAGTGGATTATTTTTTCTGTTGGTTTGTTGCAATAAAATAATTTAAAATGTTTTCATCTATTCTAGAGATAAGTGCAAATCTGCCAGATGAACTACAAATTGGGAAAGAGGGACAAGTAATTAGCTTTGAGGTGATCTATCTCAGGAAGAATGAACTCAAGAGCCATTTCTTCCCATCTTGAACTGCTGTTGGTTTCAGTTAAGTTTCATAAGCCAGAAGGGGACCCAGCTGCATAAGGTCTGCAGCCTAAGGAAGAGAGCAATCAAAAGCAGATCTTCAGCCAGGAGAAATACAAAATATGCGAGTGACACATTATCTTTACAAATTCTAATCATAAGTCAAGGAAACATGATGGCACAACAAAAGTGTTCCATCTGTTCATTCTAAAAAGGCTGATGGGGATATGAAGTAATTGAGTTTTGTAAGGTAGCAAGTCATCTACAAATCTAATATAACAACTGAGACTGTTTAATTCTAAAGCATATGGCTGTTTAATCAAAAACAAAAGAAGTTGTGACTCAAAGCATTTTAGTTGTGCAGAAATATATTTGAAGGAAACCAGACAACTAGGGGTAATACATTTCCAAAGAAGCAGATGCTGTATTTCTGCCAAAAAACAAGGTATACAGCAGTGAACTCTGCCCCATATTTGCACACTAAAATACAGGAAAGCGAAGTGTGTGATGCTGGAACCTTTTGCAAAAGTGCAAAATGCGCATAGTAAATTACACATTTTAGATTAGAATTGTAGATCTTTTTCTCTCAAGCAATCAACATACATTATTGAGATAATTATATTATGCACTGGTTTTTAGAAAGAAATCTAATGCTTTTTCATGGATTTTCACCTCAAAGAGCAACTAAATGGGAAATCAATGATATAACCACATTGATGCTGGCTCTCTATATGATTTACTTTGCTGACACAACTTCAAATAATCTCATACAAATAGCCAATTTTAAATCCTAGTTAAATCAAGAAACTTTAAACTTCAAGCTTAAAGATAATGCAGATGGTGAAAGTTATTTCAATGCAACACTGTGCTTAAACTCAAAAATATTCAGTGAAAATATTAGTGAAAAATAGACAAATGCGAGAATAACTTCAGCAAATATACACGCAGGCTTCTTGGGCAGCTGGAATATTAATGATAGCACGCCAATTAATTTGAATAATCATTCCTAAAATAATTTGCCAGCACAGAGACAATATTTTTCTGATTGCTGATTATAACTTGGGGGGGGGGGGGAGTTATGTAAACCCACCAATTATGGTGTGAGGAGCATGATGTGTAAGTAGATCACATAGAAATGCAAGCCACAAACAAACAAAAATAGAAGAGCAGCAGGTGGAGAACTCCATTTTAAAATCTGGAGAATTGTTTATTTATTTATTCATTCATTCATTCATTCATCATGTTTATATAGCTGCCCATCTCACAATCAAGTGACTCTTGTTCTTTGAACTACAAAACTGGTGAAGTTGGCAGAGGAAAAAATAGCAAGAGAAATTGTATGTATATCATTCAATGCAAGTTACTAAGAAGTGGAGGCAGAAAACATTATTTTTTTTGGGGGGGGGAATAATTGCACCTGTTTCCTAGGGCTGAGAGAGAGTGACTGGCCCGGGATCACCCATCTGGCTTTGTGACTAAGGCGGGACTAGAACTTATGGTCTCCCGGTTTCTAGCCTGGTGCCTTTACCACTACACCAAACTGGCCCTCAATATATGTTGGGTAAAGCCAAAATACTGAATGGAAAGAGAGAGACGTATGGCA
Source organism: Charina bottae (assembly GCA_023362775.1). Lineage (NCBI taxonomy): Eukaryota > Metazoa > Chordata > Lepidosauria > Squamata > Charinaidae > Charina > Charina bottae. The sequence continues at coordinate 112,169,208 of JALMGJ010000004.1, forward strand.
ATGGGCAAACTTCTTCACTTACGCCCTTCTTCTAATTTTGACTTCTTGATTGCATAGCAGCTCCCTTTCTTCTTGATTCAGCCACCAGCATTATTCCTGCCCAGGCTGCTTGGAGACTGCAATTACTATTCCCGAAATAGTCATTCTGAATTATTTGGGCTTCCTGGATTTTTTTTCTATTCCAATTTGGATTAATTGCATAGGTAATCTGTATATATAATATTCCATTTGCTTTGGGAAATTTTCATGAATGATATGTATTACAAGTGGCCTTCATCCATTAATTGACTTATGGAGGCTTGACAAACTGGGGATAGCCATTTTGACCCATCCCCAATAGTTAATTAGTGCTTCCTTCCAATTGCTTTTTTATGGTTTGAAGGGGAGAGATTGATGAAGAGAAGTCAGGAAGCATACCTTATTCTAAACGAGAGCTGGGAATAAGGCTTTATTTTTCTCATGCAGAAGATGAACTACAACAGGAGCTCAAAAGAAAGCCAACTAGCCCTGGGAACTTGTAGGTGTAGGCGTAGGCTAAGAAACTGAGATATACAAATTCAGGGAATGAAAAATTACATCTGTCAAAAATGTCCTAAGCAGCTGTAAGCGAGTCACTCTTTCTCAACTTCAGTTCCCTACCCACTCCCTCACCCTCACTTTGCAATCTAGTATTATCAGATAGTAATACTTTACTAACTTACCTTGCAGGCTGATTGCGAGAAAGAACGTAAGTACAAAGAGGTTTGAATTTTGGAAAGTGCTGTACAAATCCTGAACATTTTGACAGGTTTTAATTGCAATAAATGGTTGAGCAGTCTGGGAGTTACTGTCCCAATGCATCTGGAAGGCACCAAGTTTGGGGAGGCTGGTTTATGTGATCTGCTGCTTATTACGCATTTTAAGTTCATATATTTTATTGATTTTTTTAAAAAAAGAAAAAGATTTGAATTATCATATCTCTCTCTCTCTCTCTCTCTCTCTCTCTCTCTCCGTTCAATCGGGTCCAATCCTCGGAGACTGCCTAGACAAGTCCCTGCAGTTTTCTTGGCAAGGTTTTTCAGAAGTGGTTTGCCATTGCCTCCTTCCTATGGCTGTGTGTGTGTGACTGGCCCAAGGTCACCCAGCCGGCTTTGTGCCTAAGGTGAGACTAGAACGCACAGTCTCCTGGTGTCTAGCCCGATGCCTTCACCACTACACCAAACTGGCTCTCAAACAACCTTATATTAAGGCAGGCTAAATTTTATAAGAAATCACTCAAATAAGTAAATAAAACACAACAATGGAATGGGGCAAAGATTGCAAACATCTTGTCACTTTTACAATCTTACATTTAGGAGGTTCATGCAATCCTCTCTGCATATTCAATAAACACAGAGGAATTCTTAGAGTTGTATGCATAACTCCACCCTTTTCTAGGAGTGCTTTCCCCCCCCTTTCTGAAGAATGACTCCTGGATGTTTGCTAGAAGGAGTTCTTGATGCATATAGATGTACATGCAGAGATGCTATATGGCCTAAGAACGAAGGAGTTGGGCAAATGCGCCCCTTGACCAGTGCCTGCAATGAAAAGAACAGTGCACTATCTGCTTTAGAGGTCTCTCTGTATACTGCACTTGTTACATAAATAAAGTATATCAATCAGCCCTCCCCAAACTGGAGATTACCCACCCAGAATTGCTCATGTGTATTTTAAAAGTGACAACAAGATAGTTTCCAAGTTTGAAAGGGTCAACAGCAAAGTATCCTCTAATATGGACCCTTGTGAGTGAGTGTCAGTGGTACCAAAACAGCGACAGACAGAAGCATTTCTAAGATGCTGTTATTTAATTTCCATAGAGGTCCATAGGATCTTAGATATGGAAGGAGCCATATGGGCCACTGAGTTCTATTCCTTGCTCAGTCCTGGAATTCAAATTAAAGTCTCCTCAACAAATGACAGTCTAATCCCTTCTTGAACACATGTAGCAATGGGGATTCCTGGTAGGTAATTGGTTCCTCTCTCAAATTGCTCTTTTCCAAGATATTTCCATTGCATTATCACTCAAGATTATCATGGAAAATATATAACTAATGACTCTCTGTTGAAGGGAGGCACCAGTTTAATTTCCCAGAATGCCCCAAAGGGATGTGTTATAGAAATGTTACATTCCTTTATCTTTTCTCTATTACTGTAATTTTATTACTTTTATGGTGCTGTAGCTTTAAGAAGAAAAACCCTCTTTTCATTTCCCTTCTTTTACTCATGGCCATCTTGGGTTTTAGAAAAGGACAAGCCTAGCACCATAATTTTTCTTTTTTTTTCCTTCTATGCTTGAATTTCCCTGCTTTTCCATTGTTATTCCATTATCTAATCACAAGAATACATCGTTTAAAATTTTTCCTGTTTACACTCTGGACGACTTTTGTTAAGCGCCTATATCTCAATAATCATGTCTAGTACTCTTTGTAATCACTGTTAATAGCTCAACTTCTTGACTACTAAATCTCTTCAAGATGATCCCTCTGTCACTGTTTATATGATTTTCTCTCTTTTGTTTGTATATAGTCCTCATTCTGAACCACATGTTCAGCAACGCAAGCAAAGTCAACGGGGGGGGGGGGGGGGGGGGGGGGGACCGCAGGAACTCACAAGTCACGGTCATTATGCTTAATGACCCACAGTGATTTGCCTAATGACTGCAGCCAGAACTGACACTGTAAGTCAGCATGGTCCCGTGATGTTTCACTTAATGACTGTGCCGCTTAGCGACAGAGTTGCTGGTCCCAATTGCGGTTGGTAAGTGAGGACTACCTGTACTCCTATTAATTTAAAGCTTACCTATGTGCAAGAAATGTATAAAAACCAGTATCAATATGCTTGGAGGGGAGGGCGTAGCAAAGTAAAAAGACAGATGCCTGTGCTGCACTTCTCCCAATTCTGGAATTTAAAATAAAATATTATTGCATTTTGCCCTGTCTGCAAATTTCCTAAACAGAATAACAGGTTATTTTCACAAATTATAAACTTGCCTCCAAGATCTAGCCATACAACACTAACTGGATTAGAGTACTGGAAAAATTAAGAACAGTACACATCCACAAAACATTTCAGAATCATGGCAGCGCAAAGAAAATTTAAAGGCCACACTTAAAATATTTTGCTTTAGATACCACAATTAGAGAAGCTGTGATTGCTTATGAAATCAGTGCAGATTAAGCACCCATTTTAATACTCAGTGTGATAAAAAAATAGACTCAGAGATCCCTATTATCTCTCTTTATTCAATTCTGCATACTATAATCATCCATTTCACACTGAGATAGGATCATCTCTTTCTTTTTTATTATCCTATTAACACTAATAAAGATTGCTAAAATGTGTTCTTCTGTCGGCAAAGTTATCTTCTTTGATATGCAAAGCTTCAGAAAGTAGTTTACTGTACAGGGATGGATTCTTGTAAAACTGTGGATGCTTTTGATAAATCTCCAGGTGGTAAAGTGCTGCCCTACAGCCTCAGCTATTTATTCAGAATTTACATGTGAACCGTCCTGTAATGGCAGGGGCGTTATGCACAAATATGTTTCCACCTAGATAAGAACTCCTGGATGCAAAGATGTCTATAGTCTACCAGGGTGACAAAGAAAAGGAATGGAAGATGGAACCTATTTTAATAGACTAAGCATGACCCTCAATTGCTATGAAATTGAAATTGCAAGAAAACTGATTAAATTGTGGAAATTATGAAAACATGTAAAGAAAAGTTATTACAAGAAATGGCAGATCTCTGGTAATTTAATATTTCAGCACTGCCAAAATAATTTGACCGTATTTTTCAGGAGCAACCAGGCAGAAGGCTTTTTTGCCAGCTCCAATGAGCAAGGACATTTTTCCTGTATCTTAAATCTCTGTTTACATTTAAACAAGGATTTCTTAAATGTAAAGAAAAACTTTACATTTTATATCAGGGGCTGGCTATTTTGTTAAGGTGCCAGTTGCTAAAAAATATTTTAATTTCTTTTAGAAAAGGCGGTATTTCATAATGAGCACCTGCAGGGGCACGGAGTCAAAAAAGTCAAGGTGGGGCTGCGATCACATAATCAATGCCTTGCCCCTTTTTAAATTTGTGCTATGCCTATAAAAAGGGGGTGGGGCTCTGACTGCCCAGTTGTGGCCACCAGCTTGAACTGGACCACCCCCGTGGATGTCCTGGTTTCCCAAGCTCATCTATTTCAAAACTAAAAAATCAGGAGTCTGGTAGCACCTTTTCTGACTAACCCATTTTATTGAAAGGCATAAGCTTTCATGAGCTGAAGCTCACTTCATCAGTTGCATAGGGTGGCTAGAGGGATGTAGGATTTAAACTGGGATGAGACAGGGGGAAGAAAAGACAGGGCGGTTATGCAGATGCAGGTTACAAGTGAGACAGATTGCCATTCCTTATCAATTAACAGTTGTAATGTGTTTGTTGAGATAGTTTGAAATCTTTTGATGTATGTATGTGAGCTCAGCAATCTCTTGCTAAGTGATGTTGTTAAAGTCTTGTTTTCCAAGATATTCAATTTGAGGTCTGTAGAGATTGAAATGCTCTGATATTACTCTGTCCTTGTTGGAGTTCTGATGTTAAATCTGTACCCATTCTTTTGCACATTTTTTAGCTCAAAATCGCACTTATCAAAAGGTTTCAGTCTATCTCAAAAGGTTTCAACAAACTCAATGAGTTTCAGCTCCTGAAACTCAACAATTCAAGGCTGAACCTTACACAACATCCTATTTCTAGAAGAAACAGGAATGGCCATATAGGAGACATCTCCAAAGATATGTTAAGACTTTGTCATTCTGATAATAAGAACATAGCCAACATCTTGAAGAGGAACAGAACGGCTTGTGGGCAGCTAGTATACAGATGTGGCCAAAAGTATGGTAAAAAGGCAAAGGTTTCCCCCGCACATTTGTGCAGTCGTGTCCAACTCTAGGGGCCGGTGCTCATCTCTATTTGTTAGCTGAAGAGCCAGCGTTGTCCAAAGATGCTTCCACGGTCATGTGGCCGGTATGACGCACGCAGAACACTGTTACCTACCCACCGAAGTGGTACCTATTAATCTACTTGCATTTGCATGCTTTCGAATTGCTAGGTTGGCAAGAGCTGGGGCTAGTGCGGGAGCTCACTCCATCACACAGGACTGGGGATTCGAACCTCCAAACTTGCGACCTTCCGATCAACAAGCCTGGCATCTTACCCACTGAGCCACCGCTTTTTCCCAAAGAACCCCAATTTGCCCTGAAATAAGCTGAAACTGACACAAGCAAATGGCATCCACCATTCTTTATTTCATAGTTATATTCCATATTTCACTTTGTTTTTGATGTATGAGTGCCTTATAGGAGGCTGCTCAGTACTGCTTACATCAGCCTCCTTTACATGGTGTTTTCCAAATGGGAATCAGCCATGCTGGCTAGCCCAGTATGTCTGGTGGCATTACATCTGTGAAGGCTGGCCTGTAATAATCAGCACCAGCTCTCTAGGTTTTAGAACAGGTGTCATGGACAGAACCTATTATATATTATTCTGACATTTTGCTCTGGTCCTTATAGCACAGATTTAGTATGTTCCACTGTACTGACCCCTTAATAATTTGGTTGTGCACATCCAAAGAAGTAAATGTCAGCTTTCTTGGTCAACAGAGAAGAATCTCTTGCCTATCATATTTCAGGTTTTACTTTCTAATTCAAACCCTGGGTTGAATTAGCCTCCTATAAGGCACTCATACATCAAAAGCAAATACAATTTTAAGATTGGTTATTACCACTGCTGTCCACTGTTTCAGTCTTACCAACCAATATTTGAATGTCATTCTGTAACATATTTTTTCTGAAATTCATCTTTTAATATCATTACTGCTGAGTACACTCAGTCTTTTCTTCAGTAGTTTAGATGAATTACTTCCCTTCTTTTGGCCTACAATGAATGTTATTTTCCAAGACCAGCTCTCTGAGTTCCACTGATGGCACAGAGAACACATAGAGAAAGAATGAGCACAACGGCAGCAAAGGTAGGGTGACCGTACGTCCCGTTTTGAATGGGACAGTCCCGTTATTTTAGCATTTTTGAACCGTACCGTCTTTTTGACAAAAATCTCATTATTGTCCTATTTTGGGAGACAGCCCGGAAAATGAGGCCCTCCCGCCTATCAGCGCACAGCAAAGGAGGATGGAGAGGCGGGCCGAGCAGTGCGAGGCCCGATTGGCTAAGACGCACAAACGGCACGAAATGCGAATAATAAAAGGGGAATGGGGCAGCGCTGCCGGCACTAGCTCACGAGCACGCGCACACCCTTTCCAAACTTTCCGGCCAGGCAGAGAAATTCCTCTTTCGGCAGCACCGCCGAGCCAAGCCGTCCTGGGTCCCTGGGAGGACTGAGCGATGCACAGCAGGAAGCCTCCCGGCATGGCGCTCTGAGCCCCTCCACCCCGACAGCTGCAGCAGGCCCCGGGACGGGAGGAGAGCACTCTCACCACCTGTCCTTGCCGGCGTCCCGGCCAGAGGAGGCGTCCCGGCCAGAGCAAGCCAGGGAGCCAGTTGGCTGGGGCGCCGCTGAGCTACGCAGTGGGATGCAGCCCCTCCGGGTATGGAGCCGCCTCTGCCTCCCGGAGCTGCTGCTGCTGACAGTGATGCCAGCCCTTGCTGGAGGTATGCAGGGTGGCGGTGTGGCCGGCTTCCTCCTGTTCTGTCCCGCCGGAACAGGTGCGGGGGAAGCGGTGTTCGTGTCTGTGGTGCTGGTGCCAGTGGGAGAACCCCTCTGGACAGGCGCAGTCTACCGTTGGGGCCGCGGTGGGCTGGGCGCCCCTTCCTGTGCCGATGCCCAGATCCACGGGGACTCGAGCGGGCCGGAGCCCCCCCAGCAGATGCTCCGGTGTTCTTGCGGGGAAAGTGCACTAAGCACCTGCCTGTTGCAGCAGAGCGGAAGGCTCCCCAGAGGCTAGCAGGATGCCCCGACCTGCCCCTCCTATCGCCCCCAGCTGGCTGGGGATGATGGGAGGGGGAGTCGTGCTGTTGGGTTAGTTATCTTCTATCATTTTTGACAATACTGCATTAGTTTAAAAAATCCCTCTCTATATAGTGCATTTCTCTCAAATACCATTTCAGAAGAATCCAAATCGGTTCAAAACTAAAGGAAGATAACTTGGCATGTTTCCTTACCTGTAATTTGCAACCACAAATCCATAAGGAAATGTTTCATAAATGCTATATAAAACAAGAGCTAAAAGGAGCAAGCAAACAACCACTGTTAACTTTCACCTAACAATAAGGCTGCTTTGGGCTTCTAGAAAAACAGTGTCTGACACAAATTGGACCAATACACAGGAACAAAATAAAATATAGATTGTTTAATAATTAACAGTCAGGGCCAGACCAAGACACTGTACTGCTTGAAGTGAAGTTGCTAATAATGTTTCCACCCACTCAAGTCATGCTACAGACCACCAGCCAAGTTATTCTGGCATATGTGGCAGAAATCAGTCAAATACCTCTTCCCATCCCTGTTATGGAGAAAAAGGGGTGGAGGGTGAGGAGCTAGTCATTTCCTGACCTATTCTTCAAACCTAAATCTGCTCTCAAAGCTACCACCTTATTTTAGCTAATAGCAGATCAACCCTCAAAGCAATGTATACTAGTTTTTAAAATGCTCTTGAGCTCCAGGTGTGAGGAGGGGGTGGATTTTGTGTTAATTCAACCACTGTGTAGTTAAAGTTTCAGCTTTAAAGTTGCATATGGATCACAATGTTTGTATACTGTATATGACTACTGAAGTTCTTTGGGCCTCTATATATCATTTGGTGAGGCATGAATGTCACGTGATAGAGAAACATGTCAATATATTTCATATCAGCTTAAATGTTGTCTCTCCTCAAATTCTCTGGAAATTTGCTCATGCAAGAACCCCTGGCTGTAGATTAAATTCAGCAGCTACATAGGAATGTTTATCTCCTTTTTCTAGGGAACATCCATTTGTTTTACTGTTGTTCACCATCCTCCTCAAGTTTTTTTTAGGTTGCTTTTGCCTAGGTAGAAACTTTCAAATTCACCTTGACATTCCTTGTTGATGAAATTGCCAAATAAGTATTGGGTAAAAATCTACTTTGGCATCCTGCCAGTTCATAGCATTTAATAATAATATGCATATACTTTCCAAATGCTGATATTGGACTTATGACAATGAAATTTTATCCTCTTGTGTAGTCTTGAGTTCAGTAGGTTGTAACTATGTGTCATTTGATCTAAGCAGGTCTACCAGATGTATTGAGTTACACCACCATAATCTCTGACCATTGGCCTGAATAGACGCAGCTGATGAGATCTGCAGTCCATAACATCTTAGAATATCAAACTCCAGTGTGCCTTAGTTAGACCTTGTCCTATATTTCTAGTCTTGCCATATTGTCAAACTTTGACAATATGGCAAGACTAGAAATATAGGACCAATTGGCAGCAGGGCAAGGTCTGGGTCAAGGTTCCCTTTGACAGTCAATATATATATTTCCAGTCTCACCCTATTGCCAAAGGGAACCTTGACCCAGACCTTGTGGGTGATCGCGAGTCTTTTTATATAAACAGTAATCTGTTTAAGCAGGGGTACCCAAACTTTTTGGCACGAGGGACCAGTTTCGTGGAAGACAGTTTTCCACGGACTGGGGCGGGGTTTGCAGGCGGGAGCCAATCACGTGGAATGGGGGTGGGGTTTGCAGGCGGGAGCCAATTGCACAGACCGGGGGCGGGGTTTGCAGGTGGGAGCCAATCGCGTGGGGTGGGGGGAATATTACATAAGACCCTGTCCCGTTTTGCCATCCCAATGTCCCGTTTTTGCCTCAAGGAAACATGGTCAGCCTAATCAAAGGAGACCAATCTTTGCTAAGTGCCAAGTACAAATCATGGTTATTTCGATGCAACATAATAAGATAGGTAAGGCAAATGATGCCCACAATCAGAACTCCATCCTGGAAATTCATTTCCAGTCAGTATCTTTTCAATAAGCTGAACTTTTCTGATGCAACACATATACCAGATCAAAATTATAACTTAACATGCGATTTGCATATCAGAATGCTTGTTTCTGGAATTATCCATGGCATATGAGCATTTCATTTAAAAGAAAGTTCTTACGTAATTCTGCATCCATAAAATTTTACTGCATGCCTTAGTCATTGCAATATTCAAATTATACACGCAAATGATGAAACCAGGAGACATGGAAAAAAATGTTGGAGGAAGAAAGGACAACTAATATGCAAGGATTAAAACTGTAAAGAAAATGTGAAAGAGTAGTAAATAACAACACTAACAGGCAAAAGAAGATAAAAATTGCACACACACCTTTTCTTCTATTACACATTGTGATGCTCCAAACACCCTTAAGATGTGCATATGCAAAGCAGTTCAAGGGTGAACTGTCATTAAACGTGTTTTCTCATACATGACACTAAGACTTAATGAGCTTTGTTTAGTTTTATATTAGTGGGATATATGAACCTAGCCATTAAGACCTTAGTGTCTGATGTATGAATTACTGTAGGCTACAGTGGCTTATTCAGCAAACCATGGATAATAACAACATTGGCTTAGTTTCCATGGCAGCCTTTTAGTTAAACAAGTTCTCAGCAGCCATGTTGCAAAGGCACTTACAACATGCTCTCCAAATTCCCAACGTATTTCACCAGCTTTAAAGCCTGGGAGCCTTTGCCCAATGGCTTAGACTCCAGAGAATATGTCCTTCAAAAGGAAAAAGGTGTCTGGCAAAATAAAAGGGGTGACATGACCCAGACTTGATCCCTTACGCTAACCATGGTTAAGACCCTGGAAGCATTACAGTTCTACTAACAAACTGCAGCTATATATTTTATTTTCAATCCCTTTTCTAATCATTCTCCACCTCCTCCCTTTTCTCTGCTACAAAAGACCTTTCTCTGCTACAAAAGACTACAGTAATGGGAAATCTTCTCTGAATATCCTACAATGGCATGTCTCCCAGGGTAGATGCAACCTATGTTTAAGAGACCCAAAACTGTTTCTTTCCTTCAACATTCTGTAGCACAGCAAGGTACGAGATGTGAAAAGGAACAGTGAAAAATTGGAAACTATTTGGTTTATAAGACAGCTTAAGAAAAGAGGCATTAAAACTGGATTGTAAATTACATTTTCAGAACCACAAATAGTTGTCGTCGTCATCATCATCATCATCATCATCATCATCATCATCATCATCTCCCCCTCCTCCTCCTTACCTTTGTATTTATCTTTCTGGTTTCCCTTCTAGCTGCCTTTTCTTTAAGCCTTTTCTCCTATAAAGAACAAAATTAAACATAAGAACATAAAGGAGTGGAGAAGCAAAGAAACAACTTATGAAACAAAAATGGAGCTTTATGAAGAACCTTTTTGTTCTTGGCTATCACCATTAGCTTTTGTATGCATAATAATGAATATATGATCAAAAAGAGTTCCCATTCAGCCTTACTTTTAACAAGTGATTATAGATTTTGGGCAGCATTAAAGAGAGAAAAAATGTAGAATAAAAACAAAAAGACATACAATTAATAGAAATTGCCCAGATAATGGCCACGAACATTCAATTCCAATTAAAAACATGGTGGTATATTGTTGCTAGAACCTCAGCTAACAAGTACAGGGGTCACAACAAAGAAAGCTGGCTTCTGGTCTGTGTCTCACATAGAATGAGGACTCAGTATTCTTACCTGACAGTCAGATTCAACCTTAGCAAGGCAATGCCTGATGTAACCCAGTGCTACACCATATAGGGCTCTGTCCAGATTTTTTTTTAGATTTTTACCCCGCTTTTTTTATATATATAACTCAAGGTGGCAAACATACCTAATACTCCCTCTTCCTCCTATTTTCCCCACAACAACCCTGTGAGGTGAGTTGGGCTGAGAGAGTGTGACTGGCCCAAAGTCACCCAGCCGGCTTTCATGCCCAAGGCGGGACTAGAACTCACAGTCTCCTGGTTTCTAGCCCAGCACCTGCACCACTACACCAAACTGGCTCTACTGGTCACAGAGGCTTCTGTGGGTTCACAAGATTTGATACAAAATACAGCACAAGCAACATTTACTTTTGTTTTTTGCAGCCTTTCTTAGCAAAAGTTATTTACAGCTAGATAACAACATTTAGTGCTTTGCTTGGCTGATAACTACTGCAGCTAGAATTTTAAAATACATTGTGAAATTGAGTTCTTCTTATTGAATATTATGCAGCCTAAGTGTTCTCTGCCTGTGCATTTATGCATTCTATAATGCTGGCTTAACATAAATGTAGACTGCACTATTTCCAAATAGCCTACCCATTTTCTAGAGATACTGTAAGTAGAGGGATAAACATATTGTCCAACATTTCCCTCTTGGGCTGGGGCAGATTTTCTTTCTGGTTGGTAGAACCTTGTATCAGCAACATGGTGATAGAACCACAGAATAGGATACTAACGTGTAAGCCTTCTGTTAGTATCCTTCATCTTTTCCAACCATATTAGTGACTGATGGTCTGTGACCATAGTGAGCTCTCAACCCCACAAACAAACCCTTAGAGCAGAGCTTTCCAAACTGTGTGTCGGGACACATTCATTCATTCATTCATTCATTCATTCATTCATTCATTCATTCATTCATTCATTTATTCATTCATTCATTTTTTATCCAACTTATATCACCACCCATCTCCCCCCACAAAGGGGACTCTGGGCGGTTGTCCCAGGGGACATCCAAAGGGGACATTAGTGTGTCAGCTGCAGTGTCTGGGTGTGTCGCGGCTGCTGCTGCCTCCTGGCTTCCACGCAGGTCCTAGTGCCTGCCTTGTGCCCTGCTGTAAGAGTGTGTCGCGAAATGATGCATGTCTAAAAAGTGTGTCACCAACATGAAAAGTTTGGAAAGCTCTGCCTTAGAGTTTCCATTATCCATTTCAGAGCTTAGGTCTCTTTTTCTATGGTGCACACAGAAAAAGCACTGAACTGTGTGGTACCCTGCACAGGAGTACCCATAGCCTTGAGCACTGCGCGCACGCGCACACACAAACACATCCAAATGATTATAGACTAATTAAAAGTATAAGAACCTTTCATGATGCACAGAAATGAGACTTACTTGTTAGACTGAATATAAGCTAAGGACAAGAAACTTCTATTATTAACTTCTATTCAAATCAATGTGCAGAGTGGAACTCTAATAGAGATATTTCATTTTTGGGGGAAAAACAGAGATACCTGAAAAGTCACCTGCAGCCACTCTGGTGCTCTTCAGATCTGTTCAAATTGGACATCTATCCAATTCCAGACTCCCGTTTGGCGGGTACCAGATTTGGGGAAGGGTAGTCTAAACAGGATGCTCTCTACTCTGGGTCAAAGATAATTTCTCCATCCTCGTGTTATAGAACACAAAGAAGGCAACTGCAAAGAATTCTTCCTGCTGCTTCTTGTCATAGTAGCAGCCTCTGTTCTCAACCCAATATTCATTTGAACATATGGATGAACTCATACAGATCAATGGACAGTCCTATGATTTATTTTATAAAGACTCCATTTATTTCAATTACTTAGTCGGGGTAATTAATGAACAAGACAGAACGGAGAGATGGGTCACAAACTACTCCGGATGAAGCATCAATGATATTGTTCTTCTCCTTTCCCTGTCTTTCCACCAAATATATTTCATAGGGTAGGTCATCTTTTGACATCTCAGCAACCCAACTGTGACTTGTTCAATTCTTGTGCATTCAGTGTAAATACCTTGACTCTATAAGTCAGGACTCAATTTTCTACCGCCTCCAGCCCAATTTCCAAGCTACTTTGTTGTGATCTGCTTTGCTGTATTCTGTCAACCTATGTCACTTGCCCATTTCTCTCAAAACCTAGTTGCTCTGTTTAAAGCACCACCATTGAAAAGGAGCTGGAAAACTATATTAATAATGATCTGGGAGAAAGAAAGGGGTGGGGATATGAGCCAGGGAAAGGGCATGGGGGAAGTTCAGACAGCTGACAAACCAGAAGATGAAAACAGATTTGGGAGAAAGCATTAAAAATTCATCAGAGAGAATCTTCCAAGCATGGAAAAAAGTTGGTACACTGTGCTATTTTGGGGACTCATCTATCACCCTTGTTGTATAAATTATGCACAACAGAACAAAACAACAAAGGCAAGAGGGCAAATCACCAGGGCTGCAGCTGTGCAAATTTTGATCGTTTTAGAAAGGCTTGCATGGGAATCAGTGACAAATCCCTACAAATGGGAAATTACAGAGCAGAAACACCTGGTCGATTTTGCCCATTAATCAGGAAAGTATGTAGAGAGAAGGAAGGAATCCCATTTCATGGACCAATAGTGGAAATATACAAGAACCAGGGCAACACATTAGAAAAGAAAAGAGATGGCAAGAGAGATTTATGGAATAATTTTTATGGACAATCAAAACTCAGAACCTTTTCATTCAAGGTGGTCTTCCAGTATATCTAAGAAAAATAGTAGCTACAGCCAAAAGACAGAAGGACAGAAATATATTTTTGATGTGTTTTAAGGGCTATTATTACTCAAAGAGAGAAAAGCCAAGTTAAATGCCCCTACAAAATACTTCATTGGGCAAGGCTTCCCAATCCCCCATATATTGTGGGATTATAATACCCATTATTCCAGAATGCTGCTAAATGGGGATATAGAAGTTGGAGTATCAAACTGGGAACTGCAGTCTATGGGGAAAGAATTTTCTAACATTTATTGAAGTTTGAATATGATGTAGATTGTAAACTGAAGAGCCCGTAAGGCTTATGAGATAAATATCAATGGAAAAGGAGTAGTGGTGCTCCACAGGTGAAACTGTGGTAATGTCAACCAAATATAGGTCTGCAGGAGAGATTCAAGGAGGACCTGTAGTTGGACATCACATTATTTGGTAGCATGTGAAGACTACATGAAGTCTCCATACAGAATTCTAGGTTACAGTGTAAAATGTTAGCCTGAACTACAGTCTAGGAATTCTACATCATAGTCAAGTCTAAGCTCTCATAATTCTACCCTGTACTCCACCAGCACACACGGACATAGATTCTACTTACATTACTAGAACAGCATGATATTTTTTTCAAGGCGTGAATTCTACAGACCTAAATGCCTACAAATCTTGTCTAAACGTTTCTGGGCTCCGGAATCATTAGATCAGGAGTTCACAGTGGTATATGAGTGACTGCTGGGGGGAAACGAATACTTTCATTTGGTATAATATGAAATATTACTTTTGTACATTATATAACTGGATCTGCATCAAATGACATGGAGATTAACCTGCAGAATTGATTCTATTCTGGGTAAAATCTATAGCCTAAGGGTAAATTGGCAATACAATTCTCAAAATTAATCATCCAGTGCATTTTTTAAAAATGTTCTTTTCTATGCACATAATACATACAATACAATTGTATAATCATAATTAATACATAAGTATTAATTTCTCTTTGATTGGTAATACATAAGTGTATTATTTGCCTGAGGATATTTGTCAGGCCATACTTGCTAGTTAAATAACATTAAAGAAGACAGAGAAATCCTACAAACAACTATTTGCAGTAGGATAAGGAGGAAAACAAAATTACTTTTATAATGTTATTTAATTTTCTCATCATAAAGCAAAAAAAAAAAAAGGACTGGGGATGACTAAAATCTCCTTCCAAACAAAAGTTATTAGATTTATTCACAGAAAGACTATAGCAGGTTGGGACATTTATCATAACGTCAAAACTCTGCAAGCCACTGAGGTTCCAGCAAACATCCAGATTTTTGACAGTCGATAGTTTGAAGACATACTGCACTTCCTAAGTATTTTAATATGCCTGCCAACATGTCACAACTGGGGAATTAAACAAAAACAAAAAACCTCATTTTAAGTGACAAGAAAATACCCAAATGGATGGGGGAAAATATTACAGGAAAAAAATTACAAGTCTGTGTATGAGGAGAGGGAGATTGTGTTCTTTATGTTGTTCAGAAAAAGAACATCTTGACAAATTTTATGGGAAGTTATTCTACTTATGGTAACGCTATTAGTGCCCTAATAGTTATTCTAATCATCACTTATTAAATGTATACACTCAGCGACTCTGGGCGGTTTATAAATTGTTAAAAACATTTAAAAACGGGGGGGGGGGGACACCAAAAGAATAAAGAGGGCAAAAATGACAAAACCAGACAGGAACAAAGAAAAACGGGGGCTTCAGTTCACGCTCGCCAAAAGCCTGGGCAAAGAGCCAGGTCTTCAGGGCCCTTCAAAACACCTGCAGGTTGGGGGCCATTTGAACCTCAGGGGGGACCTTGCTTCAGAGGGCAGGCACCCTGACAGAGAATGCACACTTCCGGGGTCCCGAAAGATGGCATTGTTTAATTAAAGATTAATCATCTTTTACAGCTTATATAAAAGAAGGTCTGCTAACATGAAAGAGCTACGGCTTCATGTGATTTTATGTTACTTTCTTTATGCTTATTCTCCACCTCACTGAAATTTAGTGGTTTAGGTGCCACTCTAAAATACATATAGTTTTATATCTTGATTTTTTAAAAGAATTTTATTAAGTTTCAAAAAAAGATAAAAGATACAGAAAAACAAAAAAGAACTAAAAAAAATGTGAAAACACAAGATAATTTTTTTAGATAGATTACAAAAAGAAGTGACTTCCGACGTTAAACATCAAGGATATACACAATTTCCCATAATCAATCCCTTACTCTATATTAAACCAAAATCACATTATTTCTACAAGTCAACCCCTTAGCACATTATAAAAATCACTAAATACCATTGCTCCCTCCCTTTATATTAAAAGAAAAAAAAGTATAAATCACCTAATCAACTTTCACCCCCAAAATAACAATTACTAAATTATTCTCTTCCTACTACTATTCTATACATTCCTGTCTACTATAATAAAAATCAAAAATAGAAAAGCATGTAAATTATCTACCATTATAGTTAGTAAAAAAGGTAAAGGTTTTCCCCTGCACAGTCGTGTCCGACTCTAGGGGGCGGTGCTCATCTCCGTTTCTTAGCTGAAGAGCCAGCGCTGTCCGAAGACGCTTCCGCAGTCATGTGGCCCGCATGACGCGCAGAACACTGTTACCATCCCATGGAAGTGGTACCTATTTATCTACTTGCATTTGCATGCTTTCGAATTGCTAGGTTGGCAAGAGCTGGGGCAAGTGCGGGAGCTCACTCCGTCACGCGGCACTCAGGTCTCAAACCGCCAACCTTCCAATCGACAAGCCTGGCATCTTAACCACTGAGCACGCCCCCTCGACCATTATAGTTAATAATACAAAAAAACATGAATACAAAAAACATGAATAAGAAAAAACCTTAATAATCATAATCCCAGTCATTAACAATAAGTAAAATCATCCAAAGCCAAAAAACCATCCAGATAAATATTTTTAGTCCCTTAACCCATTTCAAAATAAACCAAGACATTTACATATCCCCATAATAGGCACAGCTATTTTCTTTAAAAAATCAAACAGCCCAACTGCTCCCCTCAAAAACAGGGACTTCTCTTCAAAAAACCTCCCATACATAATAACCCCTTCTTTTCCATAACATTCCATCAAAAAGTCAAATTCACTCATATCTTGCAGCTCAATTTCTCCCTTTAAGTTCTTCAATTCAGCATTGCCAATTTCATCCAGGATTTCAACAGAAGCCCGAATCTCACTCTTGGGAAAAACATTTCCATCGCTGTTAGATTCTTCAGATTCATCTACATCATCCCCAATCAAATGGCACATTTCAGACCACATATTTTCCACAATGCTCCGAATGTCCTGCACAACAACTTGGCAGGAATCAGAAAAAAATTGCTTAATATCTGCTTTAGTATCTTGGAGAAGATCGGAGAAAGCCTTGTTAAGATCCTCCATTTCTGAAGCAGTAAGTTATGGCACCCCCTATATACTTAACCGGCAGAAGTGGAAGGTAATGGAAAATTTCCGCACTGCGTTAAGATAAAATCACAGACAGTTCCCAGAGAAAGTAGCAGCAGGAAAGTGAAAGTTCAGAACAGCAGATTCAATGTGTAGGGAAAATGCTAAAATCTTCAAAATTAGTGCTGAAATAGTAACAGGGAGACAATAACATATACTCAACCTTCCTTAGTATTGGATGGAAAGCAAAATCCAAAGCTTTAAAAAAACATTAATCACAAAAATAACAATAAGCACCAAAAGAGATCGTTTCTCCTTAATGTAGAAAGCCTCTCTTAGGGTACGGATACTTAAAGAAAAAATAAATTGGGTGCTTTAGAAATGGGGTGGCTGGACTTAATGTCCCTTTAAGGCTGCAGCGCGGCTTGGAAATGATGTCTTCCCAGCCTCCCGGCGAAGTCATACCCGTCGATCACAGACGCTGTTTACGATCTCCTGGCTGCAACTCGCCATCTGGAAGATGAATGGGTCAATTCCAAGCGTTTTCCTTGATCCGGAAAAAAAGATCTGGTCTTCAGGAGAAACCACCCTGATCCCGAAAAATCTGCCACGATGCCAGTTCTGCCCGTGGATCTTGCGGGCACAGCTGGTCAGTCCACCATTTCCCACTGGAAGTCCTAGTTTTATATCTTGATTATCCATACGTATGTTGCCAACTTTTTAATAAATGAAAACCATTTCTTTTTCCTAGAAATCTAGGAAGCTAGGATGCCTTATTTGATCTGCAGAATATCACCTCTATGTTTTCTTGATTCCAGAATAATGAGCAGAGAGAATTCTTGCTAGCCCAAGAAACTCCAAATCAATATTCAAGCATCTATTCAAACCTTTCCATAGCCCAGTGCCTTCAGAGCATTTATGATGCTTTATGGGATTATGAGTCTCTTCTTTATAGAGCGGATTGCCTTAGGCAGCTCTAGCTCTCTACCCTTCTGAAGCAAGACAGGGATATAGAAAACTGATATATAACAAATAGGAGCAATTTGGCTCATTATTACTTAGCTACAGTTTCCTGGATCCTTAAATAGAGGAATTTCCTAGCTTTAGGAGGAACTAGGAATCTTTTACAGGTAGTTCTCGACCTATGACCATTCGTTCAGCGACCATTCAAAGTTATGACGGTGCTGAACAAATGGTGGTTATGACTAGTCCTCAGAGTTGAGGCTGTCCCAGCACCCCCCCAGTCACATGATCGCGATCTGGGCGCTTGGCAACCCATTTGCACTTACAACCGGTTGCCAAGCACCCGGGGATCACGTGATCACCATTTGCAACCTTCCCTGCCAGCTTCCCCAGAAAGTCAATGGGGAAGCCGGCAGGGAAGGGGTAAGTCTCCCCCACCCACGCACCCTCCCCAGCCCCTCTGCACTCACACCACGCCGGCCACTCACTCAACCCCGTGCACCCTCCCTGACCTATGTGGCACCTATCGCACCCCCCACGCGCCCTCCCCAACCCACACAGCACCTCTTGTGTACACTTGCGCACCCCCTCGCTCCCTCCCCCACCCAGAAGCAGCCACTTACTTCCCTGCCAGCCTGAGACTTCCAACTTCCAGCCGGCTTCCCCACTGACTTTGGTTGTGGGAAGCCGGCAGGAAGTTGCCTCGCCTAACAACCATGGGATTCAGTTAACGACAGCAACCGGGACTGCAGGGATTGTCGTCGCTAAGCGATGTGGTCGTGCTTTATGGAAATTCTGGTCCCAATTGTCATCGTAAGTTGAGGACTACCTGTACATGTATATCTCATGCTCTACCACTAACCAAGGCAGAATCTCTTAATGTACAGTAGTGATATCACTACTCATATATTGGTTAAGAATAAGAGGATAAATGTAGCACTTTTTACAGTGCATACCATATCCTGCAATGTTATAAACACTCAACAAATAAAATTAGTACTGCTACCGCTGCTGCTGCTGCTCTAATGAGCATAGAAAGGTGGATACAACTCATTTATTTATTTTTCAAATTTTGCCACCGCCCATCTCCCCCCAGAAGGGGGACTCTGGGCGGTTTACAACAAAGCTAAAAAGTTAAAAACAGTAAAACCATAAATAGTACATAAAATGTAAATACAAGTATAGCATATAAATATAAAATATAAAATAAATTAAAAAAACCTCATACTTAAAATACCTAAAGTATGGAAACTGCTTCCACAAATTGTGGATTATACTGTTTCCTGGAGGATAAGGCTATCAATCACTACTATACATAACAAATATGCATTACCCCCAATATCCGAGGCAAAGTACCTTTCAATACCAATTACTATGGGACATGCATAGGAAAGGGACAGTATGGCCATGTCCTATTTGTGAGCTTTCCAGAGCTTCTGGTCACTGTGGGACTGCAATGACAGATTAAAACTGGATTTGGCTTGATCCAAAGTGAATTAAGGAAAGTGAATTAAGGCACTGAGGGGATGTCCTGTTACCTCCTCTGAAAGTTGAAGAAAGAAAATTGCCTCATTTTCCCAGAAGGAAGTATTCACCTCACTATGCTGGCTTCTTCATTCAAAAGAGAAGCTTGGTAAAAATTGCAAACTTATATGCACCCTATTTGACCAACTGTTCACTAATTACACATTATACCCTAGTGAACTGTGGGTTGGCAATCTAAGTCTGATTCTATCTCTTCACTATACAGTGGTTTTCCACAATCTGCTCCACATTTGAATAGGAATTTTGTTCCACATGAAAATAACACTCTCTAAAAAGCATAGGCTGTACAGGTAGTTGTTGCTTAATGACCCTAATTGGGACCAGAATTTCCATTGCTAAGCAATGCGGTTGTCAGGCGAAACATCATGCAACCACACCATTTAGCAACAGCATTCCTGGTAGTGGTAGTTAGGACTACAGTTGTTCGGCGAGGACCTCACGTTTCTCCTGCCTCGGCTGGGCACGCCTTGTCAGCAGTGGGAGAAAGAAGATGGCAAAGGTCAGTTGGAGGCTGCAGGGGCAGCGGAGTGCAGGGCAGCCAAAATGGCAGAGATGGAGAAGAGAGAGGCAGGTGGGGGGAATTGAAGTGCATGCTGTGGTTGTAAATGTGGGCAGGCTGCCAAGCGCCCAAATTTTGATCATGTGACCACGGGAGCTCTACAATGGCCGTAACTTAGAGGATTGGCCGTAACTACCATTTGTTCAGCACCATTGTAACTTGAAATAGTCACTGAAAGAATGGTCATTAAGCAAGGACAACCTGCACTTCTATTGGCAGAACCCAGTTATTAAATACTTTTATCAGTCAAACTTTCAGACTATTCACACTTTTTAGAATGCATAAATGTGCAACTAGCATTAGAGATGTATATTTTGTTATAAAAATGACTGCAATTAATGTGAAGGAATGATTGTCAAGTAGAGGAATTGTGAAGAAAAGCATAAACGTTTATGGGGTGAAATTCATTAGAGTCTTTATTATTTCACTGAAAGAGCATTCATTATTTTACAATAACTTTCATCATCCTGCATGAAATGAAAGTAACTGGAAACAGTAATAAAAACATATTGACAAAAAGTATTGACAGAAATATTTGAGTGATTTTTTATTTAGAACCGCAATATAATTCTTATACTCCATTTTGGGGATTCCTATATAACTTTGTGATGATTGCAAACAGATCAATACATGGATGATGCAGCTCCAACTTTTATTTCCGTCCTCTAATTCTAAGGAGAAGGCAGTTTGGGAATGAAGACAAATAATTTGTTCCAATTTTTCCTTTTAATCAGGGTTACTGTGGTGCTAGTTCAAACTCAACAACAAAGTAATAAAGAATAAAGGATTCCAGTTCTTCCAGAGCCGTGGGGCAAATGGCCGAAGTCCCAGGCCCAGCCAGACAAAATTTGTTTCTAATTGTCACACTTCTCAGGGGGCTATCCGTCAAGACTGTGTGGCAACAAAGAAACAGACCCCTTCTAACTTCTGCCTCTGAATCCCAGCCCCTGCATCTACTGGAAGAGGACATTAGCTTTAGAGTTATAATATGCTCAGCCTGCCTGCAGCCCCCAAATTTACTATATTCTCAGAGAAGACAGAAGTAGAAACAACAAAAGATACAGAACAGAACAGCAGGAAGTTTACTAGGTGTTAATGCAGGCTGTTCTTATTTTGTCCTGGCTGTGTTGGGTACTTTGGCATTCACTTTATGGGAATAGTCCTAGCTTTTGTACCAAAATATCTAACAAAAACTCTACCCAAGGTTTAAGAGCCACATCTGAGGCTCCACTTCCTTTTATTAGTAAGAGCCGTGAAACTTGGAAATACCAGGGGCAGGTACTTTTACGCTGTAGCCCCAGATCTTTGGAATGTCCTTTGACAGCAAATGTGCATAAATGCTACAGGTACTCCTCAGTTAACAACCACTTGTTCAGCAACCGTTCGAAGTTAAGACGGCACTGAACAAGTGGTACTTACAACTTGTCCTCAAAGTTCCAGCTATTCCAGTACCCCCACGGTCACATGATCACCATTTGCAACCTTCCCTGCCGGCTTCCCACAAGCAAAGTCAATGGGGAAGGCAGCAGAGAAGGTTGCAAGTTGCTCCTGCAAGTTGCTCCCACAGCTTTTTCTCCCAAGAGCTCAGCTACGGAGCTCTTGGGAGAAAAAGATCCTGGGGATCTCATACTCTGTAGTGTGCGCCTGCCCGCAGCACTCCCCCGCCCTCACTCTGTAGCACACGCACACCTGGCAGCAGCCACCCCCCGCCTAGCCATGCTTGCGCCGCACCACAACAGCTACTTATTTACTTACCACTGGCATGCTTGCGAGCCGCCCAGGACTTGCAACTTGCTGCTGGCTTCCCCATTGACTTTGCTTGTTGGAAGCTGGCAGGAAGTCATGAGGAGGTCCTCACATAATGACCCCTGATCCTCGCTTAACGATGGCAATGGGGACAGCCAGGACTGCTGTCGCTAAGTGATGCAGTTAAGTGACATCACACTTTATGACCACACCACTTCACAATGGAAATTCCGGTCCCAATTCCCATTGTTAAGCGAGGACTACCTCTAGTCATCAGAAAGAAAATTAGAAATCTATTTTGCCAGTCCATTTGTTTTAGCATGCTCATTTAAACTAACTTTTTATCTTCTTGCTATTTTATGTATTACATTTTGTTTTTAATTTATATATTCAGTGGGTTTTTTAATATTTTGATTTTTAAGTTGTAATTTGCTTTGTAGGGACTTTTATTTTATTTATTTTTTTATTTTATTAAATTTATATTACCGCCCATCTCCCCCAACGGGGACCCTGGGCGGTGCACAACAAAATAGAGATTAAAAATATATAAAATTACATAAATACAAAATATAAATTCCAAGAAGAATATTAAAATAAGTCACTGGGAGGCTTCAAGGGGCCAGCCATCCCCAAGAGGAACTGTTGACGTTTCCCTCCCAGGCAAGACGGCAGAACCAGGTCTTTAAGCCTTTCCGGAAGGCTGGGAGCGAGGACATCAGCCTCAGCTCTGGGGGTAAGATATTCCAAAGGGCGGGCGCCACTGCAGAGAAGGCCCACTTCCTGGACCCCGCTAGGTGAAACTCTTTGAACGATGGGGTCCGTAGCAAGCCCTCTCTAGCTGAACGGGTGGGACGGGTCGATGTTCGGGGATGAGACGGTCCCTCAGGTAACCTGGTCCTATGCCATGTAGGGCTTTAAAGGTGATAACCAACACCTTGAATTGTACCCGGAAGCAAACCGGTACCCAATGCAGCTCGCGTAACAACGGTGTCACATGGGCCAATCTTCTGGCCCCAATAATTGTCCTCGCAGCCGCATTCTGGACCAGTTGAAGCTTCCGGATACTCCTCAAGGGTAGCCCCATGTAGAGCGCATTACAATAGTCTATGTGGGAGATGACGAGGGCATGAGTGACTGTTCGGAGGGCATCTCGGTCCAGGAAAGGGCGTAACTGGTGCACAATCCGAAGTTGTGCAAAGGCCCTCCTGGTCACGACTGCCACCTGCTCTTCCAGCAGGAGTCGTGAGTCCAGGAGAACCCCCAGATTCCGCACAGGCTCCGAATGGGGTAGTGCAACCCCATCTAGAGCCAAAGATGACAACTTCCTAGGACCCGAGCGGCCATCAATCCACAGCCACTCCATCTTACTAGGGTTCAGTCGAAGCCTGTTGTTCCCCATCCAGGCCCCCACAGCCTCCAGACACTGAGATAGGGTGGCAACTGCATCACTTACTTCACCCGGGATGGAAATATACAGCTGTGTATCATCAGCATATAGATGGTATTTCATCCCGTGGTGACAGATGATCTCACCCAGCGGCTTCATATAGATGTTAAACAGGAGAGGGGAGAGCACCGAACCCTGTGGCACCCCACACAGGAGGGGCCGTGGGTCAGATCTCTCCTCCCCTATCATCACTGATTGGGAACGGCCCTGGAGGAAGGAGGAGAACCACTGCAACACCACACCGCCCACCCCCAAGTCCCTAAGCCGTCCCAAAGGGATACCATGGTCGATGGTATCAAAAGCCGCTGAGAGATCTAAAAGGATAAGGATGGATGCACTACCACCATCCCGTCCTTGCCAGAGATCATCCATAAGCGCGACCAATGCAGTCTCCGTCCCATATCCCGGCCTGAAACCTGACTGAAAGGGGTCTAGATAATCCGTTTCATCCAGAATCCTCTGGAGTTGCGACGCCACCACTTTCTCCACCACCTTCCCTAAGAAGGGAAGGTGGGAGACTGGACGAAAATTGTCCAGAACAGTAGGGTCCAGGGATGGCTTCTTGAGGAGGGGGTGCACCAGGGCCTCCTTAAAGGCTGATGGGAACACCCCCTCCTCCAGAGATGCATTGATCATCGCCTGGACCCAACCATAAGTCACCTCCCGAGCCGATTTTACTAGCCAGGAGGGACATGGATCTAGATAACAAGTGGTGGCCTTCACAATCCGGAGGACTCTGTCCATTTCCTCAGGTCCAACAGGATCGAACTGTTCCCAGATAACAGAGTAAGTACGTGTCTCCGTCATCTCCCCAGACCGTGTATCACGCATAGAGTCCAACTTAGAATGAATCCGAGCGATTTTCTCTTGCAGATGCTCAGAAAACTCCTCCGATCGACCCTGTAAATAGGTCACTGGTTTAGATTGACCTAACAAAGATCTCGTTATCTTAAACAGGGTCGTCGGTTGGCATTCTGCAGAGGCAATAAGAGTGGAGAAATATACACGTTTCGCCACTCTTACTGCCACAAGGTAGGCCTTAACAGCGGCTCTAGCTTGTGTCCGATCAGGTTCAGTCCTTGTCTTCCTCCAGCGGCGCTCCAGACGTCTCTTAACCCTCTTCAAAACCCTCAACTCCTCCGTAAACCACGGGGAGTGACGGGTCGAATGAGGGAAGAGAGGTCGCATAGGCGCGATCCTATCCAGGGCCCCTGCGGCCCCTTTATTCCAGGCTGCCGCCAGGGCCTCTGCTGGACCGTGCAACAGATCCTCGGGTATACTCCCCAGCTCCCTCTGAAACCTCATTGGGTCCATTAGTCGCCGGGGGCGGACCAATCGAATGGGTCCCGCCTCCCTGCGGAGTGGGGTGGTGCACGAGAGTCTCAGAGTCACCAGGGCGTGGTCTGACCATGACAACGGGGACAGGTCTAACTCTCCCCTCAGATCACTTTGCCATTGCTCAGACAAGAATACCAAGTCCGGAGTGAGGCCACTGTCTCTAGTCGGGTCCCTAATTATCTGAGACAGGCCCATGGCTGCCATGGTAGCCATGAACTCCCGGGCCGCTTCCGAGGCCCGTCCCAGGGACGGCAGATTAAAGTCCCCCAAAACCATAAGTCTGGGGAACTCTACTGCCAGCCCGGAGACGGCCTCCAGCAGCTCAGGCAGGGAGGTTGCTACGCAGCAGGGATACTTAGGGATACTTTATACTGAAGACCATTAAAGTATACTGAAATTAAACAATTTATTTAATAAATTTACAATTTATTTCTGTTTCAAAAAGGAAAAAAGTTTTCTGTAGAATCCTTTGTAACCTTTCCATGTATATTTTAAACCTCTTTCCTAAGCACTGCTGTTGATTATTTAGCAATATTACACAAACATCTGGCCTAAATTTCATGGAACTGGCTTTTATATACAAATTGCTGAGAAAATGTAGCCCTCTCTCACATAAATCAACAACCCCATTAAAAATATTTATATATTACTTGCCATAAAGGGAGATAAAATAATTTAGCCAATGGCCATGACATACAGTATGTTTGGCATAAGATGTCAAAATGCATGAGAAATGTTTTCAGTATGTACCTAAATTGTAATAAAGTTGGCATAAGCTTTATCACTGATAAAGGTAAAGGTTTTCCCCTAAACAGTCGTGTCCGACTCTAGGGGGCGGTGCTCATCTCCGTTTCTTAGCTGAAGAGCCAGCGCTGTCCGAAGACGCTTCCGCAGTCATGTGGCCGGCATGACGCGCGCAGAACGCTGTTACCATCTCTCCGAAGTGGTACCTATTTTTCTACTTGCATTTTCATGCTTTCAAATTGCTAGGTTGGCAAGAGCTGGGGCGAGTGCGGGAGCTCACTCCAGACCTATAAACAGTATATTATAGTAATCAAAGTATGATTACCAATGTATCAGTCACCAAGGCTAAGCTATCTGTGTCCAGGAACAGTCATAGCTGATAAACCGAAAAAGATGGTAAAGGATACCGCTTGCTACCACTCAGGCCTCTACAGGTGGTTCAATGACCACCCCAGTCTACTAAACATACATGTTGTTTCATGTTGTTTTATGTATGAAAATGCAGCCCTGTTCGGGATAGTTAAAGTTGTGGCCTAGGGATCTACTGCTGCAGGTTGACACTGATCTCAGACCTACAACCTTTCTTGATTTGAACATAACAACCTAGGCACTAGATCACTGTTTCTCAACCTTGGCAACTTTAAGACGTGTGGACTTCAACTCCCAGAATTCCCCAGCCAGCATGAAGTCCACGCGTCTTAAAGTTGCCATAGCTGAGAAAGCATTGCACTACATTGTAACACATATCCAAAATGCTAATTTTGTATTACGTTCTCTTCTGAAAAGATTACATAGCATCTTCAACTTCTATGTTTCTCCCAGCTTTATTCCTTATTATTAGCTAGTGCTGCTCTAGTATGATCAGAAACCTGCTCTGTATAGGTTTGATCCTTGCTGTGAACTCTATAAAGTCCATGAAGATGTTATGAGCATGTAAAAAGCAAAGGAGTTGACACTGGAACACAACAATTCTCCTGTTCAAATGTTGCAGACAGTATGGTAAGAAAACAGTGGCCCATGTGTTCCTAAGAAGGCTCTCTCACATTCAACAATAAATCTTAAGTTCAAATTTGGCACATTATGCAAAGCTCTCATTCTAAGTCAGGCTCAAAAGTATGTATACTATTTCATCTCCTTCAAAGCAAAAGCATGTAACTGCCTGTCCTTTTAGCCTCATGTCCACAGGAAGTTTAATAATCTGTTCTCTGAAATACAGATTATTTGTTCTCCCACCTATGGAAAGGGATTGGTCTTGTTACAGTTTTTTATCTGCTGCATCCACAGACATGCTATAAATAAGAATAATGAGAAGAAGGAAAAATAATCCATGGGCATTAAAGAGAAAGACTAACATTTACAACTATTCTCTGCTGTCAAGTTCTCAAACTTTCAGCTCTGTTTTATGACAAATAAATGGCCCAGCAACAATCTTTGTATTTTTATGTCCTATAATTTAATTTCTTTTAAATGCCAAAAAAGGAGCTTAAACTATTACGATTAAAGCTTTACATTATAAGTGAAATCAATCACCTTGCAGCTATGACATTTCTTGAATAATTCATTGGTAGCTCTCAATCACCTCTACACAAAGCATAGCTGTTTAAATAAAACATCATACTCCTAAAATCTCATTAGTACAGAGCTTTCTGGTCCTCATCATTCTTGATGAGGTACAGTCTTGTTATTATGCTATTTAAAATTTTACCCTTTTATCTACTAGGAATATCATATAAACGAATTTAATATTGGTTCAGAACACTACAAGTCTCTTACCCATCCGCTCATATGGTTCAAGTTACTATTTCTACATATTTACTTATTTAAAATCAGAAGATTATACTGGAGTGTCATAAATTACTTACTAACAAGAATTTAACTGTTCATGGGGAATAGCAACACTGGTGATACAAAACCAAGGGTCCACCCCTCCTCTTCTTGTGTTGCCAAGATTCATGCATCAGACCAGAACAAGAAGTAATACTGAACATATAATTAATTCTTTTTCCAGTAAAATCCTTCATCCCCCAGTGAACATGCCAACATTTCACAGTATTTCCATTTGATATTTTGACAAGTGGGATCAAATTTTACTTACCCTGTGTTTTTCTTTAATTTTCTTCCTATATTCCTCTTTGTCAAATTTATCCTCTTCCTGAAGTCTTTCTTTTGCTTTGTCTAGATTGATCCCATTACTATCATCGCCATCTTCCTCTTTGTCCAGAATAGATTTTTGTGCTGGTGGCCACTGCTGAATTAACTGAATCACAGAAGAATAAAAACATTTCAGTACTACTGTTTCTATTCTGCAGTTTAGAAGGAGCTCTAGATTGCTATGAAGACCAAAATACATCAGACCTGCACAACAGTGAACACTTACAGAAATAGAAAAATGCCTTTCAGGAAGGGAATTTAAAAATTGAAGTAGCCCAATGAAGATTGAGTAAATGCAATAAAAAGTGTGGATAAATAAGTACCATAGTAGAAATCTGCATTAAAATGTTACAAATGCACATTCAGATTTTTTCTGAAACTGAAGTGGAATTGCCACAGAATACAATATAATTAAGTTTTTAAAAATGAGAATCTAAATAAAATCCACTTGCTAATTCTGTCCATCTTTAATCTCAGAATGCTTTGCACATTGTTAAGCTATGTTTGTTTAATAATGGTCGTTGAAGAAACTGCAATTGGCTAGGTTTGCCAACATACTAAACCATAAATGACTGTTTATATATGACAATGACTGGGAACATACAATCTGCCAATAAACCCCAATCTCATTATACTTTATGGACCCAATGAGGTTTCAGAGGGAGCTGGGGGTAATACCAGAAGATCTGCTGCACGGCCCAGCGGAGGCATTGGCCGCAGCCTGGAATAGGGAGGCGGCCGGTGCCTTGGACAGGATCGCGCCGATGCGACCTCTCCAACCCCATTCGACCCGTCACTCCCCGTGGTTTACGGAGGAGTTGAGGGTCTTGAAGAGGGTGAAGAGACGTCTAGAGTGCCGCTGGAGAAAAAAGAAGGCGGAATCGGACCGAACACAATCTAGAGCCGCTATTAAGGCCTACCTTGTGGCAGTAAGAGCGGCGAAACGTGAATATTTCTCCGCGCTTATTGCATCCGCAGAATGCCGTCCGACGGCCCTGTTCAAGATTACTCGATCTCTCTTGGGTAGGGTGGTATGAACCACCCACCTGCAGGGCCGTGCGGAAGAATTTGCTGAGCATCTGCAGGATAAAATCGCTCGGATTCGGTCTAAGTTGGACTCCATGCGTGAAATGCAGTCTGGGGAGATGCCGGGAGAATGGTCTTGCCCTATTATCTGGGAACAATTTGATCCTGTTGGACCTGAGGAAGTGGACAGGATCCTTCGAATTGTTAATTCCACCACGTTATTTAGATCCCTGCCCTTCCTGGCTGGTAAAATCGGCCAGGGAGGTGACATGTGGATGGGTCCAGGCTATGATTTTTATTTATTTATTTATCATACTTATATCACCGCCCATCTCCCCCCACAGAGGGGACTCTGTGATTAATACATCCTTGGCGGAGGGGGTGGTTCCAACTGCCTTCAAAGAGGCATTGGTACACCCCAAGAAGCCAGCCCTGGACCCTACCATCCTGGACAATTTTCATCCAGTCTCCCACCTTCCCTTTTTGGGAAAGGTGGTTGAGAAAGTGGTGGCGTTGCAACTTCAAAGGACCCTGGATGAAGCGGATTATCTAGACCCTTTCCAGTCAGGTTTTAGGCCGGGATATGGGACGGAGACTGCATTGGTTGCGCTTACGGATGATCTCTGGCGGGAGCGGGATGGTGGTAGTGCATCCATCCTTGCTCTCTTGGATCTCTCAGCGGCATTCGATACCATCGACCATGGTATCCTGTTGGGGCGGCTTAGGGAGTTGGGGGTGGGCGGCGTAGTTTTATGCTGGTTCACCTCCTTCCTCCGAGGCCGTTCCCAGTCGGTGGTAATAGGAGAGGAGAGATCTGACCCTCGGCCCCTCTTGTGTGGGGTGCTGCAGGGTTCGGTTCTCTCTCCTCTCCTATTTAACATCTACATGAAACCGCTGGGCGAGGTCATCCGACACCATGGGATGAGATATCATCAGTATGCGGATGGTACTCAACTGTATATCTCCATCCCAGGTGAAGTAAGTGATGCAGTGACCACCCTGTCCCAGTGCCTGGGGGCTGTGAGGGCCTGGATGGGGAACAACAGGCTTCAATTGAACCCTAGCAAGACCGAGTGGCTGTGGATTGATAGCCTAGCGTCTTCTGGGAAATTATCATCTTTGGTTCTTGATGGGGTAGCACTGCCCCATTCGGAACCGGTACGGAACTTAGGGGTCCTTCTAGACTCACGACTCCTGCTCGAAGAGCAGGTGGCAGTCGTGGCTAGGAGGGCTTTTGCACAACTTCGGTTGGTGCGCCAGTTACGCCCATTCCTCGATCGCGACGCCCTCCGAACAGTCACTCATGCTCTCGTCATCTCCCATGTAGATTATTGCAATGCGCTCTACATGGGGCTACCCTTGAAGACTATCTGGAAGCTTCAGCTGGTGCAGAATGCGGCCGCGCGAGCAATTTTGGGTGCACCAAAATCTGCACATATAACACCTTTGCTCCGCGAGCTGCATTGGGTGCCGGTTTGCTTCCGGGTACAATTCAAGGTGTTGGTTATTAGCTTTAAAGCCTTACATGGCATGGGGCCAGAATACCTGAAGGACCGTCTTATCCCCATTTTATCGACCCGCCCCACCAGGTCATTCAGAGAGGGCCTGCTACGAACCCCATCAATCAAAGAATGTCATCTGATGGGGTCTAGGAGACGGGCCTTCTCTGTGGTGGCACCCACACTGTGGAACATCTTGCCCCCAGAGTTGAGACAGATCTCCTCCCTCCCGACCTTTAGGAAAGAGCTGAAGACCTGGCTTTGCCGCCTGGCATGGGAAGGAGGAAAGGATAGTTCCTCATGGGGGTGGCTAACTCCTTACTTTTATAATGTCCTTCGTTTTAATTCCATCGTCTATCTGGATTTATAATTATTTATTATTTTTACGTTATTGTATACTGATGTTTTATATTTTATTTTAACTATTTTATTGTAAACCGCCCAGAGTTCCCCATTGGGGGAGATGGGCGGTTATATAAATTAAATAAATAAAAAAATACTTTAGTGTAACATGCAAACCTACTCAATTTATGCAGTAAATTTAACTTTTTTCCAATTTTGTCATCACCCAACTCCAGAACAGCTCTGGGTGGCTTACAAAACATAACATACAGAATAAAATACAATATGAATAAGGAAAGAAAGAAAGAAGCTAAATAGAGAACAAGTAAAAAATAGAGAACAAAACGGCAAATCTGGCCTACATCAAAAATATAGTGAGTGAGTGTGACGACTCACTCCTTTGATATCAATTCAGAAACTTTTAGGACAAGCCATGATAGGATATGAAAAAGTTCTTTTATTGATACAAGTGAACAGAACCGAGGCAAAGAGCAAACTAAGATTTTTCCCATGCAAACATATTTTAAAACCTGCCAGACTCTCAAGCACCCCTCGTCCAGCCCTCCCCTCCTGACTCACTTCCCATAACTTTACAAGGCCAGTCTTTGATGTATCCAGGTGGATGGCCTTGGAGCCTGGCGCCTCTCTCCCTAACACCTGCATGCCATCTCTCTCTCTCTCTAACGGTCACTCTACTGTCTGGCACACAGTCTATCTAATTACTACAGGCTTCGCACTAACTGGTTACTACAAAGCCCATCTATCTAAAGCAGAATGGTAGGACATTACTGACTAGTACTACAAATTCCATCTATCTACAAATCCCATCTATCTAAAGCAGAATGGCAGGATCCCATAACCTCCAAGGGGCTCCAGCCCCCCTAGCCTAGGTCCTGGGAGAAGAGCCAGGTCTTTATGGTGCTCCAGGACACCAATAGGGTGGGAGCCACCTGCATCTTGGGGAAACCTCATTCCAGAGGGCAGTTGCTGTGACAGAGAAAGTGCATTTCTGTGGGCCCTGAAAGATGACACTGCTTAATTAAAGGGACCTGGAGTGGTTCAACCCAGTCAGCTCATATGAGCTGTGCAGACCCCCTGGAAGATAAAGGTAAAGGTTCCCCCCGCACATTTGTGCAGTCGTGTCCGACTCTAGGGGCCGGTGCTCGTCTCCGTTTGTTAGCCGAAGAGCTGCCGTTGTCCAAAGACGCTTCCACAGTCAAGTGGCTGGCATGACCCACGGGGAACGCTGTTACCTTCCCACCGAAGTGGTACCTATTCATCTACTTGCATTTGCATGCTTTCGAATTGCTAGGTTGGCAAGAGCTGGAGCTAGTGCGGGAGCTCACTCCACACGCAGGGCTAGGGATTCGAACCTCTGAACTTGCGATCTTCCGATCGACAAGCCTGGTGTCTTACCCGCTGAGCCACCACGCAACCCAGTCAGCTCATATGAGCTGTGCAGACCCCCTGGAAGATAGGCAGTCCCAAATAACCGGGCCCTGTACCCTATAAAGTTTATAGGTTTTAACCATCACCTTGAATCACACCCAGAAGCAAACTGGTAACCCAGGGATATCACATGAGCATACCAAGGCATGCACATCATTGCCTGCACCACTGCATTCTGGACCAGTTGAAGTTTCCGAGGGGTCTTCAAGGGCAGCCCCAGATAGAGTGCATTGCAGTAACTGAACCATGAGGTGACTGGGGCATGAGTAACTGTCCAAAGAGTCTCCCGATCCAGGAAAGGGCACAACTGG
Organism: Charina bottae; assembly: GCA_023362775.1. Taxonomy (NCBI): domain Eukaryota; kingdom Metazoa; phylum Chordata; class Lepidosauria; order Squamata; family Charinaidae; genus Charina; species Charina bottae. The sequence continues at coordinate 112,201,260 of JALMGJ010000004.1, forward strand.
CATACCAGATGAAGCTGTGCAAAGGCCCTCTTGGCCATAACTGCCACCTGCTCATCAAGCAAGAGATGTAAGTCTGCGAAGACCCCCAGATTGCGCACCACCCTTGAATGGAGGAGTGTTACCCCATTCAAGGTTAAAGATGGAATCTCCCCAGATCTGGGTGGCCCTAATAACCACAGCCAGAGCAGTGACTGTCCAGACATAGCAAGGCATAGTAAGACAGTTGCATCTTAGTTTGGTCTATGCCAGAGCAACAAGCCATTCAAATTCAAGAGTCAGGTCAAATATTTCAGAACCAGAAGGATATCAAAAGGCTGTTTCATCACCTGATTATTCTATGGCAATAGCTGCGACACTATCCTATCCTCATCTGCAATTAGGGTGCTGATGTGCAAAAGAGAGTAGTTCAATCTAGAGAAAACTATCATGAAAACTCAAGAGAATAAGGAAGCCACAGACAGCAGGGGATGAAATCAGCTAACACATCATCTGTTCAAATCAAAAGAGTATATTTGTGTGTATGTATATCTCCAATCATGGTTGGTTTAATCAAAGATAATCATTCAAGGCTATAAGGTATACACTGGAAATGAAAGGGGGTAAAAAGAATTCAAAGGTGGTCTTCAGAATTCAAGACACAGACAAGCTACAGCATGCAGGGAAGGGAACAAGAGAAAGTGATGGGGCAAGAAGAGTGGATTATCTCTATTCCAAGGAAAAGGGATTCAGTGAATCAGGAGACAACCAGTGGTAAACCCTGCTTGTTGGAGAAAAAGGAAAAGGAAAAGTAATGAGTCTCAGGCACAGAAAAGTACTGCTATGTAGAAATGTGCACCAATACAACTACGAGAATCATTCCCACATGATACCTACCAAACGCCTAAAATTGCTCATTGTTGTTTAAGCCTCTATTTATATACAATGGCATAATCACGTGAACAAATGGCTGAAAAGATCAGACTTTCTGACCCCCCCTCCCTGGGACCTAGCTCATAATATTGCCAGAACCCATATTTCTATATCACATTTTAAATGCAGCATCACAGTCCACATGATCATTCCTCACAGATATTCATAAAAACAAGCTTTAATACATTGACCTCATTATAGAAGTTGACAGTGGCTGCCAGAGAAACACATTACAGTGCTTCCTAGAAAAAAAGAAAAACGGACAGAAAATAAATGGTTGCAACTTTCCACCAAGCTCACATACTTACTATCCATCGCTCTCAGTTTCAAATTAGCTTTTGCAATTGCAATGAACTAAGAAGCAAAGCAGTAAGACCTCGACTTGAGCAGGGCATTTGTCTTATCCTTCTGCAAACTAACATAATGCTTCATGGCAAACTGTAATTTCCCTGCACCGAGTGGTAATCTACTGCTCGCAGAGGTACTGGAATGGTGCTGGGCTCATTCCACTCTTGAGAACACTAAAGTGGATCAAAGAGGGGGACGGAGTCAAGGAAGAATGAAGCTGAGTTCTGTTGAAAACAGAGATGTGACAAATGAAGGCTATACTGATAAAAAGAACCCAGAAACCTACAGACCTTCTCCGCCACTCAGATCCTCTCTGCCATGCAGATTTAGGATTCTCTGCCACACAGAAACACTTCACTTCCTTATGTAATCCATTCGATCCACTAAATGAGCATGCAGAAGTGGGGTGTTCAAACTGTTACCAATTCCCACAGAAAAAGAACAGTAGTATTTTTTTTCTATTAGTTTGTTGTGGGATTGCAGACCACACCGATGACAATTAATAATCAGAAATAGTGATAAATACATGCTCATGAAAACTAGGAAATTTACTTTTGGATTTCAGATACAGTGTAGTTCAGACATTCCAAATTAGGGACATGCAAAACATTTCCAATTTTACTTCAAAACAGCTCCAACTTGATTGAAAACATCCTGCTTTGAGCACAAAACAACTGTTCTGAACTCAAAACAGGGTGTTTAGAGTGTGAACATACCTAATACTCCTTCCTCCTCCCCTTTTCCCCATATGGTTCATATATAACCATATGGTTACACTGGAAAAATTTCAAACTGTGTTTAAGGGAATTCATCAGTTCCCCCTGGAAACTTTTTAAGTAGTATTTAATTAAAAATACAGTAATCAGCAAATCCAGTAATAGTTGTCAGTCAGGGAGCACTCCCAAACTGCAAACTTGATATTTCTGGGACAATGGAATTCCAACCAGGCTTCACCTCAATCCCCAAGTCCAACTTTCTCCTTACCAACAGTACTTGCATTTTGCCTGGGTTTAATTTTAGTTTGCTCTTCCTCATCTAGTCCATTATTGAGATTAGGTAATATGGACTACTGCCTTGAAGCTAGATGGTAAGGAACAGTCATTATTTGTTTTTTTATTCAAATTTTTTAGCTGCCCAGCTCCAATGAACTATGTGTATCATTAGCATAGTCAGCTCCTCGGAATTCCTCTCTGGATAAAGGAAAGATCCTGGGATCACCCACAAGCGCTCCATACAGTGACTCCCCGTGAGGAGACTGTAAGACAGTGGGTTCCAGTGGGTTTTAGAGCTCTGGGAGCCAAGGGATCATCGTCTTTGCCAAAGCCGTGGTTCGGTGCCCAGGACACTGGGTTTGCATACTTCCTTTCTTAATAACTTTTGGGAATTGCTTCTTAACGGCTTTTTGGATATCAAGAACCTTTGGAAAGGCAAGTTTCATTACACTGGGTGAGTCTCCTTCAATCCTTGATGAAGTTTTATGCAAGTTTAAGGACTTAAAAAATTCTTATTTTGGAATAAACAGCAAAAGGGTGATTAGAACATTGATTTTGGAAAGTTACAAACAGACTAAGGGGCCAGATGGATTTGAAATTAGATTTTGAAATTAATTACAAGAATCTTTCCTGTGGATGGTTTAAATTTTTATTTAAAAATATATGAAGATTTTGAAGCTAAGTGTAAGAAATCTTCCTGTGGAAAAATGTTGTGCATTAGAGAAATACATGATAAGATGGGACTTAGAAGGTTGGACACTAGAGGGAACGGAACCAGAAAGAACTAAAGATTATAATTAAAGGAGAAGAGACCCACTAATACAGAATGGAGCAAAATATTTTAACTTTGGAAGAATTCAAGGATATTTGGGAACAATGCACTCAGAAGTTACTCTTAAGATTGTCTGCTACCATAAAAATGGTTTTAAAAGAGGTGATAGAAAAGGATAAGACTGAGACTGGGGCTGGGGCTGTTTCAAATGTGGATTTAAAAATGACAAGTTACAAGAACGATATGGGAAAACATGTTACACTGGATTTACGAATGAAACCGGCTGATGTCATAATTAAAAGGGACATACAAATAATAAACCAGAAGAGTGACTTGGATAATTTTCTTATCTTGGACTTATAAAAGAGACATGTTAAACTTATGAAGGAGTTCCTGAGAAAAGACAAGGAGAAAATGGGGGAAGTCATTTCTTCATATATCTCTTTTCTTTTCCCTTTACTATTTTTGGTCTTTTTTATTTTTTAATTTTTTTTTCTTTCTTTGCACTTTTTATTTTTACTTTTTATATTTTCCTTAGTTTGTATTAGTTTTTTATCTTTGTATCAGAAAACTTTAATAAAAATTATTATTAAAAAAAATAAAACTGATCAGAGAGAAATCTATCTATGACAACAGAGTCATAGAAAGCTTAACACACTACCAATCCAACATGTGCCCTATATCACGGACCTGTACCAGTAGGTAGATATGAAATCTTGAGCAATCATAGACATTGCAATAATCTAAGACCAAAAGTCTAAGCTGAGATATAATCAACCATATGTGGCTAATAAAGGTAATAATCCTTTGGTCTACACGCCAAAAAGCTATTAATGTAGGAAGTCTTAGTAATATAATTATTTGTATTTGACCTTACCTCTCCATCATCAGTAAATACGATTTTTGTATTTACTTTAAATTTTCTCTTCAAAACTTTTTTAGCTTCTTTTGTTTTAGTTATTTTCTTCTTCAGCTTCAAATTCGGTGTAACCTAAAATGATTAAAAAATGGAAGATAGCCTGGTTACCATTTAACATAAAAGATTCTGACATGAGCACCATGCAATCAGCACCAAAAAATCCTAGCATCCAGCATCTTTTTAATAAATAAATTTCTGATCCAGCAAATTTTAGAAATACATGTTAAAATGTGATGTGATATCTCAAAAAGAAAAGAGAAGATAATGGGGAAATTTCTAGAGCCATTAATACATCCCAGGGTTTCTCAACGAGGGTTCTGTGGAACCCTAGGGTTCTGCAAGAAGTCACTAGGGGTTCCCTGGGAGATCACAATTTATTTTAAAAATTATTTCAAATTCTAGCAACTTGACATTAAAGAGGTAAGTTTCATTCTTTATTTTTAGCTTAAGAACACTGTTAATGCAAATATACAGGCCTACCCATGAAACTAATATAATAATTTTGTAACTTCTGGCCTATACTTGAGCCTGAATGTGCAGGGGGTCCCTGAGGCCTGAAGAATATTTCAAGGGTTCTTCCAGGGTCAAAAGGTTGAGAAAGGCTGCATCCGACTGCGGTGAGGCAATGGTACTATCTCAGCACAGCTGCACTTTTGCACCCTTAACTGAGCCAGAGAAAACCTAATACTCTGTCTTATAGAGTTCTCTTTTGCTTGATAGGATTTCATTCTCAGCAAGCATTCAAACATTTCACATACAACACCCTATAAATATGTTGACTACTATAAGGCTTATAAGGGAATGTATTATTTTTATAATCTACTTTTTTATGTTTTTGCAGTTTCCAACCACATTAGCTTCTCCCAATAGTATTTATCAACACGAGTTTGTTCCATACATAATTAATACTATTCAAACTACAATGATTAAAACAGGTTACTTAATAGCTAAGAAGATATATAGCAGAAATAACTTAGGGGCAACATAATAAATGTCTAAATTAATAAATGGTAATAAATGGCTTTTTATTAAACCCACTAATGCAATTTGTAATACAAGTTCCCCAATATTGGTTTTAAATTTATAACCAGTACCTGTTCAGGCCAGCTAAAAACTGATAAAAGTTTAGAGCAGAGCTTTCCAAACTGTGTGTCGGGACACGTTAGTGTGTCGGCTGCAGTGTCTGGGTGTGTCGCGGCTGCTGCTGCCTCCAAGTCCTGCCAGGATTCCGTGCAGGTCCTAGTGCCTGCCTTGTGCCCTGCTGTAAGAGTGTGTCGTGAAATGATGCCTTGCTGTAAGAGTGTGTCGCGAAATGATGCATGTCTAAAAAGTGTGTCACCAACATGAAGAGTTTGGAAAGCTCTGGTTTAGAGTGTTGAAATGGAAACTAAAAAGGTATAGTCAAACTAAACTTAAAACGTCCTGTATTTTCTCACTTGATGGATATCGCTTTATGTATGTCTGTGTGTATGTGTGTGTGGAGGGAATCTCTATTGTTTTCAAAAAATGTTCAGAGCCAGTCTCTTGTGAAACACCCAGGGAGGAAACTTTTCACTGGCAGGTAATGACACCTTAAACGGAATGTGTGGGTTTTCCACAATTCAACATAGCTTCCCATGTGTTCATATCATGCAAAAGCCTCTTCAGATTGTTAACAGTTTGGAAAGCTATGCCTTAACATCTCCAAGGTGGCCTGTGAAAATTATTTGATCATAAAAATATAGGAATAGCCCTGCTGGGACAGCCTATTTTAGCCCACGATTTTGTTTCTCAAAATGCATCTGGGCTGCTCAAGCACGGGATGGATCACATGGTTTTGTTTAAAAATAAGTATATCCCACTGATTTTTTTTTTAATTTTTCAACATATTTCAACATACAGATATTTAATCTTCATTTCAACCATATTGATCGATAAAGAGGATATAACAAATATCATGCACCATTTACATTTTGTAGTCCATTGTATAATTTAAATAAACATAAATGCAAATCTCACATGTGGAAAAATTATGTACACCCGTACTTTGATCACTCCCTCAAATATCTAAAACAGTACCAGAAGACATGTTTGGTGAAAACCAAAGAGAGCATTTCACCAGAAGAACCCGATACCAACTGTAAGGCATGGTGGTAGAAATGTTATGGTTTGGGGCTATTTTGCTTTGCTGCATCAGGACCTGGTCAGCATACCATCACAGAATCTACTATGAATTCTTCATTGTACCAAAGGGTGTTTGAGGATAATGTGAGCTTGCAAGGTGGCAGTGACCCTAAACATTCCAGTTAATCCTCCAAGGAATAGCTGAAAAAAAAGAAAGAAATAGAGGGTTCTAGAATGGCCAAATCAAAGCCTGGATCTAAATCCCATTGAGATGCTATGGGGTGTTTTGAAACAGGCTGTGCATCCAAGTTTTCACCACTTGTGAAAATTAGACTCAGTTTAGGATAGGATAGACCAAGGGTCGGAAATGGCGGCTCGCGAGCCAGATCTGGCTCTTTGGCCCCTTAGCTCTGGCTCTCTGTCTGCCACCCGACATCCGGAAAGCCGGTCTCTGGAAGCAGCAGGCTTGGTGCGAACCCTGGGGAAGAAACAGAGACGCTGATTGGTGGAGGCTCAGAAGGAAGGACGCTTCCACCAATCAGCGTCTCTGTTTCTTCCCCAGGGTTCACGCCTGGATAATATTAATTTAATAATCCCGCAGCGGCGCAGGAAGCATTAACCTCAATTACGCTGACAGTACAGCCGACCCAGGCGATCCCCGGCCTTCTGAACCCGTGCCTGCTGCCTGCCTGCATGCCTGCCTGCCGGGAGATGCAGCTGGCGAGGCCAGGCGGAGCAGCGGAATCCGCTCCAGCGACGCCTCCCCTCCGGCAGAAGGAGGTGGGGCGGGGCAATGCTGCGTCCTGGCACGTGGCTTACGGGGGAGGGGAGTCGCCCCGCCCCGCGAACTGAGAACGAGCAAGGAATCCAAAGCGCAACAGGCGCCGCCCTCGACGCTTCCAGCCTCGGAATCCTTGCCGGGGGAAGGGATCCCCGGGAAAGTGAAGGCAAGGACCCACTTCGACTGCCCGGGAAGGCCCTGCCAGAGAAGGGGGCGGTGAGGCTCGAGGCTCCCCCTGGAAGGCAAACCCGGGGGAATTGGGTTTCCTGCTGCTTCGCGAGCTCCGCCAACGGGGACCCAGGAGCGCCCGAGGCACAACAGGGACGTCCCGTTCCGAGCAGCCGCCCCCCGCCCCGACTTGACTTGGATCGGTGGGGTCGTGTGGGTAACGGAGAGCGGCGCAGGCAAAAGGCGGCGGCGGCAGCGAAGAGGCCACGGGTGCCGGAAGCAGCAGCCGGAGGCTCGTTTGGCCCCACGGCGCGCCGAGGGCGAAGAGCCGCCTGCTCTCCCCCTTGGCCGCCTCCGGTCGCTACAGTTGCCCCGCTGGAACGGAGCCTTGCTCGGCTCCCCCGGCCGCCGCAGGGCTCAGGTTAGCGGGGGGAGAGGACGCCGAACGGCGGGGTGGGGGGATTGACGGGCAGCTCGGCCCGCACGCCTCACCCAGACATGTCGCCAGCAGCAGCAACAGCTCCCAAGGTGAACCTGAACGAGAAGGGCAACGTCCCCTCTTTGCAGGTGAGGCTGCTCTGGCTACTCTTCGGTAGAGCGTGGCGGGCAAAGGAAGGCCCTGGTGGGATTGGGGCTCCGTTTGGGATGCGGCACGTCTTGGCAGAGAACCGGCCACCCATCCCAGCAGTGTGGGGAAAGGCGGGCCATAGAGGGCTGCCGGATAAGGTTGTGTCCCAAGCTCCGTGAGCCCCCCGACCCTTCCACATGATTGGCCCAGCTCCCATCCGCGGGGCTGCTCCGCCTTCGCCCCGAGGTCTCCTGGGAAGCCCATCCCGCTGCACTAAGGGGGCTTGGACCCAGGACCCCGGGCGCAGGACTGCACCTCTTCACCCGACCTGTTGGCAAGGGCCCCGGAAAGCACAGCCCTCCGCAACGAGCCGCACAGCCCACTTCGCCTCCCCGCCTTGAGAGGCCAGGCAGGTCCCGTTCTCCCCCAACCCTCCCAAAATCCAGATTCGCCCTTCCACCGCCCCAATAAGCCACGTGATTGGCCCCTGCCCGCAAGCCCCGCCCCCTTCCATGCGATTGGCCCCTGCCCGCAAACCCCGCCCCCTGGCTCTCGAGCATTTCAAAATGTGCATGAGCATGTCAAAATGGCTCCCGGCATAAAAAGTTTGCCGACCCCTGGGATAGACCTATCCTCTGTAAATCCCCTTTTAAAACCATCCAGGTTTCGGGCCCATCTCCTTAACACGGAGATTGGTTATGAATTCCACTGCTTAATTATGCACTGTATGAATAACTGCTTTCTTTTCTAAATCTCTTTCCAATCAGCCTTACTGGATGGCCCCTGGTCCTAGTGTCTTGAGAAAGCATTCTCCTCATCCACTTTCTCCATGCCATGCATGACTTTATATACAGTGGGGCAAAAAAGTATTTAGACAGCCACCAATTGTGCAAGTTCTCCCACTTAAAAAGATGAGAGAGGCCTGTAATTGACATCATAGGTAGACCTCAACTATGAGAGACAAAATGAGAAAACAAATCCAGACAATCACATTGTCTGGTTCGGAAAGAATTTATTTGCAAATTATGGTGGAAAATAAGTATTTGGTCAATATCAAAAGTTCATCTCAATACTTTGTTATATATCCTTTGTTGGCAATGACAGAGGTCAAATGTTTTCTGTAAGTCTTCACAAGGTTGGCACACACTGTTGCTGGTATGTTGGCCCATTCCTCCATGCAGATCTCCTCTAGAGCAGTGATGTTTTGGGGCTGTCGCTGGGCAACACGGACTTTCAACTCCCTCCAAAGGTTTTCTATGGGGTTGAGATCTGGAGACTGGCTAGGCCACTCCAGGACCTTGAAATGCTTCTTACGAAGCCACTCCTTCGTTGCCCGGGCGGTGTGTTTGGGATCATTGTCATGCTGAAAGACCCAGCCACGTTTCATCTTCAATGCCCTTGCTGATGGAAGGAGGTTTGCACTCAAAATCTCACAATACATGGCCCCATTCATTCTTTCCTGTACACGGAACAGTCGTCCTGGTCCCTTTGCAGAGAAACAGCCCCAAAGCATGATGTTGCCACCCCCATGCTTCACAGTAGGTATGGTGTTCTTTGGATGCAACTCAGCATTCTCTCTCCTCCAAACACGACGAGTTGTGTTTCTACCAAACAGTTCTACTTTGGTTTCATCTGACCATATGACATTCTCCCAATCCTCTTCTGGATCATCCAAATGCTCTCTAGCAAACTTCAGACGGGCCCGGACATGTACTGGCTTAAGCAGGGGGACACGTCTGGCATTGCAGGATCTGAGTCCCTGGCGGCGTAGTGTGTTACTGATGGTAGCCTTTGTTACGTTGGTCCCAGCTCTCTGCAGGTCATTCACTAGGTCCCCCCGTGTGGTTCTGGGATTTTTGCTCACCGTTCTTGTGATCATTTTGACCCCACGGGGTGAGATCTTGCGTGGAGCCCCAGATCGAGGGAGATTATCAGTGGTCTTGTATGTCTTCCATTTTCTAATTATTGCTCCCACAGTTGATTTCTTCACACCAAGCTGCTTGCCTATTGCAGATTCAGTCTTCCCAGCCTGGTGCAGGTCTACAATTTTGTTTCTGGTGTCCTTCGACAGCACTTTGGTCTTCACCATAGTGGAGTTTGGAGTGTGACTGTTTGAGGTTGTGGACAGGTGTCTTTTATACTGATACAGGTAATGAGTGGAGGACAGAGGAGCCTCTTAAAGAAGAAGTTACAGGTCTGTGAGAGCCAGAAATCTTGCTTGTTTGTAGGTGACCAAATACTTATTTTCCACCATAATTTGCAAATAAATTCTTTCCGAACCAGACAATCACATTGTCTTTCCGAACCAGACAATGTGATTGTCTGGATTTGTTTTCTCATTTTGTCTCTCATAGTTGAGGTCTACCTATGATGTCAATTACAGGCCTCTCTCATCTTTTTAAGTGGGAGAACTTGCACAATTGGTGGCTGACTAAATACTTTTTTGCCCCACTGTACCTTGCTCACCACTTTCATCCAAGCTAAATTGTCCCAAACATTAGTTGGAATCAACAATGCTTCCTAGATTGCTGAATGATTCTTTTGTTCATAAATCATAATGTGTACAGCACATGGAGGCTACCACAGATACTACCTACAACTACTTTTACATCAGTGATTGTTCCAGCACTTTTCAGCAGGAATGGAAAGATCAGTGGGTGATCCAAGTGGCAGTTTGTTTTCCTCATTTTTTGTTGTTATGGGCTGGAACAACCACTAAAGTAAAGGTCTGGTATTAAAGATATGGCACAAATCATTAAAATATTATACATTCATGTAAAATGTGGGAAGGGAAGGGGGAGGAGAGAAGCAGCAAGGGAAACCGCAGAAGATGCCCCCTCCCAAAAAAAAACCGCCGTACAAAATGCTTTTGTTGAAATCACTGGAAAAAACAGTATCATCTAATTCCCACAAGCCAAGGACAATTCAAGTAAACAAGAGGAGAACAATATTTCTTATTTCCCATTTCACTGCATCCATCGCAGAAGTGAGAAATGGATATTGGTTGCATGCTCTGCAAAATGATTTGCATTCAGAAAAAAAGGAAAAAAGAGAGAAATGAAGGCATAAATATACATTTCTTTTTGGGCTTAATGAAAATGACATAATCAATTCATCTTGCCCTCTGGAATCCAATTTTTAACCTGCCAGTTTCAATAACTATTTTTAACATTGGGAATATAGGCAGCTGCGGGCAAGTGTAGGGGGGGAAAAAATCCTGAACCTGATTTTCTTCATAACGTGTCAAGTCATTACCAATTGGTTTTTTGCAACTATTCTGCAGCTTGGAAAAGAGACTTAGTTCCTTAGAAATATTAAAATGTTAAAATGGAAGGAAAGCAAGAGATACAAACAGCTACAGTTGTGGGAAAAAGAAAGTACACCCTCTTTGAGTTCTATGGTTTTATGTATCAGGACATAATAAAAATCATCTGGTCCTTAGCAGGTCTTAAAATTAGGTAAATACAACCTCAGATGAACAACAACACATGACATATTACACCGTGTCATTATTTATTTTACAAAAATAAAGCCAAAATGGAGAAGCCATGTGTGAAAAACTAAGTACACCCTGACTGCTTCCATAGGTATTAAGAGGCTAAGTAGCAGTCAGGTGCTGCTAATCAAATGCCCTTGATTAATTGATTAATCGCTTTCATTTCTTCCATGTCTCTCCACAGTGTGTTATCAGGAGAAAAAAAGATGTAAACAAGAGCCATTCTCACAGGAACGCAGAGGCAGATAGCTCAAAATTCAACTCCGCAGATTCAACGAAGTAGATAAATCTTTTATAATCCTCAAAACATTACGGAAATGGTAACAAAACAGCAAAAATCTTTAAATCCCAATATTAGAATTTAAATATTAAAAAAGCCAACTTTCCAAATTAATAAATTCCAAAAATAATGAAAACCACCAAGACCTTCACATTTCTTTGTTGCAAAAGGCCTCTCTTCGGTAACAAATAAACAAAACAAAAAAAACCCTTGGTGTTTTAGAAATGGGGTGGCAAGATTTAGTGTCCCTTTTACGGCTTCGGTGCAGCCTCAAACTTGATGACATTCGCGCCTCCCACCATTCTCAATCACGGATTGATCGCAGGGACTCCGTTCCGCGACCCCCCCACAAGAAAATGCTGTTCGGACAACAAAAGGGATGATTTCCTGGATTCTCCTTACCTGGAGAATTCTTCAGGCTGCAGGGACCCAGCCCATGCCCAGAAAATGCTGCGCCATCGGCACTACTTTAAAAAGCAGTGCCGTTCAGTCTGCCATTCCCCACAGGAAGCCCTAACCTCCAGAATTCCTCTAAAAGCCTGGAGTTGGGAAAGGCCATTTTACATTTTCTCTCATGTTTTGGAATCTATACACTTTGGGCTTTTTATCACTTTTTTTCAAAACAGAGTTGTTGGCATACTTTCACTGAGGCAGTAGGACTCTCTCTCTAAATACTTCTCCAAATAAAGCCCACATCCAGAATGAAATATATTTGCTCAATTGCAGCTGGAATACTTCTTTTCACCTCCTCTCTGATTCAATTTCTTTTTTCTATTTCCTTATGTCATTAACCAGTACTGTTAATCTAGAGCAGTGTTTCTCAACCTTGGCAGCTTGAAGATGTGTAGTCTTCAACTCCCAGAATTCCCCAGCCAGCTGCCAAGGTTGAGAAACACTGATCTAGAGGATCAGTTACCATATTAACCCATGATTAACATAATTCAGCTACCTCTAAATAATAGTTTTCAAACTTGTTTCAAACTCTGATTTTACATTCTATTAAAAAAAACTTTGGTAAACATTAGTGCTGATAGAAGAAAGTGAACAATCTGGGGAAAAAAGAGATGTTTAGTGAAAAAGCCATATATTCCCAATAGTTGTTTATAAACTTCAAGTAATGGTCTGTGAAGGACTAGTAAGTACATCCACTCTGGACTTGACAGGAAGCACGTCTATAAGTCAGTCTCTTATACAATGCCATATTTTGGGGAGTTTACTGTAAGAGAGGGGCTTAGATATAGTGTGTGTGTGTGTGCATGTGATGGGGATAATTTTCACATATATAATGCACTGATTAACTCTGAGTCCCATGAAATGGGTTTCAGACTATATGTCATCCCAGCTGCTGGAAATCAAGTTCTGTCAGGGCCAGCCCAAGAATTTCAGAGAATCAATCCAGCAATCCTTCCGTTCTTTATTTGCTCACACCGTATAGACAGAATCTTGCCAGACTCAAGCTACTCTACCTAACCTAAGGGGAAATAACCTGGGAAGGCTATTCTGAACCTCTTAGTCTTCCCACGTTCCATCTCTGGACTGTGTTTTCTCTTATCTCGCTCCCCTCCTTGGAATGTGCTCCCTCCTTCCTGAGAACCAGCAGCATTACTGAAGTCCATCATATCACCTCCCCCTCCAGAGACACATTCCATCACAAGTTCCTTCACTCCCAATGCAGTAAATTACTAAAGCCTGGAGTGCACAATCTATATAAATCCTAACTGTGGAAATTAACTGTGGCATCCACTTAGAAGCAACCCTTGTTTTGCAGCAAATACAGGTAGTCCTCACTTAACAACCCTAATTGGGACCAGCAACTCCGCCACTAAGCGAAGCGGTTAAGCAAACCATCACACGACCACGCTGCTTAGCAGCAGCAGTTCTGGCAGTCCCAGTTGCTGTTGTTAAGCAAATCCCCTGCGGTTGTTAGGCAAGGACCCACTGTGATCCAAGCCATTCCTGGCTTGGTCCCTCCCAGCCCTGAGCCTCGGTTCTTCCAAGACAAGGGATGCTTTCAGAGGATCACTGAGCCAGAAGAGGCCAACTCACTTCTCCTGCTCTGCGTGAACTACCTCCACTTCAATCCCCCCACTCGCCGATCTCCCCACCCTTTTGGCCACCCTGCTCACATGGCCAAGATGAAGAGACCCTGTGTTCCACCACCTCCCCAGCAGACCTTCCTCTTACTTCCTCCTCCATGTCGTCTTGGGGTGTGTGTGGAGGCGGCAGCAGTGGGGCAGTGCGAGGGCTGTCGGCACTGGGCTCACTGTTACCCCTTGCAGTTGCCCCCACCCTGAGAAGAAAGGAGGAGGAAGGTTGGCTGGGGTGGTAGTGGTGGAATACAGTGGCCTCTTCATCTTGGCCATGCTGTGCAGGGCAGCCAAAAGGGCAGAGATGGGGGACAGATAGGCAGGATGCTGTGACCATTGTAAATGCACAACAATTGCCAAGTGCCTGGATTTTGATTGTGTGACCACGGGGATGCTGCAATGGTGGTAAGTGTGAGGACTGGTTGTAAGTCCATTTTTTCAGCACCATCATAACTTTGAACAGCCACTAAATGTATGGTTGTTAAGCAAGGACTACCTGTATTCTCAGATAATGATCATCTATACAACCATGATCACATATATTTATTTTTCTGCCTACAATGTTCAGCTGCTGAACTGGACACTTTGAAGCTTCCTATTAATCAGTGACAACAATTCTGAACAATATCCATTCCAATGAGCAGAACACAGTTGCTGGGTTATTAAGTGGGGCAATTGTGTAGGACTACATAATGCCAGTTGTTGAAGCACTGCAAGGGCTGCCTTGAGCTGCCATGGCCATATTAAGAAATGGACATGTTGACATACCCATGAAGCCCTAAAAGACGTAAGATTGATCAGACCCCACCTTGAGTAGTGCACCCAGTTCACGGCAACACACTTTAAGAAGGATTCTGAGAAACTGGAACAAGTTCAGAAATGGGCAACCATGATGATTTGAGAACTAGAAAAACTGAAAGACCTAGGTATGTTTAGCCTTGAGAAAAGATCTGTGAAAGGGGATATGACAGCATTCTTCAAATACATGAAACAGTGTCTCACAGAAGAAGTCAAAACCTGTCCTCTTCAGAGGACAGGTAGTCCTCACTTAATGACTGCAAATACAACTGGCAACTCCATCTCTAAGCCACGCAGATGTTAAGTGAAACATCAAGTGACTGCGTGGGACTTATGATGTCAGTTCCGCTGAGGTCATTAAGCGAATCACCCATGGGTGTTAAACACAACATATGAGCACAACTTGCGGCTTCCTGCTGGCTTCCCCACTGACTTTGCTTGTCAGAAGCCAACTGTGAAGCTCGCAAATGGCGATCACATGACCGCAGGATGCCGTGACTGTCGTAAATGTGTGCCAGTTGCAAAGCGACCAAATGGTAATGTGACCATGGAGATGTTGTGACAGTCGTAAGTTCGAGGACCAGTCATAAAGCTGCTTTTTCAGCACCATCGTAACTTCGAACAGTCGCTGAATGAGGCAGGTGGTAAGCGAGGACTACCTTTATTGACATAGAACATGGGATAATAGATTTATAGTACAGGAAGGCAGAGTCTAATTGAATGTTAGAAGAAATTTCCTAACAGTAAAAACAATCTGACAACTACCCATAGAACTGGTGAGATCTCCTTCATTGGATACATTCTTACCAAAGGTTAGACAGCAATTTATCTGGGATGCTTTAATCTGGATTCCTGCACTGAGCAGGTGATTGAACTCAACAGTTTAAATGGTTCTCTCCAACTCTCCAATTCGATCATTCTACATAAAAGTTTTATTTATTTATTTTATTAGATTTATATTACCGCCCATCTCCCCCAACGGGGACCCTGGGCGGTTTTCCTCCCATAATACCATCCACCAAAATCAGCAGAGGATTTATTTATTTAATTTATATGACCGCCCATCTCCCCCCAACGGGGATGCCCTGTTCATGATCGTTGATTGTTCAATTTGTGCTACAGTGGCCAGAAGTAAAGCTTTTTTGATGACAATGGCCCAATTATGTAACTCTTTTTCAAGGAAAAGTCCAGCCCGTATTCAATGCTGTTTTAAAGAACAACTGAAGACATGCTTGTTTATCAAGCATTTGCAGGGTCACAACTGCTCCAGGACAAGACTGCCCTTTAGATGAACTAAGTGAACTGTAATTGCTGCTGTTATGTTTTGTTTTATGGCATTTTAATTTACTGTTAATTACTTGGACTCCTTTGAGAAAAAGAATGATAGATATGCATGCATAACCTTCTAAACTTATTTTCTCTAATTGCCAGGCTCTTGTATTTATTTGGCTTCCTTTAACAACACAAAATTCTGTGAACAAGTTTGTGTTCCCATTGCCTTCTGCGATGCAGCTGTGACTCTGCTTTAAGCTACTCTTGAGCTGCTTCACGTGAAAACCCAGAATCATAGCAAGCCTGAACAAATCATACACTGCCTTCACCACTTTTGTCCGCTCATACATTTAAGAAGAAAATGTTGGCAGAGTTTCCATTTCCATACATTCTGGCTCAGAATTTACAGTTTACTGAGCCCTGGATCCAATAAATAAAATGTGTGAACTATGAAAAGTAGTGGATATTAAAAATTTGCTTATATACTTATGTAGTCTAAAACACAGTGGTATCTCTCAGGAATAAAGCTATGTAGATGTGATAATGATTTTGTCTTGGTATACTGTTTGTGAAATTTGTATTAAAGCCCTCCTTGAAAGAAGTCAATTAATTCAGAGAAACAGCACCACTCTTCTTCATTATCCTTCTTCAAAGGCTGTGCAAAGACTCTGTGGGAACCAAGATTCAGAGAAAACACAACTTCTCTAGTTCAAATCCCTTATTTGCTGCATTATATGTGAAGAATGATCTTTACCACCATATACTTTACCTAGTCAACTTTATGAGACCATTCTGAAGATGCATTAGAGTTACAAGGCACCATATAAACTGATAGATCTGTTGAGAAAGTGGTACATACGATTTTTTTAAAAAGTCAATATGGCAGACTAGTTAGAACATTAGGTTAGGACTGGGGAGCCCCATATGCAAGTCCATGCTTACCACGGAACGTCACCAGATGACATTTAGTCTCCCTCTCTCCATTTAACCTTGCATGCAAGGCTGTTGTGGGGATAAAACTACAAGAAGCAGTATGCTGCCATGAATTCTTGAAGGAAAAGTGGGGTACACATTTAATTAAAAAGTGAACATATAGGTCTTTTTTCCTTGCATATTGCTCACTGCCAGAAAGCTTCCTGGCATAATGGTTTTGTCTTTTTTTAGACACAGATATGAAATTTGCACTTCGTAAGGATTTTAAATACTCTTATACAGGGATGGCAGACTGTAAGCTTATGGGATATATTCTGCTTATTTTATTAGAACCCCAGTAGCAAAGCAGTAGCAGTGAGAGGGAAAACACGTATTGCACCAAGAAGTGTATTATCTCCAAACAATACTCAGCACAGAATTTGTTTTAATTTTCAAAACTGAACTCACAGATTTTCCACACAAAATCCACTACAGGTATTCCAACAAGTTTTGCTTCATGCAAATTTAAATCACAACCTATAATTACAGAGTTAGTCCCACAGAATAAAAGCATGGGGGAGGTTTTTATTATTAGCATGGTTGAATAACTGAAAGTTAGAAACTCATATAGTATTAATGGAAATAAAAACGTTATTATCCCCAAGTTATTTAACAGAATTCTGACCAACTTAAAATGGATGGATTAATTTTAGAGCGTGTAAGGATTTAAAAACAAATGTCTGTCTGACAAAGCAAAAAGTTAATGTTAGGATTATTTGCAATATTCTTCTGCAATGTTATAAAAAAAAGTGACTGAAAGCTCAGGACTTGTTTTGGGGGCAGTAACAAAACATACCTCATGACACCATGATGCAAAACCCTCAGGTTTGGGGTCAGGATGTCATGATGTCACTGCATGCATTTCTTTGACAAAATCTTAGTTTGTAGCAGGTAACTACAGTTGGAATTTAAATCAGAAACACTACAGGTAAGTCGTGATTAGTGTGTGTTTGAATAATGCAATATTCGATTTAGTGCGAATTGTAAATTGATACCAGGTCATGTTTAATGCAACCCAAAATTCAGTTAATGTGAGGCTAGCACATGCGCAATTCAGGGTAGCGCATGCACTGTTGTGGTCGTGGTTTTAGATGCTGCGAATCTTTGTGTGTGCAAACTGGAGAAAAGGAAAATTCCGTCTGAGGAAAACAGTGGAAGTTTAAAAAATTATTACATTAATAGCAAAAATTTGATGTAATTGAACAACATGAACATGGTCAAGGGAACACTAAATATGACAAGATGTTGGAATGCTTGAATCTGCAGAATTTTTTGTATTTATTTTGCTTTCTATACCTACTCTGTGACTTTGTTAACCATAAATTTAAATTATAAGTATATTCTTTTTATCCTTTACTGTAAAATTCCATTAATATACATATAAAAAAATGTTTAAAATTTTTCATTGCGTATTTCTGTCAAGCTGGAACCAATTACCCTTTTTTTCATAGCAATATCACTTTGAATAGTGTGAATTCGAATAATGAAACCATTTCACGGGATTCATTAACTGCACTAATTGAGACCAATCAAGACACTGAAGCAATGCTCAGAATATTTCAGAAATTCCCTCCCTCGGGGGGGGGGGGAGAGGAACCCCTGGGGATATGTGTGTGTGTGTGTACGTGTGTGCGTGCACATGAGACAGAGAGTATATAATATTTTGAAACATACAAATATGTGAAATGGTAATGGCACATTTTTGCCCAAACAGCTTATCTACCTTATATTAAATCCATCATGTACCTAAATGTTCATCTACTTATTATGGCAAAATATAGGGAAAACTGTGTAACTAAAATTTCAGCAACTGAATAATATATATATTAGAAATAGTGTTGTACTTAACACACATTTTCATAGTATGCTGATCTATTTCTTTTATACTTCAGCACTTTATGACTGTGCAATCCAAAACCAACTGCAGCAGGACTGCTTAATGTGTGGACCTACAAATACTGTATAACCCAACCCAAAATAAAAATAAAAAATCTTCTGGATCAAGCAAATATGGTACAGAGGATTATCCATCTCTATTTTGGCAACAATTCATGACTACTTGGCTGTTTGAGGAATGGTGGATCAAGAGTTACAGAAGGCTAACTTAGTGTCTCCTTTGAACATACTGTACAGATAGTCCTCAACTTACAACGGCAATTGGGATCAGAATTTCCGTCGCTAGGTGATGCAGTCGTGAAGCACAACCACATCGCTTAGTGACAGCAATCCCTGCAATCCCAGTTGCCATTGTTAACTGAATCCCACAGTTGTTAGGCGAGGCAATTTCCTGCCAGCTTCCACAACCAAAGTCAGTAGGGAAGCCAGCAGGAAGTTGCAAGTCCCAGGCCCACAGGCAGGTAAGTGGCTGCTGCCGGGTGGGGGAGGGAGCAAGGGGGTGCGTGGGGTGCACAAGAGGTGCTGTGTGGGTTGGGGAGGGTGCAAGGGGTGTGCGAGAGGCACCATGTGGGTCGAGGAGTGTGTGTAAGGGTGCAAGGGGGTGCGTGA
Source organism: Charina bottae (assembly GCA_023362775.1). NCBI lineage: Eukaryota > Metazoa > Chordata > Lepidosauria > Squamata > Charinaidae > Charina > Charina bottae. Next base: position 112,220,230 of record JALMGJ010000004.1, read on the forward strand.
GAGGTGCTGCATGGGCCGTTGAGTGTAAGGGTGCATGAGAGGCACCATGTGGGTTGGCACAGCACGGGTCGGGGAGGGTGCGTGGGGGTATGGTGCAGGTCAGGGATGGTGTGTGAGGTGGGCACAGCAAGGGTCAGGGAGAGTGCACAGAGGTGCGTGAGTGGCTGGCACAGCACAAGCTCAGAGTGGCTGGGGGAGTGTGTGCAGGTAGGGAAGACTTCCCCCAGCGACTTGAGACCTTCCCCGCTAGCTTTCCCATTGACTTTCAGGGGAAGCCAGCAGGTAAGGTTGCAAACGGCAATCATGTGATTGCAGGGCACTTGGCAACCAGTCGTAAATGTGAATGGGTTGCCAAGCACCCAGATCACGATCACGTGACCACAGGGGTGCTGGGACAGCCAGAACTCTGAGGACCAATTGTAACCACCATTTGTTCAGCACTATCGTAACTTCGCATGGTCACTGAATGAATGGTCATAGGTCAAGAACTACCTGTATACACTAATGAACTATGGGTAAATTCACACTGCTGTCTTTTTATGTATAAAGTGGTACAAAATATATTATGTTCATATTTTTTTCTAAGAACACATTGTTTCAAGACCATATTCAAAACTCATTTTGTAACCATCCTCAGAACATAAATCATTAGGTGTAAATTATTGCTTTTCCTCTTTGCTCTTTAGGAAATCAATTACTTTTAGCATTTAGCATAATGTATCCAGATAACCTATAGAAATATCCATGAGGGAGGAGCAGTCCATTAATACAAAGTGATAAATAACCTATTTGTAAGGCAATGTAAGACTAGAGCCTATGATGGGAACTTCGCTGATTTCCTGATGGCAACTGATGCTGGAAAAGACTACATTTGTAATCTTAATGTTTGTTTTTAGTTATAGTTGCTCTAAGACCAATGCACATATTCATATGTAGAATCTATTTTCTATATACATTTTTATATTTCCAATTTTTAATATATTTGTAATATGTATGATATGCTGCCATACGATAGATAGCATTGAAATTAGCATTCCTAGATAAGACACCCTGGGCAGTTTTAGATGTAACATTACTTTGCATTCTGCAACTTGGTGCTCCTTAGTCAAGATGAACTACAATTCCTCTTGTCCCAGCCAAAATGGCCAGTGGCTGGAGGTAACTAGAATTGTAAACTAACAGCTAGTTGGCTGGAGAAAACAGTATTAAACCTCAGTAGAGATGGGCAACCAAAACATGGAGAAGCAGCAGCCCGGGTTACATCAACATCCAACCCATACATGGACACCCCCAAGCCAACTCTTTCCCTAGATGCACTCCATGTGCATTTCCGTAGATGCACACCTTGCTGCCTCCTGCATGCCTATTACTTATAAGCACTGTGAAGGATATAATTGCTCAGTTTTATACGAAGCACAAGGGGGCATGGTGGCTCAGCGGGTAAGACGCCAGGCTTGTCGATCGGAAGATCGCAAGTTCGGAGGTTCGAATCCCTAGCCCTGCGTGCGGAGTGAGCTCCCGCACTAGCTCCAGCTCTTGCCAACCTAGCAATTCGAAAGCATGCAAGTGCAAGTAGATTAATTTGAAAAATAAATAAATAAATAAATAAATAAATAAATAAATAAATAAATAAATAAATAAATAAATTTCTCCTTTGTCACCACCACTAATTTCAGGTTCCCTTAAAGCTCAGAAGCAAAAAGAGATGGAAGTAATGAGATATAAATGTGCGTAACTTATAACAGCACAATTTGAGCTTTTTTGACACAGAGTAAACATAGCGTTCAATATGGCAAAAAATATGTCTTTTCATCCAGGACTAAACCATAAGCCTGCAATTAATGTGTCATTATTGCATTTAATTGACTCTTTAAGCCAGAGCTTTCCAAACTGTGTGTCGCGGCACAAAAGTGTGTCGCCACACACAGTCTGGTGTGTCGCCACACAACCCGGAAGCGCTGGTTATCATCAGTGCTTCCGGGTTTTCCCGCGGCGACACACCAACGGCGGCACGCAAAAACCCAAAAGCGGCAGCAGCGCTTCTGGGTTTTTGCGCGCTGCCGCAACGGTGGCACTTCCGGGTTTTCCCGCAGCGTCACACCAACGGCGGTTGGTGTGTCGCCGCGGGAAAACTTTGGAAAGCCCTGCAGTAGAAACTGGGAAAGCTTTGATTGTAGCCAATCTATGTAAGAGCTTTATGTAGCTATTCCTGTTATTTAGGAAATAAACCATGCTGAACTGTTCAACTGTGTTGATTTAGTTTATGGCTATTATCCAGGCATCAGGATCCACGTACGTAGAGCCTACATGTGCAGATCTCTACATATACAGTTTATTTGTACACAATGGTAAACAGATAGTCCTCAGTTAGGAAATAGCTAGTTAGCCTGTCAAGAAAACCATGTGAGAAGTGAAAGAAGGATTGGGATAAAAACTACTTGAAGGCAGCTAAAAAGGGAACCCCGAGGTTCACTGGCTTGAACTTAGAGATGAAGAGAAACAAGAACCTGCTGAGATGCTAATTCTTTGGGGTCCATTTTTCAACAACTTGTTTTTAAGGCTTCATTGATCATCGAATCATAGAATTATAGAGTTGTCAAGGATCACAAGAATCATCTAGTTCAACCTCCAGTGATGAAGAACCCACAACCTCTATAGTTAAACTGCTCCACTGTTGTACAAATCTTTCCTCAAAATAATGTCCTTATGTTTAAACAAAATCTAAGTAGTTGTAATATACAACCATTATATCTTTATATGAGTTATATATATATGTATATGCATATGTATATATATATAATTATATGAGTTCTTTAGAAAAATAATAAAAAAATAAAGAAAAATAAAGTTATTTAGAAAAATAATGAAGGCGGGATAATAAATAAATAAATAAATAAATAAATAAATAAATAAATAAATAAATAAATAAATAAATAAATAAAGTACATACATACATACATACATACATACATACATACATACATAAATGTGTGTCGTGACACAATACTGTGTCGCCTGCGGGCCCCAAGTGTGTCACGTCAAAACCCAGAAGCGCTGATGGCGCGTGGCTGCCCGCACGGAGGCGGCGGGCCATCAGCACTTTCGGGTTTTCGCACGGCACACCAGGACACCGCTGCGGCGCAGTGGCGGCGCTTCCGCTTTTTTGCGCGCTGCCGTTGGTGTGTCACCAACGGGAAAAGTTTGGAAAGCCCTGCAATAGAAAATAAATGCTGACCACATGGTGCCCTTTTATGTACCTGAACACAGACATCATGTCTCCCCTCGGTCTCTTTTCTCCAGCATGTCCTCCCGGGGCATGTCCTCAAAGTTCCTGTATCAACTTTGTCATACTCCTCTGAACCTCTTCTAATCTGTTAATATTCTTCTCAAATATGGTGCCTAGAATCATATACAATACTCCAGGTGTGGTCTCACAAGTGCGGAGTAGAGGGAAATAAGGATATCATGCATCATTTTTACTATGCTTCTTCTAATGTAGCTCAGAACTGTGTTAGCCTTTCTAGTACCTGACTCACACTGCTGGCTAATTTCAGCTTGTTGTTAATGATCACACCTAAGTCTTTCTCTGATGTTGTGCTTCTAAGCCACGAATCCCCTATCTTGATTTACCTTTGTAAACTGCTTTGAACAAGGTTTTTCAAATCCTCAGCAGTGTTCACTTATAATGCTAAGTCAGGAATTCTGGATCAATAACTCACTTTGTAGAAGATCAGCCCTGTTTTGCCCTGTCCTTTGTACAAGCAGATACAGAAATCAAAGAGAGCTTGGTGTAATATCCACACCTAAGCAAAGATTTCTACAGAATATATTAAGTATCTAGGACTACATATTCCTAAATATGTGGAAATCAATATGCTAAAAAATTAGAAAAGGTCATCTTGGATATCAATAGATAGGTTAAAATTTTGTTAAGAAGGTGGGGCAAGATTAATGTTGTTAAAATGAATATTGCTCCTCAATTGTGATTTATGTTTTAAGAGATACTACAATGTTAATTCCAAATAGATGTTTTCTTCAGATAGACAAATTATTGAGAAAATTTATTTGGGAAAACATGCCACCAAGGATTTCACTGGCTACACTGCAATTATCTTTTGATGAAGGTCATTTTAATTTACCAGATTGTCAAAAATATCATTGGGCTGTTTTAATATTCAGTTTTAGGGTATATACTCCAGCTTTTTACTGTGATCTTCTAAAGAACAAAACTACTACCCTGTGCCTAAATAAAAAATTTATCTGAAATGTTTCCATTTGCTTTAATTGATCTCAACTCAATTAATATAATAATTGAGGGTAAATTATTCCTTCCCTAGCCACAGATGCGCAATAGAATGGATTCTTTTGTAAGGATGGAAAATCCAGGAACAACGATTAATTGCACCTGGATGTTCCAACCTTACACAGGATTAATAGAGAAAGGAATGTAAGGGAGATTGGGGGAGGGACCAACGATTAACATCTTCAGATTGAGAGACACAGAAGGCAATCGAAAAAAAAGCTATCGGCGCTGGTGGGCCCGAAGCAGGAAGAAAGCAATCAGCAAAGAACGGAACTAAAATACAAAAGAAGAGAAACTGAGAGGGAGGGGTGGGGCGAAATGAGAACTGAGAGGTTTAAGGAGGGACCCGGGGCAAGGGAACTCATTCGTATCTTCGAGGTGGCACGATGCCAATCTAATAAAGAACTGCACATATCCTATATGGCTTGTGTTGAAAGTTACTGATTTTAGATTGTAAGATCGGGGGCCTCACATCTTTATTATTACTGGCCTGAAATCCAGATGAAGCTTGGATTTTTAAAAAAAAACAGAAGGGGCAAAAAAAGGCTATTTCATATAAGAGATTTCTTCCTTGAATTTCTTTCCTCAGTCAGTGTAAATATAAAAATTTGCTAGCAAATCCAAACAGCTCAAGAAGCTTTAGTAACTTATATCCTCAGAACTGCTTCTGAGAAATATACACAGGCCAAACGGAAACTGGAGTTCAAAGACATAAAGCAGCCAAAAATTTGAGAGATGGGGACCTTCAGCTACTTCACAACTGCCTTGCTAAAATTATGAATTTAATAATCCAACTATCACCACCGTAAGATCATTCATTTCTACTTTTTTTTTAAAAAAAATTATTAAACATCATTAACATACACATAAATCAACAATAATAGAATACAACATACAACACATATTATACATCATACAATATATTATATAATTTCTAAGTATACACATTAATGTATTAAATACCTTTAAATATATTACAGCCCTTCCCTCTACCCTTTCTTATTTTCTCCTCTTTACACTTTCTTCAAACTCTATATTCTTTTCTTTCTTCCATACCTCTGACTTCTTCAACAAAACCAAAACACTCTATTTAACTTTCCACTTTCTGAATGCATTTAAATATTTTTAACCCTCAACCTTTAGCCCTTTTTCTCCTACTCCTCTCTACATACTTGTACCTTCTAAGATCTCATCTTTCCCTTCTTATACCTGCTCTAGCCTTCTCTTCTTTCTGTAATCCCCTATTCCTCTTTTCTTTCTTTCTTGTAATTTAGCTATAACCAAACAACACAAAACAAAAACAACAAAACAAAAAAATGGACTTCCTACTTTCTCACCAAAAAATTCAATAAATTCTACATGTTGTATAATTAATTATATTTACTATTTATACAATTCTATATCTTATTTACATTGAATTTACTATTTGTATTTTTTTGAGTTTTTTCTATGTATCTATAAAATGGGTCCCAGCATAAGTTAAATTCTTCTTGATTCTTATCATTTAATAAATCTGTTAATTTTGCCATCTGAACTAAATCCATTGTTTTTAATAACCATTCCTCAATTGTGGGTATACAATCCTCTTTCCAGTGTCTAGCAAATATAGTTCTAGCCGCAATTATTAAATAAAATAGTAATTTCCCATATTTCTTATGTGTCTCAGGTTTTAAAAATCCTAATAAATACATGTCTGGTTCAATAATTAGATCTTCTTCCAATATTTCACATATTGTTTGATGTATTTTTAACCAATATTTTTTTGTTTCCTTAAAAGACCACCAAAGATGGAAAAAAGTGCCCACTTCTTTTTTACATTTCCAACATCTGTTAGATAATCTATTGTTCATTTTTGACAGTGTTTGGCGTTAGATACCACCTATACATCATTTTGTAGAAATTTTCTTTCATATTATAGTTCAATGTGAATTTTAAATCTTTTAGCCACATATTTTCCCAGATTTCAAATTGGATCTTGTGACCTAATTTTTTTTCCCAATTGCACATACATTTCTTTTTTTGTATATTTACCGAATTATTTGAAATTAATATCTTATACATTTTTGAAATTAAATGATCTTTATCTTTCCATAGGACAATGTCCCAATTGTTCGCACTTTCTTTAAATTTAAAGTTTTTATTATCCACTCTGAATTGTTCTTTAATTTGAGCATATGAAAACCAATTACAATTTATTCCATCTTTTAATAAATTTTCTCTTGATTTTACATTATAATTTGATCCCTCAAAAGTTAGTAAATCTTTGTATGTTTAAATTTCCGTACCATGTAAAAGCTTCATGTGGTGAAATCCAAAGATGTATATTTGGTAAGATTGTATTTTTATATTTATTCCAAATTTTTATAATTGATTTCCTAATGGGATGGTGATTGAATGCTACATTTGCTTTAATTTTGTTATACCATAGGTATCCATGCCAACCAAATTTTAAATCATGTCCTTCCAAATTAAGTAATTTTTTATCATCCAGTCTTATCCAATCTTGAAGCCACCAAAGAATACATGCATCATAATATAATTTTAAGTTAGGAAGATCAAAACCACCATTCTCTTTAGTGTCTTGTAAAAATTTATGTTTTATTCTTGGCTTTTTACCTTGCCAGATGTATTTCGCCAACTCTTGTTGCCAATTTTGAAAGGTTTTTTGAGTTATAACAATTGGTATAGTTTGAAATAAGAAAATAATTTTTGGTAAAATGTTCATTTTTATTGTTGAAATTTTACCCAAGAATGATAGGTGTAAATTTTTCCAAAGTTTTAAATCATTTTTTATATTGGTCCATAATTTTGTGTAGTTATTTTTAAATAAATTTGAATTATTAGATGTTATGTCCACTCCCAGATATCTTAGTTTTTTAACATTTACAAATCCCGTAATCTGTTCCATATTATGAATAATACTTTGATTCATATTCAAATTTATCATCTTTGTTTTGTGATTGTTTATTTTGAGCCCCGCCAATTCACCAAAATCTTGAATTTTTTAAAATAAATGTTTAATCGAGGTTTCTGGGTTTTGTAAAGTTATAACCACATTGTCAGCGAAAGCTCTTAATTTATAATTTTCCTGTTTTATTTTTATCCCTTCTATTAAATTATCTTTTCTTATATTTTCTAATAAAACTTCTAATACCAAGATAAAAAGGAGTGGTGAAATCGGGCAACCTTGTCTAGTGCCCCGAGCTATATAACAATCTTGGGTAGTATCTCCATTTACCACTATTTTGGCAATTTTCCGTGTATATATGGCTTGAATAGCTTTTATAAATTTGTCCCCATAGTCCAGGGGTCGGCAAACTTTTTTTGCCGGGAGCCATTTTGACATGCTCGTGCACATTTTGAAGTGCTCGAGAGCCAGGGGGCGGGGTTTGAGGGCGGGGGCCAATCGCGTGGAAGGGGGCGGGGTTTGCGGGCGGGAGCCAATCGCGTGGAAGGGGGCGGGGGAGGTTTGGAAAAAGAAGGGAAAGAGAGGCTCGACTGCTCCAGTCGCTTCTCTTCCGGAGCCGCTCACGCTCCCAGTCCAGGCAAAGTAAAGCTGGTGGGGAATCCAGCGCAAGAGCGGGGTTTGCGGGCGGGAGCCAATTGCGCACACTTAGGGCTGTGGGGTGGAAATGTGCTGCTTTTGCATGGAGAAAAAGAGTAAGCAGAGCAGCAACGAAGAGGTTAAGGCAGGGCTTTCCAAACTTTTGCCGTTGGTGACACACCAACGGCCAGCCCACAAAAACTGGAAGCACCGGCGGCGGTGCTTCCAGGTTGTCGCTGCGGCGGCAGCGGCTGGCCCTTCGAAAGGGCAGGCTCCGGGGACCCCGAAAATGCCCTCGGTTCTGGCAGGGAGGCAAAAGCCTCTCTTCCCTTCCCCGCACGCACACGCTGCCCTGGAGTGGGGTGGAAGTTTTCCCCGCAGAACAGCTGAGCGCTGCTTGCCCACAGCCTCCCTGCCTAAACTGAGGTGCTGCCCCTTCAAAAGGGCAGGCTCCGGGGACCCCGAAAATGCCCTCGGTTCTGGCAGGGAGGCAAAAGCCTCTCTTCCCCTCCCCGCACGCACACGCTGCCCTGGAGTGGGGTGGAAGTTTTCCCCGCAGAACAGCTGAGCGCTGCTTGCGCGCAGCCTCCCTGCCTAAACTGAGGTGCTGCCCCTTCAAAAGGGCAGGCTCCGGGGACCCCGAAAATGCCCTCGGTTCTGGCAGGGAGGCAAAAGCCTCTCTTCCCCTCCCCGCACGCACACGCTGCCCTGGAGTGGGGTGGAAGTTTTCCCCGCAGAACAGCTGAGCGCTGCTTGCGCGCAGCCTCCCTGCCTAAACTGAGGTGCTGCCCCTTCGAAAGGGCAGGCTCCGGGGACCCCGAAAATGCCCTCGGTTCTGGCAGGGAGGCAAAAGCCTCTCTTCCCCTCCCCGCACGCACACGCTGCCATGGAGTGGGGTGGAAGTTTTCCCCGCAGAACAGCTGAGCGCTGCTTGCGCGCAGCCTCCCTGCCTAAACTGAGGTGCTGCCCCTTCAAAAGGGCAGGCTCCGGGGACCCCGAAAATGCCCTCGGTTCTGGCAGGGAGGCAAAAGCCTCTCTTCCCTTCCCCGCACGCACACGCTGCCCTGGAGTGGGGTGGAAGTTTTCCCCGCAGAACAGCTGAGCGCTGCTTGCGCGCAGCCTCCCTGCCTAAACTGAGGTGCTGCCCCTTCGAAAGGGCAGGCTCCGGGGACCCCGAAAATGCCCTCGGTTCTGGCAGGGAGGCAAAAGCCTCTCTTCCCCTCCCCGCACGCACACGCTGCCCTGGAGTGGGGTGGAAGTTTTCCCCGCAGAACAGCTGAGCGCTGCTTGCGCGCAGCCTCCCTGCCTAAACTGAGGTGCTGCCCCTTCGAAAGGGCAGGCTCCGGGGACCCCGAAAATGCCCTCGGTTCTGGCAGGGAGGCAAAAGCCTCCCTTCCCCTCCCCGCACGCACACGCTGCCCTGGAGTGGGGTGGAAGTTTTCCCCGCAGAACAGCTGAGCGCTGCTTGCCCACAGCCTCCCTGCCTAAACTGAGGCGCTGCCCCTTCAAAAGGGCAGGCTCCGGGGACCCCGAAAATGCCCTCGGTTCTGGCAGGGAGGCAAAAGCCTCTCTTCCCCTCCCCGCACGCACACGCTGCCCTGGAGTGGGGTGGAAGTTTTCCCTGCAGAACAGCTGAGCGCTGCTTGCGCGCAGCCTCCCTGCCTAAACCGAGGTGCTGCCCCTTCAAAAGGGCAGGCTCCGGGGACCCCGAAAATGCCCTCAGTTTAGGCAGGGAGGCTGCGCGCAAGCTGCGCAAGCTGTTCTGCGGGGAGAACTTCCACCCCGCTCCAGGGCAGCGTGTGCGTGCGGGGAGGGGAAGGGAGCCTTTTGCCTCCCTGCCAGAACCGAGGGCATTTTCGGGGTCCCCGGAGCCTGCCCTTTCGAAGGGGCAGCGGCAGCAGCAGCAGCAGTGCTGCCCCTTCGAAAGGGCAGACTCCGGGGACCCCGAAAATGCCCTCGGGTCTGGAAGGGAGGCAAGAATTGCGCGTGCAGGCTGCCGGGCTTCCCGACGCACAGCTGATTGGCGCGGAGAATTTCCACTCCGGGTGGCCTGGCAGCGCGCGCGCACGCGATTTTCACCTCCCTGCCAGAGCCGAGGGCATTTTCATCAGCGCTTCCGGCTTGTCACACGACACACTTGGGGGCCCCCGACACACAGTTTGGAAAGCCCTGGGTTAAGGCGATGGGCAAGTGCCCGTCGTCAAGATGGCTGCCGGAGACGGAGGCTTCCAAACTCCCGCGAGACTGTGTGAAGCCCGTCCCCGGAGGAAAAAGAGAGGCTGGGCCTAGGTTGCCAGGGGTATGCCCACAGCAACGCACACCATGCCCACTGCCGCGCCTGCCCCGCCACACTCGCTGCCGCGCCTGCCCCCGCCACGCCCGCCACGCCTGCCTGCGGAAGAGCCACACTCAAGGGGCCAAAGAGCCGCATTTGGCTCGCGAGCCGCCATTTCCGACCCTTGCCATAGTCCAATCTTTCCAATATTTTAATCATAAAATCCCAATTTAAATTGTCAAAGGCTTTTTCGGCGTCTAAAAACAACAATAAAATTTGTTTTTCTTTATGGACTTTAGCATATTCAATTAGATTTATAATAGTTCTAATGTTGTCTTTGATATGTCTTTTTGTTAAAAAAAACCCCGATTGATCCATATTTATTGCATCTTGTAAAACCTTTTAATCTATTTGCCAAAATACTGGTAAAAATTTTGTAATCTGTATTTAATAATGAGATTGGTCTAAAATTTTTACATAAGGTGTGGTCTTGATCTGGCTTAGGAATTAATATTATGTTGGCATTTGTCCAGGTTTCCGGTATTACATTTCCTGTCATTATTGAATTTAATAATAAATTAAATGGTATTAATAAATGATCTTGAAATACTTTGTAATACATAGCGGTAAACCCGTCTGGACCTGGAGTTTTGCCTGATTTCTGTCTTTGAATGGCATTTGAGATCTCTTGAATATTTATGGGTTCATTTAACCTGCCTTGATGTAATTTAGATATTTTTTGTAAATTGCTTTCTGATAAATATCTATCCGCCTTTTCTACATCCAATTGTTGTTTTTGATATAATGTTGTATAAAATTCATGAAATACTTTTTTAATGCTGGTATTATCACTTAATTCTAGCCCTTTATCTTTAATTTTATTTATAATTTTTCCCCCTTCTTTTCTTAACTTAAATACTAACCATTTGCCCGCTTTATTGGCGTATTGAAAATTTCTGTTTGATATACCTCAGGTTTTTTTCCATTTCTTCAGTTGTTAATATTTCTATTTGCTTTTGTAAAATGATAATTTGATTTTTTTATATCTTTATCTCCTGTTTTATTTTGCAACTCAATTTCTTTTATTTTAATTTGTTCACATAATTTCATAAATTTTTGTAATTTCATTTTTTTGTGATATCTGCCTAAAGATATAAAGTGGCCTCTCATATATGCTTTGCTTGCGTCCCAAATGGTGTTTATATTTGTATTATCTTTCATATTTAATTTAAAAAACTCTGTTAATTTAATTTTACTCTCTTCTACATATACTTTATTTTTTAGGATGGATTCATTAAGTCTCCATCTATACTGCGTTGCAAATAATTTTAAATCTAGTTGTATTGCATTATGGTCTGATATTGTTCTCGCCAATATTTTAACATCTTCAATTTTATTTAGTAAATTTTTTGAAGTCCAAATCATGTCTATTCTGGAATGAGAGTGGAATCTATTAGAAAAAAAAGTAAAATCTTTAGCATTGCCCATTTTATATCTCCAGGTATCCATCATTTCTAAGTTATTCATAAGTTCAAAAAAACCTGAGGTAATTTTCCTTGATGTGCTTTAATATATTTGTCAGATTTTCTGTCTAGAGATGGGTTAACAACAACATTCCAATCACCCATAATTATCCAATTTTTATTAGGCAGATCTGTTAGACAATTCATCAATGTCTTAAAAAAATTGTTCTGATTATCATTTGGAGCACAGACACCTACTAGTATTACTTTTGTATTTTGAATTTCAATTTCAATTAAAATAAATCTCCCTTTATCATCTACTTTTATTAATTGTGGTTTTAAATTTGGTTTAATATAACATACAATCCCATTTTTTTTATTTTCATTTGTCGTTGCAAATTCTAATCCTAATTTTTTATTACTTAACAATTTACTATCTTTACCTCTAATATGTGTTTCCTGTAAACAGATTATATCCAATTTATATTTATAAAGAATATGAAAAGTTCTATTTCTTTTAACTGGAGAGTTCAACCCATTTATATTCCATGAAAGACATTTTACATTATTCATTATCTGATTGGCTGTCTAATTCTTGAGAGCCCACTGCCTGAGCAAAAATTTTGAATTTTTCTGATATTTTTTCTTTTGGAGGGCTATTTCTTGGTGAAAGTTTAGTATCTTTTTCTAGCTTTCTAAGAAAGTCTTTTGCCTTTTCCACTGAGTTTAATTTAAACCTTTGCTCTTTGTACAGCACATTTACCCCTTCCAAAGTTTCCCATCTATAAGTAATGTTTTTCCTTTTCAGGGCTTCTGTCAAAAAATAATATTCTTTTCTTTTTTTCAATATAGCATCAGGAATTTCTTTAAACATTTGAATATCTCTCCCTTCTATATTTATTTTCTTGTCAAACCTTGTTTGCAAAATCAAGTCTCTTAATTTTTTTCTGCTAAACTCAATCACCAAATCTCTTGCTATATTATGTTCTCTTGCATATCTTGAATTGACCCTATACATTAACTCTATTTCTTCTTCTAGTTGCTCTTTTTCCCAGTCTATCAAATCAGCCAAAGCTTGGGTAATTGTATTTTAATTTCAATTTCTTTTCCTTCCTTTAGTCCTCTTATTCTTAAGCAATTCTCTTTTTGTTTTAGTTCCAGTAGAGATATTTTATCCAATTCCTCTTCTTTTTGTTTTTCCATTGTTTTCATTTTTTCTTTCATTCCTTTTATTTCTGTTTGAAATCTTTGTTCCAAGCTGTCTAGTTTTTTGTCCAATGATTTTTCAAAGCCTTGTATTTTTTCTTCAAGTACTGAAATCACATTAGCTGTAATACTTTGAATGGCTTTCTTTGTAAAGTCCTCAAATAGTAACTTTAGCCATTCTCCTTTATCTTCAGTTAAGTCTGAACTTCTCCTTAACATTTTCTTTGAAGTCATTTTTTGGTTAAATTATATATCACCATGTATAGGACAGTAGGTTTAGTCTAATTAGTTTTCTTAAACACAGTCAAAATGGCGATTTTAAATAATTAATTAATAAATAGTCACTTTCACCTACTTTGACAGCAACTTCGACGTCTCAGCCACCTTCTTTGGACCTCTAAACAAAAGATCCTTGATGAGAAAGTTTTTGTTAATTTAAAGTAGATTTAGTTTTGAATTTTGAAATAGTATGAAAGTGTAGTAGAAACAGCAGCTATCCCAAATGGGAAACAACGAAGGCAGTCGCACACCCGGCTTCTCGGCTTACTTTCACTGCTGATCGTCTGCTGGCTGAGAAAGTGAAAGTACCTTAATTGCAGCTTGCTTTTTCGCCGCCGCCGCTCAGAAGCTGCAGGATTTTTTGTTTTTATCAGGTTCGCCCTTATTTTGGCTACCCAGCCGATTTTCCGCTCCTCTGAAACGCTCACAAAATCGACAAACTTTCTTCGTTTCTTTTCAAAAATATGACGAGCTGTTCACCATGCGTCCGCTCGCCATTTCTCTACACCGGAAGTCCCCCCATTCATTTCTACTTTTCTCAAATCAATGCAGAATTTATTTCCAGTCTAGAACTAACACAACATGGTACAATTCTCCTGGCACAGCATTGCTTCAGAATACAGATATGACATCTTATGCCTGAATGCTCATCTAATTTTGTTTAAAAAATGGGGAAAAAGAGTGAAAAAATGGGAGCATCACAAATGTATGACAATGTTTTGTGGACCACCTGTAAATACAAGTGAGCCATAGCAACAGCATGACAAATGACTTATCTGGAAGGAACCTGGAGTTGGGGAAGAGATGAGGCTGAGATGTAAGTCATCAATTTCAAAACCCTGTAAAAATTAACATGGAGGATTCTTGTCATTTTAAACCAGTTACCATGGTGCATTAAAGACCCCAAAAGCAGATCCAGAATGATCCATTTTTATACAGATGGCTCAGTCCCGACATGGTAAAGAATTATGATAACTTCCTAACATTTCTAAGTATCAGCTCCATTGTATTGGAAAATGCTGCTGAAGAGAGAGATAAATACAAAATTTTAAAAAAATCTTCCAAAACAACAGAAAATATTCTCTTTGGAGTCCTTGGTGCTCTCTGAGCCTTGTTGTTTTCTTGCAGACGTTTCATTGCCAGGCTAGGCAACATCTTCAGTGCGAAAAGGGAGTGGAACTTGCTCTCTGTTTATATACCCTGTCTTGTCCTGCCTGTGTTGGTGGGGGTGTTGTTCTCTCCTTGGTAGTACTTTGACTGGGTTGTTGTTTACTGCTTGGTTGATTGAACTCTGTCAATCAACCAAGCAGTAAACAACAACCCAAAGTACTACCAAGGAGAGAACAACACCCCCACCAACACAGGCAGGACATGCCAGGGTATATAAACAGAGAGCAAGTTCCACTCCCTTTTCGCACTGAAGATGTTGCCTAGCCTGGCAATGAAACGTCTGCAAGAAAACAACAAGGCTCAGAGAGCACCAAGGACTCCACAGTTCAACCCTGAGCTACAAATATTCTCTTCGATATTCTCTTTATTTTCAAACATTTAAATGTATGCAGTCATTTCAAAAAAAGTTAAAGGTATGCCCTAATGGACTTTGTAGGTAATGACCAGCTCCTTGAATTGCACCCAGAAGCCAACTGACAACCAAAGCAGCTCGCCACGGAGGCCATGAACTCCTGAGTTGCCCCAGATTCAACATCCTCAGGAGGCAGGTTAAAGCCCACAAGAACCACTGCCTTGGGGACTCCACTGCCAACCCAGTAATGGAATCCAGCAGCTCAAGTAGGGAAGATGCTATGCAGCAAGGAAGGCAATACAGCAGCAGCAATCCCAACTGTTCCCGCAAGCCCAACTTCAACCAGGTGGTCTCATCTGGTTATCTATGGAGCAAAGACTCTAAGAGCCTGCCACAGATGTAATCGATTAGTGTGATATCCTTGTTGTGATTATGATGTGGGTACATAAATTTGTCAACCATCGATCGACAACTCTAACCCTAGGTGAGACTGCTCCATTGTCCAATGAGCAGAAGGATACTTCACATTAAGTCGAACAACATTCCAGGTGCTGGAGCCAATATGAAAGGGTTGTATTTCTTAGAGGCCAAAGCCATCAAAGGGCCACTGCTCTTCTCAAGAAGGCAGTCAAGAATTTGGGGGTGAGTGGGTAGGCCCTTCCAGAACAGGTTAACCCTTTCATGACAGCTCCATCATCCTGGTGACATGATAACTACTACTCCTTTTTAAATGACCACACCAGGCTTATCTTCACAAATATAAAGTGTACGACTCTATCTTTAGGACAGTTTATATTTTCAACTGCTTACACAGAAAACAACAGGAGCAGACAATCACAAATTTCACAGGTTTTCATTGCTGGCTTGCCCATCTTCTACAGAAAAAGAAAGGAAAAGTCCTCTCAATGCTTAAATAAGGACAAAATTTTTAAGTACGGAGGAAGGTGCTTAAGAATTGACAAATGCACATCTCCATGGACTGTCTATTTTGGTAACAATGGAAATTCCAAGAATGATTTTAATATCCACAAGCCAGATCCATCTCTAACTTTCTCAGCAATCTAATCTGTAAATGGAACAAGCTGTCAAAACAAAGCAAACAGAACTTTAAATTACTTGAATTCCCCCCTCTTTGAAGATAACTACTTAATGGGCCTAAGTAAGTTAAGCAACTTTTATTTACAGCCCTAAAAAAACAAAGGAAAGCAAAGGAAAAAACAACAACAGGGCAAGCTGTCATATAACATTGCTTCTGAAAACAAAGCACTTAGCCTGGTGCAGCTATGAAGACTATTGAGGCGATTTATATTCACTCAGACATAACTGAAGTGCCTCTCGAGGCACACAAATAAAATAATTATGCTCATGACTCTCTTAAACCAACAGAGTTACAAATCCAATTATTTGATAAAGATTTGTATGTGCAAAGCTTCTCAAAATCTGAGGGTTTGCAAAAGACATGGAATGCAAACACTTAATACAAACTTAAGCACCGGAAAACTGCCCATATGAGTTAACTTATTCAAGTTGTTAAACTACCGTCTGAGGGAGATGGGATAACATCTGGGGGTGAGTCATCCGACTCAGGATGTCTGTGCTCTGAGTGTGCATGTGAAAAGGAAGGAAGGAAGGGAGGGAGGGAGGGAGGGAGGGAGGGAGACAAGAGAGTGAATTATGGAACCCTAAATGCTTATGTTGTCAGGATGAGGACCTAGATTAAAGGAGTATATACAGCTTGGAAATGAGGGATGAGAATCTGGATGAGATAACACCTAAAAGAAATAACCAATGAGGGGCTTGGGAAACAGCTTTAATGATCTTTGTAAACTGTATAAAAGGTGCCGCTCGTATGTTGTTCGGGGCTTCTCTCTTGTTGTTCGGGGCTTCTCTCCTGTTGCGGGGAGGAGTCTGGTTTTCTTGTAGACGTCTGCAATAAAACGTGTCTTTGATTCTCCCGCCTTGCGTAATTATTGGCTTATTGTGCCCAGCGAATGAACCAACCAAAATTTGCAGCCAACACCGTCCCTAAAGATTTGAGGCATGCATGTTAATGTTCCAAAACAATCCACCAATATATTAAGGATATACTGTAAATATAAAGTACACAATAGAATATTAACATTTGGTTATCTCCATTCACTCTTGAATAAAAGCTCTGTGAGCAGGAGCTGTGCATATAATATAGATCAAAATAAAGTTTTTAAAACTTGGGAACCTATTTATTCTGTCACCATGCAAACACTGTAAGGCAGGGTTTCTCAACCAGGGTTCCATGGAACCCTAGGGTTCCACGAGAAGTCACTAGGGGTTCCTTGAGAGATCATGATTTATTAAAAAAAATATTTCAAATTCAGGCAACTTCACATTAAAGAGGCAAGTTTCATTCTTTATTTTTAGTTTAAGAACACTGTTAATGCATATATACAGGCCTACACGTGAAACAAATATAATAATTTGCTAACTTCTGGCCTATATTTGAGCCTGAATGTGCAGGGGTTCCCTGAGGCCTCAAAAATATTTTAAGGGTTCCTCCTCCTGGGTCAAAAGGTTGAGAAAGGCTGCTGTAAGGCAGTGGTCCTCAACCTTTTTCCCACCAGGGACCAGTCGTGGAAGACAATTTTTCCACGGACCAGGGGGACGGGGTTTGCAGGCGGGAGTCAATCGCACGCACCAGGGGCGGGGTAATTGCACGCACCGGGGGGGCGGGGTTTGCAGGTGGCAGCCCCACAGCCCACAGGTTGGGGACCCTTGCTGTAAGGAACCTGACTTTCCTCCTCAATGAACACCTTCTGTCCTGACTAAAAGTGAAGAACCACGCTGAGACAAAGTGTAGAAGCTCTAGTGTTTATTGTTCTAGTCTGCTAGACAGAATCCAGCTAAACTGAAATGAATTAGCAAACGCTAAGGGAAAAAGCCCATAAAACTAAGGCGGTGCTTTCTTGACTCTCTTAGGAGGGAACCAAAGAGACTCCCTACTGCACATGTGTTTGTCTCCCTGGAGAGGGCCCCCTCCTTCTCCACCAGCTATCTCCCTGACACCTTCCTTTCCCAGGAGCATTGACACTGAAGTGGCTTTATTTATTTATTTAACTTATATGACCTTCACTGATGTTCAAAGCACCTTCAGATGTTGTTTTCAGATCCTAAATATTAAAGCAAACTTGTTCTCTGAATATGGATTCCAAAGTAATCAAATGACATCATCCACACTCAAAGAGAAGGCATCAGCAAACTGAAAGGAAAGCTAACTATTGCATAAATACAATTTTTGTAAAAAAAAAAAAAAAAAAATTGTCTGGGAGATGAGGCCCAAAACACCCCAGGGAACATGGGGGAGACTAATAAGAATAGGAGGTAATGGAGCATTCCAGAAAAAGAAATGGCTGGTTAAATCACTGAAATTCCAAGAAAGAGCACTGCATACCTCAATATTCCATACTGCATGACCCCCCCCTTAATTAAGTTCGCATACATGTTTTACATAGTATATAATGGCAGCCATATAAATGTGAGCAATATATATTTAAATTGATAATATTCTTTTTTAATAATCACTTTTATTTTTTTATAATGATTGTTTTTTAATTTATTTGTTTTTTTATTTAATTGTTGTACGCCGCCCAGAGTCGCCTTGTGGGAGATGGGCAGCCATATAAATATGAGCAATAAATAAATAAATATTGATGGAAGGCATGAAACTTCAGTTCATCGCTGACTGGCAAGAATTATGTCTGTTTGCGGAATTTAGTGCCTGGATGGAAGACCATCAGGAAATTCAAGGATTATAAACTAGACTGGGAAGTTGGGGGGAAAAACTGGAAGAAAACAACGCAAACCTCTTCTGTAATGTTGCCGAGGAAAGGACAGACATGAAACAAGCAGGAGACTTGAGTTTGGAAAGCCCTGCTCTAAAGAAAGAGGGATTCGACTATTTTGTGTCTCTACCACATGCCCTACACCCAGAAAATCATGGATAAAAAAGAATCCTTAAAGCTGCTTATCCCAATTTATATATCAAATTCATATTCTGCCTTTCTAGCAAGATGCTCAGGGCATCTAACATAAAGGAAACATAAAAATCAATGCGGAACAGAAAATGAAAGGCTGGTCCCTCTTTCTGCTGCTAGCAGTTGAGGAGATGAACTGCCACAGCACAGATAATGAATCAAAGCAAGGCTCAGGCCCATTTGTCTGCTGCTGACAAGCTGAAGTTCTCTGAGCCAGCACCAGGGATGGCAAATGCACAACATGCTTAGTAATACTGTATCTGCGGTCATTTAGAATCTATGGGAGCATAAGTCTAAATTTCTTGGTACCAAAAAAGTGTGTGTTTTTAATTCATCACCCTTCTTTTCCTCCTCTCCTCCCCTCTACATTTCAAAGGTGCTGTGGTGTAAATTTTAGGATTCTTGAAACAATTTGGCTTAAAAATGCTCCCTCGATCCTATCAAAATCCAACATTGTTCTTTTACTGGCACCTCCTATAGATACATACATACATACATACATACATACATACATACATACATACCGTATTTTCCGGCGTATAAGACGACTGGGTGTATAAGACTACTTTTCCAGTTAAAATATAGTTTGGGATATACGCCGGAAAATACGGTACTCACCGTATAAGACCTCTCCTGGCCAAGTGCAGCCGCTCGCCAGAACACAGCCCCCAGGGAAGAGCAGGAGGACGAGCGAGGGCCGGCGTACTGCATTGGGTCCCGTCGCTCGAAGGAGAAACGCGGGGAGGGGGGAGCGAGCTCCGTTCCCTCAGAGCAGCCTTTGGAAGGGAGGGGGCAAAACGCAGTGGCTCCACGACGGGCTCCAAACTCGTCCTCCTGCTCTTCCCTGGGGGCTGCGTTCCGGCGAGCGGCTGCACTTGGCCAGGAGAGGTCTTATACAGCGAGTACCGTATTTTCTGGCGTATAAGACGACACCCGGCGTATAAGACGACCCCTGACTTTTGAGATGATTTTCCTGGGTTAAAAAGTTGTCTTATACGCCGGAAAATACGGTACATACATACATACATACATACATACATACATACATTTGATTAATACTATCTCTGCCTTCTCCATCTTTTCTATGTCTCCACTGGGAGTGTCCCGTCCCCCCAATTATTATAGTTTTATTATACATTTTTAGGAAAATAAAACTAAAAGTTAGTTTTAAATAACTGAACATACCATATTGTTTTAAAGAATGCAAAGTCATTGTTAAAATCCAAGTAATATGTGAATATCAACAGCAATATTGAAGCAATTGAAGACTTTATGTTAAGAGGAACCCAAAGCCTGTATGTAGAGTTATCACCCGAAAATGGTTTCCAAATTGGATTACATTTTATGTCAGATTTACTTTTGAAACACAAAATTATTTTGGACATTGAAGCAAAATCCTAGAGTTTAATTAGCCATTCTTCTGCAGAAGGAACTGTGTATACTTTCCAACAGGAAGCGTACAGTATCCTTGCAGCAGTTACCATGGTCAAAACTATTTGACGTATTTTGTGGGAATCCACTGAAAGTTTTAATTAGTGTTTCAATCTAAGTGGCAAATGGAGGCCACATAAACCAAGCCGATTTTCCCTTTTGCGTAAGAATGATTACTTCACACTGTGTGTGCATGTGTGTGTGCATGAAAGAGAGAAATAAACTTGGAACACGTCCGAATTGAACTCTTGTCTGGTCCAATTTGTTACTTAGTGCAAATTCAGTTTGTGAGCTTCACTAAAACCTAATTGAGACTCCAAGTTAATAATTCCCCATATTAGAAATGGTTATTATCTAAGTTTATGTATGTATATCATACCACTGAAGAAACAGCTCTCATTCAACTGTCTCATGATACACAGGTATATGTGCAGAGTCATCTATGTAAGCAGAGTACACAGCAAATAAATAAAATCCCTCAGCAGCAACTAATGCCCGGGAATGATCTAATCTAACAAGAGGAAGATTAGAGCTACATAAATTTTCATCTGAAGTGTCACTACTGGAAGGTCTAAATTAAGTTGCCCTATTGTACACCTGAGTTAAAAGTAACAATGTGAACTTTCATATAAAACCACACCTCCATTTCCTTGTCACTTTCAGCACTTCTATTTTATTAGCTACTCAATCCTGCTTCCTCCATGAGTATTACCAATACTACCAGAATATTATCAGCAAAATAGATTGATATTCCATGCATGTAGCTCCAATATATTTAAGGGTTCGCTTCCTAAATTATTGGATTAAACGAACATTGTTTTAAATAACATCTCTATATTCAAATTGTGCTTAGATTTTTAAATTTAAAAGTGCATTTGTATTAAATTACTTCTTAAAGGCTAACACTGGATTTTAACTTTACTCTGAATAGTAATATATTACAAATTCTCTGTGCAGAACATTTTATCAAAATTAAGATACACAGACAATTATATTTATTATTTCAATTTTGAGACCACCCAACTCTATAGTGACTCTCGTTAGCTTACAGATCAAAATTAAAAGAAAACAAAATATATCAAGAGGAAAAAGAAGACAGCTAACTGGGTCCAAAAGTCAAGCAGGCAATAACCAAGCAAATGCAATAAGTATTTAAGGGCCTGATGTTTCAGTTATCCTCTTATTTACAGGAAGGAACATTTAATTTTTCTTACAAAAATGTATTTCTATACATTCTGTCTTCCTGAGGCTTCTCATACTTTTATCTTTACTAGTTGCATAAACATGGCTTTGTATCAATCTGAACAGACAACCATAGAGCAGTCTTGATGTAGAAACAAATGTGACTGCTTTAATTATAATTTAACAAAATTCATTTCCATACCCCATGGTCCATATTGTGAGACGTCTGGTTAAGCTACAAATCTCTACCCTTCTTAATTTAATTCAATTTATCTGATTTAGGCGTCACCTTCAAACAACTCTGGGTTTTAGTTAGGGTCACAATATAACAAAGAAGATAAAATACAACACAATTCAAAAACGTAACAAGCAAAAAAAAATAAGTAAAAGCAGATAAAAAAACAAGACCGTGAATCTGGCCAACACCATATTTAGGAAATACATAATAGCAAGAATTGAGTGTTGTTAGCTAAGTTGCTTTATTGCAGAGAGGAAGTCATATATATATATGGAGAAAATCTGCCTATGGCAGATCAAACCCTATGATTACAGCAGCCCCAGGGTTTAAATCTTAATTCCTTTTCCTCCCATCCCATTAAATCATTGGACTTTTCATTTTTCCCCCATCCTTGAAATTAGAATGCACCTGCCCCATGCTTATAAATGGCTCTGTTTGGCTCAAAGGCTTACAGCTTTGTGTATTTGTGGTTGGGTAAATAAGTCTGAGAATGAATTATCATACTGATAAGGAGGCTGGCAACAATTGAATGAACTTTCCCAAATGCAAGCCAGCTCACATTCCCAGGCTGCATCGCCACTCTATCGAAAATGCAGGAGAAAGGAAGTTGGACATTAATTGCTCTCAATAATGCACACACATTCTGTACATACAACATATTACAGAGCAAGGCAACGTAAGGATCTAGAGCAGAGCTTTCCAAACTGTGTCGCGACACAAAAGTGTGTCGCCACACAACCTGGAAGCGCTGATCATCATCAGCGCTTCCGGGTTTTCCCGCGGCGACACACAACGGCGGCGCACAAAAACCCGAAAGCGGCAGCAGCGCTTCCGGGTTTTTGCGCGCTGCCGCAACAGCGGCACTTCCGGGGTT
The DNA here is from genome assembly GCA_023362775.1 of Charina bottae. NCBI lineage: Eukaryota > Metazoa > Chordata > Lepidosauria > Squamata > Charinaidae > Charina > Charina bottae. The sequence continues at coordinate 112,242,554 of JALMGJ010000004.1, forward strand.
TCCCGCCGTTGGTGTGTCGCTGCGGGAAAACTTTGGAAAGCCCTGATCTAGAGTGTGGTTTTTAAGGGGAAAAAGAACTAACTAAAGAATTGAAATCAAGGACACACAATAACTTTTCAAATGTCTATAAATATAGTACATTAGTTGGAGTATGATAAAGGCAAAACGAGAAACTAATATTTATCTATAATATTTTTAGCAGTTTTTCCCCCCTTTTCCCTTTTTCTTAAAACAACGAATAGTGAAGATTTTGGCACTTAACTCAGATAATTAAATTATTATTTACTTTGCTAAAACAATTTAATGCACTTAAATGTAATTTAATATTTTCCATGGTTAATTTCCAATCAAAGATACACTGAGCACTAACTTTATAATCTTGGTAATTCCTTTGTCCACTTATATGTATTATATTTCTGTACCAATTATTTTTTCTTCTTCTTCGTTTGTTCACTTTTTCTTTTTAAAAATGATTAATAAACAAATTTTTAAAAATAAAACAGAAAAAATGATGCACACACAAACACATATTTGTATATGCAGTTCTCATTGAAAGCAAAGGTACTGGTCAGAATTCTTGGGCTGTCACATTTATCTTTTTCTTAATATATTTAACTAATCAGAGCCTGGGGAGACTTCTTTTCTTGGTTGCTCATTTCTAGTTTCATTTGTTGCTATGGAATTCTGACAATACAGCCCAGACCTCATTATCCCACAGTAAAAGGTTTTGTGCATCTACAGTTTTTGGCATGTGGTTCTGTTTGGGGGATTTGGGCAATGCTTTTTGCATATTCTATGTGTGTACAAAATGGCAGATGGGCTTTTGCACATGTGTAAAATATGTTTTTTCAAGGTCTTGTTATCCACGGTTATTAGGTTGGAATAGAACCTGTACAGATTTTTACAAAAGTGTCATTATATTCACTCTCTCAATTTTTCTTTCCATGAAATATTCTTCCCCTCCTCAATGCTAGTGTAGTTCACTAAGGAATCGTTTTCATTTAGCTGGCCATCTGGATACCAAAATCTGTTTCAAGGATAATATGCAACTATTTCAGGTGCCATCAGTATAACCTTCTTTCATCACTGTGAACTATTTTACATTTGCTTACAGTGAATGTCATTTGAATATTTGGTCTGTTTACCTATTCAGAAAGTACATTTTGGTCTTTCTCTGGGAAGAATTAACTTCTGTACTGAATTCTATAGAATGCACACTACTGAAATATTTTAGTGCTATTTACTATGACTGACAGCTTTTCTACTGTTCAAAATTTATTGGAAGAAGAAATTTAAAAGTAAATAATCTAGTATAGGTATACAGTGAATTAATTTTAATCAGTTTTAGAACTCTAATATTTTAAAATATTCACAACAGTAGCAACCAGTTTCAACATAGAAGGTCAATTACATCTGGTAATTCAGTTTTAGAAATCAAAGATAATTTTGCAACAAATTTAAGAGTCTGGGCACTCAGTCCACGTAGCATCCACTGAGACTTGATTAAACAGATTTCTTTCAGCTCTGCTACATCAGTAGAATGTCTGATAGGAAAAAAAATGCTGGAAATTCTTAACTTTTAAACTCACCTGTCATTAAGAATTTAATTTGGGTTAAGTCCCATCTTGACTACACTACTGTCATGCATTCTACATGCAGCTCCCTTTAAAAAGTCTCCAGAAGTTATCTGATGCAAATTGCAGCTTTTGTGCTGCTAATCATTGCAAGACATAGATATGACATGATCCCTATACTGAATGAACTGTACCTGGCTATTACCAACCAGTCAATTGTTGGCAATTACTTACTAGGAACAACCTAAGGCAGTATTTCTCACCCCAGCAACTTTAAGATGTGCGGACTTCAACTCCCAGAATTCCCCTGCCAGCAACATCTTAGAGCAGAGCTTTCCAAACTGTGTGTCGGGACACGTTAGTGTGTCGGCTGCAGTGTCTGGGTGTGTCGCAGCTGCTGCCGCCTCCGATCCCTGCCAGGATTCCGCGCAGGTCCTAGTGCCTGCCTTGTGCCTTGCTGCCTCCAAACCTGCTGATATTCTGCGCAGGTCCTAGTGCCTGCCTTGTGCCCTGCTGTAAGAGTGTGTCACGAAATGATGCATGTCTAAAAAGTGTGTCACCAACATGAAAAGTTTGGAAAGCTCTGTCTTAAAGCTTGATTATTTGAGGAAGCACCTCTGCCATCAAAAACTGGTCCAAGCAGTATTGTCCACAGGGGAATCAAAAAAGTCAAAATGATAGTTGCAATGGTGCAGAGCATGTACAAAAAAGGCAGGGTTTTTACTTTTTGAGCCCCCTGCAAAAGCCCCTCCCTAAAGTTTTGCAAAAGCAGGTCACTTATCTTCTGCACAGAAGAACAGTTTTCTTCTGCATTGCCCATGTTTTATAGTCGAGTCTGAAAATTTACCTATCTTTAGCTTTCACTGTTTTGTTGTTCATTCGTTCAGTCGTTTCCGACTCTTCGTGACCTCATGGACCAGTCCACGCCAGAGCTTTCTGTCGGCCGTCACCATCCCCAGCTCCCCCACGGTTGAGTCCGTCACCTCCAGAATAACATTCATCCATCTTGCCCTTGGTCGGCCCCTCTTCCTTTTGCCTTCCACTTTTCCTAGCATCAGCTTCTTCTCCAGGGTATCCTGTCTTCTCATGATGTGGCCAAAGTACTTCAGTTTTGCCTTTAATATCATTCCCTCAAGTGAGCAGTCTGGCTTTATTTCCTGGAGTATGGACTGGTTTGATCTTCTTGCAGTCCAAGGCACTCTCAGAAGTTTCCTCCAACACCACAGTTCAAAAGCATCTATCTTCCTTCGCTCAGCCTTCCTTATGGTCCAGCTCTCACAGCCATAGGTTACTACAGGGAATACCATTGCTTCAACTATGCGGACCTTTGTTGTCAGTGTGATGTCTCTGCTCTTAACTATTTTATCAAGATTTGCCATTGCTCTCCTCCCAAGAAGTAGACGTCTTCTGATTTCCTGGCTGCAGTCAGCGTCTGCAGTAATCTTTGCGCCTAGAAGCTTTCACTGTGCTTTTAATTAATAATCCAACCTGAGTATGTGTTGAGTAGAAAAGTAGGCTATAAGTATCAAAAACAAACAAACAAATAAATAAACAAACCTATCCTGCTACATCACCTCTCAAGCACAAACAGCATGTTTTTATCAGCAGTTGTTCTGACATTTATTATGGGCATTCTCAAAAGTGCACAAAGGAAGCAAAGAGGAAAGTGAGGCAATAAATACATGATTACCTGAAAAACATGCCACATCCATCACAAAGCTGCATAGTGGCAACAACCGGCGTTACTGAGTATGTACCATCACTTTGAAGAATTTTTTTTCCTCCAGCTGCCGCACTCTTTCCTTTTATTTTTCACTCTTTTCATTTATTATAGTAACATTCATACAATAATGTGAGAAATTTTTCACTTATGCAATGTACATACATGTCAGGGCACCCCTGGGACTTCCAGCTCCGAGAATAGTACCATTAAGTTCTCCATCAATAGACTAGTAGTTCTCTGACATTTTAATTAAAAGAACACAGCAGGAGTTATATTCTATGAAGGACATTGCTGAAACAAATACATTTAAGAATTTCTACGATCGGCTTCCGGTGGGGACATGGCGGACTGAGCAGCTGTGCCCATGGGCTTAGCGGGTGGAGCTGACAACGCGGTAATTTTTTTCGGGCTCAGGCAGGTTTCCCTGAAGCCCAGGAACGTTCTGCAGAAAAAGAAGAACACCCTGAATCATCCCATTTGTCCTCCGGACAGCTGCTTGTAGCCAGAAGTTCGCAAACAGCGTTTCGCATTCGACTGGTAAGAGCTAGCTGGGAGGCGGGACTGTCATCATTTTCCAAGCCGCGCTGTAGCCTTAAAGGGACACTAAGACTGGACCCCATTTCTAAATCACTAAATTTATGTTTTTTTAAAGTATGCGTAACCTAGGAGAGGCTTTCTACAGCAAGGAGAAGCTGGCTGTCTTCGTGCTTATCGTTGTTTTTGGGATTACTTTTCAAAACATTCTTTTTTAAGTTTTGGATTTTGTTTTCCCTCCAAATATAAAGGAGGATTGAGAGTAAACAATTGTCTTCCTGTTATTATTTTTGTACTAAATTTGAAGATATTAGCATTTTCCTACACGTTGAATTGGCTGATTTGAACATTCAGCTTTCTGTTTCTATTTTCCCATGAGAATTGTCTGCCTATCTCACTCTTGCTTGTGTAAATACATTCCGGAACTTTTCCTTATCTTTGACTTTCGCTGGTTAAGCTCCTAGGGGGCGTTATAGTCTACTGCGTGAGACATGGAAGATTTTTAAGATGATTTTTTTCTGACTTCCACTAAGATTTTAAACAGATTTCTTCTGACTTCTACCAAGCTTTTATGCAAGATATTCAGGGCATCATGGAAAATATGAGATCTAAAATTTGCCATCAGGTTGGGGATGTGGTGGTGGAAATCAAGGAATTCAACAGTGATAGAAATGTTTCTTCTAAGAGTGAGATTGGGATTTCTATTGAGATGCTGGATGAAGATCGGATAGTGGAGTTGGAGAAATTTAATGGAGAGAGGGATTTGCAAGCAATAAGTGAAATTGACTTTCTGGTGGAATGCCATAAAAAAGAAAGGGTCATTATGTATGGGAGGTTTTTTGAAGAGAAGCTGGAATTTTTGAGGGGGGCAGTTGGGCTGTTTGATTTTTTCAAGAGAAAAGCTCTGTGCACATTGTGGGGATATGTAAATGCTCTGGTTTATTTTGAAGTGGGATAAGGGTTAAAGAATGACTATCTGGATTACTTTAAGGGTTTGACTGATGTTATTTGCTTTTAAGAATTTGGATTAAGATTGTTGTTGTTTATTCGTTCAGTCGCTTCCAACTCTTTGTGACTTCATGGACCAGCCTACGCCAGAGCTTCCTGTCGGCCGTCACCATCCTCAGCTCCCCCACAGTTGAGTCTGTCACCTCCAGAATATCATCCATCCATCTTGCCCTTGGTCAGCCCCTCTGTGCTGGCTAGCCTCGAGTATCAAGTTACACAGAGCCTCTGCTTGTGAGCTGCAGGCAGGAATTCACTCACCAACAGCCAGAAGTTATGCTGTAGGGAAAAGCTGAGAGAGAAGTCCAGAGTTCGTTTGCCGAAGTCAGAGTTAATCCAGAAGACAACCGATATTCCAAAGCCAGGTCAGGGGTGGTAACAGGTAGGTCAGCGAGAAGTCAAAGCCAAGTCAAGGAGTCCAGAAAACAGAGTAACAGTAGTCCAAACCGAGTCAGGAAATCAGGAATCAAGCCAGGTTGCCAGAGTGGTTGCGAAGCCAATATGCTACGTTGCTCCCACAACCCACTCACCGCTCTGCTGGTTATTTATTAGGAGTTTAGGAGCTGTCATCTGGGTCCTGCAAAGACTCCACTTCTCCTCTGCGTAAATCTTTTGCAGCTGACCGGGCACTTCTCCTTCTGTCCTTTAAGGCGAGGCGTACACGCCTTCGTCTCTGCCCTTTGGGTGATTCAGGTGAGCTGGGAGTCTGATGGGATCCAACTGGCTGCTGGCTAGAGGGTGGGGACAAACCACCATCCCCAGCTTGCTCCCCTGTAGCCTTGGGTATTGCCAACTCCCCACTGCCCTGTGGTGCTGGGTCTTCGTCTGGGGCCGTGCCTGTGTCTGGGACCTCGTCTGGTTCTGTGGTATATTGCTGGCATATGGGGTTTCAGGCGCAGAGTAAACAAAACAGACAGAGTGCAGCGTTTAGGGCTAAAAGTTGTTTACTTGTAGCATAAGGCAATAAATGCATATAGAGTTACATTATTGCAAAAAAGAAAAAACAAACCATAAGCAGAGTTTTGTTCCTTTGGTTCCATCAGCAGATGTGAAGAACGCCATGGCTTACAGACAGCCAGGCGTGTATAGGCTATACACAGGACCAGATTACATACAGGAACATGGCAACATGACTAGAAGTCAAGAAGCATAGACCCATAGTTCACAGCTGAGATATACACTTGTTTCAGCTTTCTGATTGGAGGAAAACATGGAGTCATGAGTTACAGAAACATAATGTTAAAATGTAAAGCCTTTTGCACATAATATAAATTGCCACGAGATGGCAGTGTTGCACATTGTCTCTCCTCCGGGAAAAGGTTCCCATGAGAGAGGTACTCTGGATAGACATAACATATCACACGTGATGGGCCACCTGCGTTATCTGTCATTTTGTTATGGGAAACGCTCAGAGCAGAGGAATAGGAAAACCAAGTGGAGAAGGCCATTTGATTGTTTTACACAGGAACTCCGACAGGTTCAGTCCCCTGGGGGTTCACCAGGGGCAGCTCATTTTCTGACTCCTCACTGAAGTCCTGGGGCAGAGGCTGAACCAGGACACTATACCCCCCTCAGGGCCCCCTCCCCAAGAAGCAACGGGTCCAGGCTTGTGGGGATATGACTGGTGGACGTCCTGAACCAAGGCAGGGGCATGGACCTGAGCAGCGGGCTCCCAGGAGCGGTCTTCCGGCCCGTACCCTTCCCAGTCCACTAGGTACTGGAGACGCCCACTCCGCATGCGAGAGTCCAAAATACGGGCCATCTCAAATTCCTCCTGGCCATCCACCATCACTGGTGGCGGAGATGGTACAGAGGGACGATGGGGATCCGGAGGGACAGCAGGTACGAGGGACCGGTGGAACACGGGATGGATCCGGAGAGACGGGGGCAGGTCCAGACGGAAGGCCACAGGGTTGACTTGTTCCACCACCAGGTACGGACCAATAAAGCGGGCGTCCAGCTTCCTGGAGGGTCTTGAGCTGGGCAGGTACCTGGTGGACAGCCACACTCGGTCCCCTACCTGGAGGTCCCTGCCTGGCTGCCACCGCTGGTCAGCATTGGCCTTGTAGGCCCGCTTGGCCTGTTTGAGGTGCTCCTTTAGCACAGAGTGTTGGGCCCGGAGTTCCTGAACGAAGGCCTCTGCTGCCGGGACTGTGGTACTGGGAAGGACGGAAAGAAACGGGGGTGGTATCCATATAGCGTCATGAATGGGGTCTGCCGGGTCGAGGAATGGAGTGAGTTATTGTAGGCGAACTCTGCCAGGGGTAGCAGGTTCGCCCAGTCGTCCTGCTGGTGCCCCACGTAGCACCGGAGGTACTGCTCTAGCACCCCTTTCACCCTCTCCACCTGGCCGTCCGATTGGGGGTGGTGCAACGATGAGAGGTGCACCTCTGTGCCGAGCAGGGCGTGCAGCGCCTTCCAAAAATGCGACGAGAACTGGGGGGCCCTGTCACTCACCACCTGCTCCGGAAGGCCGTGAAGTCGGAAGATGTGCTGCACAAATAACTGCGCCGTCTCCCGAGCGGTAGGGAGCCCGGTACATGGGATGAAGTGTCCCATCTTACTAAATAAATCAACTGCCACCAGGATACAGGAATAGGGGCTGGCCTTGGGGAGGTCGGTGATGAAGTCCATTGAAAGGGTGTGCCAAGGGTGCGGTGGGGTGGGCAGAGGGTGAAGGAGTCCTGGGGGTTTGCCCGGCTAGTTCTTCGCACGGCGGCACACTTCACACGTCTAGACGTAGCGTGCCACGTCCGCCTGGACCCGGGGCCACCAAAATTCTCGGGTCAGCAAATGCAGCGTCTTATATCGCCCAAAATGTCCAGCAGGACGAGCATCGTGGCAAAGCGACAGGATTTCCCCCCGTAGGGGTCCGGCCGGTACACACAAACGGCCCTGGTGCGTTAGAAGCCCGTCACAGACAGCATAGTCCGTTGCGGCCGGTGCAGGGGCTTGCTGCAGGTGGTGCAGATGGTCTCGTGTCCATGGGTCGCTCGCCTGCTGCTCTCGGAGCCAGTCCCGGAGTGTGGGCAGAGACATGGTGGACGCAAACACCTCTGGAGCCAGCACGGTGGCCGGGGAGGCACTCAGGTCTGCCGGTGACGTGTATTCCGGCTTCCGGGACAAGGCGTCGGCCCGCTTGATTTGAGCGCTAGGAATGTACTCTATTTTAAAATTGAAGCGGGTGAAAAAGAGCGACCACCGAATCTGCCGTTGGTTTAAGCACCGAGCAGTCTGCAAATGCTCCAGGTTCCGGTGGTCCGTCCGGACGACCACCGGATGCTGGGCACCCTCCAAGTGATGCCTCCACGCCTCGAAGGCCGTTTCTATGGCCAGCAGCTCCCGCTCCCAGATAGTGTAATTACGTTCTGCGGGAGTAAGCTGGCGGGAATAATATGCACATGGACGCAGTGGCTCGGTAGGGGTGGCCTGTTGCGAGAGGACCGCCCCAATGGCATAGCTGGAGGCGTCCGCCTCCACGACAAACGGGAGCTGTGGGTCTGGGTGTCGCAGCACCGGCTCTGTGGCAAAACGGCTTTTTAGGTCCTGGAACGCCTGCTCCGCCTCTGCAGTCCAACGGAACGGTTCACGGGGTCTCAGCAGCTGAGTGAGAGGTACTGCCAGAGCGGCATACCCATCAATAAATTGTCTATAATAGTTCGCAAACCCCAGGAACCGTTGTAGATCTTTTCGATTCCTAGGAGCTTGCCATTGCGTCACCGAGGTTACCTTGGCCGGGTCCATTGCTACACCCTCAGGAGTAAGGCGGTGCCCCAGGAATTCCACTTCCCGTACATGGAACTCACATTTCTCTAGTTTTGCATAGAGCCGCTGTTCTCGCAGCCGCTGCAGAACTGTGCGAACATGCTCCACATGCCGGGCCGGGTCCCGTGAGTAGATGAGAATGTCATCTAAGTAGACCACAACAAACTGGTCCAATAGGTCCCTAAATACATCATTGATGAACCGTTGGAAGACGGTGGGCACATTACAGAGTCCGAAGGGCATTACCAGATATTCGTACTGCCCATAGCGAGTCCCAAAGGCTGTCTTCCACTTATCCCTGTCCCGGATCCTGATTAGGTTATAGGCGCCACGCAGGTCCAGCTTGGTGAACAGCTGGGCCTGGCGCACCCGATCCAGTAGTTCCAGTATCAATGGGAGTGGGTACCGATCCCGGATGGTTATGCGGTTAAGCGCCCGATAGTCATTACAAAGTCTCAGCTCCCCGCACTTCTTCTTAACAAAGAGCACAGGGGCTGAGGTCGGGGATCTGGAGGGCCGAATGAAACCCCTCTGCCGGTTCTTGGCCAAAAATTCCCGGAGGGCGGCCTGTTCTGGCTCAGACAATGAGTAAAGCCGGCCCGCGGGCAGGGGTGCATCAGGCTTGAGATTGATCCCACAGTCATAGAGCCAATGGGGTGGTAACTGGTCCGCCTTCTCCTTGAAGACATATACAAACTCCTGGTATTCCGGGGGAATGGCAGGAGTCCCCTTGGTGCTGGCGGCCCCCAGGAGTGCCTTGACAGTCAGGTGCAGGCAAGGTTCCCGGAACTGGAGTCGCTGGCGAGCCGTCTATCATCGGGTTGTGCCGCTCTAGCCAGTCTATCCCCAGTACCATTGGGAACCGGGGCATCTTGGTGATATCCAGGCGCAGCCGCTCCTGGTGCTGACCCACAAACATGGTTAGGAGCGCCGTCTCCTGGATCACCGGGCCCGACTGCAGCCGCCGCCCGTCGATGGCTTCCACGGACATGGGCACCTTCTTTGCGCGGAGCGGGACCTGCTGCTGGGCTGCAAAGTCAATGTCCATATAGGAGCGAGAAGCCCCTGAGTCCACTAAGGCATGGGCCAGGAGCCACTGCCCCGCCCGCAACTGCAGCTTGACTGGCAGCAGCAGGTGCTGGAATCCCTCTCCTGTTGGCCTGTGGGAAGATGCGGCACGCCCCAGGTCGCTCGGCCGACACTGACCTGGGGCTGCCTGTTTCCCGGCAACGATTGCTTTTCAGGGCAAGAGCTGGCGTAATGCCCCGGCCCGCCACAGTATAGGCACAGGTTGGCCCGGCGCCTCCTCTCCTTTTCCTCTCGAGTAAGCCGGGGCCAGGCAGCCCCCAGCTGCATTGGCTCTGGTGCGGTTGGGCTGAGGCCACTAGAGGCCCAGCGAGTCGTAGGTGCGGGGGGGCGGTGGCGCCCTAACCCGTGATCAAAATTTCCCCGTCGGGCCTGGCGCCTGTCTTCCAGCCGCCCATCGATGCGGAGGCACAACTGGATGGTTTGCTCCAGGGTGGTAGGGCGTTCCACCCTGGCTACCTCATCCAGCACTGACTCAGACAGTCCCTCTAAATACTGGTCACGCAGGGCAGCCTCATTCCAGTCTAAGTCCTGGGCGTAGAGCCGGAACTCTGCTGTGTACTCTGCCACTGACCCCTTGCCCTGTTGCAGCCGCCTGATCTGCCAGTTGGCCCTGGCCAGGGCTTGAGGCTCTTCAAAGGCCCTCCTGAATTGTGCCAAGAAGGCGGGGTAATTATTCAGGAGCGGAGAGTCCGCCACCAGGAGCAGGGTGGCCCGCTTAGCTGCACGGCCCTTCAGAAGACTGATGAGGAAACAGACCTTGGTTTGGTCTGATACGAAATCCCTCTCCCGTACCTTCATGTATAAAGCACATTGTCCCAAGAAGGCAGGGAAATCCTCAGGCTTGCCCTCATATTTTTCAGGAGGGCTCACTGGACACTTGTTGGGCACGGCAGCCACCGTGGCCAGTTGCATTTGTAGCTGGCTAACAAGCCCCGCAAGTTGGTCTGCTTGAGTAGCCAGCGTCTGGTTTTGGGCTGACAAATTAGCCATAGCATTGGCAGCTGGGTTAGTCATGCTGCCAAAAAAAACATCTCTCTCTCTCTCCCAGCATTTGTTTATGGTGGGAGCAAACTGTGCTGGCTAGCCTCGAGTATCAAGTTACACAGAGCCTCTGCTTGTGAGCTGCAGGCAGGAATTCACTCACCAACAGCCAGAAGTTATGCTGTAGGGAAAAGCTGAGAGAGAAGTCCAGAGTTCGTTTGCCGAAGTCATAGTTAATCCAGAAGACAACCGATATTCCAAAGCCAGGTCAGGGGTGGTAACAGGTAGGTCAGCGAGAAGTCAAAGCCAAGTCAAGGAGTCCAGAAAACAGAGTAACAGTAGTCCAAACCGAATCAGGAATCAAGCCAGGTTGCCAGAGTGGTTGCGAAGCCAATATGCTACGTTGCTCCCACAACCCACTCACCGCTCTGCTGGTTATTTATTAGGAGTTTGGGAGCTGTCATCTGGGTCCTGCAAAGACTCCACTTGTCCTCTGCGTAAATCTTTTGCAGCTGACCGGGCACTTCTCCTTCTGCCCTTTAAGGCGAGGCGTACACGCCTTCGTCTCTGCCCTTTGGGTGATTCAGGTGAGCTGGGAGTCTGATGGGATCCAACTGGCTGCTGGCTAGAGGGTGGGGACAAACCACCATTCCCGGCTTGCTCCCCTGTAGCCTCGGTTATTGGCTGCTGGCTAGAGGGTAGGGACAAACCACCATCCCCAGCTTGCTCCCCTGTAGCCTCGGGTATTGCCAACTCCCCACTGCCCTGTGGTGCTGGGTCTTCGTCTGGGGCCGTGCCTGTGTCTGGGACCTTGTCTGGTTCAGTCCCCTGGGGGTTCACCAGGGGCAGCTCATCTTCTGACTCCTCACTGAAGTCCTGGGGCAGAGGCTGAACCAGGACACTATCCCCCCCTCAGGGCCCCCTACCCGAGAAGCAACGGGTCCAGGCTTGTGGGGATATGCCTGGTGGAAGTCCTGAACCAAGGCAGGGGCATGGACCTGAGCAGCGGGCTCCCAGGAGCGGTCTTCCGGCCCGTACCCTTCCCAGTCCACTAGGTACTGGAGGCGCCCTCTCCGCATGCGAGAGTCCAAAATACGGGCCACCTCAAATTCCTCCTGGCTATCCACCATCACTGGTGGCGGAGATGGTACAGAGAGACGATGGGGATCCGGAGGGACGGCAGGTACAAGGAGGGACCGGTGGAACACGGGATGGATCCGGAGAGACGGGGGCAGGTCCAGACGGAAGGCCACAGGGTTGACTTGTTCCACCACCGGGTACGGACCAATAAAGCGGGCGTCCAGCTTCCTGGAGGGTCTTGAGCTGGGCAGGTACCTGGTGGACAGCCACACTCGGTCCCCTACCTGGAGGTCCCTGCCTGGCTGCCACCGCCGGTCAGCATTGGCCTTGTAGGCCCGCTTGGCCTGTTCGAGGTGCTCCTTTAGCACGGAGTGTTGGGCCCTGAGTTCCTGAACGAAGGCCTCTGCCGCCGGGACTGTGGTACTGGGAAGGACGGACGGAAAGATTATTTGGATGGTTTTAAGGATTTGATTTAAGGCTACTGTTTTGAATTGTTTTTGTTTTTTCGGTTTATTAAGATTATTAAAACTGTTGTACTATTAAGTATAACGGCAGACAATTTATGTGCTTCTTAGTTTGATTCTTATTATAGTAGACAGAAATGTATAGAATAGCTGTAGGAAGGGAATAATTAAATAGTGTTATCTTTTGGGGGGGTTGTTTAGGAGGTCTATATGAATTTTCTTTATTTTAAAATAAGGGGGGAGTAACTGGACTTAGTGATTTTTATAATGTGCTAAAGTGGAATGATTTATAGAAATAATGTGGTTTTGGTTTAATATAAAGTAAAAGATTATGGAAATTTTTGTATATCCTTGCTGTTAAAAGTCGGAAGTCACATCTTTCTGTAATCTTGAAAAAAAAAATCTCTTCTGTTTTCACACCTTTTTAGTTCTTTTTTCTTTTTTGCAGTTTTTTGTTTTTTCGTAGCTTTTATCCTTGTCTTGAAACTTAATAAAATTCTTTTTTAAAAAAAGAATTCCTATGATCACCATTGAATACTGGTTCAGGTAGTCCTTGTTTAACTACCACAATTGGGACCAGCAACTCGGTCGTTCAGTGAAGTGGTGGCTTAGTGAAACTGCAACTGTGCTTAAGATCTTATTTCAGGTTTCCTTTGCTTTACAGATCTGCAACGGTCATAAATGCAAGGACTGGTCGCAAAGTTACTTTTTCATCACTGTCATAACTGTGAACAGTTGCTATATGAGGCAGTCACTAAACGAGGACTACCTGTAATTTCTTTGCTTTCCATGTCCCAAACAACTAGGACAATCATTTACAACAAAAAATCTTTGCAGCTGAGGAGCTAAGCAGGATCAGCCCTGGCGAGTAGAATACCAGGGATAACCAACTGAAATAAACATCCCAGAAGATGACAAACCGCTACGAGAATGGCAATCACTTCTGTGCTGTTGCCAAGAGACCTGCGTGGACATATCTGTAGAAGTCACCAGGAGTGAATTCAAAGATTCTCCTTAGTTTTCCAGGGGAACTGGATCCATATCCCATCTTGTGCCTTTTCACTTATCCAACATTTGTTTTCTTCCATTATGTCCTGCCTTCTATCATGTCAGAATCTTCAATTACCACCTCTTCCTATGAGTCATTCCCCCATTCCTCTTTCAAATCTGTCTTCTGTAGCAGTTTCAAGGCTTCCTTGGATCTCTTTCCATTGCCTTAACTTTACAGACTCTCTGCCAACCATGGAACATCTCATATGCAATCTTCCCTCCCTCATGTTTCACTGGCTGGTCTTCCATGGCAGAAATCAGGAGCAGCAATGAAAGGAGCTGACAAGGAACACTGGACAGAAGACACAGGTCTTCTTTTACCATATATTTCAACCACACAGAAGCTATTACTCAAAATAACTGTGGTCATGTTATGGATGGATGTTACACACAAGACACTTTTTGATGGTAGCTAACTTGGTAGCTGACAATGACCTGTGCTTCATAGTCACAAATTATGTCATACTAGATATTATAATTTTTATTAAGTTTTCTATACCAGCCCAGTATCATAAGGATGTCTAAAAATATTTTAATATACAGTAAATCTTACAAATCATATTGTTTTTCACTTCAATACAATTTGCATTAGATGTTCCCAATAGGCATGGAGCAATCTGCAGCTGAAAGACAGAAGCAAGTTAAAAAAGAATCCAGCATAGAAGATGCTTGAAATAAACTGTCATTGTAAGATACGGGTAAAGTGCTATTCACAGTTCAAGGGAAATGAATCTTTAAGATTCCCCAAGGCTATATTTTCACTGATACATCTTTTTTCCAATAAGAATAATTTTTATTGAAAATTTTAATTACAGTAATAAAAGCAAATACAAACTAAACTCAGAGACAGAAAGAGAGAGAGATAAGAGAGAGAGAGAAAGAATAAAAAGTGCAAGGAGAGAAAAAGAAAAAGAAGAAAGAAAAAGAAAAGAAATATTTAAAGAAGTGACTTCTGATATTATTTTCACTGATATTTCTAAGATATTTTAAAATATGTGAGAAGCACCATTAATACCAATTGTAATAAAGTTGCATTATTCTATTTGATCAAGCACATTTCTGATGCAAAACAGCATTCCCTTTTTGTTTTTCTGCCAATCTGTCCAAAATGACCTCAGGGAAAAATGCATTGGGCTTTTCATGCAGCCAGTGTAGAATGCAGTTCCTTTTCTGCTTGCTTACCCCTTATGTTACCAACAAGCCTGTAGTAAAGCAACTGTCAAACTCAATTTTAGGACAGCTGTTAAAGTTACACTTTAATACACAGCTGGGCCTTCTAGCATATTTCAGTCAGAAACCAAAAGTGAACCCTGCTTTGATTTTTAGAAGAAGCATTCAAAAAGCTTTTATAAGCTCATAACATGTACATTTCCCAGTTCAGAAAATAGAGTAGTTATGCAAGTAGAATATTAAGTGACATTCAAAAAGGTGAAGGAAACCTATGAAATCATCAATTTGACAGAACGCCTACTCTCTCCTGAAGAAACCTCCATCCTAAGCAAAGGAGGAAACTTTGCAATTACACCCACCAGAATTCCGGTGGAAGATATCATTGCCAATGTGGAATCAGCCATTCACCAATGGCCGGAGGAAGAAGCAGAAGAAGTAAGGGGTGACGTGGCAAGATTCCTAAAGAAAGCAAAGCCCCCCACCAGCAACATTACTAAGAAGGAGAGAAACGCCATAGAGACCCTCAATTCGGACCCAGACATCATCATCCTTCCAGCGGACAAAGGAAATGCCACGGTAATTATGAACACAGATGAATACAAAGACAAAATCAGAGAACTACTAGACCCCACCACATACAGAACAATAAGACGGGATCCGACCAGCAAAATCATGAAGCAAACCAACACACTGATAAAGAGCTCCTCCCTGCATCCCAACGTACTACAACGTATCTGCAAGACAGAAGCTCTCTCACCAAGACTATACGGACTCCCCAAAATCTACAAAGACTCGATCCCACTCAGACCCATTGTAAGTGCCATTGGCTCCCCGACATATGAATTATCCAAACATTTGGCAACCCTTTTACAGACCCACATCGGACAGACTCCATCCCACATCAAAGACTCAGGACACTTCATCAACAAAATCAGCACCCTAAAACTCAACCACACAGACAAACTGGTCAGCTTTGATGTGGTCTCCCTGTTTACCAAGGTGCCAGTAAGGGACACCCTGGCACTCATCAAGCAAATCTTCCCAGAAGACATTACAGCTTTATTTCAACACTGCCTAACAACTAGTTACTTTCAATGGGAGAATGAGTTCTACGAACAGATGGATGGCGTTGCCATGGGAAGCCCCCTGAGCCCAGTCATAGCAAACTTTTACATGGAACATTTTGAAAAACAGACTTTGTAATCGGCTCCCATTACACCAACAGTCTGGTTCCGGTTCGTGGATGACACCTTCACAATTTGGAGTCATACTGAAGAAGAACTGGAGAAATTTCTGGAACACCTAAACGGCATCCACCCCAATATACAATTCACTATGGAAAAAGAAACTGACAGAAAACTTCCATTTTTAGATATGCTGGTCATACGCAAACCGGACCTCAAACTAGGACACAAAGTATACAGAAAACCCACCCATACAGACCGGTATCTGCACAAAAATTCCAATCACCACCCACGACAAAAGAGAGGCATGATAAAAACCTTGGTGGATCGTGCTAATCGAAACTGTGAAACCAAATTTCTCAACAATGAACTTAACCATCTGAATTGGGTCCTACAGGCGAATGGCTATTCCAAGAATGAAATAAAAAGAGCCATCAAACCAAGAAAACAACATCCAACTGAAGAAAAACAGCTCCCCACAAACAAAGTATTCCTACCCTACATCAAAGGAGTCACTGACCGCATGGGAAAACTGATGGAAAAACACAACTTTCAAACAGTCTTCAGGACCCACCAGAAAAATACAACAAATGCTAAAATCAGCAAAAGACGAAAGGGACCCCCGCACCGCTGCAGGAGTATACCGTATACCATGCAGCTGCAGACAAGTATACATCGGAACCACAAAACGAAGCATTCACACCAGGATAAAAGAACACGAAAGACACTGCAGATTACAGCAACCGGAAAAATCTTCAGTAGCTGAACATGCTCTCAAGCAAACAGGACACAAAATCCTATTTGAAAACACAGAAATACTGGACAACACCAAAAGCCACTACCCCAGATTATACAGAGAAGCCATTGAAATTCACAAACACCAGCACAGTTACAATAAAAAAGAAGAAAGTCTAAAAATTAGCAAAACCTGGCTACCAGTCCTGAAAAACACAGCCTGCAAAAGGTCAATGAACTCAGCTCAACTACCAGGACATGGGAATACTTCTAACAATGAACATGCTAATCACGCTCAGCAGCCACTCGTTAACATTTCAACACAACAAAAAACCCCACCTAATCTCCTATAACTTAGCTCTATAAATAGAAAACAAACATTGCCAAACATTGCCATTCTACCTGAGCACAGAAAGAACGCTTCTGTCTGTGCTCCTGCCCTCTGAAGATGCTGGCCACAGATGCTGGCGAAACGTTAGGAACCACAACTTCCAGAACACGGCCACACAGCCCAGAAGACCCACAACAACCAAACCTATGGAAGTTTCAGGGGACCTCACTGGATGTGTTGACCCATTCTAGGAATGATAATGCTTGAAATCTAGCAGTTTTGGAGGACATCAAGTTGGGGAAGGCTATTAAAGGTATATCTGGAACTATACAGATAAAAGTTAGTAGGAGTAACAAAATGCTCTATTTTGAACCTTGAAATTTTTGAAAAAGTATTCATAAAAATATAGATATAAAATACAGTAAGGCTGTGCATGCTTCAAAAGTTATTCAGGAGTGCTTCTGATGTCACTTATAGCAGGCCACCTTTTTTAGCTTTCCATAGGAGTCTGAAAACAGTTGTTGTTAAATGTATAAGTTGCCAAATCTTTTAGACTCATACCACTTTACAAGAGTACAGAAAAACAGTAAAACAAACACAGTAACATAACTGTGCATGACTATTTCATAAACAAAACAAAAACAACAGATGCAACACATAATATCAATTTAACAGCTGATGAGCAAGATCCAGTTCCTATTAGTGCCCAATAATTCCCCAAAGGTATCTGGAAGTCTTTCTTTACTACATTCTGGATGACATTACTGAGTGGAACAGCTTGATATCTAGAGGGAGGCTTTTCTGAAGTATAGGCATTATGAGTGAAAAACAGCATTTTCCCACTTCAATATCATGAAACTGGAGTCCCACAAGCAGCTTCTCCTGGGAGGATCTCCTCAGACTGGTCAACTCTGGTTGGACTACACAGCACCGAAGGTGCCAAACTTTATAAAATCAGCACCTTGAATTGCACCCAGAAATCTAGTGGTAATCAATGCCAGAGCCCCAAGATAGGTATAATATACTAGCCGCAGTCAATGTATTTTGAATCAACTGCCTGTTCCGAGTGGTCTTCAAAAAGAGCCCCACAAAGTGAGGCATGATCACATGATGGTAATGGCACAAGGCACTGTAGCCACATCTTGCTCTAGAAGAGCTGCAACTGGTCACCGGCCAGACCTGTGCAAAGACCCTCCTGGCCACAGCAGCCTGCATCTGTTCATCCACCAGTGAGTCCAGGAGTACCCCTTAGTTGCAGACCTGCTCCCTCAAGGTCAGTACCACCCTACTGAGGAGCAACACTGGAGCTGACAGAGAAGCAAGATGAACAAACAGTAATTCCATCTAACTAGGGTTCAATTTCAGCCTGTTTCATCCTACCCAGACACCAACAGCCTCCAGACCCTTAGACGAGACTTTGAGGGCATCTTGCAGCTGCTGTAAGAGTCCCACTAACTTTTATTGGTCAGCTCCTTACAGCAACAGCATCTTTATTCAGACTCAAACAGAAGTCTGAAAAAGAAGACATATGTGATTTAATAAATAGCAAAACAATTTTGTGTTCATGCAAGGACTGAAGCACATTTTCCAAATTTTTTATGCATGCACATCCCTAAAATGCAGCATGCCATAAAATTAACTGTAATGCCTACAAAGATACAGGCACAGGGAAACAGTATGAGAACACAGCTACGTATGAGGCAGTAAAATCAGTCATTGTTTCCCTCAGCATTTACCAGGTTTTCACATCTACTAGAACACAAGCAATATGAAGACATTCAGATCCACATCTGGAGAGAATTTCACAGTTGTGAAGTCACAAGTAAAATGGTATTGCCCTTGTAAGCTAATGTGCTCCAGTTATGCCACTTCCTAGGATCAGACGCAAGAGACACAGAATGATAACTTTAATAGCACTACCTTTCAACAAAATGGGGCAATGCCACCTGACTTAACTTTTTTATTTAACAGCATCTATTAAAATTTGGGTATTTTATATTTTTTATTTAGCAGGATCTATTAAAATATAGGTAAGGCAGGAAGTTAGTGGGCTTCCAGAGAGGTATTGTGGTGAATCATATAGACAATCGATATGTTAGTATTTGCGTGTCATCTTTATGTATTAATTGATCATAATTACTATAACTCATCCTACAGAAAAGCTATCTATGTGGTTGCTAAGAGTCAACATCAACTTGAAGGCACAAAATCAAAAGACCACTTACTGTAACAATTCTATTGTAATTCCAATAGTTATACTATAATTATCATTGATAATTACTATAAAAACATAGCAATTGATAATGCAGTTTGTAACAAAACGGATATTTGGCAAACACCACATACCTGTATATTTCAAACCCACCAACACACTGAGACAGAGGCTTGTACACCCCAAAGATCAAACTCCAAAACACGAGAAAAGCAATGTAGTTTATGCAATCCAGTGCAGTGAGAAGTGCTCTGAACTATACATTGGAGAAACCAAACAACCTTTGTACAGGAGGATGGCCCAACACAGGAGAAGTAACACCACAGGACCAGAGTCAGCAGTTTATCTTCATCTAAAGGAAAAAGGACACTCATTTGAGGACATTAATGTTCACATTTTAGACAGAGAAGATAGGTGGTTTGAGAGAGGGGTCAAGGAATCCATTTATGCCAACTTGGAAAATCCTTCCTTGAATAGAGGTGGGGGCCTCAGGCACAATCTTTCCCCTATTTTCCTCCCTGCTTTGTCTTCTGTGCCTAGGAAGATTAAGACCATTTCGCAAGCTCAACAGCAGCATGGTAATCTTAATGATCCTCCTTTAGATGACAAAGGGACTTAGAAATAACATCTCGAAATAACCATGACCTAGCCCCAGGTGCAAGGTCACACAGTCACCTAGAAACATATTTAAGGATTCCCTTACTAACTTTGCTCAGACTGAAGAAGCTCCTTGGATAAGGAGCGAAACATTTCCACTGAGAAAATAGAAATCCAGTTGACATGATTCAAGCTACAGACAATTCCACCTGGATGACTGAGAACCTTCATAGGCAGTTTGTAACACAAATAATATCTTCAGTATATGAATGGAAAATGACTAGGAAAATTCTACAAATGAGGGGGGGGGGGAAGAAGCCAGAGGCCCTAAAGTTGCAAAGAGAAAAATCACAGGTCAGCTGTTGAGACATGATAGCTCAAAGCTAGGACAAGTTAACAAAAATACACAGAAACTCCAAACTGTAAAACAGCAGAGATGATGTGAAGCTTACTGTCACAAACCTGGAATCCTAGACACATACTGATTTCCAGAACTAGCCTCTAGACAAGTGAGGGAACAGAACAGAAGTAAGACGGCCTTCACAATTGTTCCCTGCAAAAGTTAGGCACCCTGTTCAAATTATGTGTTTCAATGAATCCTTAAATGAACAGAAAATAACACAGCCCCTGCATGGTACAAAGTTAAACACATATTTCTGCAAATCTGAATGCATATTTTACATGCAATTGTTTACAAATTCAAGATAAGAAAACAGTGGATACAGCATGTGCTATATTCAGGCACCCTTACAGTCAGTCCTTTATAACACCTCTTTGGCTGAAATAACAGCTTCCAAACATTTCCTATAGCCAGATAAGAATCTTTCTAGTATTCTTTCCTACTCTTCCTTGCAGATTTATTCTAGTTCAGAAATATTATTAGGATTTCGTCCATGCACTGCATGTTTGAGATCTCCCTACACAGTTTCAGCAGATCGCTGTTGTATAAGCCAAGCTGTATTGTGGACCAGTTGACTTTTTTTAGCAGATTGTTTCCAATGATTTGTGGGTTCTGTTTTGAAGATATGACCACTTTTCAAACAGTTCTAGCAGAGATGTTTTTTGTGGGGTAGGTGGGGTCTTCAAGCTAATGACCCAGAGTCAATAAAGAAACTGAAGCTAAAAAGAGGGATATTTTAGCAAGACAGCAATCCAAAACATACCTCCAAGTCAATAGGAAAGAAAGATAAAGGTGGCATTGCCTTTCTTTTCTTCTTTACTTATCACTGTAAAATGGAGTTCCAAGATTGGACTGACTTATAAGAATTGTTAGGCCTGTGAAAATCTTTTCAAAGAGGTGTTCTCCAATGCAAAGAACTATCTACAAAGCACCTCTTTTCAAGTAATTAAAGGAGCCGGATCTTTGTGGGGTTGCCACAGAAGACCCCCCCATCTGTCACTGCAAATCTTTTTGAAGACATAACAAATATTTCCACAATGAGACAGACTGCATTAATCATAACATGGTGCTAATTTTTGTTTAATGTGATATGATGTAATGGTATGTGACAAAGACCTTGAGAGATGGGACGAAGAGATGCTGCCTAGGGAACGGTCAGATAAGAGTCCCCTATTCGGGGAGATGGGCGGGGATAAATTTAAATAAATAAAATACAGCTTATCCCGCAGCTGGATAGTGGATGGGGCAAGAGGCTCAGAAGAGACCTCCCTAGTTTCTCGGGCTGTTAAGGAGATGGCGGAAGAATTGTACTTTCAGACTTGCAAGGTTCTGTTAATGTAGCTTTACAGTAAAGTAGAATTAGCTTATCTGATCGTGTTTCCTGTCTGGTCTACCTGGTAAGGCTAACATGTGCAGATAGGGATCAGGGAACAAATTTTAGGTTGTTTTAAGCAGGAAACCACCATTTGAAAAACATAATTGGTTGCTAGCTTACTGAATGCAACTGCAGATTTGCATGATGTATGTATAGGAGTATGTGATTTGCTTATAGTTTCCTTGCTTAGTCCTCTTCTGTGTTGGTACTCTGCCCAAGCCTTTAATCAATTCACCAAAGTGAAAAGTAAGGGCAGTTGAAGGAGGAGGGAAAGGAAGCCAGAACTGAACAAACAAGCCAAGAATACTTTGCTCATCTACATGACAGTCTTGCTTCTAGCTTGTTCAACAAAATGGCTTAAACAAACCACTGCTTAGCATGATGTAAAGATTGTACCATACCTGAATACAGAAGGAGCTTTTCGCTTTCAAGCTCCAAAAGGTGTGGTCAGAGTACCCTGGAAAACCTTTTTCTGATGGCCCTTTACCAATTAACTTTTCTAAAGCAGGATGGCCTGCTATTGGATCAGAGGTTATTTAATATAATGTCTGACCAATAATTGAATTAAGCATCTCAAAATATTTTAAACATCCCTACAAAACCATAACCCTGACCTTTATTTATTTATTGATTTATTTAATCTATTTATTACTACAACTTGTATGCTGTTCCATTCCAGATATTCTGAATGGCTTACAGTATTAATATAAGGTAATTTAAAAAATCAATTAATACAATTATAATCAATCTGATACAGTACCATTTGGGGGTAACATGATCTAACTTGACCGCAAATCCTTTCTGAAGTGCCTTATTTTTATAGCTCTCCAAAGATGTAGTAAGGGGAGGTGGTCCAAATATCCAGGGTAAGCTTTGGTAGTTGGACTCTCAGCAAGCTTCCTCTCCCAGATCTTACTGGATGGACAGATTCAAATTGGAGAAGGTGGTCACAGAGATAGCCAGTCCTGAGTCATGTAGGGCTTTAAAGGGGAGAACCAACACATTGAATTGCACGGAGGAGCTAACTTAAGACAGCTATAACATCAGCTTTTCATCATCCAAATTGGTATGTTCATCACCTTGAGTTATTTATAAAAATAATAAAAGCGGGATAAAAAATGTAAAAAAAAATCTAAGACTGCAATCTTCAAAAGTTCATTTCAAAAATAGAGGCCTACACCTCTGCATTGCAGTCTGCATCCTCCCCCTCAACTGCTTTGGGGGAATAGGCAGGAGAAATATTTTTGGAAAATGGACACAGAAGAGAAAATTAACAGACCAAACAGCAAAGTTTCCATCTGGATGAAAACCTCTTATCAATTTTAAGGAAACATCATTGTATTTTTATCAGTGTTTTAATGTCCTTAGCCTTCCCCAACAAGGGGCCCAAATTCCCAGCAGGAAGCACTACCAGCAGGTTGAAAAAGATCATGTAACACTCATCCCCATAATCAAGATGCTGAAAGGCCTGGGGGCAGAGTTCATTTAAGACCCCAGATCGTTTGCCAATGTAGGGTTCCCTATATTCCCATTTTTTTGTAGGCACTGGAATCGATAGCCTGATAAATGCAAACACCCAAAATATTGAAATAACTATTGAGTTTATAATTAAATTGATTAGGTATTCAAATCCTATAGAGCAGGGGTGGGGAACCTTTTTTCTGCCAAGGGCCATTTGGATATTTATAACTGGGGACCGGGGTGGGTGGGGGCGGGGCTTCTGGGATTTCTGCGGACCGGGGGCCGGAGTTTGCGGGCGGGAGGCAATCACAAGCACTGGGGGGCGGGGTTTGCTGGCGAGAGCCAATCGCGTGGAAGGGGCAGGGTTTGCGGGTGGGAGCCCCGCGGGCCTTAGGCAGGAGCCCCGCGGGCCTTATACGGCCCGCAGGCCTGACATTGCCCACCCCTGATTTAGGCCATCAAGTCCAATTTCCCTGCTTAGTGTTGAAATTCAAATTAAAATATCCCAGACAGATGGCTGAGTAAATTCTCCTTGAACACATCCAATGAAGGGAAACCCACTGGGTTCCACTGTTATTGCTCTTCCGGGTTTTTGCGCGCTGCCGCAAAGGCGGCACTTCCGGGTTTTCCCGCGGCGACACACCAACAGCGGTTGGTGTGTTCCCGCGGGAAAACTTTGGAAAGCTCTGTCCTATTTGAAGGGCAGTACATAAAACCAACAAATAAATAAATAAAATAACATACTTTGGATGAGCCTTTCCTACCCTGAATGTGGGACCTGGGCAACTGCCTGAATTAAGTTTCCCCAAGGTGAGAGAGCCCATCTTGAATGTTTAGTGACCAATCCAAACATATACAAATGCCTTTTTAAATGAGCTGGAAGCAAGAATAAAAATGGGTAAACACTCAACAGAGTTACTTCCCATACATTTTCCCCATTTAGAAGGCATTTTATTTGCAAGGAATACAGCTCCCATCTCTGGATGGAAAGAACAAGGCAACTACTAGTCCAGTTTTATAGAATTCAGTGGAAATTTACATTGTTTAGGAGAAAGCTCTTTATATAATTTATTAGGGCTGGAAGCAGGTAAAATTCAAAGGGGAAAAGGTCCTGTGGCAAAAAGTTGCATATGTCAACAACTCCTTAAATCAAAGGGACTTTTTCTGGGACTGCCCTGCAGACACACAATTCCAGGTGTTCTAAGGAGTTTCCAACAGGTGCTACCTGCCCTCTGTGCTCTGCAGCCACTTTCCCCCTTCAAACCTGAAATACTAAACAGCCTTCTTATTTGTTTTAGAAATCTCGGGATCTCTGAACAAGGAAGCATATCTTGTGAATGAGGGTATGAGATGCTGGCAAAGCTTTCAACCCCTCACTCCAAAGATAAGTAATAATCCTTGGCAAATGGAAGCTCGGTTTGGATTCTTTCCGTGGCCCACCGCCAAAGTGGCAGTGCTTTGTTAAATTTAAATAGCTGCCCTGTAAAGCTGAAAGTGACGGAATCTACCCAAGGCTGTCTAATAACATAACCACGGCTTTGACTGCATGTGAAGGTTGTCCCTAATGTTGTTCTCTCCAAGCTGCCAGTAGAAGTCAGGAACTGAAGCTGCAATAAGTGAAGCCATTTTAGAATCTTCCATTAAGGGGCACAGAGCATTTTACAAAGAAGCAGTAAAGTGTTTAATCAATGTATTGTCGAAGGCTTTCACGGCCGGAGTTCAATGGCTGTTGTGGGTCTTCCGGGCTGTGTGGCCGTGTTCTGGAAGTTGTGGTTCCTAACGTTTCGCCAGCATCTGTGGCCAGCATCTTCAGAGGGCAGGAGCACAGATAGAAGCAAAATCTCTGTGCCCAGGTAGAGTGGCAATGTTCTATTTATAGAGCTAAATTATAGGAGATTAGGTGGGGGTTTTTGTTGTGTTGAAATGTTAACGAAAGTGTAGTAGTGTAGTGGCTTTATACTGGACAACACCAAAAGCCACTACACCAGATTATACAGAGAAGCCATTGAAATTCACAAACACCAGCACAGTTACAATAAAAAAGAAGAAAGTTTAAAAATTAGCAAAACCTGGCTACCAGTCCTGAAAAACACAGCCTGCAAAAGGTCAACGAACTCAGTCCAACCACCAGGACATGGGAATACTTCTCACAATGAACATGCTAATCACGCTCATCAGCCACTCGTTAACATTTCAACACAACAAGAAACCCCACCTAATCTCCTATAATTTAGCTCTATAAATAGAACATTGCCACTCTACCTGGGCACAGAGATTTTGCTTCTATCTGTGCTCCTGCCCTCTGAAGATGCTGGCCACAGATGCTGGCGAAACGTTAGGAACCACAACTTCCAGAACACGGCCACACAGCCCGGAAGACCCACAACAGCCATTGTTTAATCAATACTTGTTTGGGTACATCCATGCATATCCAAAGGATATGTTTGAATTTCCTCAAATCAGTGCTCCACGGCTGTGCCAGATTCAACCTCGAAGTATTGGGACAGCTTCCACCTTCCGCACTAGCTTTCAAAAATGCTTTGAAAATCCATTGTTCCAGTTGGCTTTTAACCAAAATAATTTTGCTAATGATTTCTCTATACCAGATTGAGGCTGAGTTGAATAACATGTTCCCAATGTTATGGCCACCAGATGTCTTGAGACTTCAACTCCCTGAATTCCTTCTACAAATTCCAAACCTCCAATTTGTCACTTTCCTTTTTGAACTGCAGTGCCCAGAACTGGACACACTACTCCAAATCAGGTCTGGCTTTGGAGACTTGAATTTGTGTAAATTACCTAAGTTCTCATACCATTCCTTGTCTATCCTAAGTCCTCATCAATATTTTTTATTATTTGATTCTATACATACATCATACCTACCTACCTACCTACCTACCATGCTATTCCCTTCTGGGGTAAGCAGAGTTATGCAAAATGGAGACAAGCAATAAGAAATAATAATAAAGAAATTACAGTTAATGACCATTTGTTCAGTGACTATTCGGAGTTACGATGGCGGTAGATATGTATGATGTATGTATAGAATCAAATAATAAAAAGTAAAGTCTTATTATAGGCTTTATTACCGATTTTATTTTTTAAACAAAGCTGTCCAATTCAAGATTTGGAATAACAGCATAGCTGTTAGAAGTTCCATTACAGGTAGTCCTCATTTAGCGACCACAATTGGAGCTGGCAACTCAGTCGTTAAGTGAAGTGGCCACTAAGTGAAATTGCGACTGTGCTTATGATCTTACTTCAGCTTTTCTTTGCTTTACAGACCTGCGAAGGTTGTAAATGGGAGGATTGGTTGTAAAGTTACTTTTTCATCACCGTCATAACTGCAGTCACTAAATGAGGCAGTTGCTAAACTAGGACTACCTATATTGATTTAGGGCTATTTCTGAAAACTGATGTACCCAAAAATTGTAGACAAAAGGATAGTCCATGCTTTTGGTAAATTTCAAAGTGTCTGTGCTCAATTAGGAAGCTTTGTCTTATTCTGAAAGAAGATAATATCCTGCGTCTAGTTTTTCCCTGTGCTCCACACTTGCTGCATAAAGCTGCATATAGACTGCTGGCATTGTCGACCTGTTTCTCTAGTGCAGAGCTTTCCAAACTGTGTGTGGCGACACAAAAGTGTGTCGCCACACACAGTCTGGTGTGTCGCTACACAACCTGGAAGCGCTGATCATCATCAGCACTTCCGGGTTTTCCCGTGGCGACACACCAACGGTGGCACGCAAAAACCTGAAAGCGGCAGCAGCGCTTCCGGGTTTTTGCGCGCTGCCGCAACGGCGGCACTTCCGGGTTCTCCCGCGGCCACACACCAACGGCGGTTGGTGTGTCGCCACGGGAAAACTTT
The DNA here is from genome assembly GCA_023362775.1 of Charina bottae. Lineage (NCBI taxonomy): Eukaryota > Metazoa > Chordata > Lepidosauria > Squamata > Charinaidae > Charina > Charina bottae. The sequence goes on from JALMGJ010000004.1 coordinate 112,269,152, forward strand.
GGAAAGCCCTGCTCTAGTGCCTTCCGTGACCTTGGCTGATCCTGAAAACGTAGGAGCATCAGACCTGGTTAGTACTTATATGGGAAGCTTTCCAGAAATAACAGGGGTGGAGGTTAGGCTGGGAAGTCGAAAAAATAACCTGGAAGGCAGTGATAAACCAGTTCCATATTGTCATCAAGAAAACTTCATGGACATGTCCAAGGAGTCAGCAGGAATCAATTACCTTTTTTCCATGATCCTTATTTGGTGAAATCTAATATCCTGTTTTCCATCTTTAATCTCTCTCTTTTCCTCTCTGAATATTAGGCCACTAACACTATACTTTGGGATTATTTAGGAAACTATACAGTGATAGAATGTTCCAAATTTCTTCCACATCCTAACTCCTTAATATTATACATTGCCATTCTTCTACGTAAGAACTGTTGAAGCCATTAATGAGAAACATCGCTCCTTTTTAAGCTTTTGAAAGAAAACATATGGCCAAAAGTGGAAAATTAATTCTGGACTAGCTAGATATTAGACCAATCCACCATGGCAATTTGGATATGCTTATCTTTCAATCTCCTATATAGTAATAAATATTTTACTACCAATAAGTATCTTCTTATATTTAAACAAAACTATCAGTTCACATTATTTTCCAACTTCTCTTGTCAAAAAATCTTAGTCCTGTAATATTTTTAGCCAAAGTTCAATCCTACTTCCCTCCCTATTTTTGCACATATTCTCCCTTTATCAGCTCGCAAATAACATTCTCAAAAGAATTGCTGTTCCACTGTAGGAACTAAGTGTTCCTACACAGCTTGAGAAAACATTTTGAAAAAGTTAAAATATAAATATTGTTCTTTCCAATTTATCAGAGGTAAAGAGTACCAAGCTGATTACTACTTCAATTAACTTTACTTACCACCAAAAAATTTTTTCAATGAGGTAGGTAGAGTGAGCAAGTCTGAAATGGGTTATTCTGACCTTACCAAAAATGTGCCAAAGATGTTCCTGTTATTCCTGAATTTTTCAGAACTTGAAATAGCCCTGATATAAATTCAAGCCATTTTGAGCTTAGAACAATTCTGGAATAGTCAGAACAGTACTGGAACATTTCCAGTAATGTCAGAACAGCTATTTTGGAATCAGAACAGCATATGGGCTTGAAACAAGATTGTCTGAAATCTTTGATTGAAAAAATGAAACAGCAAAACCATTGGTCAAAAACCAAAACCACTGGTCAAAATAACGTACATTCTAGCAAGAATTCTCTGCAATTACTGACGATGTACAACCTGAAATTTAAAAGCTGGCTACTACTGCAGCAAACTAAGTTTCTTTTTGTTTTGTAAAACAGACAAAACATTTTTAAATTATTTTGATCAGACTGCATGCCCAACATATGAGCCAATAATTCTTCTTCCATAAAATACAACATCAACTCCTACTCTTTCTTTCCTTTCCTTGTCATAGTCCAAGAAACTGTTTTTCATCAGATATTTAAATGTTATGCTAATATGTAACTCTGCCTTTGTTGGGTTTTCTCTACTTAACGTTTCCATTAGTTTTTGTCTAATTCACTTCTTATGTATTCCTCCTACATATTGCTCTGCACATTCCATCTTGCCCCACTTAATGCATAATGAAAAGGCTAGAGGCCTTTGCATTACTGTATTTATTTCTAATCATTTCCCATGCATTTTTTAAAAGAATATATAATAGAATTAGAGAATTAGGACCATTTAGGCCAGGGTTGGGGAACCTTTTTTCTGCCAAGGGCCATTTGGATATTTATAACTGGGGACCGGGGGGGGGAGTTTCTGGGATTTCCGCGGACCGGGGGCCGGAGTTTGCGGGCGGGAGCCAATTGCGTGGAAGGGGTGGGGTTTGCGGGCGGGAGCCCCGCGGGCCTTAGGCAGGAGCCCCGCAGGCCTTATACGGCCCACAGGCCTGACATTGCCCACCCCTGATTTAGGCCATCGTCCAATTTCCCTGCTTCGTGTTGAAATTCAAATTAAAATATCCCAGACAGATGGCTGAGTAAATTCTCCTTGAACACATCCAATGAAGGGAAACCCACTGGGTTCCACTGTTATTGCTCTTACTAAATGTTTTTTATAACATTCAATCAGAATTTATCTTCTTGTAATTTATGTCTACAGAATAATTCCATGTTCTGTACTCTGGAACAAGAGAAACGGGCCTTGAACTTCTATATGACATGCCTTCAAGCATTTGAATTAATTAATTAATTCATTAAATTTCTAGGCTGCCCAACTCTGCCCAATAGAGAATTACTCTGGGCAGTCAAGCAATGAAAAAAAAAAAACAGTATTGGATAAATCAGGGAAGCCAGTACAGCAGCACCAAACCAAACTGCTCCCTACAGTTCAATTTCAGCCACAAGGTGTCACATCCAAATCAGCAGTGCAGAGCCTCTGAAAGCCATCAAGGCTTGCTGAATGACAACTGCCACCCCCCAGCCCTGCCCTGAAACCCAGGCAGGCACAGCTCAGGCAGGGGAATCCTGCCCTCTGTGCCCACCCAGGTCTCAGTTATAAATGCCAGCTTGGTTGATTCATCCACAATCAAATCATAGATGAGGCTAGAGTGATTACCTGTGATTTAACAGCAGCAACTGAAGACCAGTGCGACTGAGGATCCAGTAATAGGGGTGAACACTGAGGGTTGGCAGGTAGAATTAATCTCAACCACCAAATCCATTAACTCCACGAGTGGCTTGGCCTCAGATTCCAGCCATCTCCCTCTGCCTATCAATAGGCTGATGAAAGCACCCACCCTCACCCGTCACCCTATCTCCACCTCCCCCACCGACCCACCTCCACCTTCCCAGGCCACAGGAGCCATCTGTCCATTTCCAAATATCCCTCTAAGCAACAGCAACCCCCAGATGATCTTGCTCCTGGCACTCACCACCATCAGGAATCAGGCAAGAGCCACCAACCACACATAAAACACACCCACTCCACACAATACCCAAACTACCCAATTTTCAATCTGATTTTCAAGCCAGCTATATATTCACTTAATAGTCAAGTCACCTAGCCTACATTTAATTAGCTTGCTAATCATGAGTATTTTGTGAAATGTTATGTTATATCTACAGCATTCCCACAATCTATTAAGGAAATTATCCAATCAAAACATGAGATAAGGTTAGTTTGACAAGATTTGCTCTTGTCAAATCCATGCTGATTTATGGTAATTATATTTTTCAAGGTGCTTACAGATTAATTTCCTTATAATCTACTCTAGATTCTATCTAGGTATCTTCCAGTGTTTTATTTTTAGCTGTACAAACTAATCTGAATAATATTAATGTCTTCAATAAAGATAACTAACCTTCGCCCTATATTAGGGCACTTAAGTTCCATTTACACATACTGACAGTGTCAACACATTGTGAAAGTAATGGCCCTCTCAGAAGGCTGAATATCAAAAGCATGATACTAAGATAGCATCCGGCTGAACCATAGGAACAGAAGCCTTTACATGTTTCTAAAGTAGAACTGTTTATTAGCCATTATGCATCTAATTTTTCATAATATAAATAGGAGCCTTTACATATTGTTAAAGTAGAATTGCTCACATTTCTCTAACATTTTTCAAATATGTTCAAGAAGTAATTCAAAACTTCTTCCTAGATATGGATCTAGTTTGGATTGGGGTGTAGATGAGAAACCTGCACCTGGAACTAGACCCCAAGAATCTGCTCTACAAGGTGTAGACATGGGTGCTACATCTAAGGACTTTGATCAGATGTCTGCTTAATCATGGCTTGCACTTACCTTACTTGGAATGTGAACGGGGCAAATGCACCGCACAAAAGAAAAAACTTTTTTCATTTATTTGAAGAAATTAAACCATGATGTGATATGCTTACAGGAGACTCATATAAGGAAAAAAGATATTAAATATTTGATGAATAAAAATTTGGGAGAGGAATTTATTTCAGCAGGTTTGAAGAAGATAAATGGACTTGTAGTGTATGTTAAACCACAACTGAAACCACGTTTATTGCTTCATGACGAACATGGCAGATATGTAGCAGTGGAAGTCGAGCTTAATGGACTTAAATCTATTGTTGTGGGGATATATGTACCAAATGAGGATAAAAATAATTTTTTTAGACATCTTCTGAATGGTCGTCTTTTTCATATCAAAGCTGGTGTCTACCAGGAGATTGGAATGGTGTAACCTCCCCACAATTGGACAGGACATCTCAAAAGGAAATTAAGCTTAAACAAGGAAGACTCCCATAGTCGTTTTTTGACATGATAGACAATCTGGCATTAGTAGATTCCTGGCGACACAAAAATGGATTGGCAAGGGAATATACTTTTTACTCAGAAAGACATAAATCCTTTTCAAGAATTGACATGATATGGATTTCAAATAATTTAGCTAATACAATTTGTAAGGTTGATATTTTACCAAAGACTTTCTCTGATCACAATCCAGTAAGTTTGAAAATAAAGAGATCTTCTATGGCTTTTATGTATTATTATTCAAAAGATTCTCAAGTTGGACTTACAATTGAAACTGGAGCTGTTTCTCTTGGGTTTGATGGACCAACAGCTTGAGAAGCAACATAGAACTCTGTTCTTATATATGATAACAGCAGCAAGACTCTTATATGCTCAAAGATGGAAGGATGCACAAATTCCCTCAATGGAGGACTGGATGATTAAGTTAATGGAACTGGCCCAAATGGCTAAACTGACAGCATTGATAAGAGAAAATACTGTAACTGGATTTGTTTCTATTTGGAAGCCGCTTTTGGACTATTTGCTTGTAGCAGAAAAAAATGAAGTTCTGATTTTGGGTTTTGATGATTAAATGGTTTGATTTTAGAGAAATAATGTTACTAAATGTTTAATTAATAGCAAGAGGTTAACTTTTATGTGCTTTTATATCTGTGTTGGAGAAGGTCGGACGTCACCTGTCTTTTATGTTTTTCTGTCTATTCTTGCACTGTTTTAGTTTCTTTTTTTCTTTTTTGGACTTGTGTTCTATCTGTTCTATATTCTGTATTTTGTGTTTTAATTATATCTTGAAAATTAATAAAGCTTTATAAAAAAAGAAGTAATTCAAAACTGAATTCAATTAAAAACCTTAACATTTAACATGCCCATCTCTACTGAGGAAAAACTGGGCTTCGGAATACCAAACACAAGTTATTACACTGGTATCAACACAGTTCTTCTTGACTTGCAATACGGCTGCCAGATATCTTCCATTAAATATCTTTAATTTTTGACAATTAAATCAAAATAGCAAAATCTCAGATGAAACATTCTTCACTGTTGTGATACAATACAAAAAGAAGCCTAGGACAAATCTTACTATTTCCCCATCTCCCCAGAATGAGGAATATAAATTCTTCACTTGATCATCTTACTCAAAAACACTAAAACGTCTGAGCATTACAGGTCACAATATTTCAGCTCTTCCTTCCACATTCCCTAACATCTGATGATATGGAAGGAATGGGGTCACAATATTCTTTTAATCACTTGCATACAGTTGCCTCTATTTTATGCTTGGACATTAGTTCAAATGTGAGAGTCCAACGTTGATCAATGCCACCACATCTCTCACTCACCACTCTCAAGGATTTGGAAATAGAGCAGGGGATATCTATTTTGGGCTTCTGTCCCTTTTTGATATGTAGCCAGTAACAGTTTGAAATAAGTTCCAAGAGCCCCAGGAACTGGATGGCTGACCAATCTATATTCTGGTATCTGCAAGTCTTTCTGAACTAGCTCTGGATTCTAAAGTCATTATTATTTGCATTTAAGCTTCTCAAGATAGAATTAGTGCTAACAGTCTGTCCAATTCTGTGGAAATAATCTACTCCATTTTAATTGGGAAAAAAGCATAGTCACAAACAACATGGGTTTCAGTACTATGGGGAAAAAAACAGAATCATACTTTCACCTATTTGAAGAATAAACTCCCCAGCTGTAAAACTAAATAATTTCCATATCCTTAATAGAACTTTTATAAGGGGAAGAATGGAAATACCTTAGCAATCCTTGAACAATAATAAGTTATAAGTATCAAATGTATCCAGCTGACTGTTAAAAGTGAACCACTGTATTTTTATCATCTCATTTTCAATGACAGCATGCATAACTATCCATTGACAATCTCACACGTTAATTATAAAACCACCATCAGAAGAATCAACAAACCCAAATCTGTTTATCAAACCTTCAGGTTCTTCCTACCTGATACCCAGGCTATATTTTACTTCCCTCAAATGCAAAATCAAAATATTTTAGGGTCCTGTTATTTCAAAAAAGAAAGAAAGAAAAGGAAATATAAAAAGAAGGAAAAGGACAAATGGGATTTTAGAGAAATAAAAAAGACTGCTGAGATTTTGCTAGTACAAAACTGATTTTGTTTGTAATGTCTTTCCTTTCTCTCTTTGTTCTAACCTTAGCTGTCAACTTACATAAAATCATCATTTGATAACATAGTCAAGTAATTCTAAGTCACATATCTTTTACAAGCTCAGTATTGTGATAGACTTGGAAAGACTATTTAAATAATCACATTTCCCTTATTATAGGAAAATGAAGTCAGTTAACCACTGTAATCTAACAGCAAAATATCCAAGAGATCCACTCCTTTTCAGATGTGGGGATGATACTGATGTAAACAATTCTTGGGAATATTATTACCTGGATTTCCAAATCAAAAAATAACTGCCAATTGCTAATGAGTAAATGTCACCAGAAAGATCAGGAGGAGATTGGGAGGAGGATACGGGGGACAGTTTGGAAATGGGAAGGAGAATATGAAATTGTCCCTGCAGTTATACTAATTTCAGACATGTTTCTGCAACATTTATGTAGACCAGGATTATCTTAGAAACAAGATACTGACCATTTCCCAACTAAAGAAATGGTAACAAACATGACAACCAAAGTGTTGGGCTGGCTACCAAAGGCTACTAAGATTTGTATCCCTTTTAGAAAAATCTTCCCAACCAAGTAAGTCTTGCAAATGCCTAACATACTGTATGTGTTAATGTATTTGGGAGCAAGGTCCAAGTATCTAAGAGTGTAAGAGGGCTGTATCTATATTTCATTATTGGTCTCTAGCAACTGACATTTAAGTATGCTGCCTGTGATTCTGGAAGTAGTAATGAGCTGAATTCTCATTTCAAATAGTTAACTAAATCAAGAAAACTTCCTCCAGTTCCTCAGTGACATGCTTGGTCACAATCAAAGCACTTATATACACTTTCCTACAACTCTCAGCACCAGTCCTTTAGCTGACAAACATAAAAGTCACATGAAGGTAATCTGCATGTTTAAAAGCAAATTGAGTTAGTATCTTGACAGTCTGGATAAAAAAATCAACTGAAAACTCTTTTCAGTGAATTATGAGTAGCTAGCATTTGAATAATGTTCATTTCAAGGTCAACTCACAAAAATTATTTAAAATACATTGCACTTTTAAAACCTACAAAATTAATTAAGCAACTTGTTCCCACCATGGCAACTTATTAAATGAGTTGTCAACATTAGAAAATGTATTTGCTGATGAAAGTGTGAGTATGCCAATGTGTATATTAAGACTAAAATTAGAAGTTTTTGATTGAGCTAGTGTTGACATAAAATAATATACTTCTCCAAGAAATGACAGGGCTTTTGGGAAGCTGACAATATCAGAGCATCAAGCTGTTGGTCAACAAGAAGAGAAAATATCGATACTAGATTTCCCAATCTGACAGTCTCTAATTATACTGGGCAACAAGTCACATAATTCCCAGATGTGTTGGGTGGGCAATGGTGACAATGGTAGTCTAACGCATCTGGAGAGTGATAAATTGGGGGATGCTGTATTAATACATACAATCAAAGTAACTCAATCCGTGCCACCCAGATATCAACCAATAAAAAAACCAAAGTCTATTCAATCAGGTGTCTAAACCAGTAAGAGCTTCATAGCAATAAACTGATTAACACGACCAGCTACCCCAAACTCATATATGAGCAACAGAAAAGCCCTGCTAGATCAGGCCATAGACTTAATAGTCTGGTATTTTGTGTCATGCAATGGCCAATCACATATATTCAGGAAGCCAGACATGATGGTAATAACCCACTTCCAGAAGGAGGAGGCTGGCTGTTAACATTAAAAAAAAATCCTTACCAATGCTGATTTCTCTTCTGATTCTAAGCCAAAGACATTTCGCCGTTTTACAATCAACACATCCTTAGAGGCGGCATCATCATCATCATCATCATCATCTTCAAAAAAGTTTAGGCTTTCAGGTTTTGATTCGTGGACTGTTGCAGGCTCTTCTAACTCAGACAGACTCTGTAATGCATCCTCCTCAGGACTGCTTTTCCCAGAAAGGCCTTCTGTCTCCTTTTGTCCCAACATGTCTGCTCTACAGAAAATTCTCCTGCATTTTTCTAAGTCTTCATCACTTAAAGAAAACTGTGTGTCTTCAGTGTGCTCAGTCCCCTCTTTTTCAGGCCCCTTTGTATGCATTTTCTTCTGGAGAAATCGTACACGAGGGGCCACTGCAAGCCCGAGAGAGCTACAAAACAGAAAAGCATCAAGTATCAGAACAGGGTCTCTGCTCTAACTTTAAATGCTGCCCATTAAAGTTCATAAAAATCTGTTTGCACGGGATTATTTTGCAAGAGAACAAATGTCTAGCAGCTGGGAGCAGTTCCTAACATCTGGGTAGGCCGGAACACAACACACAGAGTAGTAACACAACAGAGGTAGGCGTCAAAGCAGGGCTGTGTTTTTCCACCTTACTGGGGAGGTTAGAGAGACATCCTTTGTATTTTAAAATGGGCTGAGCCTATTTTAGGACTTATGTTACAGTTTTCGTGTGCTTCCTGCCTTTTGCAGATCTTTGATCATAAAATAAAGAGTTTTTAAAAATGAAGTGTTTCCTGCCTCAAAGGGATTGAAAATCACACTGCCGCTTTTCATCAACTGTACCCTGAGATTCAGCAGTGTGGTTTGAGGAGGCTGCAAATTAGGATGTTGGGGGCCACAAGCTGCCCATTCTTATTTTATAGAAAGCCAGGATTTCTTCACTGCATGTGGCACTCTTCAACTGTTCCAGTGCTCACAAGCTGGCTTCAGTCTTTAAATGTTGGATTGAGAGAGCTCTCCTGTTCCACCAGAGTCATCAAAGTTGTAGTGACTGACCATATGCATTGATATTCAATGTATGGGCATATTTTTTTTGTTATTTTATCATTTATGAACAAAATAAAGATATATAGGTCTAATGAACTTATAAGTAAACTTTAAATGCAAGTCTTGAGAAGTTCAATAAATTAGGAAACCAACAGAAGAGCAAAAGAGCAACAGCTGATGACAGTAATAGTACAGGACACAAATATTACCGTACTCAGAAATCCACATCAAGGTCACATAATCCTCCTGACAATCCCCCAAAAGGGAAATTATACAAAATAGGTCCTCACACTTTATTTATTTAATGTTTATCCCTTTATTATTTTTATAAATAACTCAAGGCAGCAAACATAACCTAATACTCCTTCCTCCTCCTATTTTCCCCACAACCACCAACCTGTGAGGTGAGTTGGGCTGAGAGAGAGTGACTTGACATGTTTCCCATCATGTACAGCCTGGGTTTCCATACTGTATTAAGCTGTGTGGAATATTTGTTAGATTCTCATCCTGCCTTTACATACATGTATGCACATATGTAACTCATATATAACTTAAGTATGACTTACATTCATTAAGGCACAAAAGATGGCATAAAAACCTTAATTCCTGAGCTCATACAACACTCTAAAACAGAGCTTTCCAAACTTTTCATGTTGGTGACACACTTTTTAGACATGCATCATTTCACGACACACTCTTACAGCAGGGCATCATTTCGCGACACACTCTTACAGCAGGGCACAAAGCAGGCACTAGGACCTGCGCGGAATCACAGGAGGTTTGGAGGCAGCAAGGCGCAAGGCAGGCACTAGGACCTGCGCGGAATCACAGCAGGTTTGGAGGCAGCAGCAGCCACGACACACCCAGACACTGCAGCCGACACACTAACGTGTCCCGACACACAGTTTGGAAAGCTCTGCTCTAAAACCAAACAAACTGTAAGTTGGTTAAAGGCATTATCTTAATTGTGAGGATTATTCACACATCTGGCAAACTAAATTAACTCTGGCCAGCCAAACATCTGAATCCGTTGCAAACTACTTTTCTACTATTTTTTCTCCTCCATCATTCTTATCTTATAGATGGTTTTCCAATATGTCTTTATTTCAATAGCATCAGCCCAGCTTTTTGGCAATGCTGCTTCCTGAATGGCTGACAAAGCTGAAATATAATTAAAGTAAGTGCAATCAAACAAACCATTCTCAAATATAAAAAATAGCAGTCCATTTATAAAAGGGATGCATAACATTTTTGAAGTGATGTGCCATGGATTATACTCCAAAGGAACAGATGAGGACGAATGGGGGGAGGGGCTGAATGTGTACATAATTATAACTTAATTAAGCTTAATATGAATTTTCTTCCCATATTTAATTATTCCTTGCTGTCATATTCAAATTATAATTTAGTAGGAACTTTTGGTGGGACTCCAAAATCTTGCAGGGTGTACACATTCCAAAATTAAAGCAAAAACTTTAAACTTGCCCAAAGGACAAAAGAACTGATATGAGGCCATTCTTTCTGGGAAGGCCTTCTAAAGTTAGGTCTGTCTCTCCCTCTCTACAGTATCTGCTATCCATCTGATTTCTGAAGAAAGGAGTACACAAAAGAAAACTTTAAAGAATGGACACCTTTACAAGGAAGAAGTAATCCTTCAAAGCCAGCCATGCATAAAGGTGTCTATATCAGAAGTAGAGACTAATACATTTTGCCCTACATACCAATATCCCATGAAGCATTTTATGAAAACTTCACAATCACACACTGGGGGATGGGCTCTTTGAAGTTTTTTATATTGTGCTTTAGAATATACACACACACTTCTTGCTGAACCTGCCTTTAAAAGAAAAAAGACAATCCAAATCTTCTTTTTTCACATCCTGAACACTATTAGATTCAATAGCAATTTAAAAAGATCTTCTCCTTTCCTCTAGACCAGGGGTGGGGAACCTTTTTTCTGCCATTTAGATATTTATAACTGGGGACCGGGGGAGTGGGGGGGTGGGGTTTCTGGGATTTCCACGGACCGGGGGCCGGAGTTTGCGGGTGGAAGCCAATCACAAACACTGGGGGCGGGGTTTGCGGGCGGGAGCCAATCACATGGAAGGGGTGGGGTTTGCGGGCAGGAGCCCCGCGGGCCTTATATGGCCCGCAGGCCTGATGTTGCCCACCCCTGCTCTAGACAAAGAATCACGTAAATAGCCACCATTCTTTTAGAACTGCATTTAGTATTTCGTTTTGTATGAATGAGATGGAAATCAGTAAGAATCCCACAAGTCTAAGAAAATGCAAAATTGAGGCCATACAGTTCAGTTCTGTATTGTAGATCTGATGATGGTGTCTGTACTTTAATACATTGCCCACACCATATCTTTGGGGGAAAGAAGATAAAAGGAAGACATGGATGACCATAGCCAATACTTTTTAGCAAATTAAGCCAAGGAGATGAGTTTGGAATCATTTTTATATCCTTTTATCCCTCCGAGCAGACTTTCCTAAACCGGTGCTCTAGAGATGCACTGATCTTTAAGCCATTCCCAATTATGCTGTATGTAAATCAAAGGATCTGTACTTCAGCATCCCTAAAGGGGACCAGGTCTGCAAAACCAGCCCTAGAAAATAATGGTTAAAAGAATTAAAATACTGTAGTAGCATATGGGCAAAATACACCTGACAGTGATGGAACAATGAAAGACAAAGGAACATTTCACTTTTAATTAAATTGCCAGGTTTATTAATCTTTGGCACAAGAAAAGCATATGGCTGGCAGAATTCCACAGCAGTTTTCTTTGAAGTGAACATAATATAATATGACCTTGTCTGACATCTATCATGTTGAAAATTCTTAACAGAGGGATGGGATACTGATCAAAGGAAATTGTTGAAGGTCCAATGTTCAATTACCTGATATCTCTAAATAGGATTGGGATAGTGCCTCTCTCAATGAGCCACTGAAAATCAGTGCAGATTCAGACTTTCTACCCCCCAGGCCTTAATCAAGAGGGCTACAAAACACTCTTAAAGGGACGTGGTGGCTCAGCGGGTAAGATGCCAGGCTTGTCGATTGGAAGGTTGCAAGTTTGGAGGTTCGAATCCCTAGCCCTGCGTGACGGAGTGAGCTCCCGCACTCGCCACAACTCTTGCCAACCTAGCAATTCGAAAGCATGCAAATGCAAGTAGATTAATAGGTACCACTTCGGTGGGTAGGTAACAGCGTTCCGCATGTCTCATGCCGGCCACATGACCACGGAAGCGTCTTCGGACAACGCTGGCTCCAGCTAACAAACGGAGATGAGCACCGGCCCCTAGAGTCGGACACGACTGCACAAATGTGCGGGGAAAACCTTTACTTTACTTACAAATCACTCTAACCAGCCATTTACAATATGGCTCAAACCAATTACTACTGAAAGAAGTATAATCTGATTTTTTGAGAGCATAATACTACTACTATTACATTATCAAGCTTTACGTTCTTCCCAATTCCTTGAAAGCATCTTGTGTACAACTTCTGCACAAGTCTATATACACTGAAAAACACTGGGGATTGACAGTTTTGAACTAGAAGTATTGTTGATCTGAATGTTCTCAAATGTCAAACTCATTTGAACAGCAAAAGCCACCTAAGGTTTGACATTCCCAGGAGAGGGAATCTGGGATACCTCCTTCCATGAATACCTAATGTTGAGGGTCTAATGACATTTTCTTACTTTGATGAGGCACATTAATTAGTTATTGGTATAGTGATATACCAATATATTGGTATATCACTCACTCGCTGGATCGTCACCTTGTTGTGGTGAGTGGGCTTGTGTGTTCCCAATGAACCCTGTGAGCAAAGCCGTCGGGAGTCATGTACTCCTGGCAGGGTCACCCATGGCGGTAAGGTCCAGGGGGAGGAACCAGACAAAGAACGATCCAAGAAAGTCCTCAACGGCAGAACAGGCGGAAGATAACAAGGTGTATTGTTACAACGGCTGCGAAGGCGGATGAAGGCTGCAGCAGACAAAAGGTCACCAATCGTCATGGTATCCATGCCATTGGATTAGAGCCTTTTTCTGTGAAGGTTGTGTGCTGATCGTTGTGCACCGATCTCCACACATAAAACAAATTCACGCACAGGCGTCTTCCAACCACACCAAACCCAAAACAACCAAAAGTCCCATGGCGATTGACGAATGGCAACGGGGGCAGGACTGTGAAATCCGGAAGCTCCTAGTCATGGATCAGCACATGGGCGGTGGATACGGATTCAGTCGCCCTGACTCAAGGATCGAGGCAGTTGAGTAGTTCGGCAGCTGTATCCACGACTGAGCAGCCCTATTTAGGATCCACTCTGCTCACCCCATATGGGGAGGGGGCTAGAAAAGGTGCCCTAAACATAGTCTGCCTCATTTTCTCCCTGACTGGATTACCGCGACCAGTGGGGTCACCATCTAGCGGTCGTAAAAAACACATGAATTTTGGAACATGGAATATACGGACACTGCAAGACAATATGGATAGTGAACGACCTGAACGTAGGACTGCCATTATTGCAAGGGAGCTGAGACGTTTTAATATTGATATAGCAGCACTCCAAGAAACTCGAAGAGCAGGAGAAGGACAGTTGAAGGAAGAAAAAGGAGGTTATACCTTCTTTTGGAAAGGACTGCCTGAACAAGAACGACGAATACATGGGGTAGGCTTTGCTATCAAAAACGACATTGTGAAGCTCTTGTCAGAAGTTCCCACTGGGATTAACGAACGACTCTCAACTCTGCGAATAAAACTCGCCAAAAACCAACAGGCAACTATCCTAAGTGCTTACGCACCAACACTAGATGCAGATGAGGATATCAAGGAAAAATTTTATACCCAGCTGGACACCATCTTATCAGAGATACCAAAGGAGGATAAAATTATCCTCCTGGGCGATTTCAATGCAAGAGTTGGGCGTGATTTTGATTTGTGGCCAGGGATCATTGGGAAAGAAGGAGTTGACAACAGCAACACGAATGGAATCTTACTTCTGACTAAATGTGCAGAGCATAACCTTGTCATTACTAACACACTCTTTCGCCAGAAAAATAAATTTAAAACATCATGGAAGCACCCACGGTCGAAGCACTGGCATCTTTTAGATTATGTAATTGTCCGTGCTAGAGATCGCCGTGATGTACTTCTCACCAGAGCCATGACGAGCGCCGATGACTGCTGGACAGACCATCGATTAATTCGATCCACGATGGCCATAAAGATTGTCCCTCATCGTAGGCTCCAAGGAAGAAAACCAAGGCGTAAAATGAATACACTGGCCCTTCAAGATCCTATTAAACGAGCTTGCTTTCAATCAACTCTCAAGGAACATCTGCCTATGGAACTTCCTGAAAATGTTGAGGAACACTGGATTAAATTGAAGACTTCTATCATTTCAGCCTGTGAACAAACTATCGGATACCAGACTAAGAGACATCAGGACTGGTTTGATGAGAACGATAGTGAGATTGAACATATTATTGACAAGAAAAGGAAAGCCTTCCAGATATGGCAAAAAGATATTAACTGTGCCGTTAAGAAAAAAATCTACGCCAGTGCAAAGGCAGAAGTCCAAAGAAGAACTAGAGAACTTAAGAACATATGGTGGATAAAAAAAGCCCAAGAAACCCAACATTTTGCAGATGCTCATGATGCACGGGGCTTTTTTAATGCCATAAAGGCCATCTATGGACCAACAAACCATGGTACAAATCCCTTACGCTCAGTAGATGGTGCTAAACTTCTAAAGGACAAAGAGTCTATTGCACTGCGCTGGAAAGAGCATTACTGCAATCTCCTTAATCGTCACTCTACTGTGGCTGACGAAGTCTTCTTGCAAATCCCGCAAAAACAAATAAGAAATGAGCTTGCAGTACCCCCTAGTTTGGAGGAAGTCAGTAAAGCCACTAAACAAATGAAAAATAACAAAGCTAGTGGACCTGATGGGATTCCTGCTGAAGTCTTTAAAGAAGGCGGGCCTGAACTTACACAACAACTTCATAAGCTCATCGAAAAAATCTGGATGAGGGAGGAGATTCCAGCAGACTTTAGGGATGCCATAATTATCACTCTCTTTAAAAAGGGTGATAGAACAGACTGTGGAAACTACCGAGGCATCTCCCTTCTAGCCACAGCAGGCAAAATCCTGGCAAAGATCATCGCAAACCGTCTCCTATCTGTATCAGAAGACATCCTCCCTGAAACGCAAAATGGCTTCCGCCCTTCCAGAGGAACAGTGGATATGATCTTCACTGCACGACAGCTTCAAGAAAAATGCAAGGAGCAAAACCGCCCTCTGTACATGGCGTTTATTGATCTGACTAAAGCTTTTGATACTGTAAATCGTACTGCTCTCTGGACCATCCTTCTGAAAATCGGATGCCCTGATAAATTTGTGAACATCTTGCGGTTACTCCATGACGACATGATGGCAACAATCCTGAATAACAATGGCTCTCAAAGCGATCCATTTAAAGTGGAATCCGGCGTTAAACAGGGATGTGTTATTGCTCCAACCTTATTCGCTATCTTCATCGCTATGATTATGCACCTTGTTGAAGAGAAACTTCCTACAGGTGTAGAAATTATATATCGAACAGATGGAAAGCTTTTTAATCTTAGTAGGCTGAAAGCAAAAAATAAGGTAACTGCAACTTCTGTTATAGAACTTCAATATGCTGATGATAACGTAGTCTGTGCACACTCCGAGGAAGATCTTCAAACTATCCTAAACATCTTTGCAGAAGCATATGAAAAACTCGGCCTCTCGATTAACATTAAAAAAACCAAAGTGCTTTACCAGCAAGTTCGAACCAATCCCTCTGCAGCGCCATCAATCCAGCTTAAAGGTGTGTCACTAGAAAATGTCGACCACTTTTCTTATCTCGGCAGCCATCTATCAACAAAAGCCGACATCGACGCTGAAATTCAGCATCGCCTGAGCTCTGCGAGTGTAGCTTTCTCCCGAATGAAGCGTAGAGTGTTTGAGGATCGGGACATTCGCAGGGAGACCAAAATGCTTGTTTACAAAGCCATTGTACTACCAACCCTTCTGTACGCCTGTGAAACATGGACCCTCTACAAACGCCACCTCCAACTTCTTGAAAGATTCCATCAACGCTGCCTCCGAAAAATTCTGCAAATTACTTGGGAAGATAGGCGGACTAATGTTAGCGTATTAGAAGAAGCGAAAACCACCAGCATTGAAACAATGATCATCCAACATCAACTTCGCTGGACCGGTCATGTTGTACGAATGCCTGACCATCGTCTTCCAAAGCAGCTACTTTACTCCCAACTTAAGAATGGAAAACGGAATATTGGTGGACAGCAAAAGAGATTCAAAGATACTCTCAAAGCTAATTTAAAAAAATGTAATATCAGCATTGAGAACTGGGAAGCCCTAACCCATGAGCGTTTCAATTGGAGGACAGCCTTTATTAATGGCGCTATGGACTTTGAAGAAGCACGAGTACAGGGCGAAAAGGAGAAGAGAGCTAAAAGGAAGGCACGTCAGGCAAACCCTCATCATGACCGTCTCCCACCCGGAAACCTATGCCCTCATTGTGGGAGGTTGTGCGGATCCAGAATTGGCCTTTATAGCCACTTACGGACTCACCGTTAAAATTTTACCTTTGGAAGACAATCTTACTCGGCTACGAGTGATCGCCAATGATAGTGATTATGTTTGATTGGTGAAACCCAGACTCAAGATTTCACTCACTACGTAAATCTGGGCCAGTCACTCTCTCTCTCTCTCTGTTCAATCTACTTTGTTGTTGTTGTTCAGTCATTTAGTCGTGTCCGACTCTTCGTGACCTCATGGACCATAGCACGCCAGGCCTTCCTGTCCTCCACTGTCTCCCGGAGTTTACTCAAATTCATGTTCATTACGTTGGTGATGCTATCTAACCATTTCATCCTCTGCCGTCCCCTTCTCCTTTTGCCTTCAGTCTTTCCCAGCATCAGGGTCTTTTCCAGTGAGTCCTCTCTTCGCATTAGGTGGCCAAAGTATTTGAGCTTCAGCTTCAGTATCTGTCCTTCCAATGAGCAGTCAGGGTTGATTTCCTTTAGGATTGACTGATTTGACCTCCTTGCAGTCCAAGGGACTCTCAAGAGTCTTCTCCAGCACCACAGCTCGAAAGCATCAATTCTTCAATCTACTTACAAGGCTGTATTTCTGTGGGTAAAATCAGGGGAGGGGATCACCTCACATGCTATGCCCTATTGTCCCAGAGAAAAGATGGGAAATAAGTAGACAGTTGGTGGACACACAAGACAGCTAGACATGGCAGATTTGCTATTGATCCTGGTGTGAATTTATGATCTTTTTGGGGGAGGAGGATCTTTTTTTGGAAGGGGGGAGAGAGTGAAGTCAGGGTATCAGAGAGGAATCTTAGAAGATAAGAAACAAGTAGGAAGGAGAAAAGCTGCATATGAATGGAATTAGGGACTGTAGATATGGTTGGAAAACAAGTAGAAAACTAGAGAAGAGGGAAGGAATACTTTGCACAGCTGGATTTCAGAGGTATGACTGAATGGTGAGCATTGGTGCACCACTGCTTACCAGCAGTGAAGGCTACAAGGAGGGGCTATAGGTGCCGACCTCCGTCACTTTTATTGATGTTGCATCTAAGTTCTGGCCATTGTTGCTACTGTGACTGAAGCAACAGCAAAGACTGGGTGAGTTGGATCTGTGCAGCCACAACACAAAAATAGTTCCCGTTCCAGAACCTTCATGGCTGGAGGGTGATGTTGAAAACAAGCCTCACTTGACCACAAGAAGTTGGTGAGTTTGCAGAGATCCTTGGACATCAAAGTTGGACAGTGAGCACTTAAGTGCAGCTGTCACCAGAGCAACGAGAAAGGACCTCACCCTGGCCATGAAGAAGCATGCCACATGCTACTGCCTGTCACTGTGACTTGAGACTCACCTATTGGTGATATTTGAGTGGTTTAGGTGGAACAGTAGTTCTCTCTAGAAGAGGAACAGGAAATAGTGGTGGAGTGCCCCCTGGAGGGGACAGAGGAAGGACAACCTGAGGGCTCTAGTGAACAATTCTAGAGGATAGCTCTGAGGAAGAATAGGTAGGTAGTAGGGGGTACAGTTCCCAGATTGCTAGCCCCCCTGGTGGAGTGGTTGTTGTAAGCAGCTGGTATGAAAGCTCTAGTTGTGGTGGGGGGGGATGAGCTTGGAGAGCCCCCAGGGACTGTCATTGGCAGGAATCAAATAATCATGATAAGGGGCAGGGGGAGATATGACAGGAGACATTATCCTGGTGGATCTCTAAGTGGCCTTTGATATCATCAATTATGGTATCCTTCTGGACAGTTGAGGCTCAATCTTAGCAGATGGAGTGGCTGTAGGTTTGGAAGCCAACTGATTTTAGCAATATTCCATTTTTAGTTCTATATAGGGTCATACTTCCAGGAAGAGAACCGGCCCATAATCTTGGGGTCCTCCTGGACTCTCAGCTCCTGCTCCAGAACCAGGTATCAGCCATGACCAGGAGAATCTTTGCATTATCATTATGCAAAGATGTTAAAGTTATTTGGTTAAAGTATGCTATGCAGAATCAAACGCATGGCATTTCCTACACTGTGAACCTGGCCTGAAAGTGGAAATTTACAAGTCCCTCTGTTGCAAGCACATAGCCGTAAACAACAGATGTCCTTTCATCTAGCCAAAACAAACCGTTATCGGTATTTTTCCCAGGGGAAAAGTATCTCGAGGGAAAGCCAATGCGCCACACTGCCATCGTGTGACGGTTTATAGTAAGTACAATTGCTACCAAAATGCTAGGCTGAAAGAGGTGCCCATATGAACCAATCAGAAGTCTGAACCATGGGTATAACACAGCTATGAACCATGATTATTCTTCTCACTTATGTTCTCTCACTTATGTTCTTCCTATGCTTTCTCTATGTAGACTGCTATCTACATGTACTTTGTATCTGAACTGTAACTATGCCTGGTCTTTGCACAGACCATGATGTTTTCTTTCCATTCTGTTGATGGAACTCTGCTTATGCTTTGATTTTTCCTTTTTGCAATAATGCACCATACATCCATTATGCTATCAATAAAGTTATTGTTAGCCTTACAACACGTTGTTTGGATTACTTCAAGCCTGAAACCCCAAAGGCCACCATCACCTAATAGGTTATGGGCCCAGGCTGGATGGATCGCTGTTTGCTGCGCTGGATCTGGCTGTAACAACGGGGTTTGTTTTTAAGGCTGCATTTTGGAGTAAACGTGTTTTTCTTTGAGTGGTCAGCATGGCTGCTGCTGAAGGGCTAACCAGTCTGCCCTTTGAGCGTTTGAATGGCACAAACTATCGGACCTGGTGTGTGAAGATCAAGTCTTTCTTCCTAAAAGAAGGTTTGTGGAAGTATGTGAGAGACGCAACTCCAACTGGTGTTATTACTGAAGAAGTGCAGTTGTGTTTGGATCGTGCTTATGGCAATTTAATTCTGGGACTGGAATCATCACAGCTACTGCATATCAGCAATCTGGACACTGCACATGCATGTTGGGAAACTCTCAAAGCCCTTTATTCCAAGCAAACCTCTGCTGCCATTGTTGGTCTATCACATCAGCTTTACAATTTGAAGCTGCAGCCCGGTGGAAACGTGATGACCCACCTCCATAAAATCAAGACTTTGTTTCTTGAACTTGAGGAGCGGGATGTTGTGATCCCTGATACCCAGAGAGCTTGTGTTATCCTGTCAAGCTTGGACAAGAGCTTTGACATGCTCATCGAGGCAACTCAGACGCTGAGGCCCCAAGACCTAACTGTGGATTATCTTACAAATCGGCTGCAAGAAATCCAGCAAGCTCGTGATTTGGAGAAAATGCAGGGTAAGCCGTCTGTTGCTGTTCCTGAGGCTTCTGCACAGCGTTTTCCAGCTGGAACAGAGGCTGCGTGTGCTGTAAGGAGATGTTTCTGGTGCAACTCGACCCAACACTTCATGAGAGACTGTCCCCAGCCACCTCGCCCAGCCGGTGGAGCCAGTGGAAAGAGGTTCGTGCGAAAGAAGGGGAAGCAAGCGCCTAGACAACGTACCCAGGTGTCTGCTTTGCTCACGGCTGTGAGTAGACGTTCCCCAGAGACTTGGCTTTTGGACTCAGCCTGTAGCCAAATCATTGTGAACAATGAACAGTTGTTGTTATCAAAAAGCAAGCCTAAAATCCAACAGGTTGCTTTGGCTGATGGATCTATGGCTGATGTGTCCTTTCAGGGTGAAGTATACATTCCTTGTTTGGGGATAAATGTACAAAATGTGTTGTGTGTTCCTCCACTTGACTTTTCCCTCCTTAGCGTTCCAGCCCTGGTGAAGTCTGGTTATACTGTTGTGTTCAAGGGTACTGGATGTTCTATTGAAAAAGATGGGATAGAATGTGCTAGGGGGAGGTTAGTGAATCAATTATATGAAATGCTTCCTAAGCAGGGGATTGTGTCAGGAAATTGTATTTCCAATGTTCCCCCACATAACAAATGCATTCACTATTATCACAGAGTTCTGGGACATCCCGGGTGGGGAAGTTTGTCCCAAATGGCCAAGGTGTATCCTGAGTTAGGATCCAAAAAATGTGATGACTTTCTTGATTGTACTGTGTGCAAACAATCCAAAATTAAGGCTGCTCCTGTTGCTAGGAAAAGTGGCAGGGTGTCAACTAGGCCTTTTCAGTTGGTTCATGGAGACTTAGCCGGCCCCAATGCTCCTAGTGAAGGGGGGGCACGTTTCATGTTCCTTTTGGTGGATGACCATACTCGCTATACGTTTTGTTATTTGCTCAAATCTAAAGCGGAGGCTTTTGCTCGCTTTAAGGAGTTTGTTGCAATGGTGGAGAGAAACTATGGCTATCAAGTAGGTCAGTTTCAATCGGATTGTGGAGGAGAATTTCTAGGCCATGAGTTTCAGAATTGGCTTCGTAGGAAAGGAATCTCCCATAGACTTGCCAATGTTGGTGTTCCTGCTGAGAATGGAATAGCAGAAAGGAAGATTGGTGTTGTTAATACCATTAGAAATAGCCTGATGTTAGATGCCCAGGTGCCAGCCCGTTTCTGGGGCGAGGCTACCATGACTGCAGTGTATCTGACTAACAGGGTGTGGAATTCATCTGTGAATGAAGTTCCCTACTTCCTTTTGTTTGGCAAGCGCCCTTCGCTGAAGCATCTGCGTGTTTTTGGAACATTTGCATATGTTCACATTCCTAAGTCTCAGCGAAGGAAGAACCAGCCAAAAGCACAACGCTTAAGGTTTGTTGGTTACTCATCTAGATCTAAGGGTTACCGTTTTTCTGCAGGCTATGGTCGTGTGGTAGTCTCCAGAAGTGCTTATTTTGAGCACCCTACTGGTTGGGATAGGTTGAATGCTAGTTCAGAGGTATTGTTGCAATCTAGTGTACAGCCAACTGTCCATGCTCCTGTGGCTGGACAACAACCAGTTCAGCTGCCTTCTGGTTCCCAGTCTCCTAGTGTGGTGAGAGGGTCCCCTCAGGTGAAGGAAGAGGAAATTTCACCTGAGCAGGTTCAGGACCTGAAGGGGGAATCAGGTAGTGAAAAGGCAGAGGACAGTGATGAGGAAGAGGCAGTGGTAATTCCTCGTAGGTCTGCACGTTCCACAAAGGGTGTGAAACCTGACAGGTTTGTGATTCAGCAGGTGAGAGTGTGTCAAATCACCTGTGAACCTCAGTCTTTCCAGGAGGTGTTGCTTCTGCCTGTTGAAGAGCAGGAGAAGTGGAATACAGCGATGGATAAGGAGTTTGAGGCATTAGTGAGTCAAAAGGTGTTTGAGGTCACTGATTTGCCCCCATCCCAGAAAGCTGTTGGTTCCAGATGGGTTTTCAGAAAGAAGCTTCTTCCTGATAATACAGTGCAGTACAAAGCCAGGCTTGTTGCTCAGGGATTTGCACAGGAGAGGTTTTTGAACTATGATCTCACATATGCACCCACAGCTAGTTGTGGTGGGGGGGATGAGCTTGGAGAGCCCCCAGGGACTGTCATTGGCAGGAATCAAATAATCATGATAAGGGGCAGGGGGAGGTATGACAGGAGACATTATCCTGGTGGATCTCTAAGTGGCCTTTGATATCATCAATTATGGTATCCTTCTGGACAGTTGAGGCTCAATCTTAGCAGATGGAGTGGCTGTAGGTTTGGAAGCCAACTGATTTTAGCAATATTCCATTTTTAGTTCTATATAGGGTCATACTTCCAGGAAGAGAACCGGCCCATAATCTTGGGGTCCTCCTGGACTCTCAGCTCCTGCTCCAGAACCAGGTATCAGCCATGACCAGGAGAATCTTTGCATTATCATTATGCAAAGATGTTAAAGTTATTTGGTTAAAGTATGCTATGCAGAATCAAACGCATGGCATTTCCTACACTGTGAACCTGGCCTGAAAGTGGAAATTTACAAGTCCCTCTGTTGCAAGCACATAGCCGTAAACAACAGATGTCCTTTCATCTAGCCAAAACAAACCGTTATCAGTATTTTTCCCAGGGGAAAAGTATCTCGAGGGAAAGCCAATGCGCCACACTGCCATCGTGTGACGGTTTATAGTAAGTACAATTGCTACCAAAATGCTAGGCTGAAAGAGGTGCCCATATGAACCAATCAGAAGTCTGAACCATGGGTATAACACAGCTATGAACCATGATTATTCTTCTCACTTATGTTCTCTCACTTATGTTCTTCCTATGCTTTCTCTATGTAGACTGTTATCTACATGTACTTCATATCTGAACTGTAACTATGCCTGATCTTTGCACAGACCATGATGTTTTCTTTCCATTCTGGTGATGGAACTCTGCTTATGCTTTGATTTTTCCTTTTTGCAATAATGCACCATACATCCATTATTGCCTTATGCTATCAATAAAGTTATTGTTAGCCTTACAACACGTTGTTTGGATTACTTCAAGCCTGAAACCCCAAAGGCCACCATCACCTAATCCTGCCATTTCAGGATCAGGAGGGGGATTTCTATGAATATGGCCACCCATCTCACACAAAGACACTCTGAGTGGCGTACAATTACTTAATTGATTTCTTTGTTTGCTTTGTATTTTTATTCTGTTGTATGCCACCCACATCCTGTGGATTTGGGGCAGAATAAAAATAATATGAAGGAAGCAGGCAAAAATTAAAGGACTCCACAAGGACTCCTCCTTTTCACCTATTTTCCCTCCACAAGAGGGAAAGGAGAAAGAGATGGGGATGGAAAGAAGACAGGGCAGCAGCAGCAGGTAGTGGGGAAAAGGAGTCCATCTTTATTTTCTAACCATCTTGGGAATTAATGCTTGTGATTTTCCTTAGCAGAAGAACCAGCAACAAACAGATCTACTGTATCTCCTGCTCTTTCCCCCAATTCTCTGCCCATTCCTTTTCTAAATGCCTTTCTGTGTTGTCTTCACAACTGGACTATCTAGTTGTTGTCGTTATTATTATTTATGGCCAAAAAACCTGAATAGCAAATACAAATATAATTAAAATTTAGACATAAAACAGTTTAATACAATAAATTGATAGATATTACATAAAACATTTAAACGCTCAAACTATACTATGCATGCCTAAAGGCTGTACTTGTCATGGGGGTGGGGGGGATTTCTCCCTAGAATGACATGCTCTACACAATTTTGCTTGTAATCACAATAAAATGTGTGCATTTGTTCTGTTGTAAACATTCTATTGCTACAGGTAGTCCTCGACTTACGACAGCAATTGGGATCAGAATTTCCATCGCTAAGCAATGCAGTTGTAAAGGGCGACTGCAACACTTAGTGACGGCAAACCCTGCAGTCCTGATTGCTGTCATTAACCAAATCCCACGACTGTTAGGCGAGGCAACTTCCTGCCAGCTTCCCACAACCAAAGTCAGTGGGGAAACCGGCAGGAAAGATTGCA
Organism: Charina bottae; assembly: GCA_023362775.1. Lineage (NCBI taxonomy): Eukaryota > Metazoa > Chordata > Lepidosauria > Squamata > Charinaidae > Charina > Charina bottae. The sequence continues at coordinate 112,293,278 of JALMGJ010000004.1, forward strand.
AATGGTGATCATGTGATCGCAGGGTGCTGCAACCGGTCACAAGTGCGAACTGGTTGCCAAGCACCCAGATTGTGATCATGTGACCGCGGGGGTGCTAGGATGGCCAGAACTGGAACCATTGGTTCAGCACTGTCATAACTTCGAACGGTCGCTGAGCAAATGGTCATACAGGTCAAGGACTACCTGTACTGATATATATTTTTATTCTATCTAAATCCAGGGCAAGCATGTTGCTTCTGAAAATAACTGCCATATCTTACCCAAATTTTTAAGGAAAATGCATCAAACTTACTTACTTACTTACTTACTTACTTACTTAATTTATATGACCGCCCATCTCCCCCAACGGGGAACTCTGGGCAGTATACTTGGTATACTACTGAAGGTGGCCCCCATTTCAGGAATATCAATTTGGTGAAACTAAAATGAATGTTCAGTTTTCTGATCCACGAAATGTTTAAATGAATGCTAGAACATTGATCTTAGATTGGGGCATAATTATGCCCTAACAATAACAGGAGAACTTCCTAACAAAATGTTCAGGCCACAGAGCTGCCTTACACAATATACTTATATTGATCCATCCAGTCACTCTCTGTCAGCCCAACCCACCTCACAGGGTTGTGGTTGTTGTGGGGGAAAGAAGAGATGGGAGCATTAGGTATATATACCACCTTGAGTTGACCACATATGATGGCGGGATAAAAGTCAATCAAACAAATAAATAAAATAGTGCAGGATTATCATCACTGAATGGCAATAGGTCTTCAAGCTTTAAGAAAGGGTCTTTCTAAGAACATACCAGATATGAATACTGAATCTAGAACCTTATACATAAAAAGCAGGAACCCTTCCATGAAGTGAGGACTAACTAATGAGGACTACTAAGACAAATAACTTTTTTTAAAAAATTCAAAATTGCCACACACGTTATTGGGTTTTAATAGGCAGCACAAAATGGTTAAGGATTCATTTATTGCTTTTCCTCATCATTTCCATATATATTAACTATATTTGAATGGGCTCACGTGCATGCACATACCTCCATTTTAAACAAACTGATTTTCATTGCTAATTTGAATCGGTGAGCCAGCGTTGGTTTGTGCAGTTCTAAAGAAATCTGTAAAAAAGGGTATACAGTCTTTGTATAACATCTACAATTACTAAAGATAAATGGCACTTACAGGGCATATTCAGCAATGGGTAACTTTAACACATCAAAGACTTCTTTGTTCTTCATTAGGTAGACAGATCGCAGGTAAGAAATAAAACACTAAGGAAAAAAGGAAAAAAACTTGTTCAAACCACAGAGTATGCCAAAAAAGGGACTCAGTATGTTAAAGAACTGAAACAGATGCACAGTTTAAGCTAATTACTTTTAAAAGTACAGTAGCTTATAAACTCTTTCTGGATATTATGATGCTGAAAAAAGACATCCTTTTTTTCCATTATGGTTTTTACATACCTTGAGATGTTGGGTAATTTATATTTCAAACAGCAAGGTAATTTATATTTCAAATTTATATTTCATATCATCTGTATACTAAATATAAAATTAGAACTGTGGGAATATGCACATTGAAATACAATTCTTTCCTGAAGAGTCAAGAGAATATTAAAAGGCAGCATCAGGGTTTATTGAACAAACCAACTATTTAGAGCAACATCAGCAATGTAGTCCAGCACCAAACATGTCTTAAAATAGCACCCTCAGATACTCCCAAAATAACTTTTAAATTTTAAGAAATGGCTGTCGTATCATGAGATGGTCAATTCTAGCAACATTTTGGCATTCTTGCATAAGATCTCATGGTAATGATTGGTGGGAATCATCAAAAATTCATGAGATTTGGTAATCTCACAAGATTTCTGATATTTTTATCACAGTGATATCCAGAATCTGAGAAGCCAAGTTTAGCCAAATTTCTAAAGTTAAACAAATGTGGGGATGAGAAAGGCAAACTTGAAGTGTGCACACAGGGAGGAGCTAGATTTCAAGGATGAATTGCACAAAATTCAGTGGATCTTCCCTGACTCCTCTGTCCTTCCAAACATTAACCTTACCCTAATCCTAACCCCATATTGCCCCCAAATAAATAGTCACTATAACTGAAGCACTATTTTGATATGCATTTCCAGGCAGGACAGAAGCTGTGCTCTTCTGTGGCCCCCAAAACACGAAAATTCTCCCTCACTTTCAGACACTGAGACTCTGCCTCTAAGAACAACTGAGATGTTTATCAGTATAGCTTTAGTGTAAAATTTAGAAGCTTGATCTTCTGCATTTGTCCGGTCAGCAAAGTCATTTCTGCAACACTTCAGGTTTCTCAGTCATTCTCTTCAGGGAGTTCTGTCATTTTCAGTCTCAAGTCTATTGTGGTCACCAAAGTTCTTGCTCAACCCTGTTAACATAATTGTGATTCTAAAGATTTTCTTTAAGAATAAACAAACAAACAAACAATACTTAAATTCTGATTTGAACTGGGAAGAAAAAATAAATTTCAAAATTATTCTACTTTATAACATGACAACAATCTGCGGCCAACCAGATGTGGGAATATGGGAAATCCCATCACAACTAAAGGGCAGCAATTGATGCACAATCCAATCCCTGGAGTTATTCATGAACCCCAAAAGCACTGAGGATGGAACCCCTCGTGCAATTTTTAGTGTGGAAGAATGGGAATTTATTTACTATATGACCAATAATAATTTTAACATTTACAGATGATCCTCGTTTAATGACCATTCATTCAGCAACCATTCGAACTTGTGGCAGTGCTGAACAAGTGGTACTTATAACCCGTTCTTGAAGTTCTGGCCATCGCAGCACCCCAACGGTCACATGATCGCAATCTGGGTGCTCGGCAACCAGCCCAGATTTCCAACCGTCCCAGCGTCCCAGTCACGTAATCGTGACTTGCGACGTTCCCTGCCGGCTTCCCACAAGCAAAGTCAATGGGGAAGCCGGCAGAAAGTCGGAAGTTGCAATCACATGAGGTCCTCACTTAACAGCCCGTGGTGATTCACTTAACAACAGTAACCGGGAACTGCCAGAACTGCCGTTGCTAAGCGGCGTGGTCACATGATGTTGCACTTTACAACTGCATTGCTTAGTGATGGAAATTCTGGTCCCAATTGCCGTCATTAAGTGAGGACTATCTGTAAATCATTGTTTCAGTTTTGTTCTGGATAAGTTTTTGAAGTGTAACCCCCAGCACACTGTTCAAAGACAAAGTACAATTCGCCTGAAAAAAATAACACAGCCCTCCTTCCTCAATATCACTAAATTCCTATGATTAAACTTGATTCATAAACAGGTTACCATTGTATATGAATTTTTAATATTACTTGTTAAGTGCTTCTGCACATTTGTGGTGGCATCCCCGGCCAGCTCCACCCAGTGGGGTTTTTTTTAGTGTGCTTCTTCACTTGCCTTTCAAAATAAGCTTCATTCTTTTTTATTATTTCTTAAAATTGAAGGTATTTGATCTGTCCTTGAAACCATTTTAAGCTACTAATAGAAGCTACAGTACAGGATACTTTTGCCCTTAAAACCTATCCTTAGAAGCATCAACAACAAAAAATGTAGTAACAGGCTTTGCTTGTGGTTTCATGTTATCCAAGTTGCAATAAAACACTGGAAAATCACTTCTATAAAACTGAATAACCTGCTGCTATCAGCATGCCCTTTCATTTGGCTGGTAACTCAAGTGTATAATTCTAACCATACCGTTTTATGTTTCCGCAACACTATTCAGTAATATTTATTTGGATAAGAAAGGAAAAAAATACTTTTGTAGATATATTTATTGGCTCACGTATGGAATTCTCATTCATTCTTCTGCTAGCTGCAAACCTTAAATGAAGACCTATTATCATTCATTACATTTTTCAGTTTCAGTATCAAGCAAAAGATTAAACAGAGCCATTTGCAGTACCTCACTATCCTCTGCATTTTTTTGTCTCTCATACACACCTTATTCTAGATGACACAAATACAGTACCTACAGTAAAATATTTTGATGATTCCCACCCATCATTATAATGAGATCTTATGCACATGGTTGTGCAGGAGGCCTCCTGTTCAATCTCAGACAGAATGAAATTCAGGTAAAGAAGCTGAAAAGTTATGCATTTCAGCTAAAAGGGCTAGTTGGAAATCTGCAGCAATATTGGTTCCATCAGAGCTAGCTGTACATATGTGCAAGCATCTGACTCTTGATGCTACTGTAGTGATACACTATCATTACTGCTGCTTTTAAGTATTAATTTGGTTCAGTCCAAATTGTAAACTACTGTAAATGCTACATAACCACTATAAAACAAGCAACCTTTATATTTGCTTGCGTGATGAATTTAAAACTTTTTGAAAAAAAGAATACACTTACCCAATAATACAGATTTTTAATGTGCCTGCTAAAATTAAAGTTACAGCAATAAAGCTTGATTGAATTCAAAATTCAATTTAACTATTCCAATGCAATATCTCTTACAGAGCTACAGGGTTTGATGGCAAAATGATGGATATGTGGTACTTTAATATCAAAGGCATAACCGTTTGGAAGAGGTACTAACTATAACAAACTATTTGCATAAAGAACTGTTTGAAGTGAAGATAATACAGTATTACTCCTTGGTGCAGTGCAGCAGAAGTAATGGATCAACTCTCTTTTAATGAGTTAAAAGATGGGAACAAAATTACAGAATTTTTTCCTTCCTCCTCTTGCAATCCTTTATCCTCCTACTAGTTATGAGAATTTTCACACCAACATTAAGTAAACAGAGAATCTTTTTATCCACTTCTAAACTCTGGTTAACAAAAAAGATTGAGTTAACCTCAACTGCAGATGATGCCAGTCCAAAAGCATCTCTTAACTAGTGTTTAGACAGGAAGCTGACTCGAGCAGTGACATGCAAATTTTACAGCTCCATTGCTGTCTTTTATTATGGGGTTTGAAGTCTCCCCATCAGGAAGTCATTATATTAAGCAAGGTTATCCTAAAATATCCTATTCTGGAAACCCAAGGAAATTCTGGGCATGTGGAGACCATCAAAAGTTATTTAGCTTTTATTCACACTTTCAGAAAGATACTGCAGGTCTTATTCAACAGAAAGGAAAAACAGACTGTAACTTCAGTATCATGCAGCAATAAAAGAATGGCTTTAAATATAGCAATAAAACTGGATTTACAGGGCAGATCTATCACTAGATCTGTCAGCAACATCAAAAGCCTTTGTCTCAACTTGTTTCATCAATATCCTGAAATTCCAAAATTATTCCACTCCACTTAATTGTATCCTTCTTCTAAAAGGGTGCTTTAGAAGGCCATTGACAAAATGCGGCTTTGTGGGGAGGGAAGGGAGAAGCTTATTCCATTTTTTTTTCATCCATTATAATAAGTCTTGTCTTCCTCTTTCTGGCAAGGTAATACTTATTTTATTTTATTTATTGTATTTAATAATGGCAAGGTAATACGGCGCGGTGGCGTAACGGTTAAAACTGTGGAACGAAAGGACAGCAGGTCGGCAGGTCGAGACCCGGAAGCACCGCATAACAGGGTGAATTCCCATTCTCACCCAGCTCCTGCCAACCTAGCAGTTCAAAAGCACGTAAATGCAAGTAGATAAGTAGGTACCACCCCAGTGGGAAGGTAACAGCGTTCCGTGCGCCTTGGTGTTTAGTCATGCTAGCCACATGACCACGGAAGCGTCTATGGACAATGCTGGCTCCCTCAGCCGAGAATCGGAGATGAGCGCCACCCCCTAGAGCCGGATACAACTGGAAGGGGAAACCTTACTTACTTAATTCTAACTCAGTTTTCTAGGTAAAAGATAAAGGTAAAGGTTCCCCCCGCACATTTGTGCAGTCGTGTCTGACTCTAGGGGCCGGTGCTCATCTCCGTTTGTTAGCCGAAGAGCCAGCGTTGTCCGAAGACGCTTCCACAGTCATGTGGCCGGCATGATGTGCACGGAACGCTGTTACCTACCCATCGAAGTGGTACCTATTAATCTACTTGCATTTGCATGCTTTCGAATTGCTAGGTTGGCAAGAGCTGGAGCGAGTGCGGGAGCTCACTCCGCACGCAGGGCTAGAGATTCGAACCTCCCAACTTGCGATCTTCTGATTGACAAGCCTGGCAACTTATTTCTAGAGCTCGCTCTAAATCAACAATATTTTACTGCCAGCTAATACAACTATGTAAGACTTTAAGAAGATCTCAGAAAGGCTCTTATGAAGAAAGCACTTGCTCCTCTTATTCAATTATAATAAAGCTATAAAGACAGGGCTTTTAATCCTGTAAGCAACCTGACCCTTCCACAGGTAAAATTGTCTCCAAATATATTACTATTTTACATGTCCAAACAAAGTCTACCTAATGTTTCTGTATCTAAACTGCCACTTCCACCTCATTTTCTCAGTTCTCTATCATTATGCCTGAGGGCAAATTATAGCATCATTAGAGAACGGTGGTGTTGCCACCTTCCCCAACATGGTGCCTTTCAAATGTGGTGGAATCAGCTCCACCAGTACAGTTGGGCCATTGGCTTTGTTAATGTAATGGTAAGTAGGAATGACCGTGAGAGGCAGGGGGAAGAGCTGAAGACAGGGCAACGGTCCCATAAGCATCAGCTTAGGCTGCAGAAGGAATGGGGGAGTGGCAAATGTCTCAGAAGGGACCCTCCCTAGTTTCTTGGGCTGTAAAGGCAATGGGGGAGGAATGTACTTTCAGACTTGCATGATTCTTGCATGATTTTTATATTTAATTTTAATATATTAGAGTGTTTTATTGGGTTGTTTTAATTGTCGGATTTTAATTTTTGTGTTTTGTAAACCGCCCAGAGTTCCCTTGCGGGGAGATGGAGCGGTATATAAATTGAAACATAAATAAATAAATAAATAAATTCTGTTAATGTAACCTTACAATAAAGTTAGAGCTAGTACTTCTGGGTGTGCTTCTTAGCTGGACTACCTCGCAAAGCTGACAATGGGGTAGATATTCTAGAGTTTGTTTATTTTCCATTTTTTTCCTGTTTATGGGGCGGATTACAGCAATTAAAATTACAAATTATAAAAACTATTTTTTATTTATTTTATTTATTTGTTCAATTTATCCCCCGCCCATCTCCCATACAAGGGACTCTGGGCGGGTTACAAGTAAAAAATTTAAAACTATACAAAATTTCTAAAAAACACACCAAGCACAAAATAAATAAAATCCAAGATGGATTAGATGGATTAGAACACCCCCTCACTCAAGGAAGAATTAATCATCGCCTGGACCCAGCCACAAGTCACCTCACTGGCTGATTTCACCAGCCAGGAGGGACATGGGTCAAGCTGGCATGTGGTGGCGTTTACAATCCGGAGGATCCTGTCTACTTTATCAGGCGCAACAGGATCAAACTGTTCCCAGATAAAATGGTAAGTACGAGCCTCTGGCACAGGGCTTTCCAAAGTGCCGCCGCTGGCGACATGCCAGCGGCGGCGACACAAGAGGGCATGCGGCGGCGCGGGGGGCGTGCGGCAGCGCGCGCGCACCGCGGCAGCGCGGGGGGCGTGCGGCGGCGCAGGGGGGCGTGCGGCGGCGCAGGGGGGCGTGCGGCGGCGCGCGCGTGCACGGCGGCAGCTGCCACCGTGCACACACGCGCCGCTGCTTCCGGGTGGTGTGGCGACACACCACGCTGTGTGTGGCGACACACTTTTGTGTCACGACACACAGTTTGGAAAGCTCTGCTCTGGCATCTCCCCAGATCTTGTCTCACACTTGGAGTCCAACTTGGAATGGATCTCAGCGATTTTGTCCTGCAGATGCTCAGAAAACTCTTCCAATCGGCCCTGTAAGTGGGTCTCCCCCTGCTCCCGACCCAGAAGCGATCTTGTAATCTTAAAAAGGGCCATCGGGCGGCATTCTGTGGACGCAATAAGAGCAGAGAAATATTCATGTTTCGCCGCTCTTACCGCCACAAGGTAGGCCTTAACTGCGGCTCTAGATTGTGTTCAGTCAGATTCAGTCTTCGTCTTTCTCCAGCGGCGCTCTAGACATCTCTTAACCCTCTTCAAAGCCCTTAACTCTTCCGTAAACCACGGAGAGTGGCGGGCCGAACCGGGCCGGAGAGGTCGCATAGGCGCAATCTTGTCCAGGGCTCCGGCCGCTGCCTTATTCCAGGCTGCGGCCAGGACCTCCACTGGACCATGAAGCAAGTCCTCGGGAATAACCCCCAGCTCCTTCTGAAACCTCACTGGGTCCATCAGTCGCCAGGGCGTGGTCTGACCATGACAATGGGGAAAGATGTAACTCTCCCCTCAGATCACATTGCCACTGCTCAGACAAGAAAACTAAGTCCGGGGTGAGGCCACTGTCACGAGTCGGGTCACGAATAATCTGAGACAGACCCATAGCTGCCATGGTAGCCATGAACTCCCGGGCCGCCTCCGAGGCCCATCCCAGGGACGGCAGATTGAAGTCCCCCAGAACCATAAGTCTGGGGAACTCCACTGCCAACCCCGAGACAGCCTCGAGCAGCTCACGCAGGGAGGTTGCTACGCAGCAGGGAGGCTGCTACAACAGCAACACTCCCAACTGTTCTCCGGAACCCAACTTGAAAAACAGGGTCTCACACCCGGTCACTTGTGGAGCAGCGCCCCTGAAGGCCACAAGGGACTCTCGGATGACAACTGCTACCCCTCCTCCCCTGCCCCGGTGTCTCGGCTGATGCCACACCCGAAACCCGGCTGGGCACATTTCCGAGAGGGCTAGTCCCCCCTCTGGACCCAGCCAGGTCTCGGTAATACACACCAGGTCGGCCCCCTCCTCTGTGATCAAATCACCTATAAGGGGGGCCTTGTTGTTCACCGACCTGGCGTTCAGCAGCAGCAGTCGGAGAACAGAGCCCACGAGGATCTGCTTACCAGGGCCTGGGTGTGAACACGGGGGGCCGGAACGCACCACCGGTAACAAACACCGGAGGCGCCTTCCCCGATGATGGCTTGCCCTCCGGTTCCCATCATACCGTCCTCTGCCCGTCACCACCTGAATCGAATGGCCCGCCACACAGCCCCCAGAGATTTTTTTATTTTTTTCCAACTTATATCACCGCCCATCTCCCACCACAAAGGGGACTCAAAGATTCCCGGCTCTGGCCTAGTAGCCTCCACTCCCAGGCCTCCGGAGTTCTTGGGCTTAATCAAGGGTCCCTTATCCCATCCATCCATCATCCAATCCCACACAATCTTGGGCGGTGGCAAGACCCCCCAGTGCACCAGCTCTCGCTCTCGGCACTGGTAGGGTCTAATACCCGTAGCACGATTACAGCAATTAAAATTACAAATTATAAAAACTATTATTTATATGTCCCAAGAGATCCAGGAAAACTAGCAGCATCTCTACCAAGGCGATTAAAGTAATCTCAGTACTATATCCTGGGTGAAACTCCAATTAAAATTGGGTCCAGATCTGCAGCTACAAGGCTACAACTTCTTCAATCACCTTCCTAGGCTTGGAAGATTAAAGACTTGCCTTTAATTACTAAGTTCTTTCATGTTCAGGGAGATCTTTTTCAATAAAGCTCATATGACTGCTTCCTTTAAGCAAACGAGAAGCATTCAACACTCAAGGAGGCATTAATCACCTCCCATAATCACACAACCAGTCCTGATCTAGCCAATTTAACCAGCCAGGAGGGATATAGGTCAAGCAAACAGGTTGTGGCCCTCACTTCTCCACACATCCTGTTTCCGTCTGCAAGACCTACAAGTTCAAAAGAATCCGTATGAACACACCTCCCTATCGACGGTCCCAATATTGGTGTTCAAGATGAGATGAATCCAACTGGCTTTATCTGCAACTACTGATTAAAATTTTTCATAATGAGCATCTGACTGCCCCAGCTCCCCACCATCACCAGTATACTGATGGAGGAGATGCTCACAGTGTGGGAAAGCATCAGTCTTTTCTGTGCAGACGCAATAATTCAATTCAAACCAATTTGTCTGGGGGGCTTCCTCCAACAGCACTCTAACCCATTTCATTGCTCTCAGCTCCCTAATGAACCAAGGTGCCTTTTGAGCTCTATTGGCAGGAAGAAGGTGCTTTAGAACAATAGTATCAGCTACTTTGGCCATCTCTAGATCAATCAGGGCTGACACACAAGAAAGGAAATTCAGAAAACCATCTGGAAGCATTAAGCACCTAGGTCAGACCTTCACTTTTGCAGAAGTTTCTAGCAGCCACCAGTTTAAAACTGGTCAGAGAACAATATGTCCGTGGCATTAAAGTTACAACTAGTTCTTCTATATTCTGAGAAGGAGCCCCCAGTGAACAAAAAACCAAAGTCTATAATACGGTCTGCTGCATGGGCCCAGATGCCACTTGAACAGATTCGTGGTCATCATGGCAGACACGGAATCCAAAGCCACTCCTGACTGAGCAACCTCAGCATGCAGATTAATGTCATCCAGAACAAGAAGCCAAGTGTAGTCCATTGCCACATCAGGTATCAATATGCCCAGCTCAGAAAGGGAGACTGTTGTGCATCAGGGTGGATTCTGTTCACTATTACATGTTTCAACCACCCAGGCACAGCAAGTACTCAAAATCGGCAGAGAACCAAGCAGAGTTTCTGGTCAGTGAGCTGGGATTCCTAAACACCGACCACCTTAGCCTGCTGTGTCACAGTATAACCCAGGGGACAGAGCTGGGACAGATGAACTCTCCCTTCCTCTCTCAATCAGATCTCTGTGATACATGCCAAGTCTTTCATCCAGAATCAAATTCTTGGCAGCCAATGTTATCCCAGCCACCTGACATGGCTTTAAAAAGAAACTTGTTTGGAATGGGTCAACTTTGCAGTAATCTTGATTTCCTTAGACAGATTTTAGCCTGAAATTAGGCCAGCCACCGGCCTGCATTCCTTTTGCTATAACAGCCAGGTTTCAACCTCCCATCATATTTGCTCCTGCCAGTTACTACTCCAGTATTTGCTCGCAGACCATGCTTTATTCCCTCACTCCATTTCCATGGCCCACCTCATTAATACCAGGCTATAATTTAATCAGACCTGTGGCAGTGTCTCCCTTGTTAGAATCCGTTGTCCTCCAAAACTTGTACATGAAGACAAACAGGAGATGCTCCCTAAGGGGCAGTCCTACAACCCCAAGGCAGCAATGCTCTCACACCTAGTGATCAGATCATCTCTTTCCAGACAGGCTTCACCTGGAATCTTTGGGTCCTGCAACTCTTTAGCAGTCCTGATCTTGCAAAGAGAGCTAGCAAGAGCAGTTGATGCCATTGCAGCACTTCTCCCAAGGAGTGTTGGTGTTGGTGTTGTTGCCCAGGCACATCTGGAAGGCATCAAGTTTGGGAAGGTTGCATCAAGACTGGACAATCCAAATCCATTCAGCCAAGGAAGTCATTGGATAACTCATTGGTACAAGCACCATGTTTCACTTTTCCTACTTTACAGTGTGATTTGGAAAGTAAAATGGAGGTGGGAAAGAAGCACATGTGTTGCCTTGAGCTACTGGAAGAAATGTGTGATAAAAATGGAGTAATAAATAGATTTTACAAGCAAAACTGTAAATATGTTTTTCTAGCTTTGAGAGTTGTCATACAATTTGGCATTTGTTGCAAACCAAGGGAAGTAATTGTAAGGCATCTCAATGAACTATGCCAAATAAAGGAAACAGGATCCCTAAATTCATTTCTGAGGCAGTAAAAATCATCTACAGGGAGTCTGTTTTTAGTTTTGATGGCTTCTTTTAAAAATGCAAGTTCTGTGTGATTAACTTTTGTGATATAATGTATTGTCGAATACATTATATTTTGTGATATAATTTATCACATAGATACCTCCCTTTTGTCAGAGAGTTTATGATGAAATACATAAAGATTATAAACTAGAATAAGTAAGGATTACTGCAAACAACTCCAACAAGGGTTCTAACAAGGGGGAAGGCAACAGAAAAAGTAGTGCAGCTAGACAAAAAGCCAAGTGAAAATCTGAAAACAAAGAGGAACAGGTTACCAAGAAAGAATACAAAGCCTGGAACTCAGTATCAGGAAAACAAAATTCAGAATTAGCTGACACTGATGAAGGATGTTAAGAACAACTACAGAATCTTCAGATATGTTCAACAAAAAAACCCCAAAAAGAATCAGTATACCTGTTGTTCAATGAACACAGCAAAATTCTAACAGGTAACAAAGAAAGAAGGGGGGGGGCGATGGCTCAGTGGTTAAGACGCCAGGCCTGTCAATTGGAAGGTCGGCAGTTCGAGACCTGAGTGCCGCGTGACGGAGTGAGCTCCCGCACTTGCCCCAGCTCTTGCCAACCTAGCAATTCGAAAGCATGCAAATGCAAGTAGATATATAGGTACCACTTCGATGGGATGGTAACTGTTCTGCGCGTGTCATGCCGGCCACATGACTGCGGGAGCGTCTTCGGATAGCACTGGCTCTTCGACTAAGAAACGGAGATGAGCACTGCCCCCTAGAGTCGGACACGACTGTGCAGGGGAAAACCTTTACCTTTACTTAACAAAGAAAGGCAGAGCTATTCACCTCCTACTTTGATTCAGTCTCTTCCAACAAAAAAAAATCAGAAAAATGTGAAGGGCAGAATAAAGAGATTGAAGCTTGAGACTGATGGAAACATGATACAGGAATATCTGCTTAGTCTGAGTGAGTTTAATCTTCAGGCCAGATAAATTGTATCCTAGGGTACTACAGAAACTAGCAGATAGATTGATCAAAACATTATATATTATCTCTGAGAAATCCTGGAGATCTGGTGAAGTGCCAGATTCCTGAAGGAGAGGAAATGTTTTTCCTATCTAAAAAGAGAAAAAACAAGGTTTTCAGAAACTATAGATCAATCTCTCATCAACACCTGGGAATATTCTGGAGTGGATCTTAAACCATAATTTTATAAGCATGTTAAAAGCAACTATTACCAAATATCAGCATGGGTTTTTGAAAAATAAGACTTGGCAGATTAATCTTATGTCATTTTTTTTATCAAATAGCTTCCTGAATGGGTTGTGGGAATGCTGTAAAGAAATCAAATGCTGATTCCTGCAATTCATTTGACAAACTACGCATTTCATACTGATTAGCAAGCCAGTCAAAAATGGGTTGGATGGAATGATAATTAAATGTGCATATAGCAAGCTCAAAGACTACATATCCAAGGCTCCTCATCAAAGTGGAATGAGATATGGAATGAGTGTCTTAAGGTACAGTCCTGGAGCTTCTACTTTTCAATATTTTTATTCATGACTCAGATGAAGAGGCAGCTCACCAAATTTACAATACTGGGTGAGATAATATCAATCAAAAGCAGAAATAAAATTCAAAATTATTTTGATAGGTTAGAGAAATTACTTTGAAAGTAGAAATTATTTAATGAAAACAAACGCATATGGAAATGAAAATCAAAGGCATAGGTATAGAGTGGGAAAATCTGGCTTGTTAACAGTATTTGCAAAAGAGATCTTGGAACAGTAGCTGATTCTATATTGATATGAGTCACTGAGTATGTTCAAGTACAGACTACACAGCCATTTGTTTGGAATGCCTTAATTTGGATTCCTGAACTAAGCAGGGGGTAGGATTCAGTGGCCTAAATTTTCTACTTGATTCTACTTCATTTTTCCCACTAAAGTAGGCTGAGTTGGAAAAAAAAAAGTAATCAGAGATGATGACCAAAACATGGTATAATCTCAGATCTTCTCAGGGAAAGTTCAATATTTCATCTGCTACATCTCAACAATTTTCATTTTCATTCAAATGTATGTATTTACGAAAGGATTTTAGCTTTGCCATATTCTACATCAGAATTCCTTATGAACTGCAAAGTGTTGGTTCTCATTATATATATGTGGATATACGTACAGGTATATGTTGCTTACTGCAAATTTTTGCCACACCAAAAACAAATATAAAAATCCAGTAAGTGAATCCTTTTTGAACTAATTATTATATAGGAAGAAATCAATTTGCTATATGATCCTTGCCTGCAGCTCAAAGATGAACTACACAAAGGTCACAATAGATGGCAGTCCTAGGCTAGCTTTGGTTGATCTTGAAAAAATTAAATGGAGTTTGTCCTCGTTAATACTTGGATGGGAGATCAGCAGGAAATTCTAGGGATATAGAGTAAACTGGAAAGTCAAAGCAAACAAACAATAAACCTGGAAAAAAAACGGGGGCAAACCTCTTCCAAGAAAACAAGATGAATTTGTTCATGCAATCATCAGGAGTCTAGTCTGACTCAAGGGAAACCTGTTTATTATACCACAGCATGAGTTTCAGGAGGAAGAAAGGAAAGGTCCTCTTCTCCTTCTTCATGACCATCCTCTGCTACACTAAAAGGATAAAGTACATGAAGTAGGCCTCTCTTCTAGAGAGGTTACAACTCATTGCCAATCACAATTAATGGTAAAAGGTAAAGGTAAAGGTTCCCCCCACACATTTGTGCAGTCGTGTCCGACTCTAGGGGCCGGTGCTCATCTCCATTTGTTAGCCAAAGAGCCAGCGTTGTCCGAAGACACTTCCATGGTTATGTGGCCGGCATGATGCACGCGGAACGCTGTTACCTACCCACCGAAGTGGTACCTATTAATCTACTTGCATTTGCATGCTTTCGAATTGCTAGGTTGGCAAGAGCTGGGGCTAGTGCGGGAGCTCACTCCATCACGCGGGGCTAGGGATTCGAACCTCCGAACTTGCAATCTTCCGATCAACAAGCCTGGCGTCTTACCCGCTGAGCCATCACGCCCCCTCAATTAATGGTACTAAGCTAAAATGGAGTAACAGATGACATAGAATAAAGTAGCTTCTTATATCTCTGTATGTCTAGAAGGCTCAAGTTTTGACCTGCCATGCCCAGATATGAACATTTATTGGTAAAGGATAGAGTGAGTGAAAAAAAGGGGGGGAAATTCTGTCCTTTTAATTCTGAAGTATTTGTATATAATGCAGGGAGGGGAGGGTTTTTTAAAAAACTTGTGACATACATGCCCCAAGTTTTAACCAACTGGGAAGATTTTCTAAGCTGTCAGAGCTCGAGAAGACCAATTTTCCCTTCATACCATCTCCCTCTGGACATCTCTTCCTTCCCCTTTTCTTCATTCTGGAACCTCATACATTCTTCTCAGGCTGCAGAAATACTTTTTCTTTTAATTTAAGAAGTTGTATATGAAAATGTCCCTAGATACGTAAAAAAAACCCTGTTCTTTGTGTATGAGCGTATGTTTCCAAATCAATAGGAAACTCAGGTGGCCAACAGACTACTACAGGGATAACAATTATTATCAGCAGCACCCAGCTGCTCTATAAAATATTTATGGCAACTAACAACTGACGTTTTAAAAAAATGCAATTACAGTCTGAAAAAACCAAGGCACATCAACTCAATCACAAAAGCACAACAGAAATAAGGGAATGCAAGCTCACAAGGATAGGTCAAAACTGACTAGAATAAAACTGATTGCTACTGTCCAAATATTAGTGCAAAAGTATAGAGTTTTATGCTACCTCCTGTCCTGATTTCGAGTGAAGGAACACGCTGAGACTTGGTGTAAAAGCGTTTTATTGTTCTACTATTGTTTTATTGTTCTACTCTGCTAGACAGAATCCAGCTAAACTAAAATGAATTAGTGATGCTCAGAGAAAAGGCCCAAGAAACTAGGGTGGGGCCTTCCTTAGCCTCTTGGGAGGAAAGCAAAGCGATTCAGTACTGCGCATGCATTTATCCCCCTGGAGTGAGCCCCCTCCTTCTTCACCAGTTATCTCCCTGACATCTCCTTTCTACATGCATGAAGTTGGGGGGGGGGGGGGACAACAGCAAATGCAATCCAGTCCTTCCCCTCAGCATGATCCTGATCAATCCCCCACCCATGCTCAAATTAAAGTTGAGAGTATAAACAGGACATCTGATTTTGCAGTTGAGGGGAGACAAAGTCTTCGTAGTAGTAGCCCCTACAGTTCCAATCACTCTCCCAAGGAATGCACAGTTCATGTCCTGTCAGAGGTAGACCAGACAGGAAACATGGCCAGATGAGCTAATTCTACTTCATTGTAAGGTTACATTAATAGAATCTTGCAAGTCTGAAAGTATATCTCTCTTCCTGTCCCTTTTACAGCCCAAGAAACTAGGGGGGGTCTCTTCTGAGCCACATGCCCCGCCCACATTCCTGCTGCGGGCTAAGCTGCCTTTTATCTGACCGTTCCCTTGGATGCGTCTCTTTGCCCTGTTTCCCAAGGTCATTTCCACATACCATTATACCTCCTCAGTCAAAATTACTTTTTAAAAAGTTCTGATTTGTTTATTTTACTTATTCAATTTATTTGGCTGCCCATCTCAAACATATGACTCCGGGAGGCTAACAGAAAATAAAAAGATAAAAACATCATAAAAAAACAATAAATAACAAATATAGGAGCTGAGAAAACCAACCAGCACCATCAATATAACCAAGATTTAGCCCTAAGCGCACACTTAGGGCCTGCTGCCGCCATGCCCACCACGCCCACTGCAGTGCCCGCCGCCATGCACACCATGCCCGCTGCCAACATAGGGATTTGGAAAGCGGAGGGAGGGAATTGGGAAGCGCGCACACTGGTTCATGGGGAAGAGAGCTAGAGGAGCGGAGCGACATTAGTTAAATGACCTGAGCCTGGGGAGTATGGAGGGAAGATGAAGGGGGGAAGAAGCCTTGGGAGTATAGAGGGAAGGCCTGGCGGGGTGATTTAGCCTGGGGGGGGTGATTTAGGCACCAGCTGGGAACAGCCACGGCTGGGGTGGTGGTGAGAAAACGCCGCGGCCGGGCCCTGCTGCTCCCGGGCTCCGCTGCTCGGGACCCCCGCCTCCTGGCCAAGCGCAGCTGCTCGCCAGAACGCAGCCCCCAGGGAAGAGTGGGAGGACGAGCACGGGGCGGCGGCGGAGCGACGGCGCAGACCCGTCGGCTCAGCGGCGCCCGGGCCGCCTCTCGGGATTGGGCACCCAGCCCGGCTGTGCTCTCTCGGTGCGGGCAGGCAGGGGAGCGCGCCCGCCCGCCAGCTTTCACTTGTCGCAGCGGTTCCCTCGGCGTGGCCCTCTCCCCGGGGTCCGAGTAAGCCGGACAGCCCGTGGGGCTCTCTGCCGCTCCCTTCGACGGAGGAGGGACCGGCGTGCCTTGGGGGCTGCTGCTGCTGCTGGCGGCATGTCTGGGCGAGGTGTGCAGGCAGAGCTGCCTGCCTGGCACTCGGGTGCTCCGGCTGGGGTGCAGCAGGACGGGAGTGTCGCTGGCGGCCCGTGAGGACCGGCCAGGGAAGGCGCGCGGGCGGAGCTGCCCGCCTGGCACTCGGGCGCTCCGGATGGGGTGCAGCAGGATGGGAGCTCCGCCCGCGCGCCTTCCCTGGCCGGTCCTCGCGGGCCTCTGGCAACGCTTGCGTCCTGCTGCACCCCAGCTGGAGCGCCCGAGTGCCAGGCAGGCAGCTCCACCCGCGCGCCTTGCCCAGACATGCCGCCAGCAGCAGCAGCTCCCAAGGCACGTCGGTCCCTCCTCCGTCGAAGGGAGCGGCAGAGAGCCCCGCGGGCTGTGCGCGAGGTGTGGGCGGCTGCGGGTGGCCCCGGCCTTGGAGAGCGAGAGCGCGTAAGAGTTTGGGGGCGGGATCCAATCGCGTGGAAGGGGCGGGGGTGAGTTCAGCTGCGGAAGAGCCACACTCAAGGGGCCAAAGAGCCGCATGTGGCTCGCGAGCCGTCATTTCCGACCCTTGCCCTAGCAGATGGGACCCAGAGCATGCCTCTCCTGTTGGATCTCACAGGATGGGTAGACGCAACTGGGGAGAGACACTCTCACAAGTAACCCGGTCCCATGCCACGAATGGTGTTTAAGCAACATGCATTAGCAGTTACATTGTTGTTTTACTAATGGTTTATTGCTGAGGCTGAATTTCACCCTGTTTTTGTTTTTGTTTTATTTATTTATTTATTTATTCAATCAAATTTATCACCGCCCAACTCCCCCAAGGGGGACTCTGGGCGGTTTACAACAAAATATAATCATCAATGTACAATTATAAATAGATTAAAATACAAATTAATTAACAATTTAAAATATAAAGAATATAATAAAATCCAATGACGGAATCTTCTTAAGTTCTTCTTAAGTAAAAAGGGCACTCCAGGGATAATCTAAGGTGCTAGCCATCTCCAGGTATGCACATTCTCCTTCCCACCCCAAGCATACTGAAAAAACCAGGTTTTGAGTTTTTCCCGGAAGTCCAGGAGCAAGGGGGACTGTCTAATCTCTGGGGGGAGAATGTTCCAAAGGGCAGGGGCAACAGCAGAGAAAGCACGCTTACGTGACCCCATTAGATAGAGCTCTTTAACCAAAGGGGTCCGCAGCATGCCCTCTCTGCATGCCCGGGTGGGATGGGATGAAGTGATGGGGATGAGACGGTCCCTTAGGTATCCTGGTCCCATGCCATGTAGGGCTTTAAAGGTAATAACCAACACCTTGAATTGGACCCGGAAGCAGACTGGAACCCAGTTTTAAATTTTAAAGGCCTGCAATAATATTGTAACAGCTTGGGAGACTAAGTAAGAAAACAGATTTATAAATATTTAAATAAAAGAGCACCATGGTCAGCAGACATTCACTGTTTGGAAGAAAGCCATCTGCCTCCCTGTTCACTGCTCAGAACTCTCAAGTATGATATTAAGTCTATAGTACTGAGTTTCAGTTCCTTTCATAAGACACTATATATGCTTGAATTATACTTGAGGGCCTTCTGAGAAATCATCTTGCATGAGGGAAAATAAACAAACAAACAACTTGGTGAACAGTTACTCCTGAGCATCCATACCCCTGCCTCCCCAAATATCACCAGAAGGGCTTTTGAAGAATAAATTTGCCCTGAGAAGACAAGAAGCAGATTCATCTTGACCTGAAGAACAGAAAGTAACCAGAGACGAGAAAGAAGAGAAGAAAGGAAAGAGACATTGCAAACAGAAATGCCGTACCAACCTGAAAGATGTGTATATTTTCATCCATTTGAACTAACTACCATCATCTTGTTTCCTACCCTTGTCCCTCTCCAGACCCTTTCCTTATACAGTATATAGTGTCTTTTAGAGTATTAAGTCTGAGGACAGGAACTGCCTAAAAATTATGAACTGCTGATTAATTTTAATTAATTTCCAATATTTCCTTACTTTAACCAAAGACAAGACAGCTGAAAAACAAGCATGTCCTTTCAGATCTCTTGTAACCCACATAACAAAAAATCTTACTCAATACTATATTTAAAATATATAGGTTCTACAATTCTGCCAACCATGCAACAATGGCACTAATAGTTGTGCCCTTACCCGTTGCGCACATTCTTTCAAATCTTGATCCTGAGCCAATAAGGACTGCAGTTTCTTCTGGACATCTAAAAGTTTCTGAGGGTTGATTCTGGAAGAGCAGAGAGAGTCATAGAGAAAAGAGAGAGATAAACCACACAAACTTTCTCATATCTTCTCCTAAAGGCCTACAAAGACCTGTCTCATGTTCAAAGGAAGAATACTTTTTCATCTCCCCTCCCCATTATTCTAAAATGGATGAAAACTACGGTGAACAATATCCAGCTGAAATCATATCAGGTACGGAGATCACATGAACAATAGAAGCCACAGAAGCTGCAGTTCCAGCCTTTTAACTGGAAGAGAAAATCACTCTTCCAAGATAAAACCACAGAATTAACATTATATACCTTTTTCTACTTATAGAAGAAACATGAGCTCATCCTGAAAGAAAGAGCTGAATATTGAGCAGCAATTTTTCATACTGAGGTTTCTCATGAGAGTACTTTTAAGCGGTTAAAAAATATTTTCACTGGGAAGTTCCAGAACCTGAGGAATCTCAACAGAACTGTGATTTCATAAGCACAACTGTGCACACACAAATGCAAAGTGGTTCTCCACCAAAGAATCAGGGGATAAGCCAGTTCAATAGTGAGGATGCCCCACTGTAACCTTATAAATAATATTTGCTTCCATGGCTTTTCTTGCTGGATGGCCATTCCAGGTTAAATCTGCTTTTACCATTTCAGTGACACAAAGCAAGCATTCACTCACAAACAAAAAATTGCTTCTAGATGACTTTACAGAATCTGTGCCAAAAGAAATCTTCTCAGGCTATATGGGACAAAGAAGGACTTAAAAGCAAACATACTAAGCTATTGGAATGCAAACTCTTTATCTGTGTATAGAGCCCCAAAGAATCAGGAGTGGGGGTCTCCAAGAAGAGCAACCAGCCACCTTATTTTTTAATAGCAACCCTATTTTGAGCAACCAGCAGCCTCTTCCTAATTTCTACAAGGTCTGACTTGGACAGAAATCCTTCAGGAACCATGTAGAAATCTTAATATACTGAAAATGAGTCAACCAAGTGATGCACTAATTAAAGAGGCCAATGCCATTTTTAGTTTCTTTGGCTGAGTAGTGGTTGTCAAGACATGGGAAACAATAATGCCATTTTATTCAACATTAGTGTGACCTGATTAAAATCTGCTAGGAATTTGGGGCACCAGATGTCTCAGAAGATATTGGCAACTGGAAAAGATTCAAGGGAGAGACTGCAATGTAGAGACAGTAATGCAAAGCTGCTTTATAGGTATGTTTAGCCTGGACAAGAAAATGCTATTGATTGGTAGAGGCAGCAGAAGAGAAGATTCCAATATCTTTTTTAGTATTTGGAAAACTATTGAAAAGAAAACGGAGGACAGAAATTACTCAGCTTATAGATAGGATACGGAGCCATCCTCTAGAACCACACAGAAATAGATTAGCCTAGTTATTGGAGTTGATTTTTTTGATATTGAATTAACTGATTATGGAGTATGGGTAGGATGACCATATTTCCTTGAGACAAAAACGGGACAAGAGGAACCGAAAGCCGGAAGTAGCTGGAACGGCGCGAAAGAGCCAGAGCAGCTGATTGGAGGGAACCCAGAAGAGGAATTGCCTCCGCCTATCAGCGTGCGGCAAAGGAGGTGGGAGTTGGAGGGAACCCGGAAGAGGAATCGCCTCCGCCTATCGCGCTGCTCGGCCCGCCTCTCCCACCTCCTTTGCCGTGTGCTGATAGGCGGAGGCGATTCCTCTTCCGGGTTCCCTCCAACTCCCACCTCTTTTGCCGTGCACTGATAGGTGGAGGCGATTCCTCTTCCGGGTTCCCTCCAATCAGCTGCTCTGGCTCTTTCGCGCTGCTTCAGCTACTTCCAGCTCTCGGTTCCAGCTGGCGGCAGGGACAGGCTAGTTCCTGACAGGTTTTTAAAAAAACGGGACAAAATTGAGATTTTTATCAAAATGATGGGACGGTTGGAAAATGTTAAAAAAAACGGGACGTATGGTCAGCCTAAGTAAGGGTCTCCTCATGGTTAGCCCATATTGATTCCTACATCATATAAAATAAGAAAGATTGGTGTTACATGCCAACTGCTGGTGCAGGACACAAAACAACAAATCAGGGAAGCCTTAGCACTTTCCAAAGGACAGTGCATTTCATTGGACATTCAAGGAATCCCTTCTCTATATTGTTTAAAAACCAGAAAGCAGATGTTCTTCATATGCTGAATTCTGCAGCCCAACTTCAGTGCACTCCTTAAACAGGTACCTGATACCTGATGAATGTTTACAAGAACCTCTTCACCTTTATCTCACTAGCCCTTTTTACCTTTTGCAGCCTTTGAAAACAGTGATCAGGAAATGGCTTTAGCTAGACTTAGGGTACAATATTCTTAAGTATTAAAACAATCCTGGATCATTATTTCCGCTGCAAAAATAAGTGTCCTTCTCAACAACTACAGTTCTGCTATTTAAATGGCTTTCGAAAATCATTCAATTCCTTTAAGAAGACAAAAAAGGGCCATTTACAAGAATTTGCAAGCTTTTCTGCACTCCCACTTTATCATCCATGATTTAAAACATTATTGTAAACAGCATTGCTGGAAGGCAACAGCATATGAACTAATTTTTGTGCATATTGGGTGTTAGGTAGCAAATGGCAATTAGGTTTGTATGCATGAAGGTATAAAACAGATGTCATTAGGAGCAAAGCAAGAGACTGTTGGTGCAATCAACTGAGCTTTGCTTGGAGGAAAAAGGCTAAAACAGCATTAATGCTACAAATTTAACATTGCCCTATTTCAAATTAGCATTTTAATATAGCAGCATAGGAACTGTGTACTACAGCCACGTTTCCCAAACATTCCATTTTTCAAAGATTGGAGTACATTTGTTTTGAAAAACATTACATTTTAATAGTAGATTTTAAAAGCATATGTGGGTGCTTGGCAGGAGTTATTAGTGGCACTAGCAATTTTTTTCTTTCCAATTTTGTTTCTTTGGCTAATGATAGTTTTTTAAAAGACAAAAATGCATTACTGATGTTAATGTTACCCACACCGTATACATATTCCACACATCGTCCAAATCATCCCACATTTTGGGTAATTTTGCTACTGACTGAGTTCACTGTCTGCGTTCACTGTCTCATGTCTATCTTTGGTAAAACAGATTAAGTGTTGGCAGATCACATCATTTTGCTTGGGAAAAAAGTAGAATTGCTAGCAGGAGGTGCAAAAACAGAAAGGACTGATTATATTTACAGACCTCCATTTCTCCAAAACGTTGAAATAACGGGAACACATTTTTTATCTGCTTTCCTAGAAAATAGGAGCATTTGAAATACATGTAATATTTATTTTATGTATAAAAATAAATAATTGGATGTTGTTGCCAATGGATACTCTCATTATGTTATGCATCGTTTTTAATTTTAAAAAAAGTTTTAAAAATCATTTTTGTGAAGGAAAATGGAAAAAGGCCTCAGGGGAAAGAAAATCGCTTTTTGTTTCCCCCTCAAATGCATAACTAAGTTATGTACAAACCGGTAAAGAACCTACTTGATATTGCTGACAGGGACCTTCTTCTGTGACAGCTGCTGAATCATGCCATTTTCCTCGGAAGGAAGCAGAACAAGGAGGGCTTCGCCACCTTCTTTGTACCTATGTAAAGGAAAAAAGAGGAGGAAATTTTTTTTTCTTCAAATCTCAGCTTCTCAGAAAGTAATTATTAACAGCATTTCTGGGGACAAACTTTTAAAAGGTGCGAACGGGAGTTTCAGAGGCAGGCTCTTCTTGCAGAAAGGAACTGAAGGTGGAGGACCCCCACAAAGCCTGCTGCCATCTCAGCCCCTTCCCCAGCTGACAGCATTTTAATTTTTGGCTTTCTTGTTTTGTTTTAAAAATTCTGTCTACTCATCTACAACATGAACGGGTATGTGCTGATACATTTCGTTCATTTTCTCCCCCCTGAACTTCCCATTACCAAGAATATAGTCTACTGATGTGCATCCATTTTAAAGCATTTCTGTTAGAAATCAGTTCAGATCTCTGGCAGGAATATCTGTTTCTCCCCTTTAAAGGTAAAGGTAAAGGTTTTCCCCTGCACAGTCGTGTCCGACTCTAGGGGGCGGTGCTCATCTCCGTTTCTTAGCCGAAGAGCCAGCGTTGCTTCTGCGGTCATGTGGCCGGCATGATGCGTGCGGAACGCTGTTACCTTCCCACCGAAGCGGTACCTATTTATCTACTTGCATTTGCATGCTTTCGAATTGCTAGGCTGGCAAGAGCTGGGGCGAGTGCGGGAGCTCACTCCGTCACATGGTGCTCGGGTCTCGAACCGCCGACCTTCCGATCGACAAGCCTGGCGTCTTAACCACTGAGCCATCGTGCCCCCACTATTCTCCCCTTTGGCCTCCTGAAAAAAAGAGACTATCCTTGCCCAATTTTGCCTCTGGTCCCCACCCCGAATCTTAACCCCTCTCACGAGCTCCCATTTCATAGCCCCTGAGAAAATGCAGGGCATGACAGAAAAAAGATTGCTCACTGATCTAAACCAACCAAAAAGCAAACCCTTGTTCCTGCCAAACAAGTCAGGCTTTGAAGCCAAGAACAAAGATTCCTATCCTGGCTATTAAAAGGATGCAACAATGCAAGCCCTTGGGGTCAGAAATCCTGGTAAGTTATATGGTTTCTTAGCAGAATTAAAGCAGAGCAAACAAACTGCAATGCAGCAAGACACAGCTTGCTCATAGTACCAAGATCCAGGGTTACTGAAGACAGCCAGTACATAGTTCAGATGCCTTGTTAAAACTGGGTTTTTCAGAACCTCCATGGTTTCAATGTGAAAGAGGTACTATGTCATTCTTTTCCTATCTCCAAGCACCAGCACAAATACCAGGACAACATTCCTGTTTTCCCTGATCTACACTGGATAGGGAATGTGTCCTCATAGCAATGAAATTTGATGATATTTGGAAATCAATGAACCATATTGCTGTCATCCAACCATTTCTGTCATGCTTAGGGACAATCCTTTTGTTGCTCTTGAGGACAGCAAAAGCTTTTGTCAGTTTTTTTTTAAACGTACTAGTTAGTGACTATATCTGTGGTATATTCACAAAGCCATCTACTCAAGCCATAAGCCAAAGAAAGAAGGGACATTTCTTGGCACACAAAACTTAGAGGAATACAGTATATGACTTTCCACTCTACAAGCAAAGAACAGCAGCTTTGGAACTTTAGGAAGGAAGATCCCCTGCTTCATGCTCAGAATCTCTCAAAAGCTGTGCTTATTGCTTTGCAATATGTAAAACATGCATAAATATCACTGGACAATTATTCCATCTATTAAACGGCAATGGGTGAGCTTCCAATAATTTAAGCTCATAAACATTATTACATAAAAATCTAGACCAGGTTGTTTCTATCTATACACCACAATGTATAGGTTATTCTGTAGAGACCCCATTCTAAGAATTAAGGAAGTTTCAACACTAAAATTTGCCATTGTTAGTCAGGCCACAGCTGCATTCATTACAGTATAGACAGTTTATCCATTAATGTTCTAAAAGACTTGATCAGACGGAGTACTATCCTCGAATATATCTAACCATTGGTCATGGAATCTTGCTGACTATCGGATTTTCCTCCTTATAGTCAAGTCTGGAAAAAGTCCAAGGAACAAAAATCTAGGTGCTTTGATTAATAGCCTTATTAAAAGGAAGGATAAGAGAATTCCAAAGAGAGTGAGACACCATTATATAGGCAGTCGATCACTGCAAAGCTCTTGTCGGTTGCCTCCCACTTTTTCATTGTAAAGAACTAGATGTTCTTCTCCTGTAGTGAAGAAGGGACAGTCTGCATCTTTTCATTGTTTTGGTAGCCACTAGTCTTTTTTATCAGTGTAAGAAATAATCTGCACACTGCTTATCACTCTCTGCTTCTTTTGAGATTCAGAACAGTACCATTTTATTTTTAAATCCCCATGCTATTTACTTCTATACCTACAGATTTTTTTTTCTGCCCAGGCACAAGAATGGCTAACAAAATCTATGTTTCTTGCTTACCCAAGCCATGCATAATGTCTGAATGCAGCATTGCAGTTTAATCTGCTTGGAAGAAACCAGAGACTAAAACTGAAACAAATCATGACTTCATTCTCTCATTGCTTCTAGGTTCAAAACCAGGCTTAGCTATGCTGAGCTAAATTTGCTAGCTACACCCCAGCAAACAAAGCACGCATCAGTTGCAAGTCAGCCTGTTTGCAATCAGGCTGAGTGCGATGTACAAACTGGGCATAAAGACTTAGGGGTACGTGTAAAACATTTAAAGTATGTGTCCTTTGTTGGCAAAAATACATTAAAGTGACTTTCCAAAAATGAAGACTAACTGCTGTCCTCTAGTGGCATTGTATTTTGTGTTATATCAAATATGATCAAAATAAACTTCATGGAACAAAATTGTAAATCAAATGGCTGTAAATATTTCTGCATAAAGACACCATAGTTCTACTCTTTTGGGGTTGTAATCAGTGTCGTCAAATGAGCCTTTCACAAGAAGGTAATATAAAGTTCATGGCAACCTCTCTAGCAACACAACCCCCCTGTTGTATTCTTCTTAAAGAATATCTGAACATTGTAAATTGCCCTAATTTAACTTCATATTTTGTTCCTATTTGATAAGACAAAATTATTCTGCAATCACTGAAACCAGGAAATTGCTTTTTCTCATTTCAGTGGGTAGTTCAGGTCAAGTGAAAGCTAAACCAAGGACTTGCCAAAAAACTAGTTTTCTATTTTGTTTGGGTTGACTTTCCTAATACATTTTTTACAGTTCTTCTTAAGAAGAAGTAGGCAGCTTGTGCTCATGGGTTCCAATGTACCTATTAACCTTGCCATGGCACCTGCAGGGCTGCCCACTCCACTTGGTTTTAACTTTTTCCTGATCTCTCTTAATTAAAATAATGCATGGGAAATGAATGGGGTGGGGGGATACTTCTAGATCCCATAGGGATTACTAGAAAATAACAACAGTAGGTGGTGGAGCCTCAGTATTTCACTTGAAAATGTATCAACCTGCTGGAGTGATAAAGAGCATCGTAAGGGATGGGCAGAGTACCCTCACTACTTTGCCTTCTAATATATGGTTGTATCATTACCCACTTTGTACCCATAATAGCCACTTTAAGTGGCATTTTGGAAAGGCCATTGTGAAGGACCCATGGCATGCTCTCAAACTTTCCAGTGTGCCCACTGGTCCAAAATGTTGGATTTCTTTGAGCCAAAATACTGCTTATGAACCAAAACATGCTAAACACTGTGGGTTAACACTCGATTCTTTTACTTTCTATTAGCTTAGTACTTAGCTTCTTAAACTCAAGTTGTATCTGCAAGATAAATTGGTAAGAACACCACCACCGCCCTCTCTAGTCCCCCAGGATGCTATCTAAACAAAATCAGGTGGAACAAGGAACTTGGCAGCCATCAAGAAAAATATTCACAAGTAGCACACCTGAGGGGACCAGTTTAGTGCAGGATTAGGAAGTGTACCATATCTAAACTCCATGGAATTTTAGAGAGGACTGAAGGAGAAGCCTATGTATCCTACCCTAGACTTAGAACATCTCTGGAAAGTGGCAGATGATGTATCTATATCTTGCCTCCTTCACTGTTTCCATCTGAAGTATCCTCAGAGACCCAAATCATCTGACCAGTTGCCCAATAAAGCTTCTGCAGCTGCCAGAGATTTTGACACTGAGGAAGGGGACTTGGTAGAAGGTGGAGAGACAGAGGGTTTGATGACTGGAGAAAGAGGTGCTGAGACAGTCTTCTCCTTGCCTCTCAGCTCCCTATACTGGAAGAGGCAGTAGAAGAGAATCCCCAAATTGGCCAGCTCTAGCCAATAAACAGCATTCAGTCATGGAGACTGAAGGGAGGAGACTGGAAGTGCTCCTCATTCCTGTCACTGTGATCCCAGAGAAAGAAGCTCCAATTGCTACTGAGACCGAGTGGCAGGGAGAAATGTCCTCCTTCCCTTTCACTCTGAATCAGACCGAATGAGGGATAGTGTCAGAGGGTAGGAGAAAGGACATAAATTTTCCAGATGCACATAGACTGTTCTTCTCTAAATTACAGTGTTTATTTTTGTGGTGCTTTTAGGTAGATAATTTGTGCATTTCCAATAGATAGAGCAGCCTTAGCTTAACAAAATTATACACATACATGTCTACCTAGACAATTCCCAACGAAGCTTTTTAGAGTCTCTTAGCTGTTTCTCTCCCTGACTCATGCAATGTTTCTCAATGCTTTCACTTCCTGGCTTGCTTCTAGCCTAGGAGGGAGAATGGAAAGAGGGAAAAACAACTCCTGAGCTTCTTGAATTCTGACACCTTTGTCAGGCTATCCTCACCAACATCCTCTAAAAGCTTCAATCCTTTCCACCAGCAAATCTCTCCCTTGATCCTGCTGGGTCCTCAACTGCAGATTCCTCCTCCACCTGTTCCTTAATACAGTATCTTCAGGCTGTGCCATACAAAAACGACTCCAGGAACGTCCAGATGTTTTAATCAGGCACAGAACTACTGTGTCTATGTGACACTCTGTCCAATTCTGGTCCACAGTAAACGAACTTTAACCTTGAGACCATCAGGGCAACTCATCCTGCCACTGATGAGAAGGAGAAGAGAATGGAGAGAAGGATGTTATGGGAATTAAGTTGAGAGCCAAAGTTTCCCAGGACAGAGCGGTAAGTAATGTCCACAAGCAACAGTCACCAAGCTTCAAGAGTGGAAAGCACAAGGCAAAAAGTACATTACACTGTGGGAAGGAGAGGAAAAAGAAGTGCTGGAATTAAATTAAACTGCTTTTTAATGTTAACAGAAAGCAATCAACTGTTTTAGTGGCTCCAACCTAGTGTGAGATAAAAACGTTTATCTCGCCTCCAGGAATCTGAGTTTTCAGCTGAATTCAAGCTTAAACACCTCATCAAGCCATGCCAAGTTGACAATCTGGGAACTACTGCTGAGTTTCTGTTAGTGAGCCTGAGAGAAACCTCCATCACATTATCAAAATGGCCAAACTCTCCTCAAGGCAATTTAATCTTTTTTTGTATTTATTATAGGGCACAACATATTGTATAATGCCTTATAAATATGTATAACGAACCACAGTGGTACCTGAGAGAAAACATAGTTTTAAAATAACGTGCAGTAAGGGAGGAGATATAAATCTATAACCTGCCCAGTCACAGGTTCTTTTGATACCCAAGGGTTGCTTACTCAGACTCACCAAGGCGTTCCCCAATGCACACGAAAACCTTTTGTTCTCCCCTTTTATGTTGGGGTTTTTTTTTTTACTTATAAACCATTATTCAGAGTATAAATGTGCTCTTTCTACCTAGGTGACCAACTAATACAATTCTTGGTTTTTTTTCCAACTAACCTATATTTCTACCACTATTACTACTCTAAACTATGTCTATCCTCGCTAATACAGGTAGGTCACTAAGCTATGACTGTCACTATACTACTCTATTACTACAACTATTAAACACTAACAATTCTACTACTATCTCCAGGACACAGTGCTCCTTTAAGAGGACAACTCTGTCATTTCTGCAAGCCTTTACTGCTGCTCTCTTCCTCGCTTTCTCCTGTCTTCTTCTCTCCCACACACACCCCACAGCTGTTCCATACACCGGGCTTTTTAACAATCTCCCTGCCGTCCTTATGCTGGGGTGCTTTAGGAGCAAAGGGGAGGAAAGCAATCCCAGCTGCCTGCAATTTTAGTACAGCCCGTCCTTCCACATGCCCAAACAGAATTTTTTGAGTAGGTGAGAAAACAAAAACAGATGTAATGCATCAGAAGGTACACAAGATTTCCCAAGTGAACTTCAACAAGCCCTTCTTGGAAAACACAAAAAATGTCAGGACATATCTGCATCATGCACTATCTAAAACCAAAATAATAAAATCTTATTTGCTGTGGAGAGAGAGAGAACCACCACAAATATCACAGTTTTTACAGATGATTTCTTTTATTTATAAAGCAAAAAGCCAAAGACATATTTGAATATGGGCTGAAACATTCACGACATTTGACATCTCTACCCTGATTTTCGAAGTCTCTGGAGAATCCACTGTCACTCTGCTCTTTCAGAAACACTGGAAGCTTAATAAATAAAATACAAGGTTCTCCATTTCTGATGTAGGCTGCTTATATATCCACTCTAGCCAAACTGACCTCAGCAAGTAACATGAACTGAAAATAGGCTTAATTGGTGCTTTTTCCACAAGATTGGCAAGAACCAATGATAAATGATAAACAAAATTCATATGCAGAACAGGTACCAAGAACATATACAGTTCAGTATCCAAAAGTTATTCCAGCCTTACTGAAGTTAAGAAGGAATAAACTTGCTTACAGATCTCAACAGGAAAGTAGAACCTTGTACAGGAGCAATATATGCATCTAATAAATATTTTACAACCCACAGCAAATATATTCCTACCTGCTTCTCATTCACTGTACTCAGGCAAACTTTGTCCTAGCCACATAGACCTATCAATTTTTCTGCCATGATTAATATAAGTCAGGCTATTAGAACCTTGAGACTTGGAAATTGAGTTGTGTTGCGGTTTTGCATAATTAAATATTTAATCCATAACCTGTTTCCCTCATAAAAAACAAATGCAACCAGGCTGACCATGAGGGAAAAGAATCCAAAATTCACATTGAAGGAAAATGTTCATTAGACCCATACTAAAAGTATTACAGTTTACAAGGAACCACAGTCACCTGGCATAATGGCTAAATACTGGGGAGAGGGGAGGAAAGAGGGAGAAGAATGGCCGTTAAGTCCTTGCTTAACGACCATTTGTTTAGCAACAGTTTGGACTTACAACAGTGCTAAAAACCCAACTTGCAACCGGTCTTCGCACTTATGACCGTTGCAACGCACCCACGGTCACGTGATCGCAATTCAGGCGCTTGGCAACCAGCTCGCATTTACGACCATCACGGCATCCTGCGGTCTTGTGATCACCATTTTTGACCTTCCCAGCTGGCTTCCGGCAAGCAAAATCAATGGGGAACCGCATGATTTGCTTTAACGACCACATGGTTCGCTTAACGACCATGTGATTCGCTTAATGAAATGGTGATTCGCTTAATGACCGCCACAAAAATGGTCGTAACATTGGGTTGGATTCGCTTAACTGCATCACTTAGCGACCAAAATTCCAGTCCCAGTTGTGGTCGTTAAGCAAGGATTACGTGTATTTAAACTACATCTTGAACTTAAAGTACCAGTCACACTTTTCCTCACTCTCTTTTTGTTCAGTGTTCATCATCTTGGCTGTTCAACAAAGCATGTGAATCCAGTCACAATCTAATAACGTATCTAATGCAGTGGCAACTTTAAGATGTGTGGACTTCAACTCCCAGAATTCCCTAGCCAGCATTTTGAGAAACAGGGCTAACAATATTTTCTCAAACCTATGAATAGGTTTACTTTAACACTAAACTGCTTTCTTCAATATATTCCAGACACTGGGGCTACAATGCCCACAACTGTTAGCTAACCTGGCTGGCTAACTCTTGAACATGCAGTTCAACACAGCCAGAGGGCATCAAATTAGGGAAAGCCATTCTACAGAACAAAGAACATACCTGGCTGTTCTCCCAACTCTGTGAATGTAAGTATTTGCATCTTCCGGACAGTCAACCTGAATGACCCAGTTCACAGCAGGGAAGTCTGTAAAGAAACCATTTGAAATCCAGTCACATACAAACAGTTTCTATGCTAGCAGCATAATTTCATATGAATTCTGCACTTCAGTTCTATTTTACTGGCACTGCATTGAAAGAGACTGTTCACAAAGTACAATTAATCACATATTCTAGCTACGTGTATTTGTCAGATGGAACTAAAATTAACAGAATCTTCATTTCCTAAATAATTAAAGGGAGCATAATTTTAAACTTGGTATGGAGAGAGAGAGATTTGCATTTTACAAATTGAATGAAAAGTAAAACTGGCCATTTATGATTTAAAACCAGCAGTCTTCAATGCATTTATAGCTAGGAACTAATCCAATTTGTATTTCAGCTAACTTTTTAATACTAACATATTTCCCAATATATTCTTTTCCTTTTAAGGCTTTGTCTGGTTTCTGTTCTTCTCCTTCTGCTTATTTTCTTTCCTATCACCCCGATAACCCCTCCCACCTCTCTCTAAAAGATAGTTATGCTGGAAGCAGCTGAACTCAGATAATGGCCCATTAAATTGAAGACCAGCAGTTTTATAAAACCCCACTTTATATCAATCAGATCTTTTATTTATTTATTTTATTTATTGGATTTATCACCGCCCAACTCCCCCAAGGGGGACTCTGGGCGGTTTACAACAGAATTAAAATCATTAATATACATTTCTAATAAAAACATACATAATAAACCATAATTTAAAATATAATGAGTAAAATAGAATCCAAAGGCAGAGTATTCTTAAATTATAAAAAGGGCCCCTCAGAGCGAATCTAAGGTGCTAGCCATCTCCAAGTATCTCCAATCTCCTTCTGACCCCAAGCATATTGACAAAACCAGGTTTTGAGTCTTTTTCGGAAGTCCAGGAGTGAGGAGGACTGTCTGATCTCCGGGGGCAGAATGTTCCAAAGGGCAGGGGCAACAGCAGAGAAAGCACGCTTCCGAGACCCCGCCAGGTGGAACTCCTTAACCGATGGGATCCGTAGCATGCCCTCTCTGCATGCCCGGGTGGGACGGGATGAAGTGATGGGGATGAGACGATCCCTTAGGTATCCTGGTCCCATGCCATGTAGGGCTTTAAAGGTGATAACCAACACCTTGAATTGTACCCGGAAGCAAACTGGAACCCAGTGCAGCTTGCGCAGCAAAGGTGTTACATGAGTACATTCAAAATGCAAGAAATGCATATTCAATTCACATTGAAACAGATACAGCTTCAAGAAAGTGCTGAATCAGAGAAGGAAAAGTCAATTGAAGATTCCCTTGCCCATACTTCATCTCTAGCCCCAGATATCAAAGACATTGCACACGTCTTATTTGTATGCCAATTATATGCCCCAGCAAGGGCCCAGTATTTAGAACCCTTACTTGACAAAACTGCCTATTGGAATCTCAACAACAGGGTGCCAATAAATATATAACCAGCAGAATTGCCAAGTTTATAATTAAAGTTTTTCAGCTGAGAGCTCGTTAAATAGAACAGATTGGGATCACACATAAAGGTGATGCACTTATCTGAATTTTCTTTGTTCCATACTTTGCTATATTTATACCTACTTTATCCTTCTGTTAGCTTACACTCTGCTGTGTTTTGACATGGTCAACTGACTAATCAAAAAATAAATTAATCGACTAATACTTGATCTCTGGATAAATCTGACCATTCTAACGAGAGATTATGGAAACTGAAGTCCACTGTCACCTGGAGATTCAAGATTGGAAAGATCAACAAGTACAAATCCTAAACTTACAGAGATGTGGACAGGGCGCTTTCTGAATTAGGAACACCTAGTTCTGTTCTTTCCCAGCTCCTCCTCCTCTTCCCCCTCCTGCTTGGCTGGCCTCCTGGATTCTCACTTGGATCTTGCCTAGCAGGGAATTAAAGCAAGCAGGACTCAAAGCAATGGGGGGCATGACTGTGGAGGAAGCAGCTGGAGCAGACACAGGCAATTGGAGCACAGCGGTGAGCATCCCAGGTCTGTTGCTGGAGAACATGAGTTCTCCACTCAACCTCAGCCAGCTGGGTCTCTGTCTCTTCCTTAGATGATGAATTTAACAACTGATTCGCAAGAACTGGACCAAACCAATCAGATAACTCCCCTGGGTGTGGAGGAATGCAAAACTATTTACCAAGCCCGCGAGCTGCAAGATCCGTAGCGAAAAGAACTGCCGATTTCTTGCGCACAAAATCATGGTAAACTTCCATTCTTTTCATCTGCTGCTGTTTGCCATGAAGTGCCAGCATAGGGAGACCCGGACGAAGGCGGCAAAATACTCTAAACAAATACTGAACCTAGAAACCAATCATAATTTTAACGATAAGTTCTATGAGCAAGACTAGTTCGTGTTACATATTTATTGCATTGTGGGCCAGCACCACCTAACCAATCTTGGCTGATCTAGAAAAGCTCAACAGAGGCAGACCTGGTTAACAATTCTATGGGAGACTATTAGGAAAACCCAGGGCTGCAGACTAGATTGGGATGCTGAAAGATATCCCAAAAGACAACATATAATGGCGTGCTTAGGAAGAAGCAGCTTTCTCAAATCCTCAGCACTAGTTTAAAACAACAACAACAGGTGGAATAGCCACTTTTGTTACCCCAACTAACCAGACACAGGGATGCAAAGGTCTGCAAAAATGTGGCAAAATCCAGAGGAAAAGGGCGAGTTAAGGCTTCCTATCTCCCAGGGGAAAAACCAGAAAAATGTCCTTTCCTCCTGGAGCTTTCATATAATTTATCATGTAACTATTTTCACAAAATTACCTTGGGAATTAAATCCAAACACCAGAAGAAAGAAATATTTTGAAGCCAAAGAGCAAATTTGGAATTTGGAGACCATTTGGTGGGCCCTTTCAAAACAATGGCTTCTCTGGAGGGTGAGGGCTGAGAGTTGCTGATCTATCTATCTATCTATCTATCTATCTATCTATCTATCTATCTATCTATCTATCTATCCATCCATCCATCCATCCATCCATCCATCCATCCATCCATCCATCCATCCATCCATCCATCCATAAAAATATAAATATATATAAATATAAAAATATAAAATGTAAAATGTAAAATCCAAGGTGGTGAGCAACGGTCTCAATAGAAATTTCCAGGGCCACATCAAGGTGCCAACCACCCCCATGAATGACTATCCCCCCTCCCGCTCCAAGCAAGGTGGCACAACCAAGTCTTAACTCCCTTTCATGCTGGGACAGTGATGGTTTCTTGAGGAAGAGGTGCACTAGCGCCTCTTTAAAGGCAGCCGGAAACATCCCTTCTCTCAAGGATGAGTTCACCATCACCTGGGCCCAACCACACATCACCTCCCGAGCTGCCTTCACCAGCCAGGAGGGGCATAGATCTAATTGACAAGTGGTGGCATTTAGTGTCCGGAGGACCCTATCCACTTCCTCGGGCCCAACAGGATCCCATTATACCGTTCCCAGATAACCGGGTAAGTACATTCCCCAGGCATCTCCACAGACCATGCCTCACGCTTGGAATCCAACTTGGAACAGATCTGAGTGATTTTATCCTGCAGATGCCCAAAACCTCCTCTGAGCGGCCCTGAAGGTGGGTCACTGGGCCCACCTTTCCCAAAAGGGATTGAGTGACCTTAAACAGGGCCACTGGGCGGCATTCTGCGGATGCAATAAGAGCGGAGAAATATTGACGTTTTGCCACTCTTACCGCCACAAGGTTGGCCTTAATCGCAGCTCCAGCTTGTGTTCGGTCGGGTTCGGTCCTTGTCTTTCTCCAGCAGTGCTCTAGACATCTCTTAATCCTCTTCAGAACCCTCCGTAAACCACGGTGAGTGTCAGGTTCGATGGGACAAGAGATCCTGTCCAAGGCCCCCACCGCCTCCCTATTCCAGGCAG
This sequence comes from Charina bottae, assembly GCA_023362775.1. NCBI lineage: Eukaryota > Metazoa > Chordata > Lepidosauria > Squamata > Charinaidae > Charina > Charina bottae. Next base: position 112,328,293 of record JALMGJ010000004.1, read on the forward strand.
CAGCCAGGGCCTCCGCTGGACCGTGCAGCAGATCCTCGGGTATAACCCCCCGTTCCCTCTGAAACCCTGTCAGGTCCATCAGTCGCCAGGGGTGGACCAATTGAATGGGTCCTGCCTCCCTGCGGAGGGGGGCAGCATAGGAGAATCTCAAGGTCACCAGGGCATGATCTGACCATGACAAAGGGGACAGATGTAGCTCTCCCTTCAGATCATATTGCCACTGCTCTGACAAGAAAACCAAGTCTGGTGTGAGGCCACTGTCTTGAGTCGGGTCCCTAATTATCTGGGACAGGCCCATGGCCGCCATGGTGGCCATGAACTCCCACGTCGCCTCTGAGACACGCCCCAGGGACGGCAGGTTGAAGTCCCCCAGAACCATAAGTCTGGGAAACTCCACCAACCCCAAGATGGCCTCCAGCAGCTCAGGCAGGGAGGTTGCTACACGGCAGGGAGGCTGGTACAGTAGCAACAATCCCAACACTTCTTGGGAGCCCAACTTCAAAACCAGGGTCTCACAACCGGCCACTTGTGGAGCAGTGCCCCTGAAGGCCACAAGAGATTCCCGGATGACACCCCTCCTCCCCTGCCCTGGGGTCTCGGCTGGTGGCATACCGTAAACCCAGCCGGGCACATTTCCGAAAGGACCCCCTTCCCCTTCAGGGCCCAGCCAGGTCTCAGTAATACACGCCAGGTCTGCCCCCTCCTCGATGATCAAATTGCGTATAAGGGGGGCCTTGTTATTAACCGACCTGGCGTTAAGAAGCAGCAGCCAAAAGCCAGGGCCTCCATGGGTCTGCTGTCCAGGGCCCGGGTCTGAGTACAGAGGGCCGGAACATACCACCGGTACCAAACACCAGGGGCATCTTCCCTGAAGATGGCCCAGTCTCTGACACCCGCCATGACACCTCTGCCCCGTCACCACCTGAATGGAGCAACCCGCCCTAAATCCCCCAGAGCTCCTATTTCTATTCCCCCCCTATCCTGGCCCCCCGATCCTGGCCCTCTGGGTTCCCTGGTTAGGGGTCCCTCCATCCAGTCATACAACAAACACACACCAAGCGATCACAGGGTGGTGGTGAGTTCTCCAGCACTTCAGCTCCCACTATCAGGGCTGCGGGAACCCAACCATCACCCCATCTACTGCGTCCCCTTCACCAGCCTCTCTCACTAGTGGGCAGGGGGCGCCCCACCCACTTCTCCTCCTCCCTGACTCTCACTCAGGGAGAGAGGATCCCCACATACATACCTCATCCACTCTCGGGCTCCCTCCCCATCTCTCACACCAGGGAGGGAGCACCAATGGATGCTACCAGTTTAGGTCGTGTGTGTGTGTACGCGTGCCTTTGAATCAGTGTTGACTCCTGGCAACTGCCTGGACTAGTCCCTGCAGTTTTCTTGACAAGGTTTTTCGGAAGTGGTTTGCCACTGCCTGATTCCTAGGGCTGAGAAAGAATGACTGGGCCAAGGTCACCCAGCTGGCTTTGTGCCTATGGTCGGACTAGAACTCACAGTCTCCCGGTTTCTAGCCTGATCTGTTTCTAGCCTGATAACCACTACATCAAACTGGTTCTCACCACTTTAGCATACTTTTGCCTTATTTTCTAGGCAGACAGATACATTTCCAAAAACACACTGGGTTTTCACCATCCACCATTGTGCTTTGTAAAAATGAGGTCTATGGAAAACCCAGAAGCATGATTAGAATTTACAATTCCCCCCTGAAATCTCATTAATTCAGTTAATATATCCGTTTCTGCCGCTGAACATTCCTTCTTCCATCAATTTCGTAGCATCTAACAACCTAATCAACTGCCAGGCCTTTTGTCACCATAATCTTTTCAGCTACTGACAGATTTATAGCTACATCCAACAGAGCTGATGCTGTTTTAAATTTCACGGTATCTCAAAAAAGGATCTCACCACAATTTAATTGGAGTTATTCCAAAAACAATACTGTCTTTACAAAAAAACACTCTTTGATCTAAAGGCATATCAGACAAGGCATTTTTAAGTCAAGTGCTCATTAAACACTACACTCACAAGGCACCGTCTCAGGAAAGGCATCTTCCTTTCCTCTCAGAGAATAAAATGCTTGGAAGACAATGCTTGCTATGACCTGTTTGGTCCATTTACGAACAAAGCAGGCTTTCGTCGAATACAATACAAGGATGCCTGCAGAAGTCCAGTTAGGGCACTTGCCTCTACCTACACCCCAAACTTGTCTTTGCTTGGAGACTTAACTGCGAACTTCTATAAAGCTACTTTGATAACTAACAAGACTAGACTACAGTCATGACAATGCTCTCCAGCCTCAGGGATACAGCAGCAAAACAGTTCACCTGCTTTCATCTACTCTGCCCGTTTTACAATATTTATTAACACATTCTAACTTTCTGGTCACTGGAGAATATATTGGTAGATGAATAATTTATGATGCACCACCCTGCATGACTGTTACCCGTTTGATTTTTATGAATTATAACTAACACCGTTTTTTATAAATTGCAAGAGATGGGATTATACAATACCTCTTTACAGCTTGCAAAAAATACAATACTCTTCTTATTCAGGTGACTTCTCAGAAAAGAGTACAACATATTGACTTTCTGGTGCAGTTCACAAACAATGTAGTTCTGTTCCAAAGTGGCTGGAGTACTAAAAGTACCAGAGAAGGAAAAATACAAAACAGGTAAAAACATCAGGAAAAAAAGCAATGAAAAACAAGCAATGTATGCTCAAATAAGCATGTGCCTCAAAGCATTATCTAAATAAAACAGGATGCCCAACTTTTTTCAAGCTAGGGGGCATCCTTTGTTTTTGCATGGCATTTGCTGGGGACCATATTTCCAAACGAAGTGACTAGGGCCAAGGCAAAACATAAATGTCACTTCATTTCGTTATCATTTAAGTGTAATTAAAATTAAATATAGTTCTTCAAATTACTGATGTCAGGTTATTTGAGGAACCGCCTCTTCCCGGTTACATCTACCCGTCCCATCAGCTCAAGGCGGGGTATGCTGCAGGTCCTGTCTATTAAGCAGCTCCATCTGGCAGGATCCAGATAGCATGCCTTTTCTGCTGTGGTTCCCGCCATCTGGAACCCCCCCGAGATGCGGTTAGCCCCATCCTGGTTAGCCTTCCAGAAAGCCCTTAAAAAGTGGTTCTTCCATCAACCTTGGGGATCCCATGGTAAGCCTGCAAGGTGGCTGTATGATGTCAAGTGACTGTTGTTTGTTTGCCCGCTATCTTGGTTTTTTTATGGTTTTTTTATTTATGTTTGAGTGTTCATGATTTTTAATTGTCATTATGTTTGTATGGTGCCCAGAGTCACGTTTTGTGAGATGGGCAGCTATATAAATTTGCCAAATAAATAAATAAAATGGAGACATTCAGAATCTCAACCACTTTTCTCCGGTTATGTGTACAAAATGCAGCTGCTGTATTAATCCTAGACCAGGGGTCGGCAAACTTTTTATGCCGGGAGCCATTTTGACATGCTCGTGCACATTTTGAAATGCTCAAGAGCCAGGGGGTGGGGTTTGTGGGCGGGGGCCAATCGCGTGGAAGGGGGCGGGGTTTCCTGGAGAAGAAACAGAGACGCTGATTGGTGGAGGCATCCTTCCTTCTGAGCTTCCACCAATCAGCGTCTCTGTTTCTTCTCCAGGGTTCTTCTCCTGGAGAAGAAACAGAGACGCTAATTGGTGGAAGCGTTCTTCCTTCTGAGCTTCCACCAATCAGTGTCTCTGTTTCTTCTCCAGGGTTCTTCTCCTGGAGAAGAAACAGAGACGTTGATTGGTGGAGTTGTCCTTCCTTCTGAGCCTCCACCAATCAGCGCGCGCCAAAGGAGAGCAGAGAGGCGGGCTGAAGCCTGCTGCTTCCGGAGACCGGCTTTCCGGATGTCGGGCGGCAGAGAGAGAGAGAGAGCCAGAGTCAAGGGGCCAAAGAGCCAGATCTGGCTCGCGAGCCGCCATTTCCGACCCTTGTCCTAGACCATGTCCCAAATCTCCTGGTGGCACATCTGGAATCTTAAAAAGCATTTTGTCAGAACTCTTCCAAATTAATTCTATGGAGATCATGGGTGGAACGGGGACGGTGAATTCTCAAAATGGCTGCCATAATAGACACGATCAATCAAAAACACAGAATTATTGGAAAGACTAACTCCTGAAGTTGCTTCCTGTTCCTTTGCTTTTGCCTCTTCTTCCCCCACAACAAGCAAATCCAGTTTCAGGCAAAAACACTGAATTAGCACTATCTACCATTTTCCATGTTAGTTTACCATTTACTGCAATTTTTAAGTTATGACATTTTAACAATACTAAGGTGGGCCAGGGAGGCTGGTAGGGACTTCATTTTAATTAGACCTAGACTGTGATATGCAATGATAGAAATGGGAATCTTAAATTATAGTTCAGGTTTTTTAGAGAGCTCTACCTTAAAAAACTGCATAAAATGCCTTAGTAAATATCCTCTCAACCATTAACCTGGGCTCATTAAAAAATCCCTATTGTTTTATTGAAAATCTTATTTGCTTTGACCAAAATTATAGCACTATATAATGATTTGATTCAGCCCACCGCTCAATAAATTACACAAGTGATGTAGGTGTCTCGTACTGAAGACTTCTCTGCGGCTAACCATGCATCAGGATACCTGATGCTTAACATGGTCTGCTGAATAAGCCACAAGTGACTACGATCACAACCGTCTAAGCCAGCAGTCCCCAACTGTTTGGCTTGATGTACCCATATAAAATATTGAGAACCTGGCTAATTTGAGGGACATATTGTCAGCCTCACATATTCGTCTGCCATGCTTCTGCCTTTTATACACGTGTAGGTTGCTGGTCTGCTATACTTGGCTTCAGAGACTTCGCCTTTCTGCATCGCTTGGAGAGAACTGATAACCGCCTGCTCCCTGAAGGACATTCCGTAGGGGGGAGGGATTCCTGGAGTGGGAATTGGTTTGTTATGGCTGGACTCTCATGGGTGTCTTTGCCGTTTCTTTGATAAGGCTCTTTTCGGCGCGAAAACCGTTATTCGAGGCTTCTTCTGGCCTGAAGTGTACTAATCCTGAATAAATGATTCCTTTAGAGTAACTGCCTGAGGGATTTCTTGGTTGGGGATTCTGACACTGAGGGTTATCACACATATTCCATTACAAAGTACCAACTGACCAGAATGCTACCAGCCACGTGCACCTCCCCCACCAGTGGCCCCATGCCATCGCTGGGTATCCTTGTTTTGAAGTGTGTATGCCCACAAAAAAGAGCCAAGCTTCACCACCAATCTCACTTAATGTGTGAGCCCATTTAATGATGTGGATGGTTTGGTTTGCAGCAAGCTAGCTTCCTTTTTGCCCCCCAAGAATTAAAATAATGCTTTGAAATTATAAAAAGTCAGAATGGCAGGAAGCCTGCCAAAGGAAGTGTCTGCGGACACACTGGCACCAATGGGCACCACTCTGGGCACACACTACTTGGCCAAAACAAAGCCAAGCACATTGCAACTAAGTATCACGCCACCATGTCACCACCATTTCCCACCACTGTCAGGAAGAGCGGGTGCAAGAAACGAGCCCCTATCAGTGAGAATGCCACTGCTGTGAAACACTGCCCCTAGGTTAAAGCATCCCTCATAATGAAACTGAATAAAGCGGGTAGGTCAACAACAATCTCACCACTTAGAATCCAGACAGGATGGGCAAAGTTCTGGTGCCTGAGAGCTGAAGGAAAATCATGCAAATGGAAAAGGCAGGGAATGTCTTTTCCCCAATTTTAGGGTGTTTGTTTAAACTACAGGTAGTCCTCGCTTAGCGACCACAATTTGGACCAGCAACTTGGTTGCTAAGTGCAGCGGTCACTAAGTGGGAAATCATGTGACTGCAACAGGCTTATGATCTTACTTCCCCACGACTTACAATGTTACTTCAGCTTTCTCTATTAACTCTACTTGTCGCAAGCAGGTTACGAAGCGCCCGAATTGTGATCACATGACCGCAGGACACTGCGATGGTTGTAAATGTGAGGACTGGCCGCAAAGATTTTTTCTACACCGTTGCAACTTTGAATGGTCACTAAACAAGGCAGTCGGTAAGTGAGGACTGCCTGTATTTTAGGTCTCAACACTACCGTTTCCTCTGTGTTTCTGCTTCAAAATGGCAAACAAACTGGAGCCACAAAAAAAGGAACAAGTGGCAATGGCTGCTTCCTGATCCAGGCTAAGTTCAGAGCAGGGAAGTGGGGAAGTGAAAAGATACCTTGTTCACCCAAGAAACTCTGGCCCTCCTGCAGGACAAGCAACAAGGACAGCATTCACAGGGCCTGAGGCACTTGAAAAAGCTTCCAAGAAAATTTGCATGAGTTGTAGTCCTAGAAACACACGCGTGGAACTCTGCATTATGCCGTCCACTATTGCAATGGTTTTTCATTCAACTGTTGATGACTATCTAGTACAGAGCTTTCCAAACTTTTCATGTTGGTGACACACTTTTTAGACATGCATCATTTTGCGACACACTCTTACAGCAGGGCACAAGGCAGGCACTAGGACCTGCGTGGAATCCTGGCAGGGCTCGGAGGCAGCAGCAGCAGCCATGACACACCCAGACACTGCAGCCGACACACTAACGTGTCCCAACACACAGTTTGGAAAGCTCTGATCTAGTAACTGGACTTCAGATTGTCTGGTCACCCTCAAGAGACCTTTGGGAAATGAAGACTTTGAGATCAAATCAAAAATTACTTGGGCCCGCTCCCAACAGTCACACTGTTAACCTATCTTAAATCTTTTAAACTGGCTATTTTATATACCTGCTTTAGCTTACAGTTCTCTGCCTCAAAGCCCAAAAGTTATATATTGCAGTGATTTCTTACACACACAGTTGAAATGACAAAGCAAGAATTGAAACAAATAATTCTACAAACACACTGTGACTGATCCAGATTAATTTTTCTTTTCCTGGGTGTGCCTGCTTCAGTTTACTGGCCTGCTTTATCATAAGCCCAAGACTGGAAACTGCCAGACCATACCCTTCAACAAGCAGGTTCAGAATGGGGGGAAAAAACAGCAAAAACACACATATTTCTTTGAAGACTACATAACCTGAACTCCAACCTGAACTTCGCTTTTTCGTGCACCCAGATGTATGCTGGATCCTTCAAGCTCAACCGAGCAAGGTCCTTCACAGATTTGGTTTGTGTGGCTGAGAAAAGCAGGGTCTGCCGGGTTTTGGGGAGGTTTTCTACAATTGCATTCATTGTATCAGCGAAGCCCATGTCCAGAATCCTATCAGCTTCATCAAGGACTGGAATGAGAAAAGCAGGTTAGGGAATCAGATTTTTTAAAAAGGTTTTAGTAGTTAGGTAAAACATGGTTGGCTGTTTCACATAACATAGTTAACTTGGGGGGTCCCCTACATACCACCCAGATGTGCTGATGTGCTTGTAGACATCCCATGTGCCCTACCCTACATGCACGTAACACCAGAGTCTTGTGCATAAAACATTACTGCTATTCCTAATTCCATGCAGCCACCTACACGGTTCTTTTAATTTTAAAACACTGGGACATTTAGGAGTCTTGTCCAGGAAGCTGGAAAAAATGCAAACAGTATATTTATCTTGGATGAGTAGATTCTTCCTGTGACTTCCATTTTAAGGAATGCTCTCTGCATGCTGCGATTTGCCAGAGCAAAATACATGCATCGGCTCCATAAGGAGTTTAAGGTTAGAAGGCAGCAGCTTTCGTGTTAAGATTTCAAGCAAAGGTCCGAATCAGAATTCACACTGAACTGATCCAGGATCAAAGGCTCCCAACACATATTTTATACTTACTCAGCATTTGCAGATTAGAGGCATGGAAATACGAGGTTTCATCCATGTGTTGTAAAAGACGACCGGGAGTACAAATGAGGATATTCATACTATGGATTTTGCTTGATTCTTGTTTCAAGTCCTGAAAAAGCAGGTTGGTTGGGAGTTTAGGATGCCTACTTTTGGAAGATGCATTCACACAGGCAAAGCCACTTTCACCTCACAAAACAGATTGGAGTTTTCCCCATACATCTTCAATAGGACAGAGAAGCTCCCACATCTGCACAACAAATTACACACATACACACGAACCTGAAGGTGAAATAGCCTTCAGCCTGTAATAATTTCAATGGGCACAACATCCCAGCTTGTCCACACATACCAAGCCTCCACTGGCAGGCCACACACCAAAATATATTTTGGAAAAAGAATAATGCTTGTAAAGTGCTTGTACAGTGGTTTATGAACTTTGAAATGATCCAGGCACAGTGGATTATAACCCCATCAACCCTGATTACTTACCATGCTGGCTGTGGCTGATGGGATATGTTTAGCTACAGTGGGGCAAAAAAGTATTTAGTCAGCCACCAATTGTGCAAGTTCTCCCACTTAAAAAGATGAGAGAGGCCTGTAATTGACATCATAGGTAGACCTCAACTATGAGAGACAAAATGAGAAAACAAATCCAGACAATCACATTGTCTGATTCGGAAAGAATTTATTTGCAAATTATGGTGGAAAATAAGTATTTGGTCACCTACAAACAAGCAAGATTTCTGGCTCTCACAGACCTGTAACTTCTTCTTTAAGAGGCTCCTCTGTCCTCCACTCATTACCTGTAGTAATGGCACCTGTTTGAACTTGTTATCAGTATAAAAGACACCTATCCACAACCTCAAACAGTCACACTCCAAACTCCACTATGGTGAAGACCAAAGAGCTGTCGAAGGACACCAGAAACAAAATTGTAGACCTGCACCAGGCTGGGAAGACTGAATCTGCAATAGGCAAGCAGCTTGGTGTGAAGAAATCAACTGTGGGAGCAATAATTAGAAAATGGAAGACATACAAGACCACTGATAATCTCCCTCGATCTGGGGCTCCACGCAAGATCTCACCCCGTGGGGTCAAAATGATCACAAGAACGGTGAGCAAAAATCCCAGAACCACACGGGGGGACCTAGTGAATGACCTGCAGAGAGCTGGGACCAACGTAACAAAGGCTACCATCAGTAACACACTATGCCGCCAGGGACTCAGATCCTGCAGTGCCAGACATGTCCCCCTGCTTAAGCCAGTACATGTCCGGGCCAGTCTGAAGTTTGCTAGAGAGCATTTGGATGATCCAGAAGAGGATTGGGAGAATGTCATATGGTCAGATGAAACCAAAGTAGAACTGTTTGGTAGAAACACAACTCGTCGTGTTTGGAGGAGAGAGAATGCTGAGTTGCATCCAAAGAACACCATACCTACTGTGAAGCATGGGGGTGGCAGCATCATGCTTTGGGGCTGTTTCTCTGCAAAGGGACCAGGACGACTGTTCCGTGTACAGGAAAGAATGAATGGGGCCATGTATCGTGAGATTTTGAGTGCAAACCTCCTTCCATCAGCAAGGGCATTGAAGATGAAACGTGGCTGGGTCTTTCAGCATGACAATGATCCCAAACACGCCGCCCGGGCAATGAAGGAGTGGCTTCGTAAGAAGCATTTCAAGGTCCTGGAGTGGCCTAGCCAGTCTCCAGATCTCAACCCCATAGAAAAACTTTGGAGGGAGTTGAAAGTCCGTGTTGCCCAGCGACAGCCCTAAAACATCACTGCTCTAGAGGAGATCTGCATGGAGGAATGGGCCAACATACCAGCAACAGTGTGTGCCAACCTTGTGAAGACTTACAGAAAACGTCTGACTCTGTCATTGCCAACAAAGGATATATAACAAAGTATTGAGATGAACTTTTGATATTGACCAAATACTTATTTTCCACCATAATTTGCAAATAAATTCTTTCCAAATCAGACAATGTGATTGTCTGGATTTGTTTTCTCATTTTGTCTCTCATAGTTGAGGTCTACCTATGATGTCAATTACAGGCCTCTCTCATCTTTTTAAGTGGGAGAACGTGCACAATTGGTGGCTGACTAAATACTTTTTTGCCCCACTGTATGTTGCACAAGGCACCTGCTTTTATTGAAACCTCAGTCTACAGATAAGCAGTGCATCACTGGTCGGACAGATTCCTTATTCTAATAATGTGTTATAAAGAGATTTTAGAGTGTTCTCTTATGTTGTGGGGAAGTGGGACTTTCATATATAGAAAACAAGCGTATCAGGAAGAAAAAAAAACTTTTCCTACCCATGTGAGTTTGGGGCATACAGTCACAATCTTTGAGAACTTTTTTCTTTCTTTTTTCCTTTTCAGGATGACATTATAAAATATTTCTTAACTGCTAGAACTTTAGAGACAGTCTTGCATTATTGCTTTGACTGGGAAACTCAGTGAACTGCAGAAAATTCTAGTCAGTAAATAAATCAAGCTTTATTATGGTCATAAACAAGCATACTTCTCAACCTGAAGCCCTCTAGGTATGTTTAAATATAAATCCCAAAATATGATCATGCTGGATAGAAACAATGGGACTCTAGAAGGCACCACATTGTAGACGGCTGTTCTAGAATTTGCTTTCAGATGGTGCAGGATTTGGGCCAAGTCTCTTGAGTCTTGTTATCTGAAATGAATTCTGGAACACAGCCAACACTTTCCTGCACTTATGCAAAAAGAAGAAAAGGCACTGGAAAGATTGGATGGGCAGGAATACTGGCACGATGTGCCACATGGAGTATGTTGCCAGTAGCTAAGTAAAGAAGGAAAGGTGCTAGGAAGATCAAAGGGATGTGCCATGCCAGGGGTGACTGAGGGAGGAAGAAGAGAGAAAGATAAAGATAAAGGGTCAGGCTAGCCAGTGGCTGCCCTGAAATCACCCTGCAGAATTTCTGAAGCACAATGGTTTGTTCTGGATTGGGGGGGGGGGGGGAGGCTCATGCACACCCTTAGCACACATCTAAATCCCCTGCATCTCTCTCAACAAATGTCCCTCAAATATTCTTATTTCCCCCTGTAGTGACAACATGCGGAAGACCATTGTTATCTCGAGGAGTCAAGTGACATGTTTTGGTTTTCTTCCTCACACCTAGTTTATTTAGAGTTATATTGATGTTTAACTGGCTTGTTTTTATTTCTGTTTGGCATCGGGGGGGGGGAGGTAAGAGAAAACCCCCAGCTTGTTAGTTTAAGCATAAGTTCACTCCTCCAGCCGCCCCTCCAGCGGCTTGGAATGGGGGGGGGGGGGGGGGAGATAAGAAAATTGTTTATGCTGGGGCACTGGCTTATCTGATAGCTTCCCAGGCTCTTGAAATGATGTCATAGACAGGTGCTGGACCACAGGAAGAATCCCAGTCAAGGCCAGAGCTGCATAGCCTTTCAGTACCATGAAAACCTGGTCACGGGGTTTGGGGGCCAGACGTTGATAAAAACCTTAGGATTGTCTTTTGAGGGTGGGAACTTTGATACAGGCTCAGGACACTGGGTGCTGTGGGACTCAAAAGCCATTCCTTTTGGGGTTATTCTCTGCTATCTTAGCCAAGTTCCTGGTAGCAACAAGGGAATAAAGGTATTGCCTTGCTTGGAATGTATGTATTTCTTTCTATATGCTATGCTTTATATGTTTTTGTTTAATCTACCTAAACCAGAGCTTTCCAAACTGTGTGTCGGGACACGTCGGCTGCAGTGTCTGGGTGTGTTGCAGCTGCTGCTGCCTCCAAGCCCTGCCAGGATTCCGCGCAGGTCCTAGTGCCTGCCTTGTGCCTTGCTGCCTCCAAACCTGCTGTGATTCCATACAGGTCCTAGTGCCTGCCTTGTGCCCTGCTGTAAGAGTGTGTCGCGAAATTATGCCCTGCTGTAAGAGTGTGTCACGAAATGATGCATGTCTAAAAAGTGTATCACCAACATGAAAAGTTTGGAAAGCTCTGGCCTAAACCTTGTTTGCTTAAGTTTATAATAAAGCTAAAGTTTCTTTATCCACTGGCGTGCTTATTGTCTCTGGATCTAAAAGAACTAATTGCCTGAGCATCTGATCACTGCTTGGACATTTGGCAGAACACACCCCCCCGGCCAAATTGTTTTTAAAAAGGAGAACCTACCTTTCCACCAATGATAAGACCTGCGGAAAATTCATGATTCTTCCCCACCTTGCGCAGGACTTCAAACATCTGGTATGCCAATTCTCTGGTAGGAGATATTATCAAAACACCCAGTTCATCCATGGGAGTCCACTGCTGGCGGTATAAGATTTCTAGAGCCTGAACAGTTAAAAAGTGCTAGTTAGAAAGTCTGTCAGGTGCCCTCCTGGAGTACACCTTTTTATTATTAAACTCCAACCAATGACAATATTCACTCCTAAGGCAATCCTTTGAAGCAGTAACTCACTTCAAAGAAGTCTGATGTGAAACTCTCCTTCGCAAGCAACAGGGGTCCTGATTTCTAAACAGCACAGTAGCCGCATCACCTGCAGATGTCTATTTCCAACTAAGAGATGTTCAAGAGATGCTGCTTGTACACTCGGCGGTTTTGAGCGTGGTGTTATTCCCTCGGCTCCCGAGCCGCTCAAGTGATTGACCACAAGAAACTCAATTCCTGTGGTCTCCTCACGAGGAGCGGCTATCCAGGGCACAAGTGGGCAATCATCCAATCTCTCCTTCTCTGGAGAAAATTTCGTTGGCCAGAACTTGCTGCCTAGCCACCCATCTTCACCACGGGGCTGTCCCACCTCGTGGAGACACTCACAGGAACGTCTCCTTTCCTTTCCTTTTTTCTCTTTCTTTTTCACATTTACTTTACTATATTTTTTTTCCTTTGAATGTATTCTTACTATGTAAAATCTTTTAATAAAAACTATTTTTAGAAAACAGAGATGCTTCTTGTGCACTAAAGCACTCATCAAAGAAAATGACATCACTCCTGAACCTCGACAAGGCAGAACATATCATCTGCCCAGTACAGAGTCCCTTGTTGAAGGAAGCTGCAGCTGACTAACAACTGCAAGGTTTAAGCTGTTTTAAGTTCTCACAAAAAGCCCCGTGCTAAGTGCATCCATCAAATGCTACAACACATCATTCTATAACCTTGATGCTTTAATATTGGGTTTTATTATTTCATGCTATATATTATTTATATATGCACTGGCTAGAGTTTGAAAAGTAGGCAATATATAAATATTGAACACTTTTAAAAATGGATTTATGCTGTTTGTATCACATGATATAAGCAAAAATGAGCAATTTATGAGCATAATGAATTATTTGAGTAAAAGCTTCTCTTAGAGCAACCTTCCCCAACCCTGTAGGTATGCTGGACTATAATTCCAATAATTGTGTTGCCCATCCTAGCTGGGAACCACAGATCCTGCAATCCACAAAGTCTGGAGTAGCTGGATAACTAATTCCTTCTTGCCAGAGACCTTCTTATCCTAGGCAAAGGCAATGCATCCTTCAGTGACTCTGACCAACTCCTCCATTAATAAAAATATGGTACATGTTAGCTTATATGGTGATATACAACAAGAATTTCCCTACTTACTGGTACAATGAAAGCCAAGGTTTTGCCTGATCCCGTCTTGGCAGCTCCCAACACATCTTTACCCTGTAGTGCCAAACCTATGGTCTGCTTCTGGATTTCAGTCACCATGCGATACTGAGCTTCCTGTAAGCCTGATATACAGAAGACAAAACCTCAGATTCAACATGCTTGGAATCCGCCATTTATTCAAGAAGGATTTGGATACTCATAGCAGAGGACATGTCTCCAATAATGCTCCTTCTGCCACCAACCAGTCTTACTTAAGCCAGATCTGCAGGTAGATGAGTTTTCACTGGACTCATGAGGCCAGGAGAAGATGCTGATGCTAGGGAAAGTGAAAGGCAAAAGGAAGAGGGGCTGACCAAGGGCAAGATGGATGGCTGATATTCTGGAGGTGACAGACTCGACCTTGGGGGAGCTGTGGGTGGCGACGGCCGACGGGAAGCTCTGGCGTGGGCTAGTCCGTGAAGTCACAAACAGTTGGAAGCGACTGAACGAATAAACAACAATGAGGTCTTTACTCAGAAGCAGAGTGGCAGCTCTGTTGTTGTTATTGTTGTTATTATTTAAATTTGTGTGCTGCTGACTCATACTTGTCCAGTCACTGCCTCCCTCTACAATATAATTCAATCTAAGCATTGTATAGGGGGCAACTCAACAGTCAATATGTAAGGATGCATCTAGTCCAGCCCTCAGTCAATTAATAAAATGTATTAAGGAAAATATAAAAATCAGGAGAAGACAAGCAAAGCAATATAACTAAATCAAATCCTGTATCAAAATACTGGTCTACCTGGAACTATATAAAGCAAACCCCCGCAACAAGTACTGTAAATTTATGAAGATTGCATTGGGTTCACATACTACATAAGCCATAATTTTGTCTGGTTTTAATTTAGCATGCTGGGTAATGCCATTCAATTGTGGCTTATTCTGCAAATTGTGATTAAGCAAACAATTGTGTAGCATGATGGATGAATCAGATCATTCAGAGAAGTTCCATGGTGCTGGTTCAAAAAGAACCACTCAAAATGAGAATTTTGTCATGTTTTAACCTTGTGTGAGATATCCAGAATTCACATGAAGTTGATTATCCTATGCAGGAAATGCTAACTAAATTTGCATGTAGTTCTTCATGAATAAAACCAGTTTTACACATATAAAAAGAGCAGTTTCTCACACATGATAAACTATAAAATGAGAGTTATAGAGTGAAGATTGCCGGGAGAAATATCAACAACCTCAGATATGCAGACAATACCACCCTAATGGCAGAAAGTGAAGAGGAACTAAAGAGCCTCTTGATGAGGGTGAAAGAGGAGAGTGCAAAAGCTGGCTTGAAACTCAACATTAAAAAAACTCAGATCATGGCATCTGGTCCCATCACTTCCTGGCAAATAGAAGGGGAAGAAATGGAAGCAGTGACAGATTTTATTTTCTTGGGCTCCAAGATCACCGCAGACGGTGACTGCAGCCATGAAATTAAAAGACGCTTGCTCCTTGGGAGGAAAGCTATGGCAAACCTAGACAGCATATTAAAAAGCAGAGACATCACCTTGCCGACAAAGGTCCATATAGTTAAAGCTATGGTTTTTCCAGTAGTAATGTATGGCTGTGAGAGTTGGACCATAAGGAAGGCTGAGTGCTGAAGAATTGATGCTTTCGAACTGTGGTGCTGGAGAAGACTCTTGAGAGTCCCTTGGACTGCAAGGAGGTCAAACCAGTCAATCCTAAAGGAAATCAACCCTGACTGCTCATTGGAAGGACAGATGCTGAAGCTGAAGCTCAAATACTTTGGCCACCTAATGCGAAGAGAGGACTCACTGGAAAAGACCCTGATGATGGGAAAGACTGAGGGCAAAAGGAGAAGGGGACGACGGAGGATGAGATGGTTAGATAGCATCACCGATGTAATGAATATGAATTTGAGTAAACTCTGGGAGACAGTGGAGGAAAGGAAGGCCTGGCGTGCTATGGTCCATGAGGTCACGAAGAGTCGGACACGACTAAACGACTGAACAACAACAAAAACAGAGGCTGCACATGGAAGTGGTTCTACATAAGAAATTTTTATCTTAAACTGGCTAAGTCTTTATTACAATTTTTAATTGCTTTTATAAAGTTTTCGGTGTAATTGTGCCACTCCTGTGATTAATATTCAGTAATGATATTGTTTAACTAAACAGATGTGTGTGTGTGCGAGCGCACACACACTCACACACCTCTGATCAAGTAGCTTGTAAATAATTACTGCCACTTTATTTATAGGTGACTGAAAATTACTTCAAGGCAACTAGGTAGAAAACTTTTATAAAAGGGGGGACGTTGGGAGGGGAATTACAGTAAACCAAAATAATTAATTTTATAGAAAAGGAAATTAATACCGTATTGGCTGACATAAAGATGTTGAAGCCTTAGTGGGTGACAGTACCTGGCCGATCTTGTATGGCGTCATGCCTGCTTAGTACTTGGATGAGAGTACATGTTTGTAAGCTAGACTGTAAACATCCCAAACTGCATGTTAACAGTCACTAGAAGTAATATTCGATTTCAGGACAGTTTTATCCTTAAGGATTCCATTCTTACCTTTCAGAGTTTTCCTGGATAGTGGAAAATCAGAAAATCTTGTAATTTCATTTGTATTTATCTGAATGGGAAAAAAATAAAAGAGTTCATTACATTTTAAAATACTAAAGAACATGACCAAATTCTGCAATTATTTACAGTATATTGAAGTAGGCCATTGCAAAAATGAATATTTTTATTCACTTTCCTCTCATTCTGTAGCATTAATACAATTTTTCATTGTGATAAAGTCCATTCTGATAAAGTTTCAACCGTAATTTGTCACCCCTGTGCCACTATGAGTAATATTCAGTACTGATACAGTTTAATTAATCCGATTTACAACACACTTGTATCTGTCTTTCTCAAAAGCAAGCGTCACCGAGTCCAATAGGACTTTCTCCCAAATAAATGTCCAAAGGATTAGAACCATCTCCACATACTTGCATTTTGACGTTTTCTGTAACATTGAGGAATTAGGTTTGGAGCTGTGTAGTCTTACATTTCCACTAGGATTCCCAAGCAACTAAAACACCAGGAACATCATCTTTTAATGCTTTTCTAAAAATCACATTTTTAGTCCAAACAGCAAGCTTCTATTATTCCATTTGCCATGCATTGCCTTCAATGTGGTGGTGCGGTTAAGGTGCTGGCTGGCACTGCAAATTCTAGTCTACCCTCAGCCATAGGAGCTCACTGGATGACTCTGCACCACTCCCCCTCTCTCAGCCCCAGCCTACCTTACACGGCTGTTGCAGGGGAAAATGGGAGGAAGGTGTGTATGTGTGCTGCACTGAGCTCCTGAACGAAAGGCAGGACATAAATCTGACCAACAAATAAATAACCAGGCTACCTTCCAACACTGAAGCTACAAAAGTCGGCAGAGAGCATCCCAGCAGATGTGTGGCTACCCTTTGCTTCACCAACTCAAGAAGACTTGAAGGTTCTGGTCAGACCAGTGGAAAGAAAAGGAAAAAAGAGGGAAATGTCAAGAAGGAGGGGGAGAAAGTCACTGGCCTTCCGCATGGCTTGGAAAGAGATAAAAACTGATGGCTACAGGCAACTGGAGCATATTCAAAGAGCCGTGCTGAGCTGGCCATCGCCCCCATTGGTCCTTATTCTTGGAAAGGTTGGAGAAACTTTGCTTGCTTGGCTGGACAAGGAAAACCAAATCAGAAACAGCCTTGCCTAAACACGGTTAAGAGGTGGGCAACTTGTCCTCAGGCCACATCTGGCTCTTGGACTCATTTCAAACTCTCCATGCCAAGGACCAGCTGGCTCCTCTGACAAGAGCTCTCAGCAGCATGTTGATTGACAGAGTCACAGAAAAGGGGGGCAAGGTGGGTAAGAAAGAGAAGAAGAATGGACACCCCCACCCACTGCTTAGCATCAGCTCCAACAGAGTAGCTCTGGGGGAACAGACTCAGAACAGAAAAAACGTTGGCCACTCTTAGCAATGCTGGAACATCTAAGTTGAACTCCTGACAGCTCTTGTCATTTTTCTCCCATTTCTAAAGCCCTCCTCTTCCCTGTGAGGTGGAACCCACTCACTTCAGTCCATGTGCAGCTCTCCAAAATGAGATGCCTGTGCTTGCGAACAAGGAAGCAGAGGGAACAATGCCATCTCTACATATTTCAACCTATTTTTCCCAAATAAGAATCTAATTTCCATTAGGGTTTGCCTAACTGCAGAGATAAAAACTGATTGCAGGTAGGCTTCACTTAGAATCTGCAATATAACCAAATATATATCCTCATGGCTTATTTACCTAATCACTTCCACTTCAGATGAAACATACATATAAATGGAGAACCCATGTTATAGGTTTCTCGGCCCAGTGCATTTTCCTGCTGACTCAAATTTTCATCACTGGCACATAGCAGAGTCCTCAAAATGCCAGTTAGATACAGAACTGAAATTTAGTTTTGACAGGAGCTTAAAATCAAGCATGCATTTTTTGCCTTCAAAGAGAGGCTCTGAAGAAAAAAATAATCTATAAACGTTAAACAAGTATGAAATTATATCCCTCTTGTCCAAACAGAAATAAGAATTTGAAGCTAGTTTGCAAAATATTGTTCAAAAATATGTGTAACATGAAGGTATTTGGAAATAACAATATTTCCATAATAATAAGCACCAAAGACTCCACATATTACCTTGAATAATAATAATAATAATAATAATAATAATAATAATAATAATACAATAGTAGTAGTTTTGGAGTTTGAAGAAGCAGGATAGGAAGAGTATTGAGGCTTTCGAACTTTGGTGTTGGAGAAGACTCCTGAGAATACCTTGGATAGCCAAGAACACAAACCAATGGATCATCGAACAAATCAACCCAGAGTTTTTACTCAAGGCACAAATGACCAGGCTCAAATTATCCTACTTTGGACACATTATTCGAAGACCCAGCTCTCTGGAGAAGGCTCTAATGCTGGGAAAGATGGAGGGAAAAAGAAGAAGAGGATGACCAGCAGCAAGCAAGGTGGATGGACTCAGTTACAGTGGTGATTAGTGCACCGTGGGAAGACCTGAAAGACCAGGTTAGGGACAGATCGTCATGGAGAAAAATCTATGTCACTAGCAGTCAAAAATGACTTGATGACACATAATCAATCAAATAATAGTTTAACAGACATGACTCCCACCATGCTAGGTGGGAAAGTATTTCATAAGCGATGAAAAAAATTTTCAAGGACAGCCATCTGGCACAGGATCCAGCAAAATCATACTTCCTGTCATGCAAAACATAAGAGACAGAGGAAAAGCTGGGCACAAAGAGAGGCCTGACATGCTTCTTTCAGCTTTAGCATATTCGGTGAACCCAGCCACTATCAAGCAGGTGTGGTGGTATCTGTTGCCCAACTGCTCGGGATTTAAACTGAGCAGGAATTAAACTGAGAACCTCTGGCTGTAGTTTGTCTACCATTACATCTGAATCAGGCTCCCTGACCTACAACTCTCCAAATAAAGCAGAGCTATTCTTTTAAGATTCTGGCTTATTACCCTGCTCTTCTAGAACAAGGAGCCACACATCACACTCCATAAATGGTCATATTTGATCAAGACAAGCAAGCCTGTTTAAATGCTTATTCAAGGAATAGTTGACAAATCTACAAGCAATATATGTGTGTGTGTGTGTGTGTGCATGTGCGCTACATCTCCAAAACCCAGATGAGAAACCATGGTTTCATTTGTCATCCAGGTTCGGGTGGGGGGGGCAACCACACTTCTCCAGGGAGGAAACCTCATCATTGCAAATCATTGCCCTTTAATTTTAAGGCCAATTAAAAGGTCAATTGGATGCAAAGCCCTTCTGGAACATGTATGCTTAGAGAAATATACTTCATGCCTTTCACTATGTAATACTGTAACCCTTTAAGGCAGAGCTTTCCAAACTTTTCATGTTGGTGACACACTCTTACAGCAGGGCATCATTTCGCGACACACTCTTACAGCAGGGCACAAGGCAGGCACTAGGACCTGCACAGAATCCTGGCAGGGCAGGTTTGGAGGCACAAGGCAGGCACTAGGACCTGCGTGGAATCCTGGCAGGGCTCAGAGGCAGCAGCAGCCATGACACACCCAGACACACTAACGTGTCCCCACACACAGTTTGGAAAGCTCTGCTTTAAGGCAACCTTGTGCCACCTTACTGTGTGTCACGTGGCACGAACTTTCAGTCCACTTTATTTATTAAATTTCTATTCTGATATCTGTACAGGAGCTTAGGACGGCATACATAGCAATCCCTCCTATTTTTCCCCCACAACGACAACGTGTAAGGTTTATTCGGTGCTGAATCACTTAATCGGTCACTTAAGTGGGCAGATGGTTGGGATTTCCCTCCCCCTCATTATAGTCATGGTCCACAGCCTACAAAATGGGCTCTCTCGCCACAATCGTTAAGTTAGCCCAGCTTTTCCCCAACCTGGAATGTCCAAATTACTGATACGTAGTAACTTGTTCCGGAAAGGCACTCTGTATACGCGCTGGGACACCCCTTTTTTTTAGCAGTTCAAAGTGGATGTGCGTCTGGGAAACAAAAACAATCCAAGGACGAGGCAATCCTCGCCAACCAGGCACAGGCAATGGACCACAGCGGATCTTGGCTTTCGGCTGGGGCAAACGGTCCCGAGAGGGCTGATGCCCCACGTCTCTTCTCACCTCCAAGTAGCGCCTTTCCAAGGCGGCAATCGACTCCCGCTCCAGTTCCCACTCCGGTTTCTTTTGTTTGCGCTGCTGCCGCAGCTTGTCTTTGCGTTTCCCGTACCTCTTCTTCCAGCGCTCGAAGTTGCGCACCGGGTCGGCGCTTAACCCCGGCACGGCTCCCCGGCTTTGCTCCATCGCTTCTCCGCGGAACTGAGGATCCGAACACGCTGCCAGTGGGGAGGACGCGACGCAGAAGGAGCCGGGCGCACAGAGATGACATCACCGGCAGTCTCCTCCCCCCTAGAAGAGAGGAGCCCAGTCTGTCCCTGCCCTGAGCTGGAGAACGGAAGCTCCGCCGAGAACCTCCCTGCCGGCTGGTGCCTCGCGCGGCGATTGGCTGGGCGACGTTCCCTTTTATATTACCATGAATAATGTTTGTTTCAGGTTTTTAGTATTGGATTGTGTTGCATCTAATATTGTGCACCACAGCCATGTAGGATTTGATTACTGTGCACATTATTGTGTTGCATCTGTTGCATCTCCATGGCCCAGAACAATATTTAACTCATTAGAGCAGTGTTTCTCAACCTTGGCAACTTTAAGAGGTGTGGACTTCAACTCCCAGAATTCGGGAATTGAAGTCCAGACCTCTTAAAACGGAGCTTTCCAAACTGTGTCGCGCGGCTGCTGCTGCCTCCAAGCCCTGCCAGGATTCTGTGCAGGTCCTAGTGCCTGCCTTGTGCCCTGCTGCCTCCAAACCTGCTGTGATTCCACGCAGGTCCTAGTGCCTGCCTTGTGCCCTGCTGTAAGAGTGTGTCCCGAAATGATGCATGTTTAAAAAGTGTGTCACCAACATGAAAAGTTTGGAAAGCTCTGTCTTAAAAGTTGCTAAGATTGAGAAACACTGCATTAGAGACTTTTATCAACAAATGAAAAGGCTTCAGAGTTGTGGCCCCCAAACTATTCCTCATGTGGCATTTGATGATTTTAAGTTTGAGACCCTGATTTCACCTATCTGATGGAATAAACAAAGTAGAGGCTTCTGGATTCAAGAGGAATTGTGCAACTAATATGTCATAGCCTGTTTTGGGGAAAAAGGAAGTCATTTCTCAGCTTTGGAGGTCAGGTTCAGCTGAGTTCCCAGTGGATGTCAGCCCCATTATGTAGGCCACACCATGAAATCAACTCCACAGGATGTCTACAACTACTTATATTTAGATAATACAATAACAGAATCTTGCAAGTCTAATTGTGCCATACCTCCTCCTCCTCCTTCTTATAGTTCACTGAATTAGGGAGGTGTCTGAGACACTTCTGAATATTATCTGAACATTCTGTACTTAAAAAATGCTTTAGCCCCTTTTGCCTGGGGCAGTGTTTCTCAACCTAAGCGATTTTAAGATGCTGGCTGGGGAATTCTGGGAGTTGAAGTCCACATATCTTAAAGTTGCTGAGGTTGAGAAATACTGGCCTAGGCAATGGAGCTTACATATCTCCATCAAGGTCCTCTTCCTTACTCTCTACAGCAGTGTTTTTCAAACTTGGCAAGATGTATGGACTTCAACTCCCAGAATTCCCCAGCCAAGCTACAGTGGGTGGGCAATGATGCCAGCTGTTTGGCGTTGTATATCACCAAGGCTAGGATTTTCTTGGGGCAGAGGTTGGGTACTTTTTTTTTCCTTTTTAAAATGTTAATGGCTTTACAAAACTACGTTTGGATGTTTTTTCTATCAAAGCAGCTGCAAACTTCACTACTAATTATGGCAATTGTGTTGCTGGACTACTAGAAATGCAATTGAAAAGGGCTGCAAAAAGGGGTTTGAGAGCCCCATGTTGCTAAGATCTGTTCTAGAAACAAAATATGTATTGTCCTGCTGAACTGTGGCCCATCTCTAGAAGTGGCAACCCTGGTTGTAACAGAAGACTACATGTATCTGTGCTCAAATGTTAACCTGCACCGTTTATTTATTTATTATTTATTATTTAAACTTGTATTACCTCCCATCTCCCCCAAACTGTTTAACTTCAGTTCTGGTCAACCTACAGCAAGGATCAATGAGATTAATGTAGCCATTATGCTTGGCAACTAGGTTCATGCATTTCATTGTGTAAAAACAGAAACATGGCATGCTCAAAGATCTCATGATCTTTTGAAATCATGTTTGGAAGAACTTGTCATGATTATTTGTAGAGTGGTCATGCTAATTTCTATGGTCATAAACTGGATTCGAGACTTTTAACTGGTATAACTGTTAATTCCCCCAGGAACTATAATTCTCTGATAGCAGAACTAGAGAGCTCAACTGGAGATTTCAGAGCTTTTCTCCAAATAATTTTTGGAGAAATTATAATTAAATTATAAATTCTTATAATTTTGGGATGTTTTGGAGTAGGATGAAAGCGTATAAAAACTACGTAACATAGGCTATAACTGCCTCTCATGGTTTAGCTTGGTGGTAATTTTGTGAAAGCAGCTTGTTTTGAGGAGAGCAAAATGTTGAAGTGAAGTTTCATACATGAAAGGACCATGTCAACATCCTTAATAAAGTCAGACTAAGAAAAATAACACTGACATTGGTTTTTATGAGGGAGCTAATATAAGGGCCCCTCAGTCTGTAGTCTTATCACATTATGCAGAATGTAATGGTAATATCCCCAGATAACAGCATCTAGCCCAGTGTTTCTCAACCTTGGCAACTTTAAGACATATGGATTTCAATTCCCAGAACTCCCCAGCCAGCATATGCTGGCTGGGGAATTCTGGAAGTTGAACTCCACACGTCTTAAAGTTGCCAAGGTTGAGAAACACTGGGCTAGATGCTGTTGGCTGAAAAAGCTAAGGAGAACACTTGGAAATCCTAGGCCTATAGACTAGACTTCAAAATTAAAAAAATATCCCAAAAGAAGGTGATGGTGAACAACCTCCATATTGTTGCCAGGAAAATAACCTTGACATGTCAGTGTAGTCATCATGAGTCAAGCTTAATTTGAGGGAGACTTTTCAAATGTCAGTAATGCAAAAGAATGTCAGTTCTAAGTAAATATGGAAGCATTTGTTTATACGGATGTAAGAGGATATTTTACATTAAGCAATAGTCCATCTGGCATATGGTTCAGCTGTGATTAAAAGAAAAAAAAA
This sequence comes from Charina bottae, assembly GCA_023362775.1. Lineage (NCBI taxonomy): Eukaryota > Metazoa > Chordata > Lepidosauria > Squamata > Charinaidae > Charina > Charina bottae. Next base: position 112,351,596 of record JALMGJ010000004.1, read on the forward strand.
TTGCCAATTAGAGAATATTTAACTCCCATGCTAAAACATAGGCTACAAAGCAGTGAATGTTATTCCAAGGAAATGTTTGTGCATATATCAAGTTTGGGAATGATGAGTAAAAAGAAAGAACCGCTGATCCTGAGTCCCAGAAAATATGGGTATGCAGTGATGATGGGAGTGGTTAATCCACACCCAGGGCAGACTTAGGCATGCAAACAAGGTAATGGAATGCTTTCCAACACAAGGCTGAGTGAAAAAATAGAGAAAGGGCCATATTATGAGACTGGGCAAGGTTGCTGTTTTATCCAGGCCTGTTTATCTGGAAACCCTTAAACTAGGGATTGGCAATTTTTTCTGGCCACATTTTTTTATTTGTTTTCCTTCTTCAGTGGCTGCAGGGAATATGGCAGCATTATGAAGATACCTTTATCTAGTAACCAGATAGGGCAAAAAAAAATTGTTATTTAAAAAAAATCAGAAAACCATGCCGCCAAATTGCAGCCATGTGATCTAAAGGCATGTTTTCCATAAGTGTAGAGAGAACAAGAAAGCAAAGCCTGGGGGAGGGACATCTGCAGGGGTGTGTGTCAGAGAGTCAGGATGGCTGCTGCAACCACACAATCAAAGCCCTTTTTATGTGCATTAACCATCTCGACTTACCCTCCCTCAACCATGGTTGCCCATGACAGATATGTTCAGTTCTACACCCACTTAACCTGGGAATATGCTCCAATGTTCTAGTCCACTGAACTTTACCCAAAAGGACAATTTTGGGTAGACACAAATAGGATTACACTGTGATTTCCAGATAAGCACATGGACTAACAGTACTTTTTGCATGGATCCAACCCAGTGTATTGTGCTCTTCACATCTTCACTGTATTCCATTTTAAGCATATGATGCAATTATTTGCAATGTACTATAAACCGCCCAGAGTCCCCCTCGGGGGAGATGGAGCGGTAATACAAGTTAACATATAAATAAATAAAAATAAATAAATTTTGTTATCTGCATTGAGCAGGTGCACCTCCCCGATTGTGCCATACCGAGATACCTAGGAAAACCAGGAACTACAATAGAAGATAAATAACCTGTAGTGTTGGAATTGTGATACAGAAGAAAGTTGAATGGGCAATCTTTTAGAGAGGGGAAAAAATTCAGTTTATGCTATCTCAAAGTTTATAAAAACTCAGCTCTCTTCCTCAAGCTAGATGTTTCAAAGTTTTATGGATAGGAAGGAGGTCAAGCTCCTTTGTTTCTAAAATACACAGCTAGTAATTATTGACACCACTTATGAAGTGCAGGAATTACGTACATACATACACATTTTGATCGCTTTCAAATACCAGAAGTGAATGTGAACCCAGCATGTGTAACCAGGACCTAGTTGGGCGAGGATGGAGATGTGGCCCCATTGGAGATTCGTCCTTCAGGCTTTCAAGTTGGTTCTTCAGTAGAAGTGACTCCAAGTCCAGGGAACAGAGGTAGCAAAATTCCTGTGCAAGACCTTTGCGATAATCAGTGTCCTGCTCCACAATGACTGGATACAAGTACTTCTATTTGAGGATGGGACATAGAGACAGTATAGGGATTCTGGTATACCACCCAGCCTGCTACCCACAGTTTCTTCCTTACCTCCTGGGTACAGGAGTTCAAGGCCTTCATAGCAACCATGCACTTTTCCCAGTTGATAACAGACCCAACTCACACAGATATTCATACACCAGATCTAATTTTCACCTTGGAGCAGATGGTTTATAACCTGAAGTTGGAGGACATTGTTGTAAGATGTTTATCACTTACTGGTAAATATATGGCTAATTGGCATCTTTAACCTCTTCAAAGCTGAAAATCAATTAGGATGGTCTGTCCCAGACACTTTATAAATCTGGTTAGTTTTCAACAGGTTTTCAGGTTTGGGAATTTCCTAGAGATGTTGCAGGGAGTTCCACCAATCTTCTTGTTGACCTCTAGATGCATACTCCCTCTATCTCCTCTGGGCAGCCTGTGTGTGTTTGGCTGTATTCAAGAGGTAATCTATGCTTTTTCAGGGAGGGGATTGTACTAGCTGCCTTGAAGGAAGAGGTGGTGCAACCACTCCTGAAGAAGCCATCTCATTATCTGACCAACTTGGGTCCAAATCTCCAATTGGGTTCACCAAAGTATGTAAGACAATGAGAAGATAGAGGCTGCCTTGTTTGCACGGCAAATGTAGAGTTTTCTGATGTAGATCCAGCTACGTGACAGCCCCTACCTGCCTTCATTTTTTTCTCAAAAAGCTAAACAGGAACACATCTGGATTCTTTCTCTCTCTCTCTCTGTCTTTTGCTAAGCAAAATACTGGGAGGGAACCCTAATAGATTTATTTATTTATTTTATTTTCTATCCCACCTTTATTATTTTTATAAATAACTCAAGGCAGCAAACATACCTAATACTCCTTCCTCCTCCTATTTTCCCCACAACAACAACCCTGTTAGGTGAGTTGGGCTGAGAGAGAGTGACTGGCCCAAGATTTATCTTTTCCAGATTGAGGATAAGAAGACCAACGGACAAAAAGAAGGCAAAGCTGTAGAACGTAACAATAGAGTTATTTGGCAGCATATTAATGAACAATTACAATAACATAATGGCTTATTACTACAGCTTAAGGTATTCCATAATTTGTACATATTACTTTTCTGACATAAAATATTGCCATATGATGATATATGTGCTTCTGACTTACTTTTCCTGTGACACTGCCTGCCTTGAATAAGCAGGGGGATCACCACCTCTCCCTGCAGTCAGATTGGTTTCAGGTGAGGTGTCATTACCCTAGGACAGACTGGGGATAATGTGGAGACTCTTCCCTGGTGTTTGGATGCTGAGAGGGACTAGATGGGACAAAACAAGCTCAAATTAAATCCAGCAAGATGGAGCTACTGTTCATCCAGAAACATTGTGGCTTCAATTCAGTTCCACTGGTAGTTCTTACTTTATTGTAAGGGTTATTAACAGAATCTTTATTTTATTTATTTATTTTTTACTTTATTGTAAAGGTTATTAACAGAATCTTGCAAGTCTGAAAGTACAAATCTCCCGCCCTATTTATCGCTTGAATGGTCTTTCCTAAGTTTCTTCTTTAGACCATTACCCTCTCATGGACTTCCTTTCCTTTTATCTGATCGTTCCCTAGGCAGCATCTCTTCCCTCTGTTCTCCAAGGTCACCCTCACATTCCATCAGTTTCTGAGACCAATTCAAAGTGTGGATTTATATGACATGCCTTTGGGTTACTTTAAGAAACATCTCCTCCAAATGGATTCTGCCCATCCTGGGCCATCACCTCTGATGGGGATGTTTAGAGTCCAAACCTCTTGAGAGATGAGGAAGACATGGACTCAAATGGAGACCTTCTCCATTGTGGCCCCAAGCTTGGCACCAAAGCTGCACCTGACCCTCTATCCTGACCCTGGCCTTCTGTAAGGTGAGATTATTTTGTTTAGGTGGAACATTGCCTGCCAGCTTCAGTTGACAATTTATTCTAATTTAGTTCTATTGTATGGATCAGTTTTGTGTGTATTTTTATGTACAGTGATTTAAATAAAACCTGAGATGTAGTGGTGGGGAATGGTAATCCAGCTCTACACATGTACATGATCCTTTTCATCATTGCCTCCATTAATTGCAGCTTTCAGTTTTATGGTGGGAAAGCCAGAGTGTTGATAAAGAGCATAATTAATCTCCACAATTCCAGTCCTGATTCCATCTGCTAAGTACTACAGCTCCTCAAATGCATATGTAAATTATAAGACTGGGCCAGAGCAACTGCTCACAACAGAAATACACCAAAATATCCCCAGATGCTATTTAAGAATAGTGCTTTGGGCTTACAATGAGGTGAACTCCAGCCCATAAAGGTCTAAAATGCTTCAAGACTCTTGGTGGCTGTAGGTAGTAGTCAACAACTTTCACAGTTGTCCTCATTTTTTCCATGTTAGCATCTTAAGAATGCCCTAGGCCAGAGCTTTCCAAACTTTTCATGTTGGTGACACACTTTTTAGACATGCATCATTTTGCGACACACTCTTACAGCAGGGCACAAGGCAGGCACTAGGACCTGCGTGGAATCACAGCAGGTTTGGAGGCAGCAGGGCACAAGGCAGGCACTAGGACCTGCGCGGAATCCTGGCAGGGCTCGGAGGCAGCAGCAGCCACAACACACCCAGACACTGCAGCCGACACACTAACGTGTCCCGACACAGAGTTTGGAAAGATCTGCCCTAGGCTTTCAATGTGGATTCTATTTTCCTACATCGTTCTTCATATTAATTTTATCATGGAAGGTCTCACACAAAGCAAGGGTCACATGGAGAAAAGAAGTCAATACTTTTACAATTAAGATTCCACACAATTTTACTTCAGACCTCACAGTCTTATTCTCATGAATGGCAGCAAAGGTCCCTATACTTATGCACAATTTTCTCTAACGTTGCAAACAAGAAAAGCACATTGAACTCCATATAAATATATATTTGTAAGCTTATGTCTATAGAGGCATCTGTGAATAAGTGATGTGTTACCACAGTTAAATAATACAAATGCTAAAACAAGGGATTGAAACCGCCCAGAGTCGCTGGGAGTTGGGCGGCATGTAAATTTAACAAATTATTATTATTAAACTACAGTATATTTAAATTACCAACTTTCAATTTATTGACACTTAAACACAAAACTTTGCATAGCTAAAACAGGGCAGTGGTTGTTAGGGAGGATTTGGGCATTCCATCAAGGCTTTCTTATCTTTTCTATTTTTAGTATAGAACCAAGGAACACTACATATTTGCATTTGTTCCATGGTGTAACTTTTCCTGTAATTTAATTAATTGATTTAATTAAAATTGTCTTACACATTATCTTGTAATTATCACAGTTATCTCCCAGAGCAATTAATTGAAACAGGAACAGACTGGATCCTACAGTTCTTCAGCACCTCTGGGCTAATTGCGGTGAGGTTATCGCAATTTTTTGCTTTGCTTGCGAACAATTTTTCTGTCCTCTGCCTTTTTTTGTTCAGTATATCAACTAGCTTTTTTTTTTTTTGCATCTTTGCCACTTTAGCAACTTTGATTATAAAGGGGTATAAAACCCTCGATTTACAGCACCATATCAAATATGAAAGCTTAAGAATAAAACTAGCTGGCCCATTCATTAACATTATATATCTCAGCACCTGCTTTAGTAACATTAAACTATGTGTGGTGCTAATTATCCCATCAGACTTTTCATCCAGATGTAGAGGCCAGTATTATGTCATTTAAAAAAGTATATTACAGACATTTGACAGAATATAAGCTAACTCACAGACTCTTCAAATTTAGACAAAAAATTGGAAAAGTCTATGAGTTAGCTTGTGTTCTGTAAGTGTCTGTAGTACTTTTTTGTGTCTGGGAAAATGTATCTAACCATATTGATCATCCTAGTTGGAAAAAATATGCTTTTTAAAACAGAGACCCTAGTATTGAATAAATTTTAAAAAATTAAATATGAGAGGGTTTTTTTTCCTAATCAGCCACTGCTTGGAAGATACAGGCAAAATAAATTTTAACTGTCTCTCTTTCTGGTTGCTCTTTAGAGTCAAAATAGATGAAGCTGGAGAGCGGATGGCTGTTGTGGGTCTTCCGGGCTGTGTGGCCGTGTTCTGGAAGTTGTGGTTCCTAACATTTCGCCAGCATCTGTGGCCAGCATCTTCAGAGGGCAGGAGCACAGATAGAAGCAAAATCTCTGTTCTATCTGTGCTCCTGCCCTCTGAAGATGCTGGCCACAGATGCTGTCGAAACGTTAGGAACCACAACTTCCAGAACACGGCCACACAGCCCGGAAGACCCACAACAGCCATTGAACTCCGGCCGTGAAAGCCTTCGACAATACACTGGAGAGCGGACTTGTGCGGGGGGCAGGGGAAATAATCCCATGTAATCCAGAAAATAGAAACAGTGTAAACATTCAGAAAGAACATAGTTTTCACAGGGAAAAAGGCAAATGTCTTAAACTAGTCATTTGAACAGTGCTGCAGTTAGATAATTTTAAACCTAGTTTTATAGGGGCTCCCTTTAGAACATTTTTTTTTCAAACTTAGCAACTTTAAGATGTGTGGACTTCAACTCCCAGAATTCCCCAGTCAGCATACCGAGACTTTGCTTCCAAGATCCAGCCCTATGGCATGTGGACATGCTGAAATGTCCCCTGCCTCACCAGCCGCTGTGTGAATGGTTGCCCACCCCTCTCCTTATCGATCTTCTTTAGTGGTGGGCTAAACCCAAATGATAGTTGGCTTAACTTTTTTTTTTAATAAACCAGGACTGGCTGGATTCACACTACACGTTAAGCCAGCTCTCCCTAACCTGTGTGCTGTATGTGTAGTCCTCAACTCCCAGAATCCCCCCAACTTCATGGTTATTGCTGAGAATTCTGAGGGTGGATGCTGGATAGCTGTGCTAAGCCATCACACAACTTTTTACAAACCAGTGGTCGAGTTCACATATTACATACGAAATACAAATGAAGAGTATTATGGCTTAGGATGTCGTCTGAATCAAATCAGCGTGTGTGTGTTCTGCGTATGTTTTGAATAGTTTCTGCCATAGCTATTTGACTACTGCCGAAGTTTCTCTGCATGTTAAAAATAACAGCGCCCCCAAAACTTGTGCTACTCATCCGAAGTTATACTCACTCCCTTTGCATATCTTTACAGTATATTATCTCTCACAGCTTTACAAATGCGTCGGCCAGGGCCAAAGCAAACATTTCTGTCCCGAAGCCTTTAAAGAGCAAATATTTGAGGAAGAGGAACGCGCGGCCTCCGCCATTAACCCTGCGCCACCTTGAGGCAGGGAGATCCCGCCCCTCTCGAAGTCAGAGATTGGCGCGTTCCGGCTCCCAGGCTCAACCGCTCTCTCTGGGATTAGTCAAGCGGGCTGTCAATTACTCAGGTGTCTCTTGTGCAGGTAGGGGCTGGGCGCTTTGACTACCTGTTTTAGTTCGCCCTATCCCGGCTCGCGGGGGAGAGCGAGCTGTTGTCCTCTTATTCACTCGTTGGATCCGGACAGCGGCGCTGCGCTTGCCAGGCAGGGCACTCCGGGCGATGCCGGTGACGCAGCGCGAGAATCAGAGGTGAACAGCCCCGGCTGACCTCCGAAGCGCCAAATCCAGAATGAGTCGGTCATCCCGTGGGGTAGATCTGAGTTTCTTAAATGGCGAGGAAGCCCGGCAGATCCTCAAGGTGTTGGAGCGGGACTCGCAACTCAAAAGAGCAGAGAGAGAAAGGCTGAGGTAGGAGCAGCTCTCTTGGTGTTCCGCTTTTGCAGTCTGCAGCAACCAAATTCTTGCGATCCGTAAAAGTCAAGGCGCGTTGAGAACCTCTTTGCAACTTGTTGCTTTCCCGGAATGTGGAAAGTTTAATCCCACGCATGGGGAGGGCAACAGGTTGGGAGAAGGCACCCTTGAGAAGAGGCATGGGGAAGAGATGCTATCTAAATCTGTATGCTCTTTTTATGATACAGGTAACAGCCATTTGGAGCTCACCTGGGTCCTCACATTGCAACATTAGTTCATCTAACTTTTATTCCTGAGCCTGGAGTGCTTTTTCGTGGCTGTAGCTTGCTTCACTCCAGTCTGACTGTGCAAACATTCACTGCCGGGGCTTCTCAGCCAGCATTCATTTTCTTTAGAAGAAAGATAAAATCGTTGAATTAGAAAAGAAACTGGTTGGTCTTGAGGCAATACAGGCAGATTTTAGCTGCTTGGCAAGTTGGTAGTATTGCTGAAAGCAGTGGAGCAGCGGAGAAGTAAGGACAGGAGCAATTTGCACATACTCTGAGGCACTCTCATTTTCTACCCTAGTCCCAAAACTTGAATTCAAACCAGTTCCGGGCCACAACTCCTGTAGATCCCTGGTTGATTCATATGAAGTCATGTCTGTTTTTCTTAGACTTTTAAAATGTTGTTTGTTTTGGACTTTTTTTTTCTCTTCAGCACACAGGATAAAGGTAAGGCAGTGACTATATCCTGGTTCATCGCAGATGTTTTTTTGGTATATCTTGGATATTTCAACAGACAGCTTCAATAAATTTACCTGAAGTAAACCTCGTTGAATACATTTGGGTTTTCTTCTGGATAAAAAATGAATAGAATTGTGTATTAAATGGCCTTTTACTACTGATTTGTAGTATATGACTAGCCTTCAAACACTGAAAGGAAGTTTTCCCATCTTTTGCGAAAGAGCCTTAAGCTTTGTTCCCAAGGAAAGGCCTATTCTGATGCTCCCTTCACTGGAGAAATTGTAGGCATCACTGCCTCCCAGCAATTTCATCTCATTATGAGCCAGCTGCGTGCATATCTAAACATTATGAAACATCCTAAATATTAGTGTCAAAAGCCAAATTTGGGTCAGCTGAGTGGAACCATTGAACTGCCTTACTGAGTATTGTATGGTAGAGATCAGCATAGGCAAGGCTTTTCTTACAGTTTATCTCAGGATACCATGAGTTCAAGTATCTGATTAAAATTACAGGCTTCTTCTCTACAACTTCTTGAGAGTTAGTTTCCTTATATGTGGTGGGTTTGCTATCAAAAACGACCTTGTGAAGCTCTTGTCAGAAGTTCCCACTGGGATTAACGAACGACTCTCAACTCTCTGAATAAAACTCGCCAAAAACCAACAGGCAACTATCCTAAGTGCTTACGCACCAACACTAGATGCAGATGAGGATATCAAGGAAAAATTTTATACCCAGCTGGACACCATCTTATCAGAGATACCAAAGGAGGATAAAATTATCCTCCTGGGCGATTTCAATGCAAGAGTTGGGCGTGACTTTGATTTGTGGCCAGGGATCATTGGGAAAGAAGGAGTTGACAACAGCAACATGAATGGAATCTTACTTCTGACTAAATGTGCAGAGCATAACCTTGCCATTACTAACACACTCTTTCGCCAGAAAAATAAATTTAAAACATCATGGAAGCACCCACGGTCGAAGCACTGGCATCTTTTAGATTATGTAATTGTCCGTGCTAGAGATCGCCGTGATGTACTTCTCACCAGAGCCATGACGAGCGCCGATGACTGCTGGACAGACCATCAATTAATTCGATCCACAATGGCCATAAAGATTGTCCCTCATCGTAGGCTCCAAGGAAGAAAACCAAGGCGTAAAATGAATACACTGGCCCTTCAAGCTTCTATTAAACGAGCTTGCTTTCAATCAACTCTCAAGGAACATCTGCCTACGGAACTTCCTGAAAATGTTGAGGAACACTGGATTAAATTGAAGACTTCTATTATTTCAGCATGTGAACAAACTATCAGATACCAAACTAAGAGACATCAGGACTGGTTTGATGAGAACGATAGTGAGACTGAACATATTATTGACAAGAAAAGGAAAGCCTTCCGGATATGGCAAAAAGATATTAACTGTGCTGTTAAGGAAAAAATCTACGCCAGTGCAAAGGCAGAAGTCCAAAGAAGAACTAGAGAACTTAAGAACATATGGTGGATAAAAAAAGCCCAAGAAACCCAACATTTTGCAGATGCTCATGATGCACAGGGCTTTTTTAATGCCATAAAGGCCATCTATGGACCAACAAACCATGGTACAAATCCCTTACGCTCAATAGATGGTGCTAAACTTCTAAAGGACAAAGAGTCTATTGCACTGCGCTGGAAAGAGCATTACTACAATCTCCTTAATCGTCACTCTACTGTGGCTGATGAAGTCTTCTTGCAAATCCCGCAAAAACAAATAAGAGATGAGCTTACAGTACCCCCTAGTTTGGAGGAAGTCAGTAAAGCCACTAAACAAATGAAAAATAACAAAGCTAGTGGACCTGATGGGATTCCTGCTGAAGTCTTTAAAGAAGGCGGGCCTGAACTTACACAACAACTTCATAAACTCATCGAAAAAATCTGGATGAGGGAGGAGATTCCAGCAGACTTTAGGGATGCCATAATTATCACTCTCTTTAAAAAGGGTGATAGAACAGACTGTGGAAACTATCGAGGCATCTCCCTTCTAGCCACAGCAGGCAAAATCCTGGCAAAATTCATTGCAAACCGTCTCCTATCTGTATCAGAAGACATCCTCCCTGAAACGCAAAATGGCTTCCGCCTTTCCAGGGGAACAGTGGATATGATCTTCACTGCACGACAGCTTCAAGAAAAATGCAAGGAGCAAAACCGCCCTCTGTACATGGCGTTTATTGATCTGACTAAAGCTTTTGATACTGTAAATCGTACTGCTCTCTGGACCATCCTTCTGAAAATCGGATGCCCTGATAAATTTATGAACATCTTGCGGCTACTCCATGACAACATGATGGCAACAATCCTGAATAACAATGGCTCTCAAAGCGATCCATTTAAAGTGGAATCCGGCGTTAAACAGGGATGTGTTATTGCTCCAACCTTATTCGCTATCTTCATCGCTATGATTATACACCTTGTTGAAGAGAAACTTCCTACTGGTGTAGAAATTATATATCGAACAGATGGAAAGCTTTTTAATCTTAGTAGGCTGAAAGCAAAAAATAAGGTAATTACAACTTCTGTTATAGAACTTCAATATGCTGATGATAACGTAGTCTGTGCACACTCCGAGGAAGATCTTCAAACTATCCTAAACATCTTTCCAGAAGCATATGAAAAGCTCGGCCTCTCGATTAACATTAAAAAAAGCAAAGTGCTTTACCAGCAAGTTCAAACCAATCCCTCCGCAGCGCCATCAATCCAGCTTAAAGGTGTGTCACTAGAAAATGTCGACCACTTTTCTTATCTCGGCAGCCATCTATCTACAAAAGCCGACATCGACGCTGAAATTCAGCATCGCCTGAGCTCTGCGAGTGTAGCTTTCTCCCGAATGAAGTGTAGAGTGTTTGAGGATCGGGACATTCGCAGGGAGACCAAAATGCTTGTTTACAAAGCCATTGTACTACCAACCCTTCTGTACGCCTGTGAAACATGGACCCTCTACAAATGCCACCTCCAACTTCTTGAAAGATTCCATCAACGCTGCCTCCGAAAAATTCTGCAAATTACTTGGGAAGATAGGCGGACTAATGTTAGGGTATTAGAAGAAGCGAAAACCACCAGCATTGAAACAATGATCATCCAACATCAACTTTGCTGGACCGGCCATGTTGTTCGAATGCCTGACCATCGTCTTCCAAAGCAGCTACTTTACTCCCAACTTAAGAATGGAAAACGGAATATTGGTGGACAGCAAAAGAGATTCAAAGACACTCTCAAAGCTAATTTTAAAAAATGTAATATCAGCATTGAGAACTGGGAAGCCCTAACTCATGAGCGTTTCAATTGGAGGTCAGCCTTTATTAATGGCGCTATGGACTTTGAAGAAGCACAAGTACAGGGTGAAAGGGAGAAAAGAGCTAAAAGGAAGGCACGTCAGGCAAACCCTCATCATGACCGTCTCCCACCCGGAAACCTATGCCCTCACTGTGGGAGGTTGTGCGGATCCAGAATTGGCCTTTATAGCCACTTACGGATCCACTGTTAAAATTTTACCTTTGGAAGACAATCTTACTTGGCTACGAGTGATCGCCAATGAATGATGTGGTGGGTTTCATTTCAAACTAAACATATAAGGAAGCTCCAACATGTATTTGAGCTTCTTCCTCTACAGCAGTGTTTCTCAACTTTAGCATGGCTGGCTGGGGAATTCTGGGAGTTGAACTCCACACAGCTTGAAGTTGCCAAGATTGAGAAATACTGCTCTACAGTATGTTCATTTGTTTTTGGCCCATTAGCATTTGTTACATAGACTATACAAAGAAATTGAATATACAGGTAGTCCTCGACTTACGACCACAGTTGGGACTGGAACTTCTGTTGCTAAGCGAGGCAATCGTTAAGTGAGTCATGCCCAATTTTACTACCTTTTTGCCATGGTCGTTAAGTGAATCACTGTGGTCATTAAGTGAATCACATGGTCATTAAGCGAATCCAGCTTTCTCAAGCCGGCTTGGAAGGTCGCAAATGGCAATCACACGACCCTGGGATGCTGCAACTATCATAAATACATGCCAGTTGCCAAGCACCTGAATTTTGATCACGTGACCGCAAAGATGCTGCAGCGTTCATAAGTGCGAGGACCAGTTGTAAGTCACTTTTTTCAGTGCTGTCGTAACTTCAAAATCAAGGACTACCTGTACTGTGCAAGTTGGAAGATTTGAGCCTGATTTTTCTGACATGAATTTTGAGAACCTTCTCTAACTTTGTCTTACTGTTATCTGTTCATTTGTGTGTTGAAAAGGTGTCGTCTTCATTAGAAGCATGCATAAAGCTAACTTTGTATATCATGTAGAGCCTCTGGAGTGAGCAGGACCGCAACTAGGGTCTGTGTCACCCGGGGCAAACATGGATTCCGCGCCACCCCCATGGGTTGGTGAGGGAGGTGTTGTCATTTTGGCACACACCCCCAGCGCGGCGCCCGGGGCACATGCCCCGCTTGCTCCCCCCCCCCCCAGTTGCGGCCCTGGGAGTGAGGCAATTTATAAATCTTATAAATAAATAAATAAACTTAGCATTGGCACCTGACGAAAAAGGAAGAAGCTGTTGTCAGAACACAGGCTGTTGTATTCTGGACTTCGTTTCATTTTTAAGATTCCTCCTGAACTGTCTAGTTCTCTCTCTGCAGGACTTTGCCCTGTAGCTTGCTTGGATAAAAAAGAGTGATCCTGAACTCCAAAGAGTTCAGTTGGGTTATTAGTAGCTGGAATGGGATTTCTTTGCCTTAGGTCAGTGATTCTTATTTAGCTAAGTGCCAACTTGTCCTACATCTCATGTACAAAAAGATCATGGGCTGGCGCAGCCTAAATATTAGACATTTTTATTTGTTTTTTATACATACGTGGGCTCCTCATAGTCTCTTTCGTAGAATGTGTTATGTCCACATGTGCTTAGTTTTAATGAGTGCTGTGGAAGTATTGTTCAGCCTTTTCCAGTGTAGCATCTTCCAAATACAGTATGTTAAGGCTGCATCTCTGAGAATTCAGCCATGCTGCTGGCAATTTGGGAAATTGTCATCCCAATATATTTGAAGGACACCAATCTATGACCAGCTATATCACAGAGTGTTCTTGGAGCCTGCATTGGACCTACCCACTAGAGAATACAAATACTATTGGAACACATCATGGATATTCTTCATTTTACAACCTCATTTTTCATAATACTCTTTCTCAGTATCCACCCTAGGGAGTCCACTAACAGATTGCAAAGTACTTGCTGATGGGGCTTACTCATGGCATTGACCCAGTGGGGTCTTCTTGGGAGGAGGAAAGTATCCCAAGCTTTTTGTAGAGGAGGGGCCGGGATGAGTTTGTAAATTAACTCTGCAGGTATTAATATTGCTATTAATTCCCTCTTCCTTTTTCAGTATTCCAAGATACCTACATGGAAATTTAGACAGAAAGGATTTAGACAGATCAACCAATCTTGACAACTTTGCCTTTCTTCATCTTATTCATGAAAAAAAAATCATGCCTATGGATTTGATGAGAAACAAATATATATCCACTCTGAACATATATTAAAGTTGAACAGAACTTCCCGGTTCTTAAATCTATTTGGTGGTGGTTGTTGCTAGAACTCCAAGGTCCACTAACTAGAACCAGAGCAAAAATAAAAATACATTGTAGAATGAAAGAACAGGGTGCTACTTTAAAAAGTCTGAACCCATTTTCCTTTCCCATAAAAATTCACTGTTACTCTAAGCTTTTTTCATTTCCTCAATCTAATCTAGATGGCAGGAAAATGTTGATATTCTTAAACAGTTAAGGTAACTACAGTATACTGGCAGAGATCAACTTGTACGCTCTTTACTACCTTCTATCTCTGTTCAACAGTCCAAAGGCATTGTAAAACCATGATCTCTCTGTCCACACAGCATGTTATAATAAGCTTGGGCCATAGAATAGGTTCTCCAATCCGCTGCCTCCAGATATGTTGGATTTTAAGTCCCATAATTGTCAGCCAAAAACTTTGAATGGTCAACATGGCACTAAAACAACAGATTAAAACTAGCTTTTATTTTGCAGGTGTTTACTGGTACTGATTGAGCTCCCTTGTTTGAACACATATCATTGAATATGCCTTTATTTAACTTGGTAATATTTGTCATTAAAACAAAGGGAGTGGCTTAAAGCATGTAACTCATAAACTTCAACCTTTCTCCTTATCCTTAAGGAAATTAATGGCTTAGCTTGGAATTTAATTTGCAGCAATAGCCCAAGGCAAATGGAAATCGGCCATTTTTGTGTACCAATGTAGCTGGATTTCTTCCCAGTAGCTAAAAATAAATAAATTGCACAAACAAAAATGCTGTTATGCTACTCCTCTTCCACATACATTGAGAAGGCACACTTGTATAATACACTGATATAAGTGTTTACTCAAGAGTACCTCAGTGGCACTTATCCCCCCAAAGTAAGCAAGGTTAGTAAGGATACACATCCTAAAGCCCAATTAAAATTATAATTTGGAGGCTGTCTTGAGTACTGGAGTTTGTAGGCCAAATTTTTCTGGAGGACACCAGATTGGAAGATTACAATTGAGACAGTAAGTTGCCTAACTAGACTGCATGTAGGATAGAAATTAAACAGTGTCGTGGTGTGTGCAGATAATCATATGAAGAACATTATCTTTTATCATTAACCACAAGCATGTAAATATTCAAATTATGCCAGCTTTTTAAAGAAGCTCTAGGCTTAATGAAACTGGTTGTTAACTGCAGTAATGAAATTAATTCAATCTGCAGTTGAGCAGATGTTGCTGTGTACCAACTAGTCTACAGAAGCATTAGAAGGGTGTTTTCAGGCTATTTGTTTTTATTTAAGCTTATGTATGAAGGTGGAATTCCTCCCCCTGATATTCAGGCTGATTATAACTTATCTGAACAATGGCAGAATCGTATGTCTTTGTTCAACTTCGTGTTGTACGCCAGTTACGCCCTTTCCTGGACCGAGAGGCCCTTCGAACAGTCACTCAAACCCTGGTGATCTCCCATATAGACTACTGTAATGCGCTCTACATGGGGCTACCCTTGAAAAATATCCGGAAGCTACAGTTGATCCAGAATGCAGCCGCGCGGGCCATCTTAGGTGTCCCAAGGAGGGCACATGCAACACCTTTGTTACATGAGCTGCACTGGGTCCCAGTTTGCTTCTGGGTCCAATTCAAGGTGTTGGTTATGACCTTTAAAGCCCTACATGGCATGGGTCCAGGTTTATTTATTTATTTATTTATTTATTTATTACATATCCCGCCCATCTCCCCCACAAGGAGGGACCCTGGGCGGTTACCTGAGGGACCGTCTCATCCCCATGACATCGACCCATCCTACCAGGTCATGCAGAGAGGGCGTGCTCCGGATCCCTGCCGTTAAGGAATTCCATCTGGCGGGGTCACAGAAGCGGGCCTTCTCTGCAGTAGCTCCTGCCCTCTGGAACATTCTTCCCCCAGAGATAAGACAGGCCCCCTTGCTCCTAGACTTCCGAAAAAAATTAAAAACCTGGTTTTGCCAACTCGCCTGGAGCGGGAAGGAAAATGGTCACTCCTGGGGATGGCTAGTCTCCTAGAACTGCCTTAAATAACTTTTATACCCATGGTAGAGAACCACCAGCCAATTGGATTTTATTATATTTTATATTTATTGGCCATTTATATTGTATTTTAATGGTGTTTTATTGTAAACCTCCCAGAGTCCCTCCTTGGGGGGAGATGGGCAGTGATAAAAATTTAATAAATAAATAAAAATAAATAAAAATAAATAAATATGATGTAACTGTGTGTATCATTTCACACTGCAGTTCACATTGCAACAAAGATTTCTACAATACCATTATTTTCCATCCCTGATGAACCAGTTTTTCATATGCCAAGACCACATTCATTTAAACCAGGTTAAAGAACTAGTCTGTCATAACCTAATCATTTCTGGATTAGGATCATGCCCAAATTAAACCTTAATTACCTAAAGTTAGTCACTGAGCAGGTCACCTAAGCCAGAGTGCCTTCCAAACCGGAACAGAGTATAATTTCAGGTTAAGCTCTCCTTCTGGCCTCCAAACACAGAGACAAGAGGGCACCTCCATTTGGGCCGCCTCTGCATTGTTTCTTTCCATCTGCCCCACCACCCAGGGGTGCACAGAACAGTGAAACAAGAAGAGAAACTGACTGAGGAAAGCTAAGCCTACAGGGACCCCAACACCAATTCTGTAACTCTAGCTTTTTATTCCCCCGCCCCAGCTATAACATTACGAAACACACCCTAGGAAGTGGCAGCCCACCAGCCACTGCAAAACTGATTGCTCTTGATATAACTGATAACGCTATAGGTTCCCTAGATTATCTGGGGCCAGATCACTGGGTGAATTATTTACCCTCGCTATGTACTAGACCAGTGTTTCCCTTCTCAGTTGCTGTAAACTTTGAAGGCAGGCAACATTTGCAGTTTCATCCATATTTGTAGATTGTGATTTGTGCCCATTCTGGAAAAAAAATCATAATCAGAGTTTGACCATGATTGTCAGGGCAAGAGTAAGCCATAATTTGCCCATTTGAGAATAGAGTTGATGATGGTCCTGGTTTAGGACTCTAGTCCCCAATGCAGGCACTTATATTCTCACAGGCATTTCCCTTGCTACCTTGTCTTTAATTACATTCTTTTCTTTCCTTACTTTTAAAGAGGAGGTGAGTATGCTGGAAAACAAAGTGCTTCCACCCTGTAGCATCATCTTTATTTGCAGGAATTCCTCTGAGTCCCATGTTGTTGTTTATTCGTTCAGTCGCTTCCGACTCTTCGTGACTTCATGGACCAGTCCACGCCAGAGCTTTCTGTCGGCCGTCACCATCCCCAGCTCCCCAATGGTTGAGTCCGTCACCTCCAGAATACCATCCATCCATCTTGCCCTTGGTCAGCCCCGCTTCCTTTTGCCTTCCACTTTCCCTAGCATCAGCTTCTTCTCCAGGGTATCCTGTCTTCTCATTATGAGTCCCATAAGAATTCTTAAAAAATAAAAACATTTGGCAATTGTAGCTCAATTAGTTTTTTTAGAAAAGTGTGTCCACTGTACAGAAAAAAAAGAACAAAGGTAAGCTGGGGTTGTAGGAGACATCCTCTTTGACATTGGACATCTCTGCTGATCTACTGAAATTACCCAGAAATCTCTTAGTTGAGTCAAGCTGTTCATCCCTCTTCAGTTATTAAAGGTTTATACCTGTAATTATGTACAATGGAATGAAAAATAAACAAGAATGTGATTGATTGATTGATTGATTGATTGATTGATTGATTGATTGATTATGTGCCATCAAATTAGTTTCAACTCTTTGTGACCACATATATGGATCATTTCTGAGAGGATCTGTCCCCAACCTGGTCCTTCAGGTCTTCCAATGGTGTACCCATTGCTGCTGTAATCGAGCCCATTCACCTTGCTACTGGTCATCCTCTTCTTTTTCATCCTGCCACCTTTCCCAACATTATATACTTCTCTCCAGAGAGATAGGTCTTCACATAATGTGCCCGAAGTGTGATCATTTGAGACTGGTCATTTGTGCCTCAGTTGAGGACTCTGGGTTAATTTGTTTGATATTGCATTTCTTGGTTTCTTGGCTATCCATGGTATTCCAGGAGTCTTCTTCAACACCAAAGATCAAAGGTACCAATACTCTTCCTATCATGCTTCTTCAAAGTGCATCTTTCGGTTTCATAGAGTATGGAAACCATTGCTTGCACAATTCTGATCTTTTTAAGTATAGACATATAACAGCATCTAAATATCTTTTCCAAGGCTTTCATTGCTATTCTGCCAAATCCTAGTCTGTGGTATATTTCTTGACTGCTGGTTCCTTTATTGTTGAAAACAAGAATATGTCTTTAGCTATTTCAATGAATGAATGAATGCATTATTTTTATATTGACTTTGCATAGAATTTTAAGGATCCTTTATGTAGGATTGCTATTTTTTCTTTTATTGGATTCCCAATTTACATTAACAGCTAAGGAAAAGACAGACCTACATGGGTGGCAGCACTTATAGCTGACCTTGAAAAAAACTAAGCAAGGGTGGTCCTGATTAGTACTTAGACCACTAAGAAATCCCAGGGCTGTAGGTTAGATTAGGAAGTAAAAAAAAAACATTCTGAAAGGAAGTAGCAGCAGATTACCTAGTCATGAGTGTTTAGTAGATTCACTGCACACTAGAAATCCTTGTGATTTTTTCCTTTTATTTAAGCATAAAGAAGATGAGAAGTGTTTCTTTTGAGAAAATAGATTATTTGAAATTAAATGGCATTTACCTAAGGTATTTACAACTGTCTTTGCTGGACTCTCCCCCAATCTCCCATCTGCCTCCTATCTTTGTGATAAGTGGCAGTAAAACAGAAGTGGAGACTTGATATATATGTGCCTGAACAAGCACAACTTGGTTAACTATTTGACTTCTGGCAAAGTAAAGCTTTGTGCTTCCAGTAAACTTTTCCTGTTATGTACTGTATGTAGTTATTTTTGTAACCCTCCCCACTTAGAGTTAAGTAAGGGCATTAATTACATTAGGCTGGAAATCTCTTCTGGGCTGTAGGATGGATTTTTCTATCTTCAGTCTCCCTCAGAGGCCATCTACAACAGTTAGACATGTCCCTTGGCCCCCATCTTCTTCTTTTTTTTTTGTGGTCTTTCAACCCTGCCCATATTAGATTTAGGAAACTTGCCCCAGGCTCCTCTGGAATCAACATGACTTCATAACCAATGCTGCCTAGAATCCATTTTGTGCTCCCAGCCATCATTGGTTTTCCCTCTGTCCGCAATGTCTCTCTGTTCAAGTCTACCAGCTCTTTTCTTCCCCTTGCCCAAACAACGGCTCCACCTTCTTGTAAGAAAGTTTCTGTCTGTAAGAAAAGTGTGTTACCTCTTCTTCTCCCAGCTTATGTTATCAGCTAAACAAACAGCAAGCTCACATGATGGGAAGACAGCTCTTAGCTACTGAATACTGTCACACACACTGCCATATAGCTGCCCAGAATACAATGAAGATGTATCTATGTAGTCAGTAGGAGTCACACTCAATTCCAAATGGAATTCATCTTTACCTGATTGATACCTGGCCACTTGCTTTGTTTTAATTAACACAGATTAAGAGGTGGCAGAAGTGAGATGGAGTGGGAAATCACTTGCAAGTTTAGTCCTTGACTGAAAGGTTAAGATTAATTCAAAGTCAGGTGTCTTTGAATGGATGCTTAACCTCAATGTGCTTGGAAGTCTGGCTTATAACCACATATAACTCCCCACGACCTGAGTTCAATCCCAATGGAAGTTGGTTTCTCAGGTAGCCGGCTCGGGTCGACTCAGCCTTCCATCCTTCCGAGGTCGGTAAAATGAGTACCCAGCTAAGCTGGGGGAAAGGTAATCACAACTGGGGAAGGGAATGGCAAACCACCCCGCTCTATAGTCTGCCATGAAAACGTCAGCGAAAGCGGTGTCCCTCCAAAGGGTCAGTAATGACTCGATGCTTGCACAGAGGACCTGTCAGGGAGATAACTGGTGGAGAAGGAGGGGGCTCCCTCCAGGGGGCGAAACGCATGCGTAGTACTGAATCGCTTTGCTTTCCTCCTAAGAGGCTAAAGAAGGCCCCGCCCTGATTTCTTGTACCTTATCTCTGAGTATTACCAGTTCATTTTAGTTTAGCTGGATTCTGTCTAGGAGAGTAGGACAACAAACGTTAGAGCTTCAACTTCAAGTCTCAGCTGTTTTCCTTCACTCAAAGTCAGGACAGGACCTTTCACATTCACTTTCATAACTAGTTTAGGAAATAGTGAGGATGGAACAGGAACTGGATGGCCAAAAGAATGGGTGTTAGAAAAGAGGAAAACCATAGTCAGATATTCAGTGAAAAGATAATTGGTTTTTAATTAGCTTTTAAATAATTTTAAAAAACGTATCAAATTTAATTAATTTTGTAAGTGTTTACAAAAATTACAGTAGCAAGGAGCACACTGAAAAAACATTTTTCTCTTACATACACAGTGCAGGATGTTTCTTCTAGATGTGGACAGCTAAGATATGGACAGAATCTTAAAAAAGTAAACTATTTTGGAACCATTCTATTTATTCTTACGCAAGTGTACGTATGAAAAAAAATTAGAGCAGAGCTTTCCAAACTGTGTCGTGACACAAAAGTGTGTCGCCACACACAGTCCGGTGTGTCGCCACACAACCCGGAAGCGCTGATCATCATCAGCGCTTCCGGGTTTTCCCGCGGCGACACACCAATGGTGGTGCGTAAAAACTGAAAGTGGCAGCAGCGCTTCCGGGTTTTTGCACGCTGCCGCAACGGCAGCACTTCCGGGTTTTCCCGCAGCGATACACCAACGGCGGTTGGTGTGTCGCCGCGGGAAAACTTTGAAAAGCCGTGAATTAGAGAAAGAAGCAACTAAAATTATTGGGGAGATGTAAAAGGCACTTTTTTATCAAGGTGACTGATGGTGACTGATGTATCTTTAAAAACTTATTATGAATAGTTTTGTTTGGACTCAGAATATGTATGTTATGTATATACATATTAGGCTAATATATGCTTTCTTACAAAATCAGAGTTAAAACGTAGCAAGAAGTGCAAGGAAAGTACTGCTGGAAGAGAATAAAACTTATGGAATGCAATTATTCTCTTCCCTTAATTTCTTAAATTTGTTATCTTAAAGTTATTTAATGATTTCATAAAAAGCAGCTGAAATGTTCTATAAATGTTCCATCAATTGTGTTATTATATATATTGCTTTTTTAACTGTAAGCTGCCACAATTGTCTAAGGGTAGGGTGGGCTCAAAATGTGATAAACAAACAAACAAACAAACAAAAAACTAAATAGAAATGGAAGATTTATTAAATTGTCAATTTTGGAGGCCAAGCATGAGAATATTTTGATCCCTTGTAATAAATTTCCATTTCATTAGAAAGCTGAATGGTAGAGAATAAAGGATGTATTACCACAATAACTTTCTTTTTTTTCCTCTGTACACTGTTTCGATAGACAAGCACTAGGGAGTAGTTATTCCCAGGGTTTCCAGAGCATTATAAGTCCAGTTTGATTTGAATCCTCAGGAAATGCAACTGATGCCTCTTGTTTACCAATGGCTTTATAACCAGTATTTATTTATTTATTTTTCAAATTTTGCCACCGCCCATCTCCCCCAAAAAGAGGGACTCTGGGCGGTTTACAACAATAAGCAGATTAAAACAGTGAGTATAAATAACAGCTAAAATATTAATACAAAATTACCAATATAAATATAAAAATAAATATAAATATAAAATCCAAGTGGCCTTGTTGTTGTTCAGTCGTTCAGTCGTGTCCGACTCTTCGTGACCTCATGGACCATAGCACGCCAGGCCTTCCTGTCTTCCACTGTCTCTCGGAGTTTACTCAAATTCATGTTCATTACATCGGTGATGCTATCTAACCATCTCATCCTCTGCCGTCCCCTTCTCCTTTTGCCCTCAGTCTTTCCCAGCATCAGGGTCTTTTCCAGTGAGTCCTCTCTTCTCATTAGGTGGCCAAAGTATTTGAGCTTCAGCTTCAGCATCTGTCCTTCCAATGAGCAGTCAGGGTTGATTTCCTTTAGGATTGACTGGTTTGACCTCCTTGCAGTCCAAGGGACTCTCAAGAGTCTTCTCCAGCACCACAGCTCGAAAGCATCAATTCTTCGGCGCTCAGCCTTCCTTATGGTCCAACTCTCACAGCCATACATTGCTACTGGAAAAACCATAGCTTTAACTATACGGACCTTTGTCGGCAAGGTGATGTCTCTGCTTTTTAATATGCTGTCTAGGTTTGCCATAGCTTTCCTTCCAAGGAGCAAGCGTCTTTTAATTTCATGGCTGCAGTCACCGTCTGCGGTGATCTTGGAGCCCAAGTGGCCTAGAAGATCTAATTCCATGAGGAGAGCTCTAAGGTGCCAGCCACCCCCAAGAATCACTACTCCCCTTCCAGCCCCAGGCGAGACGGCAGAGCCAAGTCTTCAGGTTCTTCCGGAAGGTCAGGAGCGATGGGGCCTGTCTCACCTCTGGGGGGCAGAGTGTTCCAGAGGGCGGGAGCCATTGCAGAGAAGGCCCAC
Organism: Charina bottae; assembly: GCA_023362775.1. NCBI lineage: Eukaryota > Metazoa > Chordata > Lepidosauria > Squamata > Charinaidae > Charina > Charina bottae. The sequence goes on from JALMGJ010000004.1 coordinate 112,373,760, forward strand.
TTCCTGGACCCCGCCAAGCGAAACTCTTTTACAGATGGGGTCTGTAACATGCCTTCTCTGCATGACCGGGTGGGACGGGTCGATGTCATGGGGATGAGACGGTCCCTCAGGTAACCTGGACCCATGCCATGCATTAATCCCCCCTCCCTCTGCATGTTGTTATCAGACCCAGCTGGATGCTTATCTTCCTGGGACTCAGAGAAGGCATTTTTAACACTCATTTTAGCACTGTCCTTTTGTGCTTTAGTTCTTCATTACTCTCATGATGGCACAAACTTTGTACCTGTTCATATGTACTCTACCCATGGGATACTGGTATTTCTCTGAATAGTGGGTTCTAGAGTAGAACCAAGAGAGGGACACTATTATTCTCATTACTTGTTTATAAGGTAGAGAGAGTTGATCAGCCATAACTGGTAAGAGAAAAGTAGATTCATTTTATGGAGACTACTGATTATCACAAGAAACAGACTGACTTCGCAGCAAAGATTCAATCTGAGCTCTCAATCCAACACCAACACCTCCATTACCACCAGCCTCTCTTTCTCTCTCCTTCCTTTTTCAGAAAAAAAAACCATTCCCCTTGAAGTCCACAAATGTCCTTTCTGTAGTTTCAAGAAACAAGACAAGAGTCATAGATAGGCCATGTTCAAACAACATGCTGAACACAAAGTAGAAAAGCCCATTTTATTCTAGATTGTTGTGCAGACCCAGCCAGGGTGTTTCATTTATGGTTCACAGTTTCCTGTGAACCCAGGAAATTGGGTAATTTGAGTAAATCATGGTTTAAAATTGTATGCAGAGAAGTTAGTCATGGTTAAGAGTGTAATGTGAATGCAGCCACTGCCTCAAATGTTTTAATATTTTGCCCCCATGTGCACAATAAGGTCAGTTCAGATAGGATGTGCATATTAGTCTCCCCTTTAAAGATGCTGCATGCCAATCTGTTGGACACCCCAAAACAGTGGTCACCAGTTTAATGACAGTTCAAGGTTTTGGAAAGCCCATGAAATGAAAATGATACGGTGCTCATTCTCTGGTTACTTCTGTAGCTAATTCAGTAGTTGCTTTTTCTGGACCAAGTTGGCCAATATCTCTCTCCCAGAGGAAGGAGAGCTGAGATTTCTCCTCTTTCTTCTTGTTGCACTTGCTGCTTCCTCACTTGGGGGGGGGAGGAGGAGGAGGAGGAGGAGCTCTAGTGGCAGGAGGTCCAGGATTGCAGTTGCTGGCTACAGGAAGCCCTTCTGATGGTGTCTCTGGCCCTACACAGATGAACTGAAGAGTCAATTGCACCATATAATCTAATTTTAATGGGTATTGGTAGAGTTCTCTACTCACTCCGAGACTACTTTCTGTAGATCTCATTTTTGAGAGGAGAAGATAAGAGGTGTCATTTTCCAACAAAAGAGTTATCTATCCACATTCATTATACATGTTAGCACAATAGAGAAATAAGGTACTGGTAAAACTTGTAATAATTATATTGGACAGGGATTGTTATTTTTTCTTTATTTAAAAAGGGAAGGAAGGTCAATTAAAAGCATCCGTGAATACTTAGGAGCTTATTACTGTATTCTAATTACAGTGAACATAATGTATACAGTATATTGAGTCATTAATTATTGCTGAGCAAAATACTCCCTTGCCTTGGGAGTATTGATCACAGTAGTAATATAGTGGAATGAAAAAGGCAAAAGGCATTTTTAAAAGTAACTAGGATAGGTAGATGGTTACTGGATTCACACATCATATTCACACATAAATGGGCTTTGTTTGGTTTTGGCTTAGCTTATAAAATCTCGCCATTGGGGTTTCTAAGCCATACTGTACTTGTAAGCCATGCTTACATGTGCTGTGAACCCAGCCAATTATGACCTGGTCAACAAGACTTGTTGAAGCAAACAACACCTTACCCCTAGCCAGGAATGCAGCCACTCACTTAAACAGTCCCATTGAAATCAGTAAGATTCCTTTTATGTCAGACCCATCATCAAATGAGCTACTTCAAAATTTTGAGGGAAGCATTGGATTTGAAGTCACACATTAAGGCAGAGCTTTCCAAACTGTGTGTCAGGACACGTTAGTGTGTTGGCTGCAGTGTCTGGGTGTGTCGCGGCTGCTGCTGCCTCCAAGCCCTGCCAGGATTCCGCGCAGGTCCTAGTGCCTGCCTTGTGCCTTGCTGCCTCCAAACCTGCTGTGATTCCGCACAGGTCCTAGTGCCTGCCTTGTGCCCTGCTGTAAGAGTGTGTTGCGAAATGATGCATGTCTAAAAAGTGTGTCACCAACATGAAAAATTTGGAAAGCTCTGCATTAAGGAATGCCTAGTAGTCAAGGTCAAGAAAGTCAGCTGGGGGTAGCCAACTCCATTGAGAATCTTGATAAGGCAACTAAGTCCTAGAACCTCTGGTTTCTTTTTTCTTCTTCTATCCTGATCCTTTTTCCTTTTGTGGAATGTGAAATTTAGATGTAAGTTTCTGGGCAGCACCTGGGAGCCTCGTTTGGTTGAAGAAAAGGACAAAATCCAAATGTCCTTCAAATAAATGAAAAACTTCAAAAAATCGATGTGCAGGTGAAAACAAAAGATGGCAAGTGATTAATGACCACATTCAATTTAATTTTTGTACTAGTACTGTACTCCTTGAACATATAGAGCAGAGCTTTCCAAACTGTGTGTCGCAACACAAAAGTGTGTCGCCTGCGGGGCCCAGATGTGTCGCGTCAGAACCTGGAAGCGCTGATGGCGCGCCATCAGCACTTCCGGGTTTTCCCGCGGCGACACACCAACGGCGGCGCGCAAAAACCGAAAGCGCCGCAGCCACGGTGGCGCGCAAAAACCGAAAGCAGCAGTAGCGCTTCCGGGTTTTTGCGTGCTGCCGCAATGGCGGCACTTCCGGGTTTTCCTGCGGCGACACACCAACGGCGGCCGCAAAACCCGAAAGCGGCAGCAGCGCTTCCGGGTTTTTGCGCGCTGCCACAATGGCGGCGCTTCCCGGTTTTCCCGCGGCGACACACCAACGGCGGTTGGTGTGTCGCCACGGGAAAACTTTGGAAAGCCCTGATATAGAGGATGTGATCTTGCTTGTTCAGAAAAGCAGAAGAAAACATTTTTACTTTGGTTAAAGCTCCTGTGCCTTTCATGTAGGAGAAGAATCAGCAGGTCAAGTTTGAACACATAAAAGATTTTTGAGCGATTGCAGTGATAGTTTCTAAAGAGTTGCAGATCGATTAAAGGTTTGACAGAATCTCAAGCTAGGAATTCTCGCCCTTTTGTCTGTGAACCCTTGATATCTCATAACTGGAAGCAATTTGTATGCTCAAACTTGGCGGATAATTCTGCATTCGCGAATCTAACAGTTACCCTTTAGCAACTTGTTATAACATTTCACAGGCTCTGCTTGGCAAAGGAATTTAATCAGCCTTTGCTCCTGCCCAGGGGTGGATCTGCAAAAGTTAACTCTGGAGATAAAATGTTTTGAGTTTAATTCATCCAGAATAGCAGGTTAGGGGATAACAGCCCTCTCAAAAAAGAGGAGGGGGAACGTACAGTAAGTGATCTGACAGTGTATTGAGTCATATCTTTAGGGTAAATGAACACAATAAACAGCTATTAAAAAATCACAAGGGACAATAGCTTAAAAGCACCAAAGGCAGTCATTGGGTTGGAAAATGACCTTGCTAATAACTTTCAGCTAGAAAGGGAGCTAAGAAGTACTCATATAATATAAATTCATGAATTCAACTCCCCCCACCCCTTATAGCTAGAATGCATTAAATATAAATATATGCCCCTCTAGTGTCACCTTATTAATGTTTTATTGTTAAAGTAGTTCTAGCCAACTTTTTTTTAATGGTAGGTTACCATACAAATGCAGATCTGTAATATAATGGTATCAAAATTAATAAAAATATTTGGATTCTTGAAACAGAACTCCATGAATCTTGGAGCATGATGTGTTAGTCATTCTGAAAGATTAGATTCCTGGTAGCTGTATTGTGACGTATGGTTTTTAGGTTTTGATTATATTACTGATATTTATCTTTTTTTTTTTTAACCCAAGTTATGTATTTGGGAATTCTATGCCACTCAAAGTCGGCTGGATTGGAACAGCGTATAACTCCTGTAAAATATAAAATATAAAATAATAAATAAAATAATAAATAAAATAAAATAAAATAAATAAAATAATAAATAAAATAAAATAATAAATAAAATAATAAATAAAATAAAATAAAATAAAATAATAAATAAAATAAAATAATAAATAAAATAATAAATAAAATAAAATAAAATAAAATAATAAATAAAATAAAATAAAATAAAATAAAATAAAAATACTGAGTAGAGGATCAAGAAAGACAAAGTGAGAAATTGCTCCAAGGTATTGCAAATTGCATGTATTGACCAAATCATAACATTGGAAGGGCCAACCATGGGGTCCAAGCAATACCACCCACCCCTATTCAGTATCTACATTAAAGCTTTCCAAACAATGGCTGCCCAGGCTTTGTTTGAATACATCTAAAAAAAATAGGAATTCACCATTTCACTAGGTAATTATTTTACCATTGTTAATCCTCTTAAATCTGAAGTTAGTAATAACTGGGAAAGGGTTCCCTTCAAAAATCAATAACGTCCATGGGGGAGGATGTCTAGAGTGGACGGCTTCATGGGATTTTCTTGGAAATTCCATACTCACAAGGAATTCCTGAGCTTGACTGTTTCTTGTTTTTCTGATTGTGTTCATATATGGGCTTTGCACCAAAATGTACCACAGAGGCAGCCTTGGATCCATTATTTTTTACATATTGATAAGAAAGAAATATATTCATGTATCATCCTTTAATTGTATAAGACCACCTGGCTACACTGTAGAGTTTGCTTCTACAGAGTCTGTTTTGTTGTATTGCACTGCAAGACTTCTTTATATGAACAGGCTGTGGAAGCCAGGAATAAATTAGGAATTTTTGTGGAGTCCTTGGTGCTCTCTGAGCCTTGTTGTTTTCTTCTTGCAGATGTTTCATTGCCAGGCTAGGCAACATCTTCAGTGCGAAACAGGAGTGGGACTTGCTCTCTGTTTATATACCCTGGCTTGTCATGCCTGTGTTGGTGGGGGTGTTGTACTCTCCTTGGTAGTTCCTTGATTGGGTTGTTGTTTGCTGCTTGGATGATTGACTGAGTTAATAGTTCCTTGATTAGGGTCTATTGCAGAGCTTTCCAAACTCTGTGTCGAGACACAAAAGTGTGTCGCCACACACAGTCTGGTGTGTCGCCACACAACCCGGAAGCACTGATCATAATCAGCGCTTCCGGGTTTTCCTGCGGCGACACACCAACTGCAGCGCGCAAAACCCGAAAGCAGCAGCAGCGTTTCCGGGTTTTTCCGCGCTGCCGCACTTCCGGGTTTTCCCGCGGCGACACACCAACACCAGTTGGTGTGTCGCCGCGGGAAAAACTTTGGAAAGCCCTGGTCTATTGTGTTGTTTGATTGCTCCTCTGGTGCTAATCTTGCTGTTAATCTTTGCCTATCTGAATTTTTATATTGAACGTTTAAGTGTATCTGTCATGGTCTCCGATTCAAAGCTTATTTATTTATTTATTTATTTATTTATTATTGTATTTATACCCCGCCTATCCCCTCCCTAACGGAGGACTCTAGGCGGCTTACATACATCATTACATATACATCGTTATACAATTTTTCTTTAAACCGCGCGTCAAGGAAGGGGGTAAGGGAACCGACTCTTCTCTGGCTTCTGGACTACATGTCCCACGATGCCTTGTGTCGGAGCTGGCTGCTGACGTCCTGTAGATGTTCTTTGCTTCGTATCGGAGATAATGACGTGTAAGGAGTTAACAGGGTGAAGAGGCCGTGCCTGCATACGTCCGCCTGCAGTCTGCCAATGGTGGATCAGGTCATGGTGTGTCTGAAGACCTGGAAGTACCAGCTGAGTGGCCTGAACAGGGGGGAGGGATTGTGGGGGCATATATCACTGAAGCAAAGCGCACGCTTTTCTCAGAAGCAACTTTCTTTTTGTAACCGCAGTAACTTTTAGTAAAAGAGTTTTCCACTATTGTGTTGTGAGGCTATTTTATTCTAAGCATAGGTTCTGCAATCATTACAGTATCCTTTGTTTCCTTTCCCCCCAGCTCAGTGTGTTTTCAGCTAACGGTGTCTTTGGCCTGATGCTTGTCCATCGGTACATGAAACCAGTGCAGGAAAGCTTTGGTCATACATGTCCTTTGCCACTTATGGCTCAACTGTGTTTCCATTTAAATAGCTGAATGGATCTTATGTTGCACATAGGAATGCATATCACTACTTCCATCCACAAATTACTAATGTGCTACTAATTTCCTTGGGTTAGATATGGGCCAGGATCACTGTTTGCAAATGAGGATGTTCTCAGGGCATGGACTGCGATGTGTCCAATGAGCATTCTTAAAACAAAGATGGTATGTTGAAAAACAACCACACCTAAGAGCTTCCTGTTCTCATGGACTCCAGTTGTACTTCTGTACCTCCCCAGGGTGGGGAGTAGAGAAATTTATAGACAATTATACTTTGATAGAACTGCTGCCTAAAAAGGAATGCAACTAGGCAGAGGAGTGGATCTTTTTTCTGAAATAAAGCATCAAGAATTAAACTTTTGTTAGTTGGTTTCCTTGCCTATTTTGAAAGAAAGAAAACTCCTTATATGAAAAGGGTAGTTGGCTGGATCTCTTTAAAAAAATCTAACAAGGAACCATTATATAAGTTTTATTGAGCCCAGGTAAAATCCTAATACTGTGGCTCAAAAATTAGTTCATCCGATACTTAATTAGTCATAATTTGTTTTTAAAAGATGTCCTTGAATCCTGCTTGAATCATCCAGGATGTTCCTTTTATGAAGAAACTAAATTTGTTTCAAATTCTGAAAATTCTGTCAAAAGCTAATAAAGGGGAGTGGTGGGAGCTAAGTGGGTAGAAAACAATCAAGATGAACATCATCCCACACAGGAAGGAGCTTTTATCCTTTTCTCTCCTGCTGCAGTCCAAATGAAAATCAATCCTCCCTCCACTAGGATTAGGGGGGGAGGCATCCTTGGTACATTAATCAAAGGCGTTGCCACCTTTTCCTCCAGATATGTTGCACTTCAAGGAGCATTGTCAATTACCCAGCATGTCTAGAGATCTTGCCTGTTGCAGTCCAATACATCTGGTGGGCAATAGATTGAGGAAAGCTGCCATTGGAGATTCAGTAGGAAAGAGAGAGTGTAGGAGGAGAAGCAGCTTCTTAATTATTACCATTTTGTGATCTTGGTATTTAACCTTCTATACATGTGAGGCTAACATAAAAAAGGTAAAGGTTCCCTGTCAGAGCACGCAACGCTGGGGCGGCCTGTTCTTCTCCAAGACATCAAAGGTATACGTTCTATACCAGAGCTTTCCAAACTGTGTGTCGCGACACAAAAGTGTGTCGCCACACACAGTCTGGTGTGTCGCCACACAACCCGGAAGTGCTGATCATCATCAGCACTTCCGGGTTTTCCCGCGGCAACACACCAACGGCGGCGCGCAAAAATCCGAAAGCGGCAGCAGTGCTTCCGGGTTTTTGCGCGCTGCTGCAACGGCGGCACTTCCGGGTTTTCCCACGGCGACACACCAACGGCGGTTGGTGTGTCGCCACGGGAAAACTTTGGAAAGCCCTGTTCAATGCAGTAAATAGACACTCAAGCAGAGATTAGATAAAATAGTCTATTTACCCTATATAAATATGCATTCCAAAATACAGTCCAGTAACGTCCAACACAGATACAGATGAGATGAAGTAACGAGAAGAGAGTGAACACTTGATCTCCTCTGCTTATATACATAAACTGACCAATCACATTACAGGTCAAACAAATTATCTGCCACACCCAACTAAACTACAGCACCTGTAATATGAGTCACATCATACCTTCTACAATGGCTGCTAATTGGATGACTTGCAGAATATATCAACTCTCACCTAGATAACTCTAGCCTCTCCTGTATAATTAATCTATCTGTAAATTCTGGGTATTATACAAACCCCAACACCCCTCCAATTTACAATAGACATTACATTTAAATTACACAATATAGAAGACATACACATATTGGATACACACATCCTATGTCTCTCTATACTTAGAGGCTTGGTCATTACATCTGCTACGTTATTCTCAGATGGACAATACTTTAATTCAATCAGAGATTCCTTTACAGCATTCCTAACATTTTGATATTTAATATCCACATGTTTGCTCCTCCCTCTGATTTTATCATTCTTTGCCATCTGTATACACGCTTCACTGTCTTCATATACACATATAGGTCCCTCAATTGTTACATTTACATCCCTTAACAATTGCCTATACCATATGAGTTCTGAGCATAGGTCAGATAGTGCAGCATACTCTGCCTCTGCAGTAGATACGGTGACAGAACTCTGTTTCCGAGACCTCCACCCCACCAAGGTGTCACCAAACATAATTATCAATCCTGATATTGATTTCCTATCATGCATATCATTGCCCCAATCACTATCTACATATCATTTAATATTCAATGGTTTACAAGGCTTAATTAATAAACATTTATTAATAGTCCCTTTAAGATATCTAAACACACGTTTCATACCTATCCAATGTCTCTTGGTAGGTTGTACAACGTACCTACTCAGTACATTCACTGCATTCCCGATATCGGGACGCGACCATTGTGCTAAGTATAACAAACTTCCTATTATAGACTGACAGTGTTCTTGATTACATGATGTTTGGTCTTCGTCTCCAGCCTCTGTCTTAACAAAATCAGTTGTCATCAGGGTAGGAACCTCCTTGCAATGTTCCATATCGTTGTCTCTTAGCAGCTGTTCAATTTTCATCTGCTGCTTTAGAACGTAACCCCCATCAACCTTCTGAATACCTACGCTTAGGTAATTCCTAATCTCTCCAAGATCTTTTAAATCAAACTGTTGCTTGAGTTGTTCAGTAAATTCATTTACCCTCCTTTGATCCTTTGCTATAAAGCATAAATCATCTACAAAGATCAATAGCAACACCTGTTCATCATTACATTGCTTAATATACAGACATGGGTCAGCCTTACTACACTTAAAACCCATTCTTTGCAATGCTGCATCTAAACGCAGATTCCAGCAACGCGCTGATTGCCTGAGTCCATACAAAGCCTTCTGCAATTTGTACACTCTACCTGCCTCTTTAGATTCATAACCCAGAGCTTTTGCTATATAAATTTCCTCCCCATTTACAATCTACTGCTCTCTGCCCCTCAGGCAGCCTGGTAGATTTAAACACCTTATGGGAATTGATGGCATTCATTTCCACATCCATAGCAGCTGTCCACTTTTTCTGCTCTTGTGGGAACTCCAATACCTCTGAATAGCTACGTGGTTCATAATTAGCAAAACACAATTTAACATCACCTGGTTTGTAATGCTGCGGAGGTATGCCCTTGTTAACTCTTTCAGATCTGCGTAATACAGTGGTCTCCTGTTCCATTGGCACACTAGGAGTTAGTTCTTCTTCATCCTTAATTACATCTCTGGACGCTCGCCGCTCTGATAGCTCGATCTGTCCCTGACTAGGAATAAAAACCTCACTCCCTCCGTGTAACTTCTGCCAATTGCTATGCTCACTGAAACTCGCTGATCATGAAATAACAAGTCTACGGCCATCAGTAAACCTATATCCCTTGATTCCTGGCTCATACCCCACAAAAATAATTTTCTGTGCTTTAGCCTGACCCTTCCTACGTACTTCCTTATGCACGTGAACCCAGGCTGAGCAACCAAAAACTTTTAAATGAGCTAATGATGGCTTCTTGCCATACAAAATGTAATACGGTGTTTGATTCACTGACACACTCCACAACCTGTTAATTAAATAATTAGCAGTCAGTATAGCTTCTCCCCAGTATCCTCTAGATAACCCTGAGTCAGCTAACAGTGAATCCTTTACTGTCTGTAATGCTAAATTTCTTTGTTCTGCCACTCCAGGCTCTGATGCACTACGTGAATTGGTTCTTCTGTGTGCAATGCCCCTCCTACTGAGCCATTGCTGAAAACTGCCATTCATAAACTCAGTACCCCGGTCAGTCTGCAAACTACACACCTTTGTGTTGTACCTACATTCTACAAACTGCACCCAATTCCTGAACTTATCAAATGTCTGGCTCTTAGCGTTCAACAAATAACAGAATCCAAAACGAGTGAAATCATCAACAATTACTAATACATATTCAGCACCACCTAATGTGGCTGGTAATGGGCCAATTAGGTCAGCATGTACTAATTCAAAACATTTCTGTGATTTTCTATCACTTAGTTTGCTTACAGGATACACCTTTGACTTAGACATCTTACATGCCGTGCAATCCAGATAAGCTTGGTACGGTTTCAAGTCCATTCCAGTACTTGCTTCAAACATCTTTTCAACCACTTTGAAACTTGGATGCCCCAACCTTCTGTGCCACAAATGTTCACATGAATTATGGTATGTTTTGTTGATCATTGCTACATCATGGGTTACATCATCATCTGTCCTGGGTTTCAGCTCATATAAATTGTTCTGCAATACACCCTTACCACAGACATGATTATTTTGCATAATAATACATTCACCCTTAACAAACCTTACTTCATATCCCTTCTTATCTAATTGAGAAACACTCAGGATATTATATTCCAGGTCTGGTACACATAACATAGGTACATTCAAACTAGGTACAAATACAACCCCCTGCCCAATAACAGATGCACAGGTTCCATTTGCCAGGCTAACACGATCCCATTCAGCCTGCTTAAAACCTTTAAACATATTCCTGTCATTGGCAATATTTTCGCTTGCTCCACTGTCCAGAAGCCACGTCTCCTTTAAATTCCTTCTAGTAGAATTTATCACCGACAGCTGGACACCACTCTGTTGCTTAGCAATATTCGGCTTGACTTTTGACTTACTTCTTTTATCACAGTCCCGTTGAAGATGCAACTTTGAGCCACAGCAAAAACACCATTTCACAGTCAAAACCTTATCAGTACAGGAAAAATCCGCCCCCACAGAGCTTCTCTGCATCGGCTTATCTACAGTGCTCTTGCTATAAGCTTTTCTTCTTTGCTCTTCTTCCAGAAGCCGACCAGTTAGATAATTTACAGTCAAATCTCTTTCAGATAATGACCTGAAACTGGTTGCTAAATTATCCCACGTTTCATTAAGTGAACTGAGAATAATATAAACCTTATGTGCTTCCATGAATTGCATCCCATGTTGTGCTAACGCCAAGAAAAGCTCCGTCATGTATTGCAAATGCTCAGAAACACTGTCTCCCTCACACAAATGAGCACGATACAGCTTCCTTGTTAACATGACGTTACATAGAGGTGTGCTTCTTAGATATACATCTTTTAAAGCATCCCAGCACTCCTTAGCTAACTGTTTTCCACGTACATAATTCAATTGACTGTCTTCCAAACATAAAATTATGCTGGACAATGCTCTCTCGCTCTTCACAATATCCTCATCCTGATCCAAATTAACCAGTGGATTACTCACTGCTTTCCAAATTCCTTCACGTCGTAGAAACATTTCCATTTTATACGCCCACAAAAGATAATTGGAGTCATTCAGCCTTTCCAGAGGGAAACCTCCTCCGATAGTTGACTGCATCTTTGCTGTGCTCATCGCTCCTCACAGCCTCTCCTGGGCAAACACCGATGAATAAACAGCACAGACTTATCAGAACGTCCTTCAGCTGCAAGCCAGTCCTAGGAAAGCACACAGCCAGGCATGGAACCTGTAAAAGCTCCAAATTTGCCCCAGATATCCACACGACTCCTGGATAGGCTTCCAACATCCTCACAGCCGTGCCAGTGACCTGTTAGAGTCCCAACTGCACACGTTCCACTGCTGGGCCCATAACCTGTCAGAGCACACAACGCTGGGGCGGCCTATTCTTCTCCAAGACATCAAAAGTATACGTTCTATGCAGTAAACAGACACTCAAGCAGAGATTAGATAAAATAGTCTATTTACTCTATATACATACGCATTCCAAAATACAGTCCAGTAACGTCCAACACAGATACAGATGAGATGAAGTAACGAGAAGAGAGTGAACACTTGATCTCCTCTGCTTATATACATAAACTGACCAATCACATTATAGGTCAAACAAATTGTCTGCCACACCCAACTAAACTACAGCACCTGTAATATGAGTCACATCATACCTTCTACAATGGCTGCTAATTGGATGACTTGCAGAATATATCAACTCTCACATAGATAACTCTAGCCTCCTCTGTATAATTAATCTATCTGTAAATTCTGGGTATTATACAGACCCCAACATTCCCCCTGCACATTGTGCAGTCGTATCTGACTCTAGGGGCTGGTGCTCATCTCCGTTTGTTAGCTGAAGAGCCATCGTTGTCCGTAGACGCTTCCACGGTCATGTGGCTGGCATGACGCACGCGGAACACTGTTACCTACCCACCGAAGTGGTACCTATTAATCTACTTGGTACCTATTAATCTACTTGCATTTGCATGCTTTTGAATTGCTAGGTTGGCAAGAGCTGGGGCAAGTGCGGGAGCTCACTCCGTCACGTGGGACTAGGGATTCGAACCCCCAAACTTGCGATCTTCCAATTGACAAGCCTGGCGTCTTACCCGCCGAGTCACCACACCGCTAACTTCCCTAATTTGGATACTTCCTAGTGATCTGGGTTTCAAATCTTACAATGCTCAGGCAGTATGCCCATTGCTAAGAATTCTTGGAACTGAAGTCCAAATATCTGGATATACTTTTTCCCGCTCTCAGTCTAGCCCCCAGACCTAGAATTTCTTGGTGGTTTCCTTTAAAGTGCTAAGCAGATCTGACCCCAGTTAGCTTTTCCCGGATCATCCAAAGTCAATGAAGTGCTGCCACCTGCTGTAACCAGGTTAACAAACTATTTTAGCTTTTATTTTAATTAAATGGTTTTGGGTGTGTGCGTACATCACAGTGTTTGTTTGTCTGGTCATATATTTTTTTTAGTCTTCCCTTGGCTGAGGGACTTAACATTGAGAGATGATGCCAAAGGACACTTTTTCATTTAGAATCCACATTAGTGTGTTTATATGACATGCGAAGCCATTTCTGGGGCTAACCATGGATAAGATACTTATCCACTGGTCCACTTTGTTTAATATCACAGATACCTTTGTGGAGATGGATGGGTCACCCTTTGTTTTCCTTTTACATTTCTATTTTTAAAAAAATGCAGGCTAGTTGAGGGCCAGCACACTCAGCCTCCCCTAATCTCATTTATAAAAGCATTAGTAGCACCCCTATCTTTCTCCAGAGGCCAGGTTAACCTCCAATCCAATTCAGGCAAGACACAGCACCATGGTTTATATCAGTGCTTTTCAAACTTGGCAACTTTAAAATGCGTGGACTTCAACTACCAGAATTCCTCGGCCAGCATGCCGGTTTATACAATAAAAAATATGTCGATGAAGATTCTCAGTCATCCAGGTGGAATTGTCTGTAGGTTGAGTCATGGCAACTGGATTTCTTTCTTTTGGTTGAAACGTTTCGCTGCTTGTCCAAGTAGCTTCTTCAGTCTGGGCAAAAGTTGGTGAGGGGACCCCATATACTGTATGTTTGTTTATATGATAAACAAATATTTGTTTATCATATTTATATTATATTCATATTTGTGTATATGATAAACAAATGACTTGAATGCAAACTGTGGTGCAGGCACTTTCCACAGAGGTTAGCATAAAAACTGATTTATTGGAATAAAGCAGGACCAGACTTTTTCAAAGCATAGTTTAACTGATGACCCATTGTCTCTGTGATAAATAACTAGATACCGTGATAATTTAAATTTCAGTGGCCTCCTTTAATATCCATTGAGAAAGGTTAGGGCAATGCCGAAGTCCACAATCTGAACAGACTTAGTAAAATAACACTAAGTGATTAATGCTTTTTCCGGACCAAATCAATATGGGCTTATAGGATATTAGAACAATATTTTTCTACAATCTTTAGATTGACAAAATAGGCAGTACAGGTAGTCCTCGCTTAGCGATTGCCTCGTACAGCAACCGTCCGCAGTTATGATGGTGATGAAAAAGTAACTTTGTGACCCATCCTCACATTTATGACCTTCGCAGGTCTGTAAAGCAAAGGAAAGCTGAAGTAAGATCGTAAACACAGTCGCGGTTTCACTTAGAAACCACTTCACTTAACGACTGAGTTGCCAGTCCCAAACAAGGACTACCCGTATCCTCTTTTAAAGATTCATAACTCTTCTGAGGACATTATTGAGACCTTGAGGGGGGAATAAGAAGCTGTTGAACAATATATGTACTCTGTCTTTGTTTTAGCAAACTTCAGAAGAAAAAGGAAGATACAACAGGGTTTCCAGGAGTGACCGGAGAATGGCTTGAAGATACACAGAAGAGAAAATTTCAAAGTGACCCTGATGTCAGCAGAATGCTGAAACAACCACTAGGTCACCGATTGAAAAAGGCCACAGGAAACAGTGAGTTGTCACTAGTTTATTCACAATGAATAACAATGCTGTCTGTGGAATGGGAGAAAGGAAAAGGTTATTTTTTATACATATACACACAGATGGATACATACAAACATATATATGCATATGCACACATAATTGAACTTGTGATTGGCGCAAGCACTAAAACATGATTAGTTTTATTTTCTAGCCTAGAAAACAATATTAAAAGACAATATTGAAACTTAACTTTGGTTTTCCATCAAGTGAAGTCATTAATCTGATTACAACAGAAAATACTTTCTACTGGGATCGCTACACATGCTTGTAAGAGTTTTAGAGGGAGGAAAATGATAAATCGTATATCACAGGAATAGCTGCAGAGCAGTGATTGACTTACTGCATTCAAGTTCTGTTGTCTTTCTGTGGAAGATAAGAGACACAAAAGCACTTTAGATAATCAGATTGCAGATAAAACAGTGGGTTTCTCCTATCTACCTGTCAAGGAACAGGAACTCAATTTAGATAGATGAAATGGATGATAGAATTTGACAGATGGGGTGGAGCTCAGAAACATGCAAGTGACAATGTAATCAAATATCAGAGCAAGAAGACTGAGTCTGTTGATTGCCTTACTCAGCACTAATAAAGATGTAGGAAACACTGCTATTGTGCTGTTGCTTTTAGCAAGTTCCTAACCAGCCTTTTTTATTCTACACACAGATAGGTTAATCATGATTATTGAATAAATCCCCATTGGCGGAGTTCTCACACCATATCAAGCCACAGTTCCCACCCTTTCTTTTACAGGTAGTCCTTGCTTAACAACCGTTCGTTTAACGGTCTGAAGTTACTACAGCCTTGGAAAAAGCGCTTTATGACCTGTACTCACAGTTATGACCATCGCACCACCCCCATGCTCATGTGATTGTAATTTGGGCACTTGGCAACCGGCTCGCATTTACGACCAGCTGCAGTGTCCTGTGTTCATGTGATCACACTTTGCAACCTCTTTTGCCGGTTTCTGGCAAAAGATGTCCATTGGGGAAGCTGGATTCACTTAACGACAGCGGTGATTTGCTTAACAACCATCATACAAATGGTCGTAAAATCAGTCACGTGGTGACTCAGGTAACGACCGCACTGCTTAACAATCAATTTTCCAGTCCCTATTGTGGTTGTTAAATGAGGACTACCTGTATGTTGGCCATGTAAACTATCACAAACTTTTTAGAACCACCATATTAATCGGGAGTTGGCAGTGCCTGTGGACAAATTGGCCCAGTCAGTCCCCCAGCTAGTGTCCACGTACATTTCACAGAACTGAGCAGGAACAGTAAATTCAGTATGATTCCAGAAAAAAGGGCAAAATCTTATGAGCTTTAGGTGTCCTTATATGATTTTGGCTATTTAAAAATATGTTTTTATTTTGTCATCTGCACTAGGCACCTCCTATAAAAATCCTTGTGGGCTACCAGTGCTCCTAGATGAGAGGTGGGGAACCATTACTGTAAACGGTAGCTTACAGCCACAGGGACTAGGTTCACACTAGACACTAAAGCAGGACAACCTCGTGGTTCTGCACGATGTATGGACACACTCTTTTATTAACTTGTAGTTTTTCTTTTTCAGATTCTGCAACCACAAAGGGCTCTGCTTTGCAAGTCCCACAAGCCCAGAAGCATGGACCCACTTCCATCCTAGAAGGCCTGAGAACACCGTTTGCTTCTCTGTTCTCGTCCTTCAAGAAATCCAAGAAGCAGCACTTGAAGCCTCCTCAAAAGCAGCAGCAGAACTCTTTACGGTAAGCTAGACATGTCCTGTCCCATTTGAAGGTCCATTCAGTTACTTGGTCCACTTCCTCAAATTTGTTCTTTAAGATACTTTCTTCCATTGTTTTTTCCACCAGACCTGCATAATGTATGTTGGAAATACTTTCACTGTACCTTTTGTGGAATATCTGAAGGGACTTTCATGACTCTGAGAACAGAGAGCAATCAGACCCCCCCCCCCGCATCCTGGCATGTACAACTCAGAGAATTCCAGGAGATTTTGAACTTCTCTCTGAAGGACACTAGATGGGGGAATTCTGCCATAAACAACCCAGCTACTTGGCCCTTCTATGCTGTCACCATTAATCTAAGTTACTCCATTGGAAGAGGCAGAAATATAGAAGACTGTGCTATAGTATTTCAAATGTCTAACTCAGGAACAGAGGAAGCTGCCTTATTAATCAAGCTCAATATTATCTATATAGCAATAGTAGTAAATCTCCAGGCCTTCAGGTCTTCCCAGCTAAATGTGCACATGCTAGTTCTTGGATCCAGATCTCTTCTGTATGCAAGGCATGTACTCTGCTACTCATTTGTGCCCCTTTATCTCAAAGCTATTTTGACATACAGTAGCTGTTCAGTAATGTCAGATTTTTTTTAGAGACTTGGCAGACTGTATAAAAGTCACAGAGGTATTACCACTTCTGAATTGCAGGTTCTCAGAAAAACTTGCATATGCATTCTTCCATTAGAGCTTTTCCAAAGGTTTAATTTATACGAGTGCATATATTAAACTTATTTGTAAACAATATGACTATATAAATTTTTCACAGAGGTCTTGAGGGTGGGAACAATGAATTAGATTAAAATAGTACATTAGAAGATTAAAAACCCCTCATAAATGAATCCATAAATAATTCCTAAAGCCATGCTTATTTGTAACTTGTCATGGTAATTCATTAATCTGTGGCTTATAGTTTGAGATATATCCCAAAGCCCTAATATAAATTCTGTGGTTTTTCTATTAAGTGCTCTTATATGAAATTGCTATTTTGCATAGAAGTTAGAAAAAATGTGGGGTCTCTACCTTTTGGGTGGGGAATCTGTGCATTTGCAGATACTGCTGAACTGCATCTTCTAACCCCATTTCTCAGTAATATGCAGGAGAGTTCTGCCTCAGTCTACCTATCCCATCCAGCCTGGATGCTAAAAATAAAACTGTGTGTCAAACCTATTATTGTCTCTGTTATTATTATTATTACTCTAAGCTGCCCTCTAATGTTCACTTTATCCCACTGTTAGCACCATGTAGCAGCTCAGCTGAGTCCATATACAGGTAGTCCTCGACTTACAACCATTCATTCAGCGACTGTTTGAAGTTACAACAGTGCTGAACGAATGTAGTTATGACTAGTCCTCAGAGTTATGGCCATCCCAGCACCCCTGTGGTCACGTGATCGCAATCTGGGTGCTTGGTAACCCGTTTGCACTTATAACGGGTTGCCCAAGCGCCCTGCGATCACATGATCGACATCTGCAACCTTCCCTGCAGTAGGGAAGCGGGCAGGGAAGGTCGCATGTTGCTGGGGTAAGTCTCCCCCACTCGCGCACCCTCACCTGCCCCTCTGCGCTTGTGCCACGCTGGCCACTCGCGCACCCCCGCACGCCCTCCCTGACCTGCACGGCACCTCTTGTGCACCCCTGTGCACCCTCCCCAACCCTCCTCCACGCAGCCCCCACTCCCCCACCCGGCAGCAACCACTTACTTGCCTGTGGGCCTGGGACTTGCAACTTCCTGCTGGCTTCCCCTCTGACTTTGGTTGTGGGAAGCCAGCAGGAAGTTGCCTTGCCTAACAACCATGGGATATGTGGGGTGATGGTGGCTATTGGGGTTCCAGGCATAGAGTAATCCAAACAACGTGTTTTAAGGCTAACAATATATTTATTGATAGCATAAGGCAATAATGGATGTATGGTGCATTATTGCAAAAAGGAAAAAACAAAGCATACACAGAGTTCCATCACCAGAAGTGAGGAAAGAAAACATCATGGTCTGTGCAAAGACCAGGCATAGTTACAGTTCAGATACAAAGTACATGTAGATAGCAGTCAACAGAAGCATAGAAAAAGCATGAGTGAGATGAGTACCCATAGTTCATAGCTGAATTATACCCATGGTTCAAACATTCTGATTGGCTAGTATGGGCTAGGCCACTTTTCAGCTTAACATTTTTAGTAACAGTTGTACTTACTATAAACCGCCATGGGATGGCGGTGTTGCATATTGGCTTTCCCTCGAGACTCTGTTCTCATGGGAAAAGGATTTGCTATCTTCAATGTTTTGGCTAGAGAACAGCACACATCTGTTATTTACTTCTATTGTTATGGAAAACGCTTACAGCAGAGAAACTTGGAATTTTCCACTTTCCAGGCCAGAGATTCATAGTGAAGAAACTCCATTCGTTTGAATCTACATAGAATAACTTTACCAAATAACTTTAACAGGATACAGTTAACGATGGCAACCGGGATTGCAGGGATTGCCGTCGCTATGTGATGTGGTCTTGCTTTATGACTGCATTGCTTAGCAATAAAAATTCCGGTCCCAATTGTTGTCGCAAGTTGAGGACTATCTGTAAAAGGTTGGAAGTCTCAAATTTCCTCTCCCAGAAGCCCTCAGGGTCTATATATCCTGCCCTGCCTCATTGCCTCGAGTAGCAACTTGGTAGTTCCTGCTACCCCCACCTATTTTCTATGGATGCTCACCTGGCATTCTCCCCTAACACCATCTGGTTTGCCTTACTTGCAGTAAAAATGTAAAAATGAAAGAAAAGAAAAGAAGTGCAACTTTCTGGCCCAGTAGCAAACAGGAGCATGAGTAGAGATGTAAGCCCTTCCTTCCTACTTTTGGAGATAAATAAAATCAAACTTTCCCGGTGCCTGGAGGCTGTTGAGGTCTGGATGGGGAGCAACAGGTTGAAGTTGAAACCTGGGAAGACGGAATGGCTGTGGGTTCGGGGCTCTTTGGTTTCCAGAGAATTGCCATCTTTGGTCTTGGATGGGGTTGCACTGCCCCAAACAGACCCTGTGCGTAACCTGGGGGTTCTCCTGGACTCACGACTCCTGCTCAAAGAGCAGGTGGCAGTTGTGGCCAGGAGAGCCTTTGCACAACTGCGTGTTGTGCGCCAGCTACGCCCATTCCTGGACCAATAGGCCCCTCTCACAGTCACCCATGCCCTAGTCACCTCCTGTTTGGACTATTGTAATGCGCTCCACATGGGGCTGCCCTTGAAAAGTATCCAGAAGCTTCAGTTGGTTCAAAATGCAGCGGCCTGCATAGTTTTGCGCAAGCCTAGATTTGCGCATGTGTCACCTCTTTTGCAGGAGCTGCATTGGTTCCCGATCTGCTTCCAGGTCCAATTCAAGGTGCTGGTTATAACCTTTAAAGCCCTACATGGCTTGGGGGCAGGTTATTTGCAGGACCGCCTTTCCCCGGTTACATCCACCCGGCCCACCAGAGTGGGGAGGCAGGGCATGTTGCGGGTCCCTTCAGTTAGGGAGGTACATCTAGTGGGGCCAAGGAAAAGGGCCTTCTCTGTAGTGGCTCCCTCCCTTTGGAACTTCATTCCCCCAGATAAAAGATTGGCCCCCTCCTTGCTCCTGTCCCAGAAGGCCCTGAAAACATGGTTCTGTCAACGGGCCTGGGGACCCCAGGTCACTTCGGAGATGATCAAGTGGTTGACATGAATGTGTTTGCTGTCGCCGGGGGTCGTTTACTGTGTTTTTAATGATTTTTTAATTCTGTAAGCCGCCCGGAGTCACCGTGTGTGTGTTGGGCAGCCTTATAAATTTGTTTAATAAATAAATAAATACCAATCGAAGAGAATATTTGTAGCTCAGGGTTGAACTGGGGAGTCTTTGGTGCTCTCTGAGCCTTGTTGTTTTCATGCAGACGTTTCATTGCCAGGCTAGGCAACATCTTCAGTGCGAAAAGGGAGTGGAACTTGCTGTCTGTTTATATACCCTGGCTTGTCCTGCCTGTGTTGGTGGGGGTCTTGTACTCTCCTTGGTAGTTCCTTGATTGGGCTGTTGTGTGCTGTTTGGGTGATTGACTGAGTTAATATTCCTTGATTAAGGTCTATTGTGTTGTTTGATTGCTCCTCTGCTGCTAATCTTGCTGTTAATCTATGCCTATCTTGTTGTTGATTGCTGGCCCAGGGGTGTTCTAGTCTTCTGGCTATTCTATTGTCTCTTATGAATGGTATGTAAATGTTGTTAACCTCTATGTGTCTGTTGATGGCTGCTTTGTCTGAGTGCCAAGCTTCCAGGAATTCTCTAGCATTTTTGGATTTGGCCTGGTCTAATATGCTCACAGTTTCCCAGTTGAAAGTATGGTTAAGTCGGTCCATGTGTTGTGAGATTAAGGAGTTTTCATCATGTCTTCTGACTGCTAGTTGGTGTTCGTGGATGCGTTCTGCTAGTCTTCTGCCAGTCTGTCCTACATAGTGGCTGTTACAGTCCTTACACTGTATGTTGTAGATAACTCCTGTTTTTTCTTCTTGGGCTACTGGGTCTTTTGGTTTACTTACAATGTTCTGAAGGGTTTTGGTTGGTTTGTGTGCTACAGTGATGCCGTGTGGATGTAACAGTCTATTAGTAGTTTCTGAGATATTTCTGATGTATGGCAGTGTAATCCTTTTCATAGCTTCTGTTGGTTTTGCTGTGGTGGGTTGAGTGGTCAGGCACTTTTTGATAAAGTTGTGTGGATATCCATTTTGCTGGAAGATGCTATATAAGTGGTCTGTTTCCTTTTTCTGGTGTTCTGGGTTGCTGCAGTGTGTTTGTGCTCGTCTGAATAGTGTTCTTACACAGCTCCTCTTGTGTGAGGTTGGGTTATTGCTTTGGTAGTGGAGCACTTGGTTAGTGTGGGTAGATTTCCGGTAGACTTGTGTTTCTAGAATGCCATCATGTATGTGTGGGAGTGCTATCCTTTCTAGACGTTGCATTACTATCTCTGCTATGAGTCCTGAGAGTGGTGATCCCATAGGTGTTCCTTTGATTTGTTGGAATATTTGTTTACCTCTACAGAGCAGATTACCTCTGCTCTGCCTCCATAGCTGTCAGCATGGCCCCCCATTACCTGCGTCAGGCTGTACTTGCTAAGGTTCATGGTCACCCAGCGTGTCTGATTGCCTGTTGGCTCCTCCGGCCAACGGTCCGTCTGGCTTGCCTCTTTGGCTTCTGATTCAGAAGAGACCGTAGCACTTTCTGTCTAGGAGGGTTGGGGGTGAGGAATCTCCTGAGTGTACATGTTAAAGCCATCCCTGAGAGAAGGCGTGTATTCAGATTCGGGAACTGTATGGAAAATTTAGACTGGCAGGGAGATGGCAGTACAGGTAGGTCGCGATTACTGCGAGTTTGAATAGTGCAATATTTGATTTAGTGTGAATTGTAAATTGAGACCAGGTCGCATTTATTCAGTTAATGTGAGGCTAGGGCATGCACAGTTGGGGTTTTAGACGCTGCTAATCTTCGTGTGTGCAAAATGGAGAAGATTCCGTCAGAGGAAAACAGTACAAGTTTAAAAAAAGAAGAGGCTCGTTATTACATTAGAGCAAAAATTTGATGTAATTGAATGACACGAACGTGGTCATAGCAATGCTAAAATACAACAAGATGTTAGAATGCCTGAATCTACAGTTGAATTTTTTTTTGTTTTTATTTTGCTTTCTATAACTACTCTGACTTTGTTAACCATAAACTTAAAATATAAGTATATTCTTTTTATCGTTTATGGAAGTATTTCGTTAATACACATATAGTTTATGTTTGAAGTTTTTAATTGCCTATTTCTGTCAAGCTGGAACTAATTACCCTATTTTCCATAGAAATATCACTTCGAGTAGTGCAAATTCGAATAATGCGACCATTTCGTGGGATTAATTAACTGCACTAGTTGAGACCTGTACTGACAATGCCAGATGGCTGTTCACTACAATAGGCACCAAACAGTTCCTTATTTCAGCCAGGTTTTAAGGTCTAAGAAGATGCACTTTTAATCTTTATATGAAATCAAATTGCTACTATGATCTTATTTCCAAGTTTCAGAGTTGTGTGTAGCAGTGTCAAATCAGCATCTGCAGCAAATCACAATAATGTCAAAATGACAACAGGTGCGTGATGACATCACACAATGACCACCCTTATCTCATGCAAGTACTGTACATAAATCACAGCATTTACATGGTGATATAGTCACACATGTTATGTCATTTGCCCCCTTCCCCAATTCACATGGCCAAAATGGCAATATCTGCGCATGAGGAATATGGTAACTGGTTGGAAAACCCTGAATAATACAGAAGTAGAAGCACATTTTTACAGGAAAGAAAAGAAGGGGGGAAATAGCCAAAACAACTTGACGGAATCTTAGCACTCACAGCAGTCAAGGGATTTTGTGTTACAGTTTTCTTGCAAATCTTTTTCTTGCATTTGAGTGTTTCTGTGACAAATCCATAGAAGATAGTTTACAGCAAAGAAAATAATTTATCATAGTAATAAGTAAAGGTCATAAAGAGTGGGGTTGTTTTCTCTCTTACATTTTGCTCTTTCAGAGTTATTAAAGAAGGCTGGTAGTAGAGTTGGTTCTGGCTGGGGGAAGTCTGGGAGTTGAAGTCTACCCATCTTAAAGGTAAAGGTAAAGGTTCCCCCCGCACAGTTGTGCAGTCATGTCCGACTCTAGGGGCCGGTGCTCATCTCCGTTTGTTAGCCGAAGAGCCAGCATTGTCCAAAGATGCTTCCACAGTCATGTGGCCAGCATGACGCACGTGGAACGCTGTTTCCTTCCCACTGAAGTGGTACCTATTCATCTACTTGCATTTGCATGCTTTCGAATTGCTAGGTTGGCAAGAGCTGGGGCTAGTGCGGGAGCTCACCCCATCACACGGGACTAGGGATTCGAACCTCCGAACTTGCCATCGACAAGCCTGGCGTCTTACCCGCTGAGCCACCATGCCCCCTCTTACCATGGCTGAAATTGAGAAAGACTGGTTTAGAGGCAGTACAGTATGTCTGAATACTAGTGTTTGGGTACAAACCACAGGGTGGCGCTATTGCCTTCAAACTTTGATTTTATATGCTTTCTAGATGCATTTATATGGCTAGTGAATGAAACAAAATGGTGAAGCAGATGGGAATTTTGACTGGTCCAGCAAAGCTCCAATGATGTCCAAAGGGCTTTTTGGAAATCTAGTTATACCTCTGATTGGACTCTTCAGGTTTGCTCTGGGTATGAGTTTTGCTATAAGGTATAATTTCTTACGATGTTGAGACCTGAAACACCTGAAAAACGTAGCCTACATACTACAATAGGTTTAGCATAGTTTAAAAAGCAAAGAAACCTTTCAAAATCCCTCCCAACAAGCAAGACAAAATCAGCACCCCCTACTGTGGCCCTTGATCCCCCCCCCCCAAAAAAAATTCATTGCTACCCCAGCTGCCCAAACGTTTACCACTTTTGCTTTAGCTGCTATACATAGCCTACGCCTGTCATGTCTAGAGACAGAGTGTTGTTTTGCTAGGGCCGTGTTTCTCAAACTTGGCAACTTTAAGATGTGTGGACCTGGCTGGCTGGGGAATTCTGGGAGTTGAAGTCCACACATCTTAAAGTTGCCAAAAGCAAATGGGACTTCCCCTGCATTGTGTGGGAAGGTGTTACTTATTGGTTACAGGTACTTTCTCAGGGCCTCATATGATGTAATCCTTACCTGCAAAGAAGAGTTATTTGAAACAATTCCTGTAGTGTGTCATGTGATGCCTAAACAAACAGTGCTAACTCTGACCTGATTGCAAAATGCTTTATTTACATCTCCTGGAAGAAAAAACTTTGCCTACCTTACTTTGCTGTCGGGTTGTTCTGAGGAAGACAGAGCCTTGAAATCTTTTTGCTTCTTATGAGGTCAAAGCTCTTTCAAAACATGTGAAATTCTGAAGTTGGTACTGGAATTGGTCATGGAGGTAAATAGAATGAAAGCGGGATTCACCCTCCCCTCTTTCTTGCTTTGAAAAGCTATGCTACAGGTGAATATTTTTTGAGAAGCATAGGCTTACCTGCATTTCATGTTGTCATTAATGGTATTGATTGAAATTGTGCCAGAAAAATAAAACTGATAATCAAGCAGTGATTTAGAATGCATGAGGTGTGTGCATCTCATTAAAAGAACAAACAAAAAAATGATGTAAACAGGCTTAATGCTTCTTCTTCCACCTAGGCTGTCTAATTTTCATGCTGTGCTTCGAACAACATCCTGATTTGCAGGCCTAAGCAGGTGAAAACGTTTCTGTAGAAAGTATCAGGGGCTGGTTCTGCAGACCAGATTTCTGTCAAAAGTCGAACAGCCATACAGATTTGATCTGGCCATTTGGCAACCACATCTTATCTGTTTTAGGAGGTGGAAGATGAAGATTAATCAACTGTTATATTGGTGCAAGAAAGCAGGCTTCCCGCTTCATCCTCAGTTGGAATTTGCAAAGAGGTAGCACCTTCTTGTGGTCCAAAATCATCAATGGTAGCATTCTCCAGTCTGATGGCCTCCAGATGTTTTGTTTTCTTTATTCATAAACTGCATTTTCATTGCATAATAATCTCAAAATGAGTCTACAATTCAGTCAAAATTAAAGAAGAATAACATTGAAAAACAGTAAAAATTACCTTGTAAAAGCACTAAAGCATAGATTTCAAATCATCAAATCATAAATGCCTCAAAGCTTGGTTTACATAGGACAACCGTGAAACCCAGATGGAAATGCACAGCCATTACCCAAAGGCCTGGGTGGGCAGATAATCTTATAACCTTATCACCTGAACCTGAACCATTTGAAGTGGAGCGAATTCCATAAGCTGGTTGTTTGCATCACAAATACTCTCTCAGGTCATTACTTAAAAGGTTGCTGGCATATGTAGCACCTTCGAGAGGGCATTTAACATTAGATCTTAGTTGATGGGCAAGCACATAATGGAGCAGGAATTCTGCCAGGTGTCCAGAGCTATAGAGCAGTGTTTCTCAACCTTGGCAACTCAAAGAAGTGTGGACTTCAACTCCCAGAATTCCCCAGCCAGCCAGTTGAAGTCCACACTTCTTTGAGTTGCCAAGGTTGAGAAACACTGCTATAGAGGAATTCTGGGAGTGCCAAGCGCCATGACCAAGACAGTGTGTGGATGAAAAGTTCCAGAAGCTAGCACAGAAGCTGCATTTTTATGGAGCTGGTGGAAAAGAATGGAAGTATTTCCCAGCTAAAGCAAATAACTTGGGAGGGGCTGCAAATACGAATTGGGGAGATGGCACACGAAGGAAATGTAAACTTTGGTCCCCCAGTTCTGTGATCAGAATCTCAGCAGAGCTCCTATATATGCTTGCAAAACACAGGCAGTCTTGGCCATTAATTTCCCTACGTCTAGTTTTATCCAAGAAGCCAGCAAGGCAATATCCAGAAAGCAAAAATCTGAACAAAGCTATCAATGTAAGGCAGAGCTGACCCTATAAAGTTATTAAAAGTTGTTGTTATTTAATAATAATTCCTATTATGGATTCCTCCTGTGGAATCGGTTATCCTAGGAAATAAGATCTGCATCCCAATGTGTTAAGATGGTGTTCAGATGGGCATGTGGGGAGCAAGGAGTCAATGGAGAATAGACCTGGACTGTGTGAGTGCTGGTTATTATTGCTATTACTACTACAGGTAGTCCTTGCTTAATGACCACAATTGAGACCAGAATTTTGGTTGCTAAGCGAAGCAGTCATTAAGTGAATCTGATCCGATTTTACGACCTTTTTTGCAGCGGTCATTAAGCGAATTACCACAGTCATTAAGCGAACCACATGGTCGTTAAGCGAATCACACAGTTCCCCATTGATTTTGCTTGCCAGAAGCCGGCCAGGAAGGTTGAAAATGGTGATCATGTGACCAGTCATAAATGCGAACCGGTTGCCAAGGGCCCAAATTGTGATCACGTGACCGTGGGGATGCTGTGACAGTGGTAAGTGTGAGCACTGGTTGTAAGTCGATTTTTTCAGCACCGTCATAAGTCTGAACCATCACTAAACGAATGGTCACTAAGTGAGGACTACCTGTAGTGTTTCTGGATTTGGGCATTTATTTATTTTGTTGATATTGTTTACATAGCTCTTCTGAGCCATTTATATTCTTTTCATTGAAGCAGCACATATATAGCCCTAAAAGAGAGCGCTGCTTCTAATCCTGTGTTCTGTAGCTACCAGTTGCCAATTTTTGAACTGGCCCCGCTGCTGCTCTTTTAACTGCAGCAATCAGCAAGCAATCTCATTTCATTCATTCATTCCTCACCATGGCCACATTTCACTTGCCAACTTCTGCATTATCGAATCTCTCTCAAAGCAAACAAAAAATGGGTTGGGTTTTGCTTTGCTTTGCTTTGTTTTATTTTACTGTTTTATTAATTTTTGTTTTGGGGGAAGTGGCAGGCAAGCTTATGCATTTCCATCTACCAAACATGTGACAGACAGACAGGTACATAATAGCACATGATGCCCTGAAATAGAATGGTAGCCAAGATATTCTTGGATTCCCTGTCATTAAATATTTCCTCACTGATAAACAGGACTTTAATTTTAAAATACTTGCAAAAGAGAGTTTAGAAGAGAGTTACCATGAAAGTTTTGAGGCAAAGTAATTTTTCCAAAGGATTCTGAAAGAAAATATAAGGAAACCAACGGAAAAGGCCTGTTGATGTTGTTTTGCCTGGTTGGTCATGAAACAAACAGTGCAATATTAATAAATGTGTTTGGTGTTTGTATTTTGTATTGTGCTCTGTAGGGATATAGAATCCTATGAAATAAATGGCTTTGGCCATGCTGAGAATTCTGGGAGTTGAAGTCCATAATCTGTAGAATTGGGGAAGGCTGAATTAGGAGTGGGTTCTAAATGCTTGTCTTCCTATGGTCTTTGGTTTTGTTTTATTTTTAAAAAGACCATTTCCAAGAGAAGTGGGGAAACTATGCATAAACAAACTCCAAAGTTTGAAACATTCCCAAAAATATGTATTTCATGATCAAACAGGCAAAAATCTGCACTGTAGAGTTTAGATTGCTTTTAATATAAGGAGAAATAGCACAACTGAACCATGACCTTGGGCCAGTCACTCTCTCTCAGCCCAACTCACCTCACAGGGTTGTTGTTGTGGGAAAAATAGGAGGAGGAAGGAGTATTAGGTGTGTTCGCCACCTTGAGTTATTTATAAAAATAATAAAGGAGGGATAAAAATAAAAAAAAATAATTAAGATTTTTTTACTATTCTGCCTCTGATTGGCCAAGACAACTAACATGGGTCTGTTTTATTTCTTAAGGAGTTCTCCTTATAACCAGAGGAGGGTGATGTCCCTGTATACTGCTAGGTGTAAAACTTTTAGAAAGAATTCAGAAGTTTTCTGCAGAAAGAAAATGATCATATCTTACAGGAAGCAAATACACATTGAACTCTTAGAAAAACATCCTAACAGTAAGATCAGTTTGATAGTGGAGCCAATTACAAAGAGGTGAAGAGCTCTGCTTCACTAGATGTGTTTCAAGCAGAAGCTGAATGGACATTTGTCTGGAAAATCTTAATTTGGTTTGCTGGATTGAGTAGAATGTTGACCTCACCCTAAATGGCTTTTCCCATTGTGTAATTCTAGGTAAACCGGTAGGAAAGTGATTCTTACAGGAAAGTCGGACTTTGGAAGATAAATCCTCAGTGCTGGCTTTCAAATACTACTTTGTAGAAGATGCTTAATTTGCCTGTCTCAGTTCAATTTGAGGTGATGGTGGCCAGTTTTGATTATTGAGCCCGCAGTTCTGAAATGTGACACAGCTAGGGGTAGAGGTCGAAGTGGAGGTCCAGGATTGCACAGGCAGTCATAGGCAAGGGAGCAACACTTAAACAGGCTTCACATCAGCTCTGTGTTCTGGGGCCTGCATTAGTACTAATACTGGTCATCCGAGCAGCCTTATTTTATGATTTGAAAAATATGTGGATAGTCGATGTGGCTGGATGGGCATGAACACGATGACAGATCTTCACACTCCTATTGTTTTGAAACTATACTATTCCTTCTACAAGAAAATAGTGTGTATTCCGAGATAAATATTCACTATTCTGCTGCTATGTATTGGGCATTGTAAATTTTTATTGGTCTCTGGTTTTGGGGCAGAGGCATCATTCTCTCATAAACACCTTTAAAATATGTATGCTTTGTACTTCCCTGAACCTTAGCTTTCCACTAAAGTGTCGTTGTTTCTTCAGTAGTGCCATTTTGGCTGTGCTTCTGTTGGCTCTCCTAACCTCAGTTTGCTATTAAAGGACTTGATGGGTGGCGCAGGACTTGAAGCCTGAGTGTCGCTAGGTTTCTTTTAACTGCTGAAAAACTTCCCAGGTACTGGCTTAAAAACAGCAGTAGTAGTTTCTGTTTTGCTATCAACCTGGGGAGTAGGAAACAGGCACCTGTTTCCTGGCTTCTGGCATTGGGATCATAGCCCTCATTTGATCCTGTCACATCACTTTAATAATGGAAAAAAGTTCCCAGGAAGTAGGAAGACTAGACACAAAGGAAGATAGAATTCCTGCTACATTCATTCAAAATGAATGCGAGACGGAATTAGGGGAGCTGCAATGAGTTGGGCAGAAAGGAGGAAACTCAGCAGTGGAGGAAACGGGAGACACTGTTCTCAAGAATGCCCCAGTGAATTGCTGGTGGAACACAGTTGTGATCCCTGTGTAAAACAAGATTCATGGAGAGGAACATTTAGTAACGTTTTAGTAGCCTTCACACAGAAACCTGCCATACCAGTCCAGCCATCCTGTCCATCTAACTCAAAATTGTCTCCTCTCAGAGCAGTTCTCCAGGGGTCTTTGCCCATTACCTGCTACTTTCTTCTAGAGAAGCCACACTGTAAGCTGGACCTGAGACTTGTCCATGGAATGCAGGAGCTCATCCACTGAATGGTGGTCATTCCCCTTCACCACCCTTTTTTCATTTCAAGCCTTTGGTGAAGACCATAATGCATTCCTTACAGCATCTTTTGACATTGTCTTTTGCCTGTTGGAAGTCAGTAACTCAGTGTAGTGGTGGAGGGTTGAGGAGCTGGAAACATATTTCTTGGGATCATCTTGGAATAGATTCATTTTACTGACTTAAAGGAAATGTTTCAGTCTATCTGAAAAATTCAAATATTGAACCCCATTTTGGACAGGGTCCCTCCATCTAGGACAGTGTTTCTCAACCTCAGCAACTTTAAGACGTGTGGACTTCAACTCCCAGAATTCCCCAGCTGGCATGGCTGGCTGGGGATTCTGGGTGTTGAAGTCCACATATCTTAAAGTTGAGAAACACTGATCTAGGAATGCAAGGGCTGCTGTCTTTAAAAAGATCTTACATGAAGGGAACCTTACAGATGAAAAGAAAGCTTTTGAATTTCTACCTGAAAAGCCTAGGAATAAATGGGCCAGCTGTTAAATGTTTTGAGGACCTTTTCTCTTGGATGAAAACACAGATCAGCAGGTGTAAAAATCCTACCTGGATTTTTCTATCTACCTGTCAGTTCTCCCACAAAAAAATATATTGCAGGCACTTGGACCTTTCAACTTGTTCTTCCCTGCCTGCAAGCACATTACAAATAAATGACAAAGCAATCTGGGAGGGAGAGCTCATTCAGGCACCCCAAGCATGCCAGAGAGCCAGTTTATACTTGCTGCTGGAGCATAATAAAGTGAGCTTCCTTGAATGCACAATTGGCTCCCGAGGACGAAAAGACACTGGCGAAGGAGTGGGCGCAAAGGGTCTAAAATGTGAACTGCAAACCACTGCGAGTGCCCTGAAGGTTTCGCTTGAAAGGCAAAGTGCAAGTAAGAAAACTGAATCACGTGAGTGGCAGGACAAACTGTTGGCAAGGAGAGTGTTGACGTGGTAAGGAGAGAGTTGACGTGGTAAGCAAACCCCCTTTAAGCACGGAAGGACGGACGGGTGGGAGAAAAGGCTCCTTCAGAAGGAAACTACAGGCTGTAGATTGCAGAGAATTTTAACTAGAACTCCAGCTTGTCCAACTTCTCTGTTTAGCAGTGCGCTTCATTTCACTTTGTTTTCTATGAAATTAGATTAATCATCAGACTGCTCTGAAGGGGGGGGAGTGTCCTTTATCTTTAGGCTGGCTAGACTTCTCTCTCCCCAGTTTACTCCTGTTCTTCTACCATGGTTCTGCTTTTTATCCTTTATACCCTCCAAAACATGGCATCTGTTGGATTTTCTTCTTGGGGAATGTGATTAAATAAACAGGAATCCAGCCAGCAGGAAAAGGTAGCATTCCTAGTTAAGTTCCTTGATGCATTTTAAAATAGTTAATGAAATTGAAGAGCGGATTAGTCCAGAAACTTTATATCAATTATGTTTATGGGTAACTCAGCAAGTATAGTTGTATTAACAGTATCAATGAAGATACTGTTGTTGTTGTTGTTATTATTTTCCTCCTATAAGTATGGTCTCTCTCTCCAGTTAACAGATGCTGGGGAAAAAATGTAGTTGATGAACATTCCTACAGACTGTAAAGATACAGAATGAGATTAAATTCATTAATCTTGTTAATGAATTGCTTTCATTTCACCCACCTTGGATAGATTAACAGCTCCAACTTGAAACAGCATTGAAGGCAATCACATTATAAGCACCTGCGTAGCCTGACTCTTAAAGGACACAGCAGTTTTAATTGATTTAACCTGAAGTTGGCTGGAAACATTTTAAAAGTGTGTGTTCTGCCTGGATTAGCTGGCTGGGACTAGCCAGCTGTTGAGCTAATATATGTGGTTAATAATTGATTTATTTTTTTAATGTTAGGAATTTATAACTTCCCATTGTTAGGAATTAAGGAACTTTTTTCCTGTCTTCTAACAGCGATGGGATGAATAAATATTCAGTAGATGAGTTTTTCGCTGTCTGGGAAACAGCTAGAATGGTATTTGCTTGGCCATGGAGGAAGCAGGATGCTGCATTATTTGGAGCCTGGCTGACTTAAGCAGAGTTTCTTAGTGTAGTTTCTGAAAAGTAGTAATAAAAAAGTACTGGAAGCCTCACAAGAGCGTTAACATTTAGTACTTGTGATTTGCTTGCCAGATCTCATACCAACTGGGGCCGTCAACAGCTTGAACAACTTGCGACCGATCTATGGAGAAGCCACAGGAGCAATGTTGATGCAAGTTTAAATGTTGGGTCATTCAGTCAGTCTCAGATACCTTTCTATTAAGGAAATCTAATCTATATCACATACAGGAACCTTAAAGATAAAGGATTTGTGTAAAATGCAAAACAAAAAAGCAAGGGTTGAAAGATGAGTCTAGAGAGCGAGCTATATTAGACAGACTGTCTTCTTGGGGGGGGGGGGGAAGCATGTATTTGTAACTTCCCATTAACTGGGGGAAGGTGTGGTCTGTATATAATTTCCTTTAGAGAAATATCACAATGCCAACTTCTGCAGAAGTTCAAATAACTATTTAGCAGGATGGGAAAATCAGAAATGGTGTGGTACAGCTTTTGGGAATTGAGCTTGCCAATTGACTTATGGAAGTTTAAAAGGGACAAAGCTTGAGAAAAGTGGAAGATGTTGAAAAGAGTGTCTGGAATCCTGAGTGCACAAATTCCATTCCGCAACATTTTTTATTATTTTTTTATTTTAAGTTAAATAGTAACAGAAAAAGAAAAAATCACAAAGAAAATTACAATGCAAATACATACATTCTCAGGAAAAAGAAAAACAACAAAGTGCACTTATATAACAATAATTCTTTTTTAACCTACTGTATTTTGTATAAATGAGTTCCATATTTCATTATACTTGTCCATACAAAGTCTACATCTATAGGCAATCCACTCGTAGGTAGCAAGTGTAATCAGGTTTTCAATCCATTGAGTAAATGGGGCCATAAATTTATCTTTCCAATGCTGCAATATTAGTCTTTTGGCCATAGTAAGGGCATGGAGAATCCATTTATGTTGTCCAGTTGTCAGATTCCATGTAATAGGTATGTAATTTAAGAGAATATTATCCTCTGAAAATTTTAGCTTTTGTTGCACAGTCATATAGTCCACTACTTTCTCCCAAAACGTAGTAAGTATAGGACATTTTAAAAACATGTGTTTTAAAGAAGCATTATCCTTATAAAATCTCCAACAGAATGCTGTCTTAGTCCTTTTTTATACAAAGTGGAGTCCAATAAATTCTAAATATTATTTTTTGTTGTATAAGTCACAGTTTGAGGTCCATTGACACTCTTGCTACTGTATAAAAGTTAAGATACTCTCCCATTGTCTAGGCCAAGGCTTTCCAAAGTGCCGCTGCTGGCGACACACCAGCGGTGGCGGCGGCGGGCGTGTGCATGGCGGCGGCGCGGGGGGGCGCACGTGCACGGCGGGGGGCGTGTGGCGGCGTGCACGGTGGCGGTGCGGGGGGCGTGCAGCAACGCATGCGTGCACGGCAGCAGCAGTGGCAGCCTCCGCTAAAACGCGGAAACACTGATGCCGCGCCGATGCCGCTGCTGCTGTGCACGCACGCGCCGCCGCTTCCGGGTGGTGTGGCAACACACCACGCTGTGCGTGGTGACACACTTTTGTGTCGCCACACACAGTTTGGAAAGCTCTGGTCTAGGCAATATGGGAACCTCTAATTCTTTATTCCATTCATTTCTTAGCATCTGCATATCATTTATTGATAGAAAATATCTATAAAAACTAATACAAGGTTTTTTGGTTTTAAAGGATTTAACAATTTGTTCTAGTAACTTGGTCTATGAAGGTTCTCAGTCATCCAGGTGGAATTGTCTGTAGCTTGAATCATGTCAACTGGATTTCTATTTTCTTAGTGGAAACGTTTCGCTCCTTATCCAAGGAGCTTCTTCAGTCTGAGCAAAGTTGGTAAGGGAATCCTAAATATGTTTCTAGGTAGCTGTGTGACCTTACACCTGGGGCTAGGTCATGGTTATATTGAGATGTAATTTTTAAGTCCTTTTATCATCTAAAGGAGGGTCGTTAAAATCACCAGGCTACTGTTGAGCTTCTGAAATGGTCTTAATCTTCCTAGGCACAGAAGACAAAACGGGGAGGAAGATGGGGGAGAGTTTGTGCCTGAGGCCCCCACCTCTATTCAAGGAAGGATTTTCCAAGTTGGCATAAATGGATTCCTTGACCCCTCTCTCAAACCACCTATCTTCTCTGTCTAAAATGTGAACATTAATGTCCTCAAATGAGTGTCCTTTTTCTTTTAGATGAAGATAAACTGCTGACTCTGGTCCTGTGGTGTTATTTCTCCTGTGTTGGGCCATCCTCCTGTACATAGGTTGTTTGGTTTCTCCAATGTAGAGTTCAGAGCACTCCTCACTGCACTGGATTGCATAAACTACATTGCTTTTCTTGTGTTTTGGAGTTTGATCTTTGGGGTGTACAAGCCTCTGTCTCAGTGTGTTGGTGGGTTTGAAATATACAGGTATGTGGTGTTTGCCAAATATCCGTTTTATCTTTTCAGACACGCCAGCCATGTAGGGAATGACCAGGTTCTTTCGTTTACTCTGAGTCTCAGCCCTATCTGTCGCTGTTTTAGGTCTGGTAGATTTAGATTTGGTGAAGGCCCAATTTGGATATCCACAGGCCTTCAGGGCTGTTCTCAGGTGCTGATTTTCATTCTTTTTGGAATCCATGGAGGTGGGGATGGTTTCTGCTCTGTGTGACAATGTCCTGATGACTCCTAGTTTGTGCTGCAGTGGATGGTGGGAGTCAAACATCAGATATTGATCTGTGTGTGTGGGTTTCCTGTAGATCCCTATTTCTAGCTTGCCACCGGTCCCAATGAGGACTTCACAGTCTAGGAATGCCAGTCTGTTGTCCTTGGTGTCTTCTCTGGTGAAGCTAATGTTGGCATCTATAGTGTTTATATGGTCCGTGAAGGCCTGTACTTCCTGGGCCTTGATTTTGACCCAGGTGTCATCCACATACCTAAACCAGTGGGTGGGCACCGTTCCCTGGAATGTGTTGAGTGCTTTCTTCTCCACTTCTTCCATGTATAAATTGGCCACAATGGGTGACACAGGAGAACCCATGGCACAGCCGTGTTTTTGTCTGTAAAAGTCACCTCTGTATGTGAAATAAGTGGTGTTAAGACACAGGTCCAGAAGATGGCAGATCTGGTTTGGGTTGAGATGGCTTCTCCTTTCCAAGGTGCTGTCCTCTTCTAGTCTCTTCCTGACAGCGGATAGAGCATGAGTGGTGGGGATGCTGGTGAAAAGGGAGGACACATCAAAGGAGACCATAGTTTCATCTGTATCCAGTTTCAGGATCTTTGCTTTGGAAACAAATTCTTCCGAATTATGGATGTGGTGTTCAGAGTGTCCAACTAGAGGTGCTAGTATGGTAGAGAGGTGTTTGGCAATGTTGTATGTTACCGAATTGATGCTGCTGACTATGGGTCGGAGGGGTGTTCCTTCCTTGTGGATCTTAGGAAGTCCGTAGATGCAGGGGATGGCTTCTCCAGGATACAGACGGTGGTAGGTAATCCTATCGATGGAGCCATCATGTTCCAATTGTTTCAAACTGTCTATTGCCTTTTTCTTGTAATTGTTGGTGGGGTCTCTTTTCAGTTTTTCATATGTATGGTGATCCTCCAAAAGTGAGGTAATTTTATTGTGGTAGTCTGCAGTGTTTAGAACCACTGTACATCTTCCTTTGTCAGCAGGTAAAATGGTGATGGTTTCATCTTTGCTGAGGGCTGTCAGGGCTCTCCTCTCTTGGGCGGTAAGGTTGGGGGGAGGAGGTTGAGCACTGGACAGAGCTGCAGATATTTTAAGCCGGAGTTGTTCTGCTTCTTCAAAAGGTAGGTGGTTGTTGTGGATGGCAGATTCTGTGGCTGTAATGAGCTCCACAACCGGAACTTGCTTGGGAGTGATGGCAAAATTAAGACCTTTGGCTAGGACATCTCTCTCTGGTTGGGTAAGTTCTCTGTCTGAGAGATTTTTCACCCACATGTTCTTTTTGTCCTCTGTGGTCCTGTTGTTGTTGTTCCTCCCAGCGGTTTCTCCAGTTCCTTGTTTCTGCTTGCTGCGAGAAAGAAGAATGTCAAATTTCTTAGTTTGCCTCTCCTTTGGTCATTCCCTACATGGCTGGCGTGTCTGAAAAGATAAAACGGATATTTGGCAAACACCACATACCTGTATATTTCAAACCCACCAACACACTGAGACAGAGGCTTGTACACCCCAAAGATCAAACTCCAAAACACAAGAAAAGCAATGTAGTTTATGCAATCCAGTGCAGTGAGGAGTGCTCTGAACTCTACATTGGAAAAACCAAACAACCTATGTACAGGAGGATGGCCCAACACAGGAGAAATAACACCACAGGACCAGAGTCAGCAGTTTATCTTCATCTAAAAGAAAAAGGACACTCATTTGAGGACATTAATGTTCACATTTTAGACAGAGAAGATAGGTGGTTTGAGAGAGGGGTCAAGGAATCCATTTATGCCAACTTGGAAAATCCTTCCTTGAATAGAGGTGGGGGCCTCAGGCACAAACTCTCCCCCATCTTCCTCCCCGTTTTGTCTTCTGTGCCTAGGAAGATTAAGACCATTTCAGAAGCTCAACAGCAGCCTGGTGATTTTAACGACCCTCCTTTAGATGATAAAAGGACTTAAAAATTACATCTCAATATAACCATGACCTAGCCCCAGGTGTAAGGTCACACAGCTACCTAGGAACATATTTAGGATTCCCTTACCAACTTTGCTCAGACTGAAGAAGCTCCTTGGATAAGGAGCGAAACGTTTCTACTAAGAAAATAGAAATCCAGTTGACATGATTCAAGCTACAGACAATTCTAGTAACTTGGGTGTCTCAGAAGCTGAAAACACTGCTGGTCCAAACAATGTCATTAGCAAATGTTGTAGCTGTAAATATTGCCATTGGGTTACATCTGATAGATGATATTTATCTCTTAACACAGTGTATGTTAAAAAATCATCTTCTTCATCTATCAGTTGGTACAAAGTCAATATCCCTGCCTCCATCCAATATTTCCGTATCACCGTCTTTTTCCCAATTTTCAAAATTGGGTTTCCCCATAAAGTCAAATTAGCATGGGAAAAGGGGTCAGATCTTTCATTAGATTAGAGTCCCCCGTTGGGGGAGATGGGCAGTCATATAAATTTAAATAATAAATAAATAAATAAATTAGACATTCCATTCCATAACTTTCTAACTGACATACTGTCATTGTTTCCATAGATACTAGGGTTCTAGTGTATTTTGATCCTAATACTGTCCATCCAACCAAAGGTGCTATATATGCATATTCCAAAATTGCCCAAATCAGAAAATTGACACCAGTTGTTGGCTTCCAGTATTTTAAACTTGACAATAGGTAAGCATGATGATATGGCTCCAGATTTGGAAAACAGAATCCTCCCTCATTAATTGGTAGTTGCAATAAAGTTCTGAACAACCCCATAGAAATTTTCTAAACAAATAATTTATTTTCTGAAAATATTTTCCAGATATATGAACTGGAATTCCTCTCAGAATATAAATTAATCTGGGAATAATATTCATTTTGAGAGCAGTCACCTTTCCCCAAAGGGTGAGATTTAGTGACTCCCATCTATCTATATCTGAAGAGACCTCTATATATTTTATTTATATTACATGCTACTAACTGAGTTATATTGGAATTGATGCCAATAGGTGAAAATTTGGTTATCCATTCATTTAAGGAATATCAATTCCATATTTGTACCGAATCCATTAAATATTTAGGTATGTGTATTCCATTCTGCAACATGTTGTTTTAGCTCCCACTTAACTTTCATGTGTTGTGAATATACATGCCATCTTTTATTTTATCTTTTTTCTCTGTCAAAGTCTATTCTGAGGTGGTTACTGCCAATCCTACACATATCTATCCAGAAGTAGACATGTGTCAGTGTGAAGGTTGCTTCTAGGAAGAATTAGAAAACCAGCTAGAAAATATATCTTTAGAAATACAAACACCAGGAGGAATGTTTGCTGAGAATGCTTAATAAATAAATGGGATACTGAAACTTACTTCAGAGTAATCATGATGTGCTCATTTTGAGCTGCGTATCATGACTTCCCAAGCTTTTATCATTCCATTTCTATAGGATTAATTAAAACATCAAAAAGCAGAAGTTTGCTGAATAAAAACCAAAGGAGTAGGTAGTGAGGTAATCCCACTCTGGCTAAAGACCTCTTGAAATTAATTCATCCAACTTTTAAAAAATCATTAGTATTGTTTTTATGGCTTTCCAAGTTGCATTATCTTGAACTGTGAAAAATATTGCACAATATTTTTATGTCATTTAGAAAAGGATTCACATCATTTTCATTGGAGAGGAGGCACCTAGTGGCCCTCCAAGTTAAACTACAACTCCCAGCAGCCTTTGCTATTGGCCATAGGCTTTCTGGGAATTCTAGCACCTTCTTTAGTAAGGCATGAAGATATTTGTGCTCGATGTGGTGCAGCACATCCATATTCCTGCCTGTTGGATTAGAGTAGGGTGGATAAAAATTACGGTGAGGATAGGCCTCGTAAGTGCTATAATGTGAATGGGCCCCCAAATTCTCAGAGGCGAGATTGGCTTTCTAGTCCTTTCTGGGAGAGTATTTTTTATTAACTGTGATATGTTTATTTTAGGACTTACAGTACAGTTTTCATCTATTTCCTATGTCAACATGGCAAGAGACTGCTTTCCTTTTCAGCTCTCAGGGTCAGAGGGAAGTTCCGAGGGCCACAAAAGAGGGACACAGGGGGAAGGATATGCAAAATGCTCTGAATTTTTTTTTTTTTGAGTGCGAAATGTTCTGGTTCAACATCACAATTGTTGCAGGTTCAGGATGGGTTGTCTGCAACTGGAAATGTTCCAGTCATTCCAGGAATGTTTTTAGTTTGAAGCACCTGTTTTCTGTTTGAAACAGGTGTTTCCAGCTTGAAGTATTGCTGTTTGGAATGTAAAACTTTTCCAGAATGGTCAGGAGAATAACTGTTACAACACATAACTGTTTCGAACTTGGAACAGGGTGTTTAGAGCATGGAACCCAGTATTGTACACTTGAAATGTTTTGAATTTGAAACACTTTGTGCATCACTACTCGGGCTACAGTTTGCCTATCCCTAGATTATATTTCTATAACTTTTTTTTAAGCACACATGGAATAATTATTCTTGTTTCATAAAAAGGTAAAGGTTCCCCCCGCACATTTGTGCAGTCGTGTCCGACTCTAGGGGCCGGTACTCATCTCCGTTTGTTAGCCAAAGAGCCAGCGTTGTCCGAAGACGCTTCCACGGTCATGTGGCCGGCATGACGCACGCGGAACGCTGTTACCTACCCACCGAAGTGGTACCTATTCATCTACTTGCATTTGCATGCTTTCGAATTGCTAGGTTGGCAAGAGCTGGAGCTAGTGCGGGAGCTCACTCCGCACGCAGGGCTAGGGATTCGAACCTCTGAACTTGCAATCTTCCGATCGACAAGCCTGGCGTCTTACCCGCTGAGCCACCACGCCCCTTATTTCATAGCCATAGTAAAATCCATGTCAGCATTGGTACCACAGATTTTTGGATACAGAAGTAATTTGAACTGAGATATAATATTAATCAATTAAAACAATGCGATCAGCATTCGGAAAGCCCTCTGTTAGAGAATCTAATGTAAGCATTTATATAAATGTACATTCTTCAAAAGTTTAGATTAAGGGTATACAAGGATGATTCTAGTTCAGGTTGTAGTGATAATTTATTTTATATCAGCGTAGATGCATTATAGTTTGCATTTTTATATATTAAAAATGTTGCCGCATCACCCATTATGGCAAACCGGTTCCATTTTAGAGAGAATACTTAATGGGGAGAATGTGAATTCATATCTTACACAACCAGTACATAATAGTGTTATTGAGAATTTTGTACATTGGCTTTAGAGAATATCCAGAAATTCAGCTGGGTTTGAGAAAGGTCAGAGCCATTAAATGGATGTAATAAAACTATAGTTCATAGAAATACTGATATCCATGGCAGGAAACTTTACAGCCCTACAGTGATATCCAAGAAGTATAGACTACTATACTAAACCAAATCAAAACAAATTGCATTATGGCTTACGTGCATGAATTAAGCTAATTGTGGTTCCAATTAACAAAGCACGGCTATTTAACAAATCATAATACAGTGTTTTCTATTAATCCAATAAGAAAAATAAAAATGAATTCTTAATTCATGTGAAGTTCAATTTTGTGAATGCATGTTTTAAAGAGCACCCTGTTGTATATTACGGAGCTGACTCCAAAAATATGTTGAGGATTGCAATGGAATCTTACTTTCCTATCAGGATAGCTTAATGTGAAGTTTCTTGCTATTGAGACAATATACGTAGCTTCTGATTCTTTGCAATGTCTTGCTGCATGCTGTGAAGAATTAACACTTCAAATTCTTCTTTGCAGATATGACCACTTGACTACAGGTGTCCATACATCTTTCAGAGCAGAGGAAATGGCAACGGCAACGGTCAGTCATTTAACAGTTTTATTACCCCAGTGCTAGGAGCAATACTACTCATTTAATTTTTGCTTCCTTGCTTTGCAGAATCTTAGTGATGACCAAGACGTGACATGTTTTTAATACTTCCGCAGCACATTGGGAAACATTGCAGATCTGGCCCTGAACCTATTGAAACTTCTTTAAATTACTTGCAGGACCGCGTCTTCCTGAAGGTATCGGCCCACCCCACCAGATCACATAGAGTGGGCATACTCCAGGTCCCTTCCCTCAAACATTGCCATCTGGTGGGATCTCAGAGGCACACCTTCTCCGTAGCCTCCCCAACCCTTTTAAACAGCTTTCCATCTGAGATTCAGAGGGCCCCTACCCTTTTAGCCTTCCAGAAGGCCGGGAAGACCTGGCTCTTCTCCCAAGCATTGAACTAGGATGGGGCTGAGTTCGGGGGCAATTGTATGGGTGGTTCTGGTGCCTGGTGGGAAGGATTTGATCTATGTTGTTGTTTTTATTGGTTATTTTGAGCCACCTAGGATCACATTGTGAGATAGACAGCCATAGAAGTTCATAAAATAAAATAAAAAATAGATAATTTTTCTGTTTTCTTTTTTTCTTGATTGAGGCAGAGCTTTTACGGATTTCCCCCCCTAAATGTTAAGTCTATTAAAGGCTTCAGTGGGAAATGGTAGCAAATAAGTTTGCTAAAGAAATGAAAGATAAATAAATATGCAGCTTTTATATATTTCCGTATTCAAAATGGCAAGAAACCATAACACTGAATTATGTCAGTTGTGATCAGAGGAAACTCAGACAACAAACAATAGTTGCAAAGCCTCATAGATCCCTAGAGTCTCTAACTCAGTGCTTTCCAAACAGCCGCTGTTGGCGACACACCAACGGCGACGGGGGTGCGGGGGGGGCGCGCGACGGGGGCGCGTGACGGGGGCGTGCACAGCGGGGGGCAGTGGTGTGCACGGCGGCGGCGGCCTCGCTAAAACACGGAAGCGCTTATGGCGCGCCGCTGCTGTCGTCGCTGCCGCCGCCACCACACACACACCCGCGCCCCCGCCGCCACTTCCAGGTTGTTTCGCGACACACTAAACTGTGTGTAGCAACACACTAAAGTGTCGCGACACACAGTTTTGAAAGCTATGCTCTAACTGATCACCCCTGCTATAGATGCTGAACAAGTCAAGGCTTCCGTGATGATAAATAGGGCCTATAGATGGATGGTTTCTGAAGATACAGAGCATAGACACTTTATTTATTATATTTTTATCTTCTGTGGGGTAAGGGTGATATAAATGTGGTCTGCCCCATCCTCATCCTTCTTCATGTGGCAAGTTAGATGAAAAATGCTTGGCTTAAAAGATTCCCACTGAGTTTCATGGCTGCATGAAGATCAGAATTCTTTCCCCTGTTTGGTTGAGCACTACACCAGAATTGCTCTTAAGAGATGCAATCCAAAAACTGATTGTACAGTGCCTGTACTGGATGAAACCTTGCTGAGTAATGTAGTTAGCAAGTGCACTCTCACAATTTAAAGAAAATTAAATGTTACAAGAAATAAAATATGAGTTCTGTGTCCAATTTCCCAGTTTCTTTCTAATATGTAGTACAGGGTCAAGGTTTAAAACTCACATACCGTAGTGAACACTAGCTCATGCACGAACTTAAGATCTTCTCCAGACTCACTTCCAAAAGTTGAGATGCCAGCAGAGAGAGGCTGAGAAGGGGGTTTTTGTAATGGAGACCTTGTTATTCCTAAGAAGACTTTCCTTGCCAGTACCAACATGTAATACTTGTGATGTAAATGACTGAATTTTTTAAACTATCCCCAGGCTTTTTTATTTTAAAATAAAATGTTTTTTTAACTAATTATAAACCTTGCTTTGCTCTGATTCCATCTTTGGTTTGTTCTTATCTTCCATTCCCAATTGTTCTTATATTTTGTATTATTGATTCCATTCTTTTATTTATTTATTTTTATGAATTGCCTGGGAACCCTTTGAGGATGAATGGGAGACAAGATAAAAATTTACGAGTTTAAAAAAAATTGCCCATATCATAACATCCTTATGCTGCTAGTTTCTTTGCCCTCTGTTCCACTCATGAGATTTCATTGGTAGGAATAGAGAACCATTGTTTTGACATTAAGAAAATGGTCCCATATGTTGAAGAAAATGCCCTTCAGGAGTCAGCTTACTTTCTTCCACAAGTAGCTCTGAATTTGTTTTGTGGTTGTGTCATACATGCAAGTATACCCAGTGACTGCATCTGACTGTTGTCATGGCCAGAGTCATAATAATTCTAGGCTCTCTTGGTGACTACAATGCATATGTCACAACTGGAAGATATGTAAGCCTTGGAGGATAAGAGCAATTCTTTTAAGCTAGGGCTTAGGGACCAAGAGAGAGCTTTTTGTACTCTACCCACGCTGGCTTGTCATGACAAATTCTGTCTCCAAGATCCTCTTCATCCTTAAAAGAATTGCAGGACAGTCCTTGGAAATCATCAACACAGTTGGTTCAGTATTCTGACCTTTAATCTAATACAGTGATTCCCTCATTTGTGGGCCAAAGACTGAAGTCTGTCTTCAAAAGTTAAGCTTCCCTTTTGGAAACACCTACCATATTATATTTGTTGGAACTAGGAGCTGCCTTTCAACTACGGTTGCCACCTGCTAAAGTCTGCTAAAGAACTGCAAGGCACTGGAGAATTCCAGAAGCATTGCCATGTCCCCAAAGGGCAGTCTGATTCCTAAACTCTGTTGACTAAGCAGATAGGAAAGCAGGGCAAATTTAATTACTTAAGCTAGCCTGTAAAGGCAAGGAGGACACCTAGGCACTGCTCTGAGAGCAGATGAAGAAGTTGGTTACGTATTGTGTGTGTACATAAGCATGATGTGTACTCCCAGCTTTCATCCAGAGAAACTCCCTGCCTCAGGGATTAGACGTTGAAGATGTATCCCTCTAATGCTGACGTCATTGTGGACTGTGGGTTTGCAGTGTATTTAGCTAAAATGCTACCATCCATACACAAAAGGGAGTTTTGGGGAAGACCAATCATTAAAAAATAATAATCTAGAGGGGACTTTAAAATGTTAGTGTGGGTGGGAGGCTGAAATGGAGCAAAAGGCATGGCTAAACAAAACCACTCCACAATACAATATTTTATCTCAGGCCTGATTTTTATTAATTAACTAATTAAATTTATACACTGTAGCCACCCATCTACCTGAAGGAACTTTTGAATTTTAACCTGATCAGGCTAAAGAATATCTCCTATATTGCAAGATCCCATGAAGAAGTTTGATTATAATCAGCTAATAAAATATTGTTGGTTTTTGGATCCAGTGTTACAATATCTCTCTTGATATTTTTCTTTTAGTTATGTACTAGAAATGAGGATTTATTTAGAAAAACATTATTGATATTTGTATATTTTTAATTTAACTTTAATACTTGTGATAAATTGAACAATGTTTGTTCCCATTCAAGAAGTGCATGTCTATTCATTCAGAAAATTGCTTTTTAGCTGTAAAGCTCAGAATATGAAAAACTAATTATGAATTTCTGCTCCATATTTCTTGCAGTTCTAAGATGTAGCCAATTCTTGCATCATTTGCCAGGGTTTTAAAATGTTGAAGAGTTTAGAACTAAATTAAAGTATACTGAAGCAATTTATCTGAAAGATAGAAAAATCTGCAAGTGTTGAAATAATGCCACCTCTGTAGCCAGGGTGCTATTAATATTGCCATAGAAGATAATTGTAATAAAGAAATAGGTGTTTATGGCTTTGCTTGGTTGAAAAAAAATCTATTTTCTTGATTTGTTCTCTTCATAGGCCCAAACATGCAACTCCTCTTTGCTCTCTGAACCAACAAATAAATGTCTTGATGCAAACATAGCTGTTATGATGGACAACACGTCAACATGGAATGAGGAGCTGGAAAATGAACTTTTAAAAGGTAAACTCATATCCTTGCCCCATATCGTACATGACTTGCAAACTCTGGATATGAGAGTGGACTTGCGAACTCTGGATATGAGAGTGGTAAAACTGTATAAAACACTAGACAATCCATGATCCGTTGGGTCATCATTTTCACTGTTTCAGAGATATTTATTTACCTAAACAAATCAACAGAATGACCACGGGTGGGCAAAAAAGCAGTGGGAGCGGGAGCAACTTGCGACTTCCTGCCGGCTTCCCCACTGACTTTGCTTTTGGGAGGTTGCAGGGAGAAAGTCAATGGGGAAGCCGGCAGGGAAGCTCAAAAGTTGCTCAGGTAAGTCTCCCCCACATGCACACCCTCCCCTAGCCCCTCTGCTCTCGCACCGTGCTGGCCACTCGCGCACCCCCGCGCACCTTCCCTGACCTGCACCACACCTTCGCACACCCTCCCCGACCTGCACACACCCCAATCTGCACCGCACCCTCACACACCCTCCCTGACCTGCGCCACATCTCTCACGCATCCCCATGCACCCTCCCCAACCCACACCGCACCTCTTGCACACCCCATCGCTCCCTCCCCCACCTGGCAGCACCCACTTACCTGCCTGCTGGCCTTGGACTTGCAACTTCCTGCTGGCTTCCCCACTGACTTTGCTTGTGGGAAGCTGGCAGGGAGCATCAGCAATCACGATTGAGTTTAGACCTCCTGGCGGCTTCCCCAGTGATTTTTGGGAAGCTAGCAGGGAGCATTGGAAATG
The DNA here is from genome assembly GCA_023362775.1 of Charina bottae. Lineage (NCBI taxonomy): Eukaryota > Metazoa > Chordata > Lepidosauria > Squamata > Charinaidae > Charina > Charina bottae. The sequence goes on from JALMGJ010000004.1 coordinate 112,418,387, forward strand.
ACGATCATGTGACCGCGGCTGACCGTGGCAGCACAGCAGTGCTAAAGCAGCAGCAGCGTGGCGGTGCTAAAGCAGCCACAACTTTGCCAAATTTCAATCTCATGGGAGTAATGAGTCCCGGATTTTGAAATGAAATGAGTCCATTTGAGGTACCTTGGTTCAAAAATTGTTGTCCTATGATGCACCGTTTCGCCCAATTGAAGGTTACAAACAGATAGATACGAAAGTTTTAGTAGTATATAAATTCTTATATACAGGTAGTCCTCACTTAATGAAATTGGGACCAGAATTTCTGTTGCTAATTGACTCAGTCATAAAGTGTGACGTCTTGTGAATGTGCTGCTTAGCAATGGAAATTCCGGCACTTCTGGTTGCCATCATTAAGCGAATCACCATGGGTCATTAAACGAGGATGTCACATAGTCACCATTTGTGACCTCCTGCCAGCTTCCCCATTGACTTTGCTTGTAGGAAGCTGGCAAAGAATGTCGCAAATGGTGATCACGTGACTGTGGGACACTGCGACGTAATTGCGAGTTGGGCGCCAAGTGCCCGGATCATAATCTTGTGACCGTGGGGATACTGTGACTGACATAAGTAATCAGTAATCAGTATTTTATTGATTAGTCTATTTGACCATATCAAAGCATAGGCATCAGCCACAGTAAAATACAATAAGACAAAATAAGGTAAAATACAATATAATGAGATATAATAGGCTACAGTGGAATAAAATAGACAAGATATTATAGGATAAGATAAAATAAGGATAAAAGGTAAGATAAGATAGTATAAAATAAAATAGAGTACAGGAATGTATAGTAAGGAATGTACAGGAATGTATAGTAAAACTCAAGGACAATATATGTTTAGATAAAATGCATATAACCCCAATGGGTTCTATAAAATGTATTCTCTGTGTATGATGTTAAAGCAGGGCTTTCCAAACTTTTGCCGTTGGCGACACACCAACGGCCGGCCCACAAAAACCCGGAAGCGCCGCGGCCAGTGCGGTGCAAAAACTGGAAGTGCCGGCGGTGGTGCTTCCGGGTTGCCACCGCGGTTCCGGCAGGGAGGCGAAAAGCCTTGCCGCGCGCACGTTGCCGAGCTTTCCACCGCTCAGCTGATGCGCAGGGAGAATTTTCACCCCGGCCCCCAGCAGCTGTGCCAGGAATCCTGGCAGTGTGCGTGCGCGGGGCGAGGCTTTTCACCTCCCTGCTGGAACCGAGGGCATTTTTGGGGTCCCCGGAGCCTGCCCTTTCGAAGGGGCTGCCGCTGCCACCGCGTGGTAACCCAGAAGCACCGCCGCCGCCGCTTCCGGGTTGTCACGCGACACACTTGGGGCCCCCTGGCGACACAGTATTGTTTCGCGACACACAGTTTAGAAAGCCCTGTGTTAAAGGATAGCTACGTTCACCTAATATCTGCAAAACAGTAATATCACAAATTCCAAGTCTAGGGCAAATGCTAACAATCCGCTTTGCTATCAGAATACAGTTGTTTCTCTGTATACTTGGGTGACGTGACTGACATAAGTATGAGGACCAGTTGTAACTATCACTTGTTCAGCACCGTTGCAAGTTCGAATGGTCGTTGAACGAGTGGTTTTTAAACAAGGACCATCTGTAATACCACTGTGGCCACGTTTCCCAAGCTGGTGCTTTCTGAATGTGCTGAATTTCAGTTCCCAGTCAGCCTACTAGCAATGCTTGCCAGGAATTCTGGAACTTGAAGTTAATGTGTCTACATGTGATGACCCTGAGTTCAAATCCCCAATATACACTTCTCAATGCAGTTCATTAGAATTGCAGAATAAGCTTTATTAAGGATACATGTAACTCAAAGCATTTTCAAAGACCCGAATGAGGATTCCTGCCAAAAGTCTAAAAGTTGAAATCTCCCCTGCCCCCCAAGTGCCAGTCCACTCTTCAGTTCCCACTCCGCAGCCAGCCCCTCCTCGCTGCCTCTCGCAGGTGCACGACCTTGAAGCTGGGAAAGACAGTCTCTAACAGTCTCGAGCGTTCTCTGGAATGCGCTCCCCCCTCCCGAGTGCTGAAACTCTCTCCACGGCCGACACGCATCTTGTTGCTTGTTCCTGATGCGTGTTAGTACTGGCAGGATTCGTATTCAAGCGATCCTGACACTACAGGACAATAGCCTGGGGCAGACTGCCCTGTAGTTTCACCTAGATCCTCTGAGTGGAGTAATAAATGAATTGGATGATCACATAATGGGATTATTACCTTCCATTTTACCTACAGCTATCCTGTTTACCTTCAGATATTAGTGCAATCTGTCCAGACAAGAACTGACACTTGTAAAAATTTCTAGTATGTCCTTGGTTACCTACAGTGGTACTGCTGTTGCTGCATGGGGGACATTAATTTGGGTCTCAATGTCCAGGAAGGCTACCAAATACCCCCCCCCCCCAACCAATACACAGTAGTTGTATCAGTATGTTGTTTTAAAAGAATATCTTGAATTTACAAGGCCAAGTGGCTGAACCAATGGAGAATGAAAGATACACAGTTAGTCTTCTTTCTTGCCATTCCAGTAGGTTAGCTGGCTCTGCATCCCCAAAGCTGCATCTACTTGCAAAGAGTTCTTTCTTTTAACATTGTGTGCAGTTTCTGTGGTACATTCAGTGCAGCACTTTTATAATCCTCACTGGCCACCAATGTGGAAACAGGAAAAGCACTCGCTAAAAGCAAGCAGAGGAGGCCAGGTGATGTGGGAACAACCATAGCAGTTCCTCCAGAAACTCCAGGACTCTCTTAAACTTTATGATGCTTCTCCTTGGTCTTTTTCCCCAAGTTAAAAAATCCAAATATTCCTATTTTTCCTCACAGGGCAGAGACAAAAACTTTATTCTCCTCTGGGACTACACTTGGGTGCTCATTTTTTCAGCTTCTGAGCCCATAGAGCAGTGTTTCTCAACCGTGGCAACTTTAAGATGTGTGAACTTCAACTCCCAGAATTCTGGGAGCTGAAGTCCACGCATCTTAAAGTTGCCAGGGTTGATTAACTCTGCCATAGAGAGTGTGGCTGGTGATAAGGTGACCTCACCAGAGTACGCAGAGTAGGCCCATTCTTTTCAATTTCAGGGATGAAGCTAAGAGGCAAAATAAATGTTTTTAACCCCATTCATGGAGAATTAATGCTTGGCCTGGCCCTTAATTTGCACTGAAAAGCACATAAAACTTCACTGGCAAAAATTGGCAGGTTGTTGCTGAATTTCAGTGGTGTGATTAGATGGTGCTTCAGAGCCTACAACTGGCCAGCAAGCCATTTAAGGGGAACTAGACCCTTGCTCCTTTGGGGTGTTTATTTTTGTACCTTTGCTAAGTGATTGATAGGAAAAAGATTATTCTTTTTTCCTAAGTGAACTAAGGAATGGTCTGGGCAGGCTAATACATGCAGCACAAAAAGTTATAATTACACTTTCTATCCTCAAGGTGAAAATCTCCCCGCATTCTTGGCGAGGGAGGGAAAATCTCCCCGCATTCAAGAAAATGTTCTTGAAATGGAATCAGATTTAATATTTAACTGAAAGGAGCAGTCAGCAAGCAATTGTATATTTGCTTATCCAACTATACTGTACATAGGGATGCAAATGAATTCAGCTGTGAATTCTGCAATCTGCTTTCAACAGAATGTGCCATGACAAGCACATTAGCTTTAAATTCAGATCAGAGAAAAACAGTACCACATGGAACAACATTCATGCAATCTAGTTTACTGACTTTGTATGTTTTATATGATTTTAGCCTGTTTTAACCTGTAAGATAATTGTGTTTCAATAAAAAGGACAAATAAAAGGGGCGTGGTGGCTCAGCTGGTAAGACGCCAGGCTTGTTGATCGGAAGATCGCAAGTTCGGAGGTTCGAATCCCTAGCCCCGCGTGACGGAGTGAGCTCCCGCACTAGCCCCAGCTCTTGCCAACCTAGCAATTCGAAAGCATGCAAATGCAAGTAGATTAATAGGTACCACTTCGGTGGGTAGGTAACAGCGTTCCGCGTGCGTCATGCCGGCCACATGACCATGGAAGTGTCTTCGGACAACGCTGGCTCTTCAGGCGAACTAACAGAGATGAGCACCGGCCCCTAGAGTCGGACACGACTGCACAAATGTCCAGGGGGAACCTTTACCTTTTTAAAAAGGACAAAAGTCTCATAGAATGATTTAAAGATAAATATTGTGTGTTTAAGAGATGTCTCTGATAGTGTGTATCAAAATCTCTTAAGTAGATCTGCTGTTATGTTAGTGGCTTAATTAAAACAGAGATATACAGGTAGTCCTTGCTTAACTACCACAATGGGGACCTGAATTTTGGTTGCTAAGCGAAGCATTCATTAAGTGAATCTGACTTGATTTTACGACCTTTTTTGTGGCAGTCGTTAAGCGAACCAGTCGTTAAGCGAATCATGCGGTTCCCCATTGATTTTGCTTGCCGGAAGCCAGCTGGGAAGGTCAAAAATGGCAGTCACGTAACCGCGGGACGCTGCGGCGGTCGTAAATGTGAACCGGTTGCCAAGCGTCCAAATTGTGATTACGTGACCATGGGGATGCTGTGACGGTCATAAGTGCAAGGACCGGTCATAAGTCTTTTTTTTTCCAGCAAGGTCATAAGTCCAAATTGTCACTAAACAAATGGTTGTTAAGAGAGGACTACCTGTACAAGGGATTTTTTTTATGTAGAACAATAAGTCACAATAGGGTGATTTGTCTGTGTCAATGTTGAAAAATAAATTTAATTCCTTCCTTCCTTCTTCACTATTCACTAGTTTTGGACAGTCTGGATAACCAGCTGGCACAGGAACAATCTCAAGATACTATGAATAGAAGGACTCCAACTGACTATCGCTCTACAGTGCCAGAAATCCATCAGCATTCCATTGTTATGCAACCAAATTTCCTTGGAGAAGTACAGAGAAATGACCACAACTTGTTTTTACCAGACAGAACAAGGACGTTAAGAGACAGAGATAAATACAAAACTTTCTTCAGACCAAGGAGGCTTTATGATACATATATAAAGCAGCATCACACAGAAAAGTACACATATGGGGATTTGTATGACAAAAGATCTTCTGTTCTGAAGAGAGGATATTCTACTTGTTCTCTTGGACATTCTTCAGAATATAGCTTGGAATTTCCATCAGGATCACACAATAGTGGATTTGGTCCTAAAAACGTAATATCCAAGGATACAATGGGCAGAAGTTACTCTTTGTCTTGCCTTACAAGGCGCTCATCTTTGATGTCTGCTGACAAGTTTTCCACCAGTAACTTACAGCATGGTTTGGAAAGCAATATGGACTTCACAGAAGCAACCTTTCGGCGTCATTCCAGACGGACCCCTCTGTCATCTATTGTATGGAATATGCCACAGTCTTCTAGACATTCACTACATACAGACAGACTTCGTAGAACACAGTCATTAACAGAATTTAACTCTGAGTTTGAGGACATACATCCTTGTTCTCCAGCGGAGAATACAAGATACAAATTTTATAGGTCAAAAATGAATTACAGAAAAGTACCAAATACGAGCCATTCCTTATTCACTGATAGACATATAGACCCTCTGTGTTTTGAGAGTCAGAAGAATCATGTGTCACATCCACTGAAAAATATTTCAAAATCATGTTACAGATACCCATCATTTCATGGTAAAATGAATCTGCCCCAAAACAATTTTCCTCTTGGAAGAACAGAGGAGTACCTATTTAGACGTAAACACCACGAGTATTTCAGTGATGCTTACCACGTCCCTGATGTCAACTTTGAACAGCTTCCAACTAATCTGAGTGACCGGCAAAGCGACTATGGGGGGAAAAAAGACGTATGGCAGAGTGAGCGTAGCCATGCCTCAGAATACACAAGGACTAGGGATCACCCAGGAAAAGGAATCAACAAATTGTTTCTAAAGCGTGCAAAAGGCTTGCAAAAATGTCCAGTGTATGTCTCAGCTCCTTTGGGGAACCCAACTGAAAATGCAGCACCGAGTCGAAGTCCGTTTAGTGGAGATAGTCAAGCTCCTTCAAAGATGTTTGTTAAATCCTTTCAAACCAAGAAAAATTCCAAAATACTTGGCATGGAAGTGGGGAGTGGTGCTGATCAGCCAGACAAAGTAGATAGTATGGACATAAAAAAACCAATATTAAGTCGAGTGTTTGGACAAGTAAATGCAAATAATCCAACAGAATCTCAGGTGTCTCCGTCTACAGTCTCTTCTCCAGCTACCCCTCCTACGAGCTCATCCCTCCAGCCACCTTTTATATTAAATTCAAAAAGGCAAGCCAAAGCAAATTCCTTAAGACGCATTGAAAACATTTGTTTATCAAATATTCACAGCAGAAATGGCCAAAGAAATGAAAATAACTGCGCTGAAATCAATAGTGTAGAGCAAGCACGTGCCCCGCACCTGATTGCTAATCCTTCAAAGCTATCAAAAAGTTACCCACAAGAGGAACATCAGTTGGAATCTTTGAAAGCATTTAATCCTAACAAGATGTTAAGCAGAACCTATTCGCCTGTTTTTAGTGAAGACCGCAAAGGACTTCCGAACAATGAATTCCCAGTTTCTAATGCTGAAACATTCCCTAAACCGAATAGATTTGTTAGATATTCATCTAGTAATAGTATTAGTGGCTCGCCCAGCAGAAGCCCTCCCAAATCTCCTATGACGTATAAAAAATTACATCGAAAATCAGCTAGTATTGATGGCAGCGATCTATCTAAGAAACGCATCTCTCCACCTACAAGGAAAATCCCTTTCAGAAATAAGAGGATGGTGGGGGATAATTCAGAAGCGCGTGTATCAGACGGAATTGGGAATATTTATTCAAGTAAGGGGGATAAAAACTCTCTGCTCAGCTTATCCTGCTCATCCTTAAACATATCACCCAAAGAAATGGCTGATGAGAAAAATAAACAAATTAAACATTACCACATGCAGTTAACTCAAGTTCCTAGCTGCCCATCAGGGGGTCCTAATATAATTGGCAGCAAACAGAAAAAAGGAGATGACATGCTTGTTCCAGAGAAAAATGCCATTTCGGTTCTTTCTGAGAAGGAGGAGACAGAGGCAGGAAATCCTTTAAAGCAATATAAAACCACCAGCACATTGACAGTTAGCATAGAGGAAGATAATGTAAAGTACCATGAACTTATTTCGGTTTATTATACCTTACCACAGAAACACTCAAAAATGTTGTGCAATGTCTTTCTAGAAGATGCCAAAAAGACAGATTCATCCTCACCCCCAGAAAAATCTCAGGCCCCTCAAAAGGAGTATGAAGTTTGTGTCGGTATGGCAACAGTAGCTTTTCCATCTAGCTTAGAAAAAGGAGAAAAAATTATTTCTCCTGGCAAAATGCCTACTCCTCCTGATATACAACGGGATTCGAAAAACGCAGGTGATCCTGTTGAAGGTCTCCAAGTTCCAAATCCCATTGTGGGAACAGCAGGCCCTTCACAGGCACAATGTCCAGTGCATAATAGAGAAGGAATAATTGGACTGGGAGCAGAAGATCCAGCGCTTGCATTTTCCAATAGGCCAGCTGTGGATGGTTCTTCAGGTGACCCCAAACCCAGCAGAATAGAGGCTGAAACAGTTGACCCTGTTACCAACCTGCGTATTGGCAGGGACCCTCCTCCGTGGACAGAAGCATCAAAACTTGATAAAAACTTACATCTTAACTCGTTGAACTCCAAAAGTACCAAAACATCTTTAGGGAGTATTTCTGCAGTTTCTTCTGCAATAAATGTTCAAAAAAGGAGTCCCTGTTATAGTCAGCCATCTGCTGAAACATCAGCAAGCATTCCCTCTTCCAATTTAACTGACATTATCCAGGGCGGAAAATCCACTGCACATCTAGAAGTCAGCACCCCAGTAAATGCCAGTAAAGAAAAAAACAGAAATGCTGCAGAGGTCAAAGAAAGGGCTCGTTATATATGCCGCATTATTTCTGAAAGGGGACATGGGTTTCAGCCAAGAAATGAAAGTGTCAGAAATGAAGCATCCATTTCAAAGATCAAGATGCATTCAGATCTCCAGAATTCAACACTGCCAGGGGATGCAGCTTTTTCAGTTAATCCAGTTACTCAACCAAAAGGGAATGTGGTAGAATGTTCAAAACCTCAACAGCAGGAGATGCCTCAAAATCCTCTGCTCCACAAAGTTTGCACAAATTCACAGAGGTGTAAAAGAATCTGCGTGGATAATCAGAACCTTTGCTCTAAAGATCAGCACTCAGGTATTGCACAGGACCTGCCCGAGCATTCACCACCTGAAAACAAGCTTGCCTTAGATTGCATTAAAGATAAAGTTAGTGATATAGAAAAAAGAAAAAACAGGTCCTCAATTAAAAACAAACTGGCAGCCATGTACAGAACAAGTCGAAAGTTTTCTAGTAAGAAAAGCTCAAGTCCCAAGCCACACCTAAGTTGCATATTTTCACAAAATGATGCACTTTCATTAGATAACAGCAGCCATCATCCCATGTTGATTTCACCTGATGATTCCCAGCAAACAGGGAATGAGAATCAGAATCAGGCTTCTCTACCTGGTGAATTTGATATTACAAGGTTCAGTAAGGTTGAAAATAAGAAATTGCAAACTAATGAAGACAGGAGGCCTTTTACAAACTTGTGCAACCAGAATAGAGAACATTCTGGGCAAAGCGATAAAAATATAAAGACCATCCAAAATTCTAGCATCTTATTTCCAAAACCAATTATGCCTGTGCTAAACAACAATTTACAGACTGGTAGTAAAGTTTTAGAAAATAACCATCCCATTTTCTCCAAATGCACAGTTATGGATTCTTACCCCAAAAAAAGAATTCACAGTAATGTCGGTGAGCCTTCATCTTTTCCACTTTTATCTGATAAACATTCATATATTAAAAATGATTCAAAGTCAACTATTTATCCTCTGCAAAAATTGACTTCGCAAGCAGAATGCAATGATTATCAAGATAACGAGCAGTCGGACATTTTTAAAAATGCAAACCAACCCTGTGTCAAGCCAGTTCTAAATCTCAGCAAAACCCAGCGTGAACGACATTTTTCTGAATGTTCCTATACAAAAAAACTCCATGATCACCTGACCCCTAAAAGCAGCTTGACACAGCCTGGATACAATCGGAAGTTCAAGTCCTATTCTGAACTGTTATCCTGTGATGAAAATGAGAACTGGGACACATACAACGAGAATAATGGGAACTTTGCTTCACGACGTATCATGTACCCATCCATTGAATTTGGCATTTTTGGAAAAGAACAACAGCAGGCTTTCTTGGATAACATAAAGCGGTCACTCACAGAAGGGCGGTTGTGGAATCCGTGTCTTTTAAAGAACCGCAGGTCTGTTCCAAGGGAAGATGGGTATTCCTTAAGTGGGCTGGAGCTGTTGAAATCAAGTGCTGCAGAACAGTTCCCAAATGAACCTCTTGATTTCCACGAAGAAGCCTCTGCGTATTCTTCAGATTCAGATTCTGACTCTGACACCACCACAGATGACGAATATTATCTGCATGAGTATGAGAAAGAATCGGAACTTTGAGGAGCTCAGATATGTAGAAAGCAACTACCTGCTTGCTGACTTGTTCGTTGGTAGCTTATAAAATAGTAGGGACTGAAAACTTGAGTAGATTTCTGTAAATGCGCTAATTTGATCTCAGACACTAAATGAACATATTACAGTAAAGCCTTCCACAATTTTGGCACTTCATAAATATGTGGACTCCTAGAATTCTAAGAAATGTACATAAAAGTGGGGAATTCTTGGAATTAAGGTCCACATATTTGGAGAAGGCCCATGTTATAGAAGCCATGTGAAGACGTAATGTATTTGGCTTTAGGCTAGGGTGCTGTGTGAACTCAGTCACTGTGGCTTATATACTGTGGTGTACTGTTTTATGTGTTGCTTAAATCCAACCAATTGTGGTTTATTCAATAAACCATGGTGAAGTAAGCCATAACTTAGAATTATGTGAACCTAGCCATTGTATTGTTCAGCTCAAAAATGTCAGAATTTGTTTCTAACGGGTAAAATCACCATAAATTTGAATTTCTAATGGCAGTGGAAAGAAGGAAGTAATTGTCCTACTGGTGCTCAAATGGGGTTGCCAGCTTTTGCAGGGCAGGGTTTCCTGTATCATTCATCCTCTTCTTATAAGCAGAATGAACTTTGGCACATAGTGTAATCATAATCATAACATGGCTGCTTTCATCAGCAATTGAATGTTTGCACTCAACACATCTATGGCCCTTCTGTGTTTCAACAATCCTAAACTTTCTTCATCAGTAAGTCTTAGAAAAAAAACAAAAAGAGAAGATTGAGAATATGTGTTTATTTAATATCCTATGTGAGCATATGCCCCTGTATTTGGAAACACTGTCTGTGTGTGTGTGTGAGAGAGAGAGAGAGAGAGAAACCCCATTAAGATGAAAGGAGCTACTTCAATGAGGTAGCTATCCTTAAGTTTCAAATCATGCTGAAGCTATTGCAAGAGACTCTAATTCAAAACAGTGAAATTTTAAAGTGCTGCATGTTCACTGATTTCTGCTTTAGTTTTTAAAATCAGCCTATTGACATGGTATGTAAAATTGGTCATTTTGAAATGCTTAATACTTCGTTAAAGAAGTAGATGTATGAACTGAATGTACAGTATGCTTTTAAATATTAGTTTGTTTTGTATGGCTGTTACACTTGAAATTACTAATAAACTATATATTTATATTTTGGTTCATGTAAATGAAACTATTCCAGTAAGATTCTAATTATAATTATCTGGACATGTAAAAATACATTCTTTAAATGTGAATTCTTTTGGGGGAAAAAGTCTGTGCATAGGAGGCATATGGCCTAATTAACCTGTATAGCCTTTTGTACTGTAAAAAGATTTTGGAATAAGACTTGTAAAAGTTTATTGAAGCTTCTTTATTGAAAATTGTTCTATATGACAAGTTCAGAGTGCAGTCAGAAAGTCATGCACAGAGATATCTTTACATGCATACATAATTATTCTTTAGTATTCTTTCTGTGCTTTGCATGCATGATTTTGTTCTTTTGTACTATGTAAATATGTTCTTTGTTTTGAGATTAATTTTCAAGCCTGAGTCTCCTTCTGGTGAAATTCTGTTCTAGGTACTGTATCCAAGCCTTTTTACAGCATGCTACCTGTACAAACAAAACTGCAACTGTAATTCCAGTCAAGAGCAAAACTCCTTCATTGCAACCCAATCTCATTAATGCTGACAATTGTTTGGCATTTGCTAGCATGGGCAGGAAGAACCCCTGTTAATGAGTAATCCAGGGCAGACTATGGCAACTGAACCACCCATTCCAAAGTCCAGCTAGACTTGTATTACAGGGCTAAAACTAAGGAGCAGAAGGGAACAGAAGTACGTTGACTCCAGGACTGGTGTATGTTCTCCCTTGTTTGGAGAATTGGATCCAGATAATTCAAAACCACCTGATTTGCCTCAGTTCCTTTTCTTTTTTCCTCTTACTGGAAAGGTTGTAGAGACCTCCAAATCCATGTGAGGTAGTTTATACAGGTGCATCTCCTCTGCTTTTGTCTTCTGTTTCCTTGAGAAGATATGAATAGACTACTTCGTCTGTGGTCCCTAGAATTCCTGTCCAGGGACTGTGGGATGCAGCTAAACTTAACAGCCAATGTATGTATTAACTCTAGTAAGACTCTTGTGTGCTGGAGATCTTATGTGAGCAATTTATTCAGGTGAACAATGTGACCCATATGCCACAGTCCCATGTTTATGGGTATCCCTGGTGAAATGGGTGAGGCAGCCTTCAAAAACATATGACTTTCATGGGTTTTTCAAACAATTTTGGACCGTAAGGCTGATTTGGTTGGTGGCATTTTCCAAACCAGCTCTCCATCGCTTATCAGACAGCTATTTCAAAATAAGTGGCAGGTGAACCACAACAAGTCCAAGGTATGAAAAAGTGTCACTCAAGTATGAGCACTATATAAGAAGCCCCTTATACACTTATAAAATTTTGTTTGTAGCCTATAAAATAGGGAAGCAGGCAGCAGTCCTATATTGGATGTCTGGCACTAATATTTCTTAGGCATTTAGTTATAAATAGTTTAGCAGTTTGTCCCCAGAAATGCCATGTCTTGTGCCCTAGACCACCCGTGTTTTAGGCCAGTCTTCCCCAGTCCTTGTGTCTTCAAATGTGCTGGGGATACAACTCCCAGAATTCCTTGCCAACACAGTACAGTGCAAGCACATTTAGGTGTAACCAGGGAAAACATTTTTTTTTATTTGAAATAAGCTATTAATATTGACTACCAATATTTTTAAATAAATGGAGTATATTTATGACTGAATGGAAAAGTGGTTTTCTTGTTTCTGTTCTGTTTTCATTCTGAATGCCTAATAAGTGTTTGATTTTCAGGGCACACACACCTGAATGGCATGTTTACAGTTGTGATGTCAAAAGTGGATTCAAGCATTCAGAGTCAATTATTTTGTCATAACAAGATGTCCTCTTCTCTTAATTTTATGTAATATTTTGAAAGAATATACATGAAAAAGGTATACATAAGAAAGAAAAGTATGACATGTAAGAAAACAGAAACTAAGATGCAGATAATTATCCATATAGAACTTTAAATGGAACATACTTGGTTAACACTACAAATCACTACCAAACTCTAAGCAGTAAACAATACATTAGATCAATACTGAAAGTTATAAATAAACCAAAATTTGGATGTGGCACAAATCCATATATAACGTTATAATCCAAGAATGGTTTCCAGAGAATTAAATTCAGCATCAGATTTACTTTTTATGTAGAAAATTATTTTATTTTTTATTTATAATTCGATTTATATCACCACCCCATCTCCCCCAAAGGGGACAGAAATTATTCCTGGCATTGAAGCATGCTCCCACAATTTAGCCATTCTTCCAAAGAAGAAATTGTAGAACGCGCATAAAATTGTTGCAGCTGTTGACATATACAAGATAATTCAGTGAATTTTAAAGAAATATATGGTTTAGAGAAATTGAATAAAAACATCTCAGTTTATAATACAATTACAACCTTCAAAATCTGTCCATTCTACTATTAATTCTTCTTCAGTATTATTGGGCTTTACAACATTGCCGCAACATATGAAAAATAGGATCCAGTCTGCTCATTACATTTCCAGAAAATTTATTTTAGTATCAAGACTGGAGTAATATACCAATGGTAGAACATCTAATACCAATTCTAAGTATGATGATCAAAGTAAATTTAATATTTGTCTTTCATTAAAATTCCCACTGTTGCATCTTTATAACTCTGTTCAAGTTCTGCATCTATTTTATCATAGCCTTTAACTTGTTCAGATTCTGAATCATAACTTCAGTATAATTTATAGATTGCACCTGAATAGATGTTCAATATTACATATTATAAGATTTTCAAATTCAGCCCACTCCTGCAGTTTTCCCCCTTGTTTCCATAGTTCTTTTGTTGTAGCACGACTTACTTGAAGATACTGGAACCAATAGAATGTAGGAGAACATTGTTTGGTAAGAGAGACAAAAGTGTTTATTTTGTCCTATTCAGAATACAATCTTGCAGTCTAAACAAGTTGTTGTCTTTCTACTACAGTAAACAGATTTCTTTATCTTCATGAAAACAAAATGTCTCATGTGAGTCTAGGGAGTGGATTTATAGTCCGAAGGCATGAAGCAACTTCATTGAAGGATCTCGGCTTGGTCAATGCTTTGACGAGAGATCTGCCGAACTCGACCTCCTCCTCATGTACTGCCTTGAATTCTAGTCTTGGTTAATTCAGGGTATGAATCTTTTTGTGGGAAAGAGCGGTGTTTCCATTACACAGCTCTTATTTGCCTGGGATGCTGCTTCATTTTTAGAGGTGGGGCTGGAATAGATTGGAATGGAATATCTTTGGAAACCTAGACAGAATGAGCAAATTCCATTGGAGTGTTGAAATGTCCTGTTCCAGGCAAATAGAGTTTTCACTGCCTCCATTGCTACAAAGTTGGACTTCAAATGGGCTTGCTTCATACCATCCACCTCAAGTGTTGTTCCACTTGCATGTCTGCTAACATCTTATTTTGAACCTGTCCAGACTGAAATAACAGATGTCATAATATAATTTGTTAAACCTTCCATTTGAACATCTGACCCTGTTTGTAACTAGATGACTGGGCTTACAGTTAGCCATAGTTTTAATACACCATCATTGTTAATTATTCAAATAATTAAGCCATAACCCATGATTTACAAATCACAGTTTTACACAACACCTTAAACCCTCCCACCCACTCAAATCACATTGTACCTTGTGTGACTGTTCCTTACCTCTATGATTTTCCTACATTCTGTAGCCATGTTTACATTTTTGAAAGAAAACATTAGCGTGGCATCTTAAATATTGGGTTATTCACCATAGCAGAAATCAGACTTCCCTCATCTAATGCCCTTATTTTGGAGATCTGTAGACATCTGGAGGGCACCACATTGCAGAATTCTACTGTCCGCATTCCATGCATGTGGGGGAAGGAAGAGAAGTTGGCATCCTTTCTGATTGGCTATCCCATTCTCCAATCAACTTCCGGCATTGCACCGTGCCCCTCCAAAAAAAGAAAAAAGTTTGCAGGAATGTTATAACTTAAGAAGAAGGAGCGACCGAGATTTAGCCTTTCTGTTAAATTTTGCTGCGAAAAGAGCGAAGCAACAGGAAAGAGATTGGCTGCAGCAAGCAATGGCAATTATTGCCTCCACTTTAATTCTGCTGCCGGGTCTTTGGGAAAGGGCAGCGGACGCTGCTGCAGAACCTCAGACCATGGTTAGCCCAGAAAAGAGCTTGATTTGGGGTCCCAGCCTAGTAGATGAGCTCCCCCTACCCGTCCGTTATTTCTACATCCAGGCAGTCAGCACCGACGGATGCAACTTCACACATTCCCTGCCAGGTACTGCATACACATGTATGAATTGCTGCTGTGCTGATCTCTAACTTTGCAGCCCGAGCAAAGAGCTCCCGAATAAGGAGAGTATTGCAGGCCGTAACACAACAACATGTCCCTTGGGCCAGGACGTGCACAACGCTTGGTTAGCATGCCCTGGAGCCCGTTAAATGTACTTCCCTAGATTTGCCTTTTGCCTTCTCAGCAATCTCTAACTCAACGGATGTGTTAAGATGGTGCTAAGCGGGAATTGTGGCCCATGCTGGGATGCCAATGAAACTCCCTGATTGCCTCCTTGATTTTCATTCTCCAGTAAAGGTAAAGGTTCCCCCTGCACATTTGTGCAGTCGTGTCCGACTTTAGGGGCCGGTGCTCATCTCCGTTTGTTAGCCGAAGAGCCAGCGTTGTCTGAAGACGCTTCCACGGTCATGTGGCCGGCATGACACAGAACGCTGTTACCTACCCACCGAAGTGGTACCTTTTCATCTACTTGCATTTGCATGCTTTCGAATTGCTAGGTTGGCAAGAGCTGGGGCGAGTGCGGGAGCTCACTCCGTCACGTGGGACTAGGGATTCGAACCTCCAAACTTGCGATCTTCCGATTGACAAGCCTGGCGTCTTACCCACTGAGCCACCACATTCTCCAGTAGGATCATTTATATTTTTTATTTGATTTCTTTGATTTATATAACCACCCGTCTCAACAAGTGACTCTCATCTTGGCTTGACTATTATTCTGTAATAAAGATGGACATTTAAATTACAGTACAGCTGCTTGTTGCAGTATAGTGCCTCATCCTCAGTTTAAAAGGGTTGGGGCAGCATTTCTTATCAACTTGAAAAGGGGCTCAGCATTTCTGTTCCAAGAGCCTGAAGTACAGAAGAGATGGCGGCGCTCCTGCCTTTCTCAAAGTCTGTGGCATCATAGAGGGGACTTGAACTCCTGGCCTGCAGTATCTATCTGGTCAGGCATTTTTACATGGGTGTCCTGAAAGGGTCCAGCCCCACAGGATGCCAGAAAGGCCCCCACAACTGGCTGCAAGGCCTTGGTCTTCTTGGCAGCCAACCTTAATGGCAGACCCCTGAGATGGGATAGATGAATGGTGCTATCTCATGCAGGAGGGACATACCTGTGGTGAGTCTTTCTCTAAAGAAGGGTTAAAACCAACCCCAGGAGATCCCTGCAGATAGACAAATATCGCCGAAGGAAAGATGCTAAGCTAGAAGCCCTTGTTTGCTGGATCTTTGCTCGCAGGCAGTTTTACTTTGGGGAAAGAGCACCCATTCCTTGTGGTCTGAAAGTGACACAGAGTTGGCAATCGTCTTCTTCTGGACTTGGAAAGAGTCACTGAGGCCATTGAGTGACTTAGCCCTGCTCTGTGCAGGAATCCAGATTAAAGCATCCCTGCTAGATGGGTGCCGGCTACTGCTTGAACATGTCCAGTGAAGGAGAGTCCTCCACCTTTCTGGTTCCACTGTTGAATAATTCTTACTGTTCTGCTAGGAAGGTTTTTCTAACATTTAATGAGAATCTGCCTTGCTATTAAATCCATTGCTCCCTATCATGACCTCTGAAGCAGGAGGACAGGCCTTGACTTTCTTCTGTGTGATGCCCTTTCAGTATCTAGCATATCCCCCTCAAGTGGTGTCCCCACTTGCCTGAAGCATGGCCCTATCATTCCTTGACCATTGCAATCCTCCCCCCAACCTTTGTCCCCATAACATTGCCTTTGTTTCATCTCCTGCCTATGTATGAGACAGATTTAAGTTGTCTCCTTAGTTGTATTGTTGTTAAACCCATTTCCCCCTTATTCTGAAACTGTCCAGCAGCAGCACCCTCCAAGTGCTGCACTATCACTACTGTTTTATTCATTTATTTGCTTCTTTGTTTATTTGAATTTATAAGCCACCCAACTCCAATGGACTCCAATGTTGGAGGCAAAGTTGAAGGCAAAGTCAGATGATCAGTAATGGGAATGATCAGAGAGACGCCTGTTGGGTGTTTCAGGCGGATGTCAGGCATGTCCGTCTGATTACCAGCCAGCCTCTTCTGCCACCATTCTGCTGTTTGCTTCCCAAGATCTTGGACGAGTTGTTTTAACCCGGCCTCACTTCTTGGCTGTTGCAAAGAAAACTATACGGACCTGCGCAGTCATGGCCAGATTATGTAAGAAACTGAGGGCTCTTTGACTCACATAATTTGTCCCCTTTTGGTTTCAAGTTACACCATATGTTAACATATTTCTGGGGAAAATGTAGTAATTAAAGATGTAAATGCTACGCTGAATTATAATCCCAAAATACAGAATTCGACATTTTATTAAGAACTCTAGCATTATCAAGCTTTGGAGCTCGGGACAGAGAATTATTTTATGTAGACGGAGAAAAATCTGTCATTCTTACGTTAAAAAATGGATTCAGGATAGGTGTTTCTTATCAATTGTAGAAATGACTTTGTAGTCTAAAAGTGATAAATCGGAGCATTATGCTCTTATATGGTCCAAATTTAATAAACAGTCCTCTTTCATATATAAGGGGCGTGGTGGCTCAGCGGGTAAGACGACAGGCTTGTCGATCGGAAGATCGCAAGTTCGGAGGTTCGAATCCCTAGCCCCAGGTGACGGAGTGAGCTCCCGCACTAGCTCCAGCTCTTGCCAACCTAGCAATTCGAAAGCATGCAAATGCAAGTAGATGAATAGGTACCACTTCGGTGGGAAGGTAGCAGCGTTCCGCGCGTGTCATTCTGGCCACATGACCGCGGAAGCGTCTTCGGACAACGCTGGCTCTTCGGCTAACAAACGGAGATGAGCACCGGCCCCTAGAGTCAGACACGACTGCACAAAGGTGCGGGGGGAACCTTTACCTTTTTACCTTTCATATATATTTTACTTATGTCTGTGGCTGTAGCCAGCACAACCTTCCTCCAAGGTCTGTTGTGTTGGGGCACACAGGGAGCGGGACCTGCAGTGTTCAGGGCCAAGAAAGCTATTTTCGGGGTCACAAGGTTGCCATGATGACTGACAGATAAGCATTTGCAAGGATAGCAGAATGAAAATGAAAGAGGGAAGAGGAAGAAAAAGTGGACGACCAAGGGCAAAGCTGGAGTGATATCCTGTATTTTTTTTTAAATTGAATTTCAAGACAAAAACAAAACAGCCAAGAAAATTAAAAGCCTGCCACATCCTGAAGCTGGTCTGAGGCAAATGAAGAAGAGGACAGTCGTTTTACTCTCCAGTGATCTTTATTGCTCAGCCACTCAATAAGTCGGCAAACAACATGGTTGCATCTTACTTTTTTCTGCTCCAAGAAATGCGCAGGAGGAATAAGAACTTGCCTGTGTCTACACCAGGGCTTTCCAAAGTTTTTCCCGCGGCGACACACCAACCGGCGTTGGTGTGTCGCCGCGGGAAAACCCGGAAGTGCGGCAGCGCGCAAAAACCCGGAAGCGCTGCTGCCGCTTCCAGGTTTTTCGCGCTGTAATTGGTGTGTCGCCCCGGGAAAACCCAGGAAAACCCGGAAGCGCTGATAATGATCAGCGCTTCCAGGTTGTGTGGCGACACACCAGACTGTGTGTGGCAACACACTTTTGTGTCGCGACACACAGTTTGGAAAGCTCTGGTCTACACACACAGGTGGAAAAGGATTGCCACGACTGAACAACAACAACAACCGATGCGGCTGTGCAGATCGGAAACTGCACACTCACTCCCCTCTCCCCCAACTGGATTGAATATCGTGGGAGGGATGTGCCAATGGAAGAGTTCGTTTTCATCCTTTTCATAGTGCCAGGAATAAGACCTCATCCCGGGCTGCCTTGCACTGCTGTGCCCAGATGTTATGCTCAGGACAACACATGAGTGCAAAGACCCTCCAGCCCATTTACAAGTCCCAGCAACAGAATAAACAGTAGCCATGGAACTGCAGTACCCATTGCAAGACACAACATACACAGCATACAAATACCTCCCCTGTAGCAAAGTATCATTGGCGATCACTCGTAGCCGAGTAAGATTGTCTTCCAAAGGTAAAATTTTAACGGTGGATCCGTAAGTGGCTGTAAAGGCCAATTCTGGATCCGCACAACCTCCCACAGTGAGGGCATAGGTTTCCGGGTGGGAGACGGTCATGATGAGGGTTTGCCTGACGTGCCTTCCTTTTAGCTCTTTTCTCCCTTTCGCCCTGTACTCGTGCTTCTTCAAAGTCCATAGCGCCATTAATAAAGGCTGGCCTCCAATTGAAACACTCATGAGTTAGGGCTTCCCAGTTCTCAATGCTGATATTACATATTATGAGTACTTCAGCACCAGATCTACAGTATGCTGTTCAATCTCATTTCTCTTCCTGCAACCCAGAAGGTTGCCCATTCATTCTACATATGTTCCTGCTGTTTTTCTGCACTGGCAATGCAAAATTTGACTTGCAGCGGAATGTAAAGCACTTGATACAGGCAACGTTATTATCTGCAGGTGTTGTCTGCGTGTCCATTAACCCAAAATAAACACTCCTCTCTCCTGGTCCAATTTCTGCCTGCATTCCTTGCTTGGCATGTGGAAATACTGCAAAGCACAGCCAAAGATAACTTCATCTTCTTCATCTCAAGTTTATTTTAAGACCAATTAACAAGTGATGTGGAAACTGATTACCATATTCTGCAGGCAATATAATATCACCTGGCATTTCTGCTCTTGCGTGGAATCCATTTTTCTTTTTATTCAGTTGGAAAGATAAGAATGAGCAAGCTCAGAACTTCAGCAGAACTTCAGAACTTGACCATGTTTACCCTTCCCATTCCAATAGTAATTAATGCATTTTGAGATAAAATAAGGATCTGACCAAATGTATTTATGTAGTAGCCATGTAGATTTAAACAACAGCCAATTCTGTTAATGTCTGGGCACTTTATACAATGAGGAGTCAGACCAATAAAATAAATTGATGGTATGCATCTGGAAAAACAACATATGAAACAGCATAAACACTTTACAAGGGCTCACTTACCTGCCCAAGGGCCTGGGAGAATAGCCAGGTTTTCAGTGCCTTTCAGAACATCATCAGGATGGGAGCCATATCAAGCTTTGTGGGGATGCCATCCCAGAGGACAGGCACTGCAACAGAGAAGGCAAACCTCTGAGGCCCCAGTAGGTAACACTATTTAATTGCTGGATCTTAAAGGACAGGTAGAAACTATTGGAGATAGGTGGTTTCTCAAATAACCAGGCCACATGCCATGAAAGGCTTTATTAAAAACCAGCACCTTGAATTACATCCAGAAGCCAATGCAGTTCACAGAGCAGTGGTGTCACATGCCCATACTGTGACATGCCCGTTACTGCCTATGCCACCTCATTCTAGACCAGCTATGGTTTCCAAGTGGTTTTCAAGGGCAGCCCCACATATAGCACATTGCAATTGTCAATTTGAGAGGTGACTAGGGCAAGAGCAACCATCTGAAGGGTCTCCTAATGCAAGAAATTTTGCTTACTTACCTATCAATTTTACTTTACTGATCTATTTTAATTAGGCTTGCTTTTCCCAAAACAGCAACAGTCTGGCGCCAGAGCCCTTAGCTCTGCCAGTTATGTGTAAAGCAAAGTTGTTTCTCCTCCTTGCTCCATCCTTTTCTCCCTCTCCTGTTACTCCAGAAGTTGCCATTACATTGTTAATGTGTAGGTAAGAAGATAATTGCTAAGTTTAGGAGGAAAATTTATTGTAATTGTAAGTTAAAATTATATCAAACTTCTTGGTCTTGGCTCTGCCCACGTTTTTGCATGTCACCCAGCAGGTAAAGGTGACACAGCTGTAGTACACCCACTTATTAATAGTTTATGCATAAGTAGACCTTTCATGGGGACACTTAAACGAGACAGACCATATTTTACACATTAATGATGGCATGAATGCTAATTTTGAATGTGTGGGAAGATCTGTGGCTCCATATGGAAAGTTATTCTCTTGTTTAATTATCTTTTACAGCATGTCTATAAAAGGTGTTAATTATAAAAAAATATTATTTTAGAAAGAAGATAATCTAGGTGAGGAAGTCTTTGCCTTTTTCTAAACCTTGTACACAGTGAATTAACCAAGAGAGTTGCAGAATATTCTGATGCCCTTAGTATCGTGTGTCACTGCTTATATTTCACATATTTTTAAGTGGTTTTCTTTCTTTCTCCCATTATCCTAGAGCTTGGGGACTTCCAGTATAATTAATTGATAGTAGAGTCAGACCAAAACAAAAAAGCAAGGCAGAATTAATTTATGGATTTTCTAATCCCAAGATGTGATGGTCACTGGCTTAGCTGGCTTTAAATGGGAATTATGGTCTATCTCTGACCCTGGTTATCAGGCTTGATGGCTATCCAGCACTTCAGAGGTCAGCAGAATTTCTTCACATGATCACATGGAATTAAGCCAGTTAAAAAAATATGCTGAGATCTTGCAAGAGATCACCATGCACGCTGTCATGAAATTGTGGCACTTTCACATGGGATCACATGACTTCGTCAATTTTGTGTGAGAGCTCATAAGGTGTTATTAGCCCCACCAGATTCCATCAATTTCTAAATGAATTTTGGGGGCGTGGTGGCTCAGCGGGTAAGACGCCAGGCTTGTCGATTGGAAGATCGCAAGTTCGGAGGTTCGAATCCCTAGCCCTGAAGTAAAGATGCTTAGACCCAACTAAAAGTAATTTAGTCATGAATAACTTGTCCAATTGATTTCAATGGATCTAGTTTAAGCATGGTAAGTTTGGATCTAACCCAGTATTTTTAAGATCTCCCACCCAAAATTGGGTTTTAGTAAAGAATATCAGAGGGGCGTGGTGGCTCAGCGGGTAAGACACCAGGCTTGTCGATTGGAAGATCACAAGTTCGGAGGTTCGAATCCCTAGCCCTGCGTGCGGAGTGAGCTCCCGCACTCGCTCCAGCTCTTGCCAACCTAGCAATTTGAAAGCATGCAAATGCAAGTAGATGAATAGGTACCACTTCGGTGGGAAGGTAACAGCGTTCCGCGCGCATCATGCGGCCACATGACCGTGGAAGCGTCTTCGGACAACGCTGGCTCTTCGGCTAACAAACGGAGATGAGCACCGGCCCCTAGAGTCGGACACGACTGCACAAATGTGTGGGGGGAACCTTTACCTTTACCTACTAAATGAATTTTACATGGAGGAGACAAAAAGCACCTGCTGAGACTTCTGTTGGCATCCTTCACTCCTGCATGTTATATTGTCAGCCTCTCTGATACCTCATTTTCAGAAGCAATATATTGTTGAATATCAGTTAAATCATATAATGTTATTGTCTAAAGATATTTCTGCCTTTTCCCCCTTAGGAAACATACAGCTTAAAGTGACAATCAAACCAATCTCCCCAACAGAAATAATCCAGATCCATGTCCCACAGCTTCTAGAAAGGAACCATGGATCTCTCCTAATGCGATATCGGCTGTATGGAAGTGTTGAGGAAAGGTTAAAAGTGGAAATCCTTCATCGCGATGTACACATAGCTCAGTCTCCTTATATTTTAAGGGTAAGGAGCTGGTTGGTTGTTGAATGCAAAAAAAAACCTGTCAGAGTGTTCAATATGGATTTGTTAGGAGGTCTTTAAGAAAAATAATGTTCTTGAAAATAAGTTTCCTTTCTTGATTCATGCACATTTAGGTGGGGATGAACAGTTATATTCTATCCTATTTGGAATGGCTTAAGACTGGAGAAGACAGATTTATACAACATGAAGAGTTATTATTAAGTGTTATAATAGAGGACACATTTGATACCTTACACAAGCGTATGGTTGCTTTGTTGAGTACTTTATAATAGTTATCTTCAAGGAATAACAGGTTAATTGGCTGGGGTCCCAATCCTGCTAAATTCATTTATGATTTTAAGTTGTGGGTGCATAATTCCAAAAATTGAGAATTGAGAGTTAGTAAGTCTGAATATTTATAACCAGGCTCTTGTCCATTCTAATTTATTTAAAGTCTTACATAATTACATACTTCTTTGAAAAGAGAAACCACCGTAATGTATCAGCCTCTATTCTGAACATCACAGAGTGTTTTGCCTCTTTCAGGTCCAGTTTATCATGAAGATTGTGAATGTCCAGAAGAAGATCCTCAGATTTGGGGAAATATGTTATCATGTCCATCAGAAGAATCTCAGATTACTAAGGACTTTGCTGCATTTCCTAGCATTGATCTTCAGCACATGTTTGATGAAGTCCCACAAAGATTTGGCCAAAATACAGTAGCCATGGTTCATTACACTATCCTTAATAATCGCATTTATCAGCGGTCCTTCAGGAAGTACACAGACTTCAAAATGTTTTCAGATGAAATGCTTTTGTCACTGGCAAGGAAGGTATACAGTATCCCTACTGGTACTCACTTATTGATCTCTATTGTAATAGGCATGTATACAAATGCAACAATATTTCAACCCACTGAATATTCCTATATGCCACAACAACACTTTTCAACTAACGTTTCGTCTTTGATATTAAGAAAAAGATTATTTTTGGCCAGCATTCCAGGAGCCATGGGTTTGGTCAGGTTTCCTCCTTCGAATTCAGAGAGAGGACTCTAACTCTGAAGGATAAAATCTGATATTGGGAAACTCTTATATTGGAGTACCCACTGCCAAGTCTGCAAATGAACTAAGTATTTTAGACCAGAACATAAACTGGCTGAAATCTATTCACTCCAGTTGCAAACAATAGCTTGATGTTAGGTTGGTTGAAGAACTCAACTGTTATTGCTCTGTCTAGCTCATTTGCAAGAAATATTACCTTCTTCAGTATCCTGTTGAATTTGATGCAGAGATATGGTTCCAGACTGTTTCTATATTTCAGTATTCCAAATATTTCCACCACCAGACAGAGGAGGAAAATTAAATGGCATTAAAATCTGCATCCTCATTTACACTGGAATATGCATTTAAATGCATATCCACAGATACATTCCATCCTCTGATTTCCACACAGTTTAACCTCTTGTTCATAAGTCAGCAAGTGATTCAGGAGGAATGTACACAAAGGAGTCTTCTTAGCTGAATTGGGACCAATCCTCACCCAAAACCTTAACCATGATGTCACACTGGCTGTCCTATTCCCTGAACAAGTACCTTGAGCGTCAGTGACTACAACCACAACACATGAAAGCTGAAGTCAGACATTGAATAATAGACAGCATATCTGATCAGTGATTCACTGGTTGATTGTAGGTTCATCTCCCAGATGTGGAATTTTATCTTAATGTTGCGGATTGGCCTGCTGAACATCGGAAGGCGAATGACACACCCGGTCCTCTACCTATCCTTTCATGGTGTGGATCCATAGGCACAGCAGATACAGTGCTTCCAACTCAACGATGTCACACATTCAACCTTTGAAATTTTGCTTGGCGCCACAAACGGTCTGTCTGTTCAGGGAAACACAGGTAAAAGGGAAACGGTGTCTTTGAAGAGCAAATAGAATGCTGTAGTTCACAGGGGATTATTGTTAACAAATCTGTAAGAAAGAAAAATCTGGCTACAAAATTTAAATATCCAAGGAAGAAATATTAGACTGTTTCAAGGGTCTTAATCTTTTGGTGACTAGGGCTATACTTAGGTAATTGGGTGGGTTGCTGCAGGGGACAGAGGGCACCCCACAAGTCCATGGGACCAGGATTTTCCATTTGTTCCCTAGTTTGGGGAGGGAATTGTATTATATTTGAGTGTTTTTCACTGTTTATGGCTATCTTGAGATATATGCTTCAGCATTTATGTGTTACCTTCTCAAATGGTAGGAAATGGTCTGGGGAATTCTGGGAGTTGAAGTCCACACAGCTTAAAGTTGCTGAGGTGGAGAAACACTGATATAAAGCATACTTAGTTTGTGTTAGTTTTTATCTTAAACAAGAAGATTATACACACACACACACACACACACACACACACACACACACACATATATATATATATATATATATATATAGAGAGAGAGAGAGAGAGAGAGAGAGAGAGAGTGTGTGTGTGTGAGAACAAACAATTAGCCTTTTGGTGGGCTGAAGATAGAAGCAAGCCCAGCAAATGTAAGAGCATGAGGAGGCTACAGTATGTGATGTTGCAGTGCTTTGTTTGGGATATGTGGTGCTGTCATGGGGGTGGTTTGTTTTATTTATTCGGGTTTTATTTAATATTACTGTCAGCTGCTTAGAGTTACTGTACCATGTATAAGATAGGTGGCCATAAAAGTTTCTAAATGAGTAAAAATAAACTTTGGCAGCACAGTTGGAAGGGAATCAAGTACCCAAAAAGAGAAGAAAAGACTTTGAGCCACATACAACCTAAGCCATAGGCTATGCACCCTGGTTTTTTCAGGATAATAATATGGATCCCATATGTCAGAGCTTTCCAAACTTTTCGTGTTGGTGACACACTTTTTAGACATGCATCATTTCGCGACACACTCTTACAGCAGGGCACAAGGCAGGCACTAGGGCCTGCGCGGAATCACAGCAGGTTTGGAGGCAGCAAGGCATAAGGCAGGCACTAGGACCTGTGCGGAATCCTGGCAGGGCTTGGAGGCAGCAGCAGCTGCGACACACCCAGACACTGCAGCCGACACACTAACATGTCCCGACACACAGTTTGGAAAGCTCTGCCATATGTATTCTACTCTTCATCCAAGAAATTCAAGGTAGAAGTGAAAAGGAGAGATGATTTTGCTGCAGTTGGGAGTCAAGTATTTGCAAAAAATCTGTGATAATCATGAAAAGATGCATTGGTAAAATGAAATCCACCTTTTTCTCATCCCTGCTTGTGCTCCTGAACAGGAATATAGGACCCACATTTCTGTTTTGTTGCTGTGTATCACCTTCTCTTCGGTGTTCACTCTTCATGGGTGCATATTCCCGCCTCCTGAGTGAACCACAGCTTTCTTCTCCATTTGGTCTTTCTCATGTCCTCTCCACTTTTTGCCATGTTTATTTCAAGTTGTATTAAATTATTCTATAACCAACCTGATTATTTTCTTTCCAGCCTCCTCAAAAGTCCAGGTTACTTTTAAGCTGAAAAATCAGGAGCAGGCTTGGTTCTGCTGGAGATTCACAGCTGATCAGCACAAGCCCTTCTAGTTTAGACTGGTAAAACTTGTTCCCAAGTTCAGTTATGAATATATGATAATAAAACGGAGGGTGTGTTCTCCAGAGAGGAATGACTCCTGCTTCACATAAGTCTATACACATCTAATTTACTTTGCGAGATCTCACCTATTACAGCAGCCTTAAAAAGATATTTCCTGCTAATGTCTATTTTATCTCTAAAAACATCTCTGGTTCCCAATAAATGTGCCTCCATTAAAGGTGAAACATTAAGACTTCCAAGTTTTCTGTGCTCTGCCTCTGTCCCTTTCACGCTTTATTCCTTTATCTGTTAATTCCAGGAACTGTCTGGGACAACAAAACCGAACATGGATTTTGTAGGGGTTGGGACAGCCAAGAAGAATGGCTTCAGCTGGTGCAGTTCTCCAAGGAAAACCCAGAATTAATAGATGCTGGAATAACAAGTTATTTCTTCTTCAAAGAAAAAGAGAAGGATCTGGGGAAGACTCCACTGATGGGATTCTTTGACTTTTTTAAGGTATGCCCCCTCCCTTACTTGGCCCTTGTTAAATCTAGTAAGAAAGGGACAAAGGTCTTTGATATTTTTCCCTTTTAAATCTGACTGAGAACCAGTTCAGCATGATAAAATCTCCTGCCTTGAAAATATGTTTAATTTATTATTGTGCTGCCTATCATATCTTATGCATTGTATAATTTGCTGGGTATCCTTGACTCTCACATCCTCGTGTGTTTTTTATTTGCACCCATCATAGGAATCCCGTGGCGGGTCATTTCTTCCTGTCCATATGAAGCAATATAAACAAATGTTGAGATTCTGCCATATGGGTTATGTCTTAATTCCTTATCAGAAGTGATTTCTTTGGAGAAATCATCCATGTACTCATATATGCTATAATCCAAATTGTTAATGCTGAGTAGTAGTGTACTTTTGCTATCTGACTGATCTTATTCACCAGAAATGTGCATTTAAAATACATGTCCTGTCCGTGAGCCACCTGTATTCCATCTCAAGTAATTGGA
The DNA here is from genome assembly GCA_023362775.1 of Charina bottae. Classification (NCBI taxonomy): domain Eukaryota; kingdom Metazoa; phylum Chordata; class Lepidosauria; order Squamata; family Charinaidae; genus Charina; species Charina bottae. The sequence continues at coordinate 112,445,477 of JALMGJ010000004.1, forward strand.
AGACTTCCCTGAATACATTAGGATGCTCTTGGCTTCTTCAGATTGTACTTCAGCAACTGTTTCTGTAGGTCCCCATATTTTCAAATAGAAGGAATAGGGTTGTACAGCGATCCAGATTCAAAGGCACAAAGATGATTTGGGGTGTGTGGGGGTATGGACATAGCATTTGATAATACTTCCTTAAATTAAATGATTTTTTCCCCTGGGATTGTACTGGAGCCCAGGGAAAGATGCAGTTTCTTGAAGCAGTTGTCAACAGGTGCTCCAATGTGTGCTCTGAACCACCTGTTCTCTGTTGAATCTGGATTGCTGCACCACCCAAACACATAATCTTTGGCCAGGGAGTCTGCTTGCTGTGATGTGAAAGAAAGTTTGCAAAATTCATTGGACTTCTGGAATTTCCTACACATTTCTTTGGATTCCTTGCAAAAAGTACCAAAGGTCCGGAAAAGAAGTGTTCTGATAAAATTGTGCAGTTATTACGGCCAGAGTATAGTTCAGAGTCAAAATACATTTTGCTAATGCCGTTGACCTCTTTTCTCCTTCTTTTTCCACAATATAAATACCAAGTGAGTTTAGATGACACAGTTGTAGCCTATCGGTTCCCATACCTTTTACTGGGTGACAGCCTTATATTTAAGCAGGATTCTCAATACTACAAGCACTTCTACAAGGACCTGGCACCATGGAGTCATTATATACCAATTAAAAGAAACTTAGAAGACTTGATAGAAAAACTAAGATGGGCCAAGGTAATCACCTTTGTCAGAAAAGAAATGGTGAAATAACATTGTCTAGCTCAGTGTTTCTCAACCTTGGCAACTTGAAGATGTGTGGACTTCAACTCCCAGAATTCCCTAGCCAGCAGTTGAAGTCCACACATCTTCAAGTTGCCAAGGTTGAGAAACACTGTAGACAATGTTGAAGGAGTACAAATATCTTCTCTCATCCTTCCCATAAGAAAAAGAAGTTGGAGGATGAAACTCCATCTTAGCAGCTCACAACTGTAATATATCAAAACAGCTACTATGTAGCTTAGTAACATTAATATGCTAAGAGATATTTGTGTACACTTATTTCTAAATATTGCAGTTTGAAAAGTTCTGATCCAGATAAAAAACAATGGGACCTTTAGAAGATAGCACTGGAATTACTCAAGACAAAGAGATTCCTGCTGTTCTCTATTTTCTAAAACCTATTTCTTTTTTCAGGGATAAACTGTTCCTAAACTACATAGTATATAAATAGGTAATGATTCTGTCAATGAAAAGACAATTAGAGCCATATTCTAAAATTGTGTGAGAGAAGTTGAACCTGTTTGTACACTTTGCTGTAGCTTGGACAGTATGCTAGCATCCCCAAATTATGAAATTCCCTTCCTTAATTGACTGCAATTGACTACTGCTCTGGAACAACCCAGATTGAAGCTTTGAAGTTGCAGAGATAAATGTGAAAGGACTGGAACTGCTATGGCAACATGGCCTAGGGCTTGGATATCTGAGGGACCACTTGTCTTCAATTGTCTTTGCCCACCTGGTATGTTCCGGCAGAGCAGGTGCACTCCACGTCCCCTCTATTAAACGTTGTCATCGTACAGGAATGAGGAAGAGCACCTTCTCCGTCACAGCCCCACCCTCTGGAACAGCATCTCCCCAGAGATACGAACAACACCCGCTCTCCTGGGGTTCCGGAAAGCTCTTAAAACCTGGCTTTGGTCCCAGGCCTAAGGTTAATTCTTTTGGGGGCCTCTGTTGTGGCTTTTTATTGCCTTTATGATTGTTTTAGTCTGGCTGGCTGTGTGGTTTTATGTTTTTAATTGTGTTTACTGTTTTTTTGGCTTTGTATGTTGCCCAGAGTCCATTGGAGTTGGGCAGCTAAACAGGTAGTCCTCGCATAACGTCCATTCATTCAGCGACCATTCAAAGTTACAACGGGGCTGAAAAAATGGACTTACGACCAGTCCTTGAACTTATGACCGTCGCAGCACCCCCCATGGTCATGTGAGAAAAGTTCGGGCCTGTCTGCATTTACAACCAACCTCTCCGCTGCTGCCGCTTCCCCCCCACCTGACCTTCATCGTCACCTTTACCTGCCTCCCCTCTGCTGGACTCACCATCCTGGCAACATGTGGGGGAAGCGCCATGGAAACTTCCCGCAGGCAGCTAGGGAGTGTGGGCGGGTGTGTGTGTGCCGCCACCCTGCTGGGAAGGAAAGGACCCAGGGCCCTGCCAGCTGGGGTGGTCCTTCACCGCGGTGCTGGGACTTCTTGCCGCACTGGGGCATATTCGTTTCTGTTCCCTGCTCTAATTTCACACCGGTGACATCAGGCCGGGGTGCGAGGGCCGGTCTAGGAGGCATGGCTCTTGGAAGACTGCTCCTGCGGCAGTGGAGCCATGGGCGAGACAGGCCTGGGTGAGCAACGCGGGGTGCTTCTCACTTGGGCAAGCCACCGATGGGTGGGCTTCTAGGCATGTGCTTCTTGCCATGCCACGGTTCTAGGGTTTCTTGCTGCGCTGCGGTTCTGAGGCTGCCTTTCCCTGGGCAAGCCCAGCGGAGGGGAGGAAGAACATGACAATCGCGCCAAGGAGGACATGGAGGACGGCCTGCTGGGGGGGTGGCCGTGGCAGGAGACAGCAGCCTCTTCATCTCGGTCATGCTGTGCAGGGTGGCCAAAAGGGCAGAGATGGGGGGGGGAGTTGAAGGGGAGGCAGTCCCTTGCCTTGGAAGAACCGAGGCTCAGGGCTGGGAGGGACCAAGGCGGGAATGGCTTGGATCAGGGTGGGTCCTCACGGGATTTGCTTAACGACAGCAACAGGGGCCACCAGAATTGCTGTTCCTAAGCAAGGTGGTCACGTGATGTTTTGCTTAATCACTGCTTCGCTTAGTGATGGAGTTGCCGGTCCCAATTAGAGTTGTTAAGTGAGGGCTACCTGTAACAAATTTGAATAATAAATAAATATGTTGTGAAGTACAATATTATTTAGTTAGTACTATTATTTAGTACAGCATCTCCTCTGGTATAGCATTTCTGCTAAAACCTTTTCTCATTGAGTGCAGCCACCTTAGAAAGGAACAGAGTTAGTGTTTTCACAAAACATACTGGGGTAAGCTATATGGCTGGCTGGGGAATTCTGGGAGTTGAAGTCCACACATCTTAAAGTTGCCATGTTTGAGAAACACTGCACTAAGCTATAAAATGTTTATTTCATTAGTGCAATGGATGAATCAAATCACATTGGCTTATACAGTATAAACTACAGTATGGCCGTATATGGTGCGTGAGTCATTCCTTTCTGTTCCTCAGGAAAATGATGAAGAGGTCAGAAAAATTGCCAAGGAAGGGCAGAAAGCTGCACAAGAACCACTCCAGACTCACTGGTTTTATTGCTACTATTTCAAAGTGTTCCAGGTTTGTTCAGCTGAATGCCTAAGGCCTGCTGTTTCAAACTGTACATAGTACATTTCCTCTCTTCCTTCCGTGGACTCCCATTTCTTTTAATCTCACAATCTGCTGCAAATTTAACAAGAAAGAATACTCTGGTAGATTTAAGACTGTGGTTAAATGATGCAGGGAACAGAGAGGTCAGCCATTTATAGATAGGGATGTGCACAAAATGGAGGCATGTTTTGTTTTAAACCCAGCATGGTTTGGCAGAACCAGAGCCTGGAATGCTTTGGTGATTCCAGGTTTTGGGCAAACTAAAATACAGACAGAGCGAGTGGGGCAAGTCTGCTATGTATCACCTTTTTTCTCCCTTCCTTCTATCAGAAGTTCCCAGTATGATGTTCCTTCCGTCTTCCCAGCACTTTTCCTTCCTTCATCCCCTCAGCTGCTTCTGCTGCTAATGTTCTGCCACAGCATATCCCTCTGGTCCTCCATCCTTCAGCCACCATTCCAGCAGATGTCCTAATGTAGGATATGCTACCAGCTCCTAGGCAGGGATTCTCAAAGGGTGATCTTTGGCACGGGTGTCCTTGGAGATCAAGCGATCCACCATAGCCTCCAGATGGTCACTATCTAGAGCAGGGGTGGGCAACGTCAGGCCCACGGGCCGTATAAGGCTTGCGGGGCTCCTGCCTAAGGCCCGCGGGGCTCCTGCCCGCAAACCCTGCCCCTTCCATGTGATTGGCTCCCACCTGCAAACCCCGCCCCCCAGTGCTTGTGATTGGCTCCCGCCCGCAAACTCTGGCCCCCGGTCTGCGGAAATCCCAGAAACTCCGCCCCCTGCCCCCCCGGTCCCCGGTTATAAATATCCAAATGGCCCTTGGCAGAAAAAAGGTTCCCCACCCCTGATCTAGAGTACTCCCATGGCTGTTGCCCCCACTTCTCTACATGCACTGAGAGTCAGTCATCCAAAGCCCACTCACATCTCAGCTTCCACCTTCTTGGGTTCACTGACAACTCACTGTTCTTGCTATCTCCCAGCTGTTGTAGTTAACTGACAGCAACTCACAGAGTTTTCTTTAACCCAGATGTCTTGAAAGGGAATAAGATAAAATTACAGAATTCCAGTAACAGGATTACTTGCACTTTAGAGCCCAGTTTATCTTTCAGTTCATTAGGGTAGATTTTTTTTTCAATTTCTTAGTAATGGCTTTTCTATGAATGAATAGGTGGGCTGCTACCTTGCTATCCTCAGATGCTGAGGAATTTGCAGGTGGCAGCTTTTATTTATTTATTTATCAAATTTCTATCACCGCCCATCTCCCCCAAAAGGAGGGACTCTGGGTAGTTTACAATAGAAACAACATTTAAAATTCAATACCAACCATAAATAATACATTAAATATAAATACAATTTTCCCCCCTGCACAGTCATGTCCGACTCTAGGGGGCGGTGCTCATCTCCATTTCTTAGCCAAAGAGCCAGCGTTGTCCGAAGACACTTCCGCGGTCATGTGGCCGGCATGACGCGCACGGAACGCTGTTACCATCCCACCGAAGTGGTACCTATTTATCTACTTGCATTTGCATGCTTTCGAATTGCTAGGTTGGCAAGAACTGGGGCGAGTGCGGGAGCTCACTCCGTCATGCGGTGATTGGGTCTCGAACCGCTGACCTTCAGATCGACAAGCCTGGCGTCTTAACCACTGAGCCATTGTGCCTCTTATGATGCAATAAAATCCAGATGGCAGAGGGATCTATTTCAGTCTGTGAATATATAAGGGGCCATTCTAAGGTACTAGCCATCCCCAAGAATGACTATTTCCCTCCCTGCCCCAGGCGCGTTGACAGAACCAGGTCTTCAGTTTTTTACGAAAGTCCAGGAGAGAGGGGGCTTGCCTCACCTCTGGTGGAAGAATGTTCCACAGGGCGGGAGCTGCGGCAGAGAAGGCTCGTTTCCTAGACCCTGCCAGATGGAATTCTCTTACAGACGTGGTCCATAACATGCCCTCTCTGCATGATCAGGTGGGACGGGTCGATGTAATGGGGATGAGATGGTCCCTCAGGTAGCCTGGATCCATGCCATGTAGGGCTTTAAAGGTGATAACCAACACCTTGAATTGGACCCAGAAGCAGACTGGAACCCAATGCAGCTCATGCAGCAAAGGTGTTACGTGTGCTGATCTTGGAGCACCTAAAATTGCTTGCACAACTGCACTCTGAACCAGTTGAAGCTTCCGGATACTCTTCAAGGGTAGCCCCATGTAGAGCGCGTTATAGTCTATATCGTAGATGACCAGGGTATGAGTGACCGTTCGGGCCTCTCGATCCAGGAAAGGGCGTAACTGGCGCACAACACGAAGTTGAGCAAAGGCCCTCCTGGCCACGAATGCCACCTGCTCTTTGAGCAGGAGTCGTGAGTCCAGGAGGACCCCCAGATTCCGCACAGGCTATTACTATTGTTATCATTTAAATATCTTTAATTGAACATTTTGAAAGTAAGTTTATTGTCAAAAACAGCAGATACCATTTATAAATCAGTCCTCATATGCAATCTACTGCTCTGGTATTACTATGTACTACCAATTGCTACTACTACTAGTCGTGAGTCCAGGAGGACCCCCAGATTCCGCACCGGGTCTGTCTGGGGCAGTGCGACCCCATCCAGAACTAAAGATGACAAATTCCCAGGTACCAAGGAGCCATTAATCCACAGCCACTCCGTCTTACCAGGGTTCAGCTGAAGACTGTTGTTCCCCATCCAAATCCCCACAGCCCCCAAGCACCTAGAGAGGGAGGTCACAGCATCACTTACTTCACCCGGGATGGAGATGTATAATTGAGTATCATCAGCATATTGATGATACCTCATCCCGCGTTGACGGATGATCTCACCTAGCGGTTTCATGTAGATGTTAAAAAGGAGCGGAGAGAGTACCAAACCCTGCAGCACCCCATAAAGGAAGGGCCGTGGGCCAGATCTCTCGCTCCCTATCAACACCAATTGGGACCGGCCCCGGAGGAAGGAGGTGAACCAGCGCAGGACTATGCCACCCACCCCCAACTCCCGGAGTCGCCCCAAAAGGATACCATGGTTGATGGTATCAAAGGCCGCTTTCCCAGTAGTCTCCTGAAGATCTGTCAGGATGTGGATGGACCTTTAGAGGCCTTGCCTCCCTACATGTAATGATAGTCAGCTGACACAGCCCACTCATCACCTCAGCTCCACTCCCTGGCCATTGGAATTTTGGAGAGCTTTTTAATCCAACAGCATCACAATTCTAAATTAATTTAATTAGAAGGAAGTCTCTTTAATATTAATGATGTTTACTCTCTTAAGATCTGTGGTTAGGATTACGATACCACTGGTTTATAAAAAAAAATCTAATAAGTAAAAAATGTCCAGTGTAAGGAATAATGGCTAAAGAGAAGACTCAGAAAAGGGGGAAGTTTTTTGTTTTGAATAACATGCAGTTCAGTTCCTTTTAAACCAGATTTACTTATTTCAGAAATATGCCCAACGCCAAGCCAGTAAACCTGAAATATGGGATGGAATGGAATTTATACCTCAGCTTGATGACAGGACTTCAGTCTGCAACTATCGTAGGAAAACGCCTTCTAGGGAAGAATTTTAAGTAAATGGTGCCAAATGGGATCAAGCAAAGTGTGTTGCAAGAGTGACGCAAGATTTTTAATGATATTTAAAGCTGTGAAATCTGGCACAGATAAATATTTACAAAACAATGTTACACATGTCTATTCAGAACATACACACCATTGAGTTTAATGTGGTTTAATGTGCTTCGCTTAACAACCGAGTTGCTGGTCTCAATTGTCACTAAACAAGGACTACCTTGAAAAACTATAAATTTTATAAAAACTATAGTGCGAAAACTATGTCTCCTGAACTTGCTTACATGCATATTTATGCTGACCTGTAGATTGAGGTCATATTCAGATGACTTTCAAGTGTTCAAAGTAGTCCATGCAATGTATCACAGCAATCCTTGCAACAACTCTCCAAGGTAGGCCAGTATTATTATTTAAATCAATAATTCCAAACTTTGAGTCTTCAGATGTTGGATTACACTCAGTCCCCATCATCCCTGATCAGCACAAGTAGGAGGTAACAGGACTTGTAATGCCTGCAAACCAACATTGGGAAGTTCTGATCTTGATGTAAAGTTAACTGAGAAGAATTAGCCTTCCCAAATGGCTTTTAAAAATGCTAAGGGAAGAATAAATGTCACAGGTTCCTTTTATACCATTAAAAAAAAGTCTTGGCATAACTTTAAATAAGGAACCGTCTGTATCAAGGCTATTGTTCTGATGTTTTTTGAAGGACCTGCTGTTAAGTAACCGAGCACTTTAAGAGTTAAAGATGAGTTTCCAGGTCAAGGATTTACTCTAATAGAACAACATAAACATAAGGGCCCTGTACAGTTCTTAGCTGCTGTTTAGCATCTTAGTACGAAGCTTGAAGGATTATAAAGCAACTAACTCTTAATATAGAGAGCCAGTTTGGTGGTTATAGTTCAAGGCACTGGACCAAAAGCTGAGAGACTTGGGTGACTTGGGGTTGGCCCTAGGAGGAAGGCAGTGGCAAATCTCTTCCAAAAGTGGTGGAAACTGCATGGACTTCTCCGTGTAGTCACCAGGAGTCAAGACTAACTTGAAGGCATGTGCATGCACACGCACACGCACACACACACACACACTCCCAATGAAAAATAGATGGGCAGAATACCCCTTCCCCCTCTGAATTTCTAATCCAAATTAGCCTTCCCTATTCTGCTATCTTCCAGGTCTGCTGGGACTTGAGCTCCCCGGGGAAGCCTGATCAGCATGTTTTGCAGGCCATGTAAATGAAAGTTGCATTCTCTACAAATGGCCTGGTAGGCAGGTGAAATCACAGCTTTCCTGAGTTAGTGAATCTGTCTGTGGGTCTCAGTGTTATGTATGCAAGTTGCATCTTGATTTCAAAACACGCACCTACCCAAAAGTTGCCCAACAGGCTCTATAAATTAGGTCACTCTGCAGTCGATAGGAACAACTTTTGAAGTTGCTTGGTGACTAGACCTCTTTCCCATAACAGGAAATGAAAGCTTGCATGAATCTGCCAACACTTGAAGCTTGGCAATGGAAGTGAGCAACCACAGCAGTTAAGTGCTTGTTCAAGGGAGCTAAATAATTTCCTACCATCAAAAAGGCTTTACAGAGATGTAATCTGACTGAAACTAAAGTCTGACTTATGAAAAATGCTTTGTTGTATATTGTTTTGCCTCGTGCGCAGGAAATACACAAGGGGAAAATGTAATTCGGTATTGATTTACTTAAGAGTAACTTGTGTGAGCTCATTTGAGCTTACCTTCCTGGTAGATGAATACAGAATTACTTATCTGTACTTTTTAATAGTACAAATGGTCCTCGGTGGTATGTCAAAGAAAAGAAGTTCCTGTTTGCCCTGCATGTCATTCATAGATCCAGATAGTATTGGTTCATTTCTGCTTCCTGGACATAGTTTAAATTAATAACTTTAAAAAAAACAAAAACAAAAAAACAAAGCGGCCACGCTAAAACAATGTTTCACTTGGATACTTCAGATTTTTGGCTGCATAAAGCTCATAATTAACTGTGTGTGTGTGTGTCTTTTTAAAGTTGCCATTTCCATTAAAATAGTAAATATCTCGTGGAGCACCAGTGACAACGCAGCCCAACTTAATTCCTTTTAACTTTGCAAGCATAATGGGTAAAAGCTTAGATGTCTCGCCATTAGACTACATGAACATTATTTGCAGCTCTCATTAATTTCAATGTGAATTTGGAGAGAGAAGGCAAGTCAAAATCTTCTCCACTGAAATGATCAGAATTAAAATTTCAGTTCTAAATCACGTCACATACCTCCTTTTCACTGATGAAAACAGCATTAGCCTCTGTGAGCCAATTGTACTATGATAGGCTAACACTGGAGCATCAAAATAGACACCCATCCAGCTTTAAAGAAAGCATCACTTTCAGATATACTTTGAGTAGCTGTGGATTATCTGGATCCCTTCCATTTGGGTTCTAGGCACAGTACCAAGACAGCATTGATTGTGCTTATGGATGACCTATGGCTGGAGTGGGATGGGGATAGCGCATCCATCCTGGCCTTCTTTGATCTCTTGATGAACTTCTATATCGTTGATCACAGTCCACAAGCTTTTCAGGCACAAGGCAAGGGCGTCTGTTCTCCTCTTTACTATTTGCAATTGTTCTGGAAATCTTGGCCAAGAGGATCTGAAAAAATAATTGGAATCAAAATCAAACGGGAGGAATACAAGATGAAACGTTATGCAAATTGTGTAGTTATGGAACTATAAAGTTCCATACAACAGTTGTTGGAAGTGATCAAAGGTTTCGGTTGCTTTTCTGGATATAAAAGCAATGAAAACAAAAATAATAGCAAGGCGCTTAACTTCTGAGGAAGAAAATTTTGTGAAAAAACTGACTGGCTGTGAGATAACAAAAGATCCAGTGAAATATCTAGTAAAAGCATACTTCAAAAGAATTAGAAATAATTATGGAAAGAAATGAATCAAGATCTTGAAAGGTGGAAAAAACGTAAAACTTTCCTGGCTAAGACTTAATGGTAGGCTGACCATATTTCCTTGAGATGAAAACGGGACCCTAACGCACGCATGCACACAGACAGGCGTGCAGACGTGCACACGCACACACTCTAACTTTGAAAACAAAAAACAAAATGGAGATTTTATCCAGAACGACAGGACGGTTGGAAAATGTTAAAACAATGGGATTGTCCCGTTCAAAATGGGACGTATGGTCAGCCTACTTAATAGTGACAATAAAAATGAATGTATTACCCAAGATAAACTTCTTACTTCAAATGGCACCAATTCAAATTTCAGGACTATTAATAAATTTATATGGAATGGATGATAATAATAATAATAATAATAATAATAATAATAATAATAATAATATAATAAAAAATTAAATTTATATGCCGACCGACTCCCAACGACTCTGGGTGGCTTACAATCAGAAAAAACCAAGGGTAAGATTCAAAATTTGGCAAGACTTAAAAGAGAGTGGTGGACTAGCTTTTCCCAATCTCAGATTGTTGTTGTTACTACTACTACTACTACTACTACTACTACAATTTGTATTATAGAGCAAGATGTCAACTGTGGATGACAGAATGGATAAAATTTCCTAATAGCAGAATATCATACAAATTATGTTTGTAAACCGCCCAGAGTCCCCTTGGGGGAGATGGTGCGGTGATAGAAGTCGAAACATAAATAAAATAAATAAATAAATATCAACTAGAAAAGGAGTAGGCTTAGCCAACAGGCTTCACAGATACTTATGGTATAAAGAAAGAAAAGAAGACAAAAATCTGAAGGGACATGTTATAAGAGAAAATCTGTAAAAATTTGGAATTCCTTAAAAGCAAGGATAGGTCCAATGATTTCAATAATACCATCACCATCAAATGTTTTTTCTTTCCTTTTAGGGACAATTAACAGGAAGAAAGATCTGATGACCTATGCCAGCATGATAAATCTGGACTCAAGAAATAAACTAAAGATACAACAACTGTTGCTTAATGAAGGAAGGAATCTACCATGGTTAATGTATTTGCAAATAACTGGAAAAATAAAAACCTATCTTAAAGAGGAAGGAGGGACCCTGAGAAAGATGATAGAATTTTAAATACTTAGGCACAATCAAGATAATTTATTGGGATGTATTTACAAATTGTTACTTGACATGGAGATAGAACAGATAAAGAATTGTATGATAAAATGGATGCAAAACTTCTGTGAAGTAATAATAGTGGAACAATGGGAAGAACTATGGAAAAAAATGAATAAAATTTACACCAAGCTACAATTTGAGGGAAAATTGGTATAAATGTTCTACAGATGGTATATAACACTGTCAGTGATTGCCAAGATGGATAAATCATACAACAAGAAGTAAATTTTGAATTAAAACAAATATTTAAAAAAAACATGGATTTTTTAAATGTCTGTTTTGCCTTCTTTTAACTTTTTTCTAAAAAAATCTTTTTATAACCATCATATTTTCATTTCAACTTTGTCTCTAGTGCAAAGTTCATTTTATATATGTATATGCATTCCTTTCTTAAGGCACTGGGCCAAAAGCTGGGAGATTGGGAGTTCTAGTCCTGCCTTAGTCACAAAACCAGCTGGGTGACCTTGGGCCAGTCCCTCTCTCTCTCTCAGCCCTAGGAAGTAGGCAATGGCAAACCACTTCTGAAATCTTGCCAAAACTGCAGGGGCTAGTCCAGGCAGTCACCAGGAGTCAAGACTGACTCGAAAGTACCAAAATAAATACATACATAGATACACACAAACACACAGATATATACTGTACATCATTGATCATAGTGTCCTTCTAGACCAGCTCAGGATTGGGAGTGGAAAGCATGGTGTTATGGTAGTTCTTCTTCCAGGACTGATTCCAGTTGGAGATGGGGTGTGTGTGTAGAGATCTGGCCTTCAGTCCTTGCTTTGTGGGATGCCTTAGGGCTCAGTCTAACATCTGCATGAGGCCACTGAGTTATATACCTCGACCCTTGGCTAGCTAAGCAGATTCTCTCTCAGTGTCTGGAAGCTGTGGGGTCTGGATGGGAAGGTCAGGCTTAGATTCAGACTGAGTGGCTGTAAATTTTGGGGTCACCTGTATCTGGAGTGTTTCCATCTTAGGTTCTGGAGAGTTGTGCTACTCCAAAAGGGCTTGGTGTACAATTGGAGGGTTTTCCCATACTCGCAGCTTGTGCTTGAAGAGCAGGTGGCAACCGTGGCTTGGACAGTCCTTGCGCAAATCCATTTTGTAAGCCAATTGCACCCATTCCTGAATATATAAAAATCAGCCCTACAAACTTCACTTATTTCCAAATAAATGAATAGCATTGTGCCAGATTGCTTTTGTGTAATCCCCAGGAATCTCAATAGGACTTCTCATAAACCTCAGCTGTCATAAACCTGGCTGAGTATCAGCAGGATCTTTTCGATGGCCTGATCAGATGTTTTACTGTCTCAAAAGCAAATTTAATTAGCCATGTTACATACTGAAGTAGATCTTAATTTGTTGAGATGTGGTTTGTTGAGCAAGCCACAATTGGCTGATTTATTTTTATTGATTTATTGATTTTTATTGATTTATTGATGGTTAGGTCATAACCATGACCTAGCCCCAGGTGTAAGGTCACACAGATACCTAGAAACATATTTAGGATTCCCTTACTAACTTTGCTTAGACTGAAGAAGCTCCTTGGATAAGGAGCGAAACATTTCCACTGAGAAAATAGAAATCCAGTTGACATGATTCAAGCTACAGACAATTCCACCTGGATGACTGAGAACCTTCATAGACAATTGGCTGAGTTTGCACAACATGCTAGGAGAAACCAAACACTATTATGGCTTAGTACTTTACATGAATTTTTTCTGATTCTGAAAGTTAGTTGATGGGGGTGGTTATCCTATTGATATTCTTTACTAAAACCCTATTTTGGGTGGGAGATCTTAAAAATACTGGGTTAGATCCAAACTTACCATGCTTAAACTAGATCCACTGAAATCAATTGGACAAGTTATTCATGACTAAATTACTTTTAGTTGGGTCTAAGTATCTTTATTTCTGAATCAAACTCACAACCTAGATTAGATCATTTTAAAAAAAAACATGGATGTTATGAGAGCTTCATTTAGGTATATTTGAGATTTACTGTAAATAGGAAGTTAAAGTTGACATTTTAATACAGTATTTGAAAATTATCTTTTTTAAAAAATAGAAGGTGGCCATTCTCATGGCCGAGAAGGCATCATTTTAAACTATGAAGAAATACCCAATGAGTTTGTACAAGAACTTTCAACAGGAAATTTACCAGGAGGGTAAAGTTAAAATCTATTTCTTGGTATCCTTTTTACTACCAGAAGAAGAAGATTTAAACCACATCCTTTCTCTTATTCAGACCACAAGGGGAGAACAGAATCTCTGAGTTATTTAAATTCTCACCACTTCTTGTTATTCCAAGAAGTCACTTAAGTATTGGTTGATTGTTTTCACAGCTACAATTTCCATTCAATATAAATTCTCTATATTGTCTATCATCTATATCTAAAGCCGGCTGGGTGACCTTGGGCCAGTCACTCTCTCTCAGCCCAACACACCTCACACGGTTGTCGTTGTGGGGGAAAAAGGAGGGGGAAGGAGTATTTGGTATGTTCGTCACCTTGAGTTATTTATAAAAATAATAAAAGGGATAAAAATAAAATAATAAAATAAAATAAAATAAAATAAAATATAAAATATAAAATATAAAATAATATAAAATAAAAAATAAAAAATAAAATAAAATAAAAAATAAAATAAAATAAAAAATAAAATAAAATAAAATATAAAATAAAATAAAATAAAATAAAATAAAATAAAATATAAAATAAAATAAAATAAAATAAAATAAAATAAAATAATAAAATACTAATAATGACACCGTAGTGTCGGATTTGAAATGGAAAATGAGAGCAAAAGAGAGCAAAAGTGCTGATAAGAAAAATAAAACCCTTTCCACGGAGAGCAAGTAGCTTAAGAGCTATTTTGCAGGAATACAAAACAGCTAGGGGAGAGGGGGCTTCTGCAGGGCGGAATGCTCTTAATTTGCAGCTGGAGAGAGAACAGCACAGCAAGGGGCGCCCAACTTTTTGCAACGTCTGTCTCTGCGGCCAGTGTCATTCCACACATCCCGGGCCAGAGGCTGCTTTATTTTGCTTTTTCGCTCTTTCGCTCCCCCGGACGCGCCCATCCACGGACGCTGTTCGCAGAAGCGCCGCTGCAGCCGCTTTACGTCCCTTTCCCCGGCCGGCCGTCTCTGTCTCGCCGCCAGGTGGCTGCTGTGGCAACGGAGACGCGTTCCACGGCCGGCCAAAGTCGCCTCCGCCGGAGAGGGAAGGGCACCGCCGGGCTCCGGGCCGGTTCCACCTTGATCAGGCAGGCTCCGGGGCGGGAGGCAGTAAGCAACGGCGCGCGCGGCCCTCGGACAGGGTGGCAGCCAGGGAAGGGTTAAAACAGTGTTTCTCAACCTTGGCAACTTTTAAGATGTGTGGACTTCAGATCCCAGAATTCATTTCTGGGAGTTGAAGTCCACACATCTTAAAGTTGCCAAGGTTGAGAAACACCAGGTTAAAATGTCAATCAACTCTGGAAAGGCAGCGGATGCTCACCGGCTGGGCTCCCACATCTTTTTGTTGTTGTTGTTCAGTCGTTCAGTCGTGTCCGACTCTTCGTGACCTCATGGACCATAGCACGCCAGGCCTTCCTGTCCTCCACTGTCTCTCGGAGTTTACTCAAATTCATGTTCATTACATCGGTGATGCTATCTAACCATCTCATCCTCTGCCGTCCCCTTCTCCTTTTGCCCTCAGTCTTTCCCAGCATCAGGGTCTTTTCCAGTGAGTCCTCTCTTCTCATTAGGTGGCCAAAGTATTTGAGCTTCAGCTTCAGCATCTGTCCTTCCAATGAGCAGTCAGGGTTGATTTCCTTTAGGATTGACTGGTTTGACCTCCTTGCAGTCCAAGGGACTCTCAAGAGTCTTCTCCAGCACCACAGCTCGAAAGCATCAATTCTTCGGCGCTCATCCTTCCTTATGGTCCAACTCTCACAGCCATACATTGCTACTGGAAAAACCATAGCTTTAACTATACGGACCTTTGTCGGCAAGGTGATGTCTCTGCTTTTTAATATGCTGTCTAGGTTTGCCATAGCTTTCCTTCCAAGGAGCAAGCGTCTTTTAATTTCATGGCTGCAGTCACCGTCTGCGGTGATCTTGGAGCCCAAGAAAATAAAATCTGTCACTGCTTCCATTTCTTCCCCTTCTATTTGCCAGGAAGTGATGGGACCAGATGCCATGATCTGGGTTTTTTTAATGTTGAGTTTCAAGCCAGCTTTTGCACTCTCCTCTTTCACCCTCATCAAGAGGCTCTTTAGTTCCTCTTCACTTTCTGCCATTAGGGTGGTATCGTCTGCATATCTGAGGTTGTTGATATTTTTCCCGGCAATCTTAACTCCGGCTTGTGATTCATCCAGCCCGGCATTTCTCATGATGTACTCTGCATATAAGTTAAATAAGCAGGGTGATAATATACAGCCTTGTCGTACTCCTTTCCCAATTTTGAACCAGTCGGTTGTTCCATGTCCGGTTCTAACTGTTGCTTCTTGACCCACATACAGGTTTCTCAGGAGACAGGTAAGGTGGTCTGGTACTCCCATCTCTTTAAGAATTTGCCACAGTTTGTTGTGATCCACACAATCAAAGGCTTTAGCGTAGTCAATGAAGCAGAAGTAGATGTTTTTCTGGAACTCTCTTGCTTTTTCCATGATCCAGCGAATGTTGGCAATCTGATCTCTAGTTCCTCTGCCTCTTCGAAACCCAGCTTGCACTTCTGGTAGTTCTCGGTTCACATGCTGCTGAAGCCTAGCTTGTAGGATTTTGAGCATAACCTTGCTGGCATGTGAAATGAGTGCAATTGTACGGTAGTTTGAACATTCTTTGGCATTGCCTTTCTTTGGAATTGGAACGTAAACTGACCTTTTCCAATCCTGTGGCCACTGTTGAGTTTTCCAAATTTGTTGGCATATTGAGTGCAGCACTTTAACAGCATCATCTTTTAGGATTTTAAATAGCTCAGCTGGGATACTGTCTTCTCCGCTAGCTTTGTTGTTAGTAATGCTTCCTAAGGCCCACTTGACTTCACTCTCTAGGATGTCCGGCTCAAGGTCAGTGACCACACCATCGTATTTATCAGGGATATTAAGATCTTTCTTGTATAGTTCTTCTGTGTATTCTTGCCACCTCTTCTTAATCTCTTCTGCTTCTGTTAGGTCCCTGCCTTTTTTGTCCTTTATCATGCCCATCTTTGCACAAAACGTTCCCTTGATATCTCCGATTTTCTTGAAGAGATCTCTAGTCTTCCCCATTCTATTGTTTTCCTCGATTTCTTTGCATTGTTCATTTAAGAAGGCCTTCTTATCTCTCCTTGCTATTCTCTGGAATTCTGCATTCAGTTGTTTATATCTTTCCCTTTCTCCCTTGCCTTTTGCTTCCCTTCTTTCCTCAGCTATTTGTAAAGCCTCATCAGTCAGCCACTTTGCTTTCTTGCATTTCTTTTTCTTTGGGATGGTTTTAGTTGCTGCCTCCTGTACAATGTTACGAACCTCCATCCATAGTTCTTCAGGCACTCTGTCTACCAGATCTAATCCTTTAAATCTATTCCTCACTTCCACTGTATATTCATAAGGGATATGATTTAGGTCATACCTGATTGGTCTAGTGGTTTTCTCTACATTCTTCAATTTAAGTCTAAATTTTGCAATAAGAAGCTCATGATCTGAGCCACAGTCAGCTCCAGGTCTTGTTTTTGCTGATTGTATAGAGCTTCTCCATCTTTGGCTGCAAAGTATATAATCAATCTGATTTCGGTATTGACCATCTGGTGATGTCCATGTGTAGAGTCGTCTCTTGTGTTGTTGGAAAAGAGTGTTTGCTATGACCAGCGTGTTCTCTTGACAAAACTCTATTAGCCTTTGCCCTGCTTCATTTTGTACTCCGAGGCCGAACTTGCCTGTTATTCCGGTTATTTTTTGACTTCCTACCTTAGCATTCCAGTCCCCTATGATGAAAAGGACATCTTTTTTTGGTGTTAGTTCTAGAAGGTGTTGTAGGTCTTCATAGAACCGGTCAACTTCAGCTTCTTTGGCATCAGTGGTTGGGGCATAGACTTGGATCACTGTGATGTTGAATGGTTTGCCTTGGATTCGAACTGAAAGCATTCTGTCGTTTTTGAGGTTGTACCCCAGTACTGCCTTTCCTACTCTTTTATTGACTATGAGAGCTACTCCATTTCTTCTAAGGGATTCTTGCCCACAGTAGTATATATAATGGTCTCCTGAATTAAATTCGCCCATTCCTGTCCATTTTAGTTCGCTGATTCCCAATATGTCGATGTTCAATCTTGTCATCTCATGTTTGACCACATCCAGCTTACCTTGATTCATAGTTCTTACATTCCAGGTTCCTATGCAATATTGTTCTTTACAGCATCGGACTTTCCTTCCACTTCCAGACACATCCACAACTGAGCGTCCTTTCGGCTTTGGCCCAGCCGTTTCACACTTTCTGGAGCTACTCGGAATTGCCCTCCGCTCTTCCCCAGTAGCATTTTGGACACCTTCCGACCTGAGGGGCTCATCTTCCGGCGTCATATCTTTTAGCCTTTTGATACTGTCCATGGGTTTTCTTGGCAAGGATACTGGAGTGGTTTGCCATTTCCTCCTCCAGTGGACCACGTTTTGTCAGAACTCTCCATCATGACCTGTTCTTCTTGACCTGACTTCATTGAGTTACGCAAGCCCCTTCGCCACGACAAGGCAGTGATCCATGAAGGGGTAATGAAGGGATACATCTTTATCCAGAGCTTAATCCGTTGTATTCGCACAGCCTAAATTTGGTGGTTGGGTTTGTTTGTTTGTGGCATGTGTTATGGGACTCCATAATTTAGCTAGGGTGTTGGTTTTTTTTGGTGGGGGGTTGCCTTTGAATCAGTGCTGAGTCCTGGCAACTGCCTGGACAAGTCCCTGCAATTTTCTTGGCAAGATTTCAGAAGTGGTTTGCCATTGCCTCCTTCCTAGAGCTGAGAGAGAGTGACTGGACCAAGGTCACCCAGCTGGCTTTGTGCCTAAGGCGAGACTAGAACTCACAGTCTCTCCGTTTCTAGCCTGGTGCCTTCACCACCACACCAGACTGGCTCTCTTAATTTAGCTAATGTATTTTGCAAATCTGGGAAATGGGTTAATTCAGTACCCAGGTGAATCGTGTTGTGTGAATGCAGCCCGCCACCCTCGGTAGGTGTCATACACATCATGGGCACCCACCTTTTCACCCAGATTTGTGTTGTGTCACACGTTTTGTGGCTTTTAAATTAAGGAGTTGCTTAATAGGAGAAGGCAGAGGTTTTTTTTCCTCCCCTTGTGTTTTCCTCTTTTAAAAATTCCTGGTGAATTTTCTGTGTTATACGCTGACTTTCATGAATCACTCAAGTTGATTAACAAATAAGAAAATGGTAAATTAAAATTATCACAAAAAAATTAATACTAGAGTCCCCAGTATAGACCTGGAATTACTGCAAAGTCCAGAAAAACTTACAATTTTCTAACCTCAAAACAAATCTAGAGCAATGGATTGACATAACCCACTAAACCAAACTAATATAGCTTATTGTAGTTCAGTATGATGTGTCAACTTTGCCAGGTGCAATGTCTTCAGCAAACCATGTTTTAGACCGGTGTGAACCACGTCAAACATAAGATATTACTGCCTGGAAGATTCTTATTGTAAAAGGAGTATCTTTGAGAATATTAAAATAATCAAGAATTTATACCTAATTGTTCTATCTAAAAACAGATAAACCCATGCACAAATCAGTAATCACAGATGTGTTGAGATGTGAAACACCAAAATAGAATATAATGGATGAAAAACTTAGTGAAAACGACCACAAGACCCATAAGTACAACACCCTTTACAAACTCTCTCGAGGGCAATGAAGATAGGACAGACCTCTAAGTGTTTCAGGGTGGCACCACAACAGAAAAGATCCTACTTTGTCTTCCATGTTTATCCATTAGATTTCTGATCTCCAGAAAATAGAATGTACTCTGGTAAAGTATAGCACTGGGGGCTCTGAAATTAATCTGTGTCCAGGCTCATATGGAAAACGTAGTAGAGAGTTATCTGCTTATTCTGGGCCTTGAAGGTCAAAAGCAGAATTTTGAACTGAGGTTGGCAAGAAGGTATAATAGCAGTGACTAAATAACAGAAGAATTAATGTATATCTGTAATCTGCTTTTAACCAATGGAAGCTTCAAAACCATCTTCAAAGACGGTCGATGTACAACTCATTGCAAGAATAATCTAATCTAGATATAGATTATAGATATAGATATAGATTCTCTTCGATTGGTAATCTAGATATGTCTGTGGCATGATTTCATCTTTTTAAATTGTTTTCTAAATGATTAAACACTTAGGATTCCATGTAGTATGCTCTGAAAACTTTTATTTGCCTCTAAACAAATTACTTCACGCCTCTTTTTCAACTATTGGTTAAGTACCAGTTTATTGCCAACCTCATTTCAAAATAAGAGCTACAGAGTATAAAGATGTCATAAAAAGAACTCTTATTGTGAGATTGCTAAAATCTGTGAGTAACTACAAGGATCCTATAGATCAGTGTTTCTTAAACTTTTTTCTCTCAGGACCCCTTCCCACTTTTAAAAATTTTGGAGGACCCCAAAAGAGCTTTTCTTTGTATGGGTTACATTTATCAATATTTACTGCATTAGATGCATTCGTTGCTACTACAGCTTCTCACAATTGTTTGATGGAATTTTAATATTGTATTATTGTTCAACATAGGCTGGCAAATAATTGTGATTTTGAAGACCTCTGAGAGGGTCTTGAGAGACCCTCAAGTGGGGTCCTAGGACCCCACTTGAAGAAACACTGCAATAGATTAAACAGTTTATGTGATGTAGCCTTTCGTTTTTTTTTTCTTTTCATCCTTTTTAGATGTGCTGATGGACAGCAGTGTTCATATACTTGTATGAATGCTGCTCAGCAATATATAAAAAACAACCTTTTCCCCCTTCATACTATAAAATACCAAACCATGGAAATTATCAGCAGTTTTTTTTTCTAGGTCATGAATAGCATAATAATCCACGCTTTTGATTCTTTCCAGCACCGAACATAGTTCTACAATGCAAACTGAACACGAGAAAAAACACGGGTAAGACTGTAATTACTGTATATCTTATAGCAGGAATATATATTTACATCTTTTAGCAGGGTGGGCAACCTTTTGATGGTTACTGAAGAGAGGGGCATGGTATAATTTTGAGGGTTGCGCTGTGTGGATCCATCTCACACAAGTGAACAGAGACAAGAGTGTCTGAATTAGAGGAAGTTTTCTTTGTTTTTAACTGTAATAGGGCTATTTTAAAATATAATGGTTGCACATGTTTCCCCTTCAAATCATGGGAAACTGTACAATCAGTTTTCACCAGTTACAGTTACAGATCACTCAGAAGGCTGCAAAAAAGAGGTCCCACTTTTAGCCATGGCCCCCAAATTGCCTTAAGCAAAGCATTCCCTAATGCAGTATTTCTCAGCCTTGGCCACTTTAAGATGGGTGGACTTCAACTCCCAGAATTCCCCAGCCAGCCATGCTGAGTTGAAGTCCACCCATCTTAAAGTGGCCAAGGCTGAGAAACACTGATCTACAGGTTTGGTAACCACTTCCTTTACCCCTATTGTCCAGGTCATTAATAGGGTTGAACTTGGTGGCATTGCACTTGCATGTCTAAAAAGTGTGTCACCAACATGAAAAGTTTGGAAAGCTCTGTCCTAAAGCCTCAGAGCTTATTTCTTCTGCAATATTCTCAAACCTATTTCTGAGTGGGGCAAGATATCCTCTATAGTCTCCATCTCACAGCTAAGTTATTCAAGTGCTTTCTGCCAGTCCTTGAGCAAGCAAAAAATTATACTGTCATTAAATATACTGCTCTTATTAGTAGTCCCTATCCTGGCACAGGCACAGTGCTGGCAAATAGTGATGTCCATATCTGTGGTATACCAGAGCATGTTAAAGGTGGGGATTGATGGATTTCCCAGACTTCCATGAAACATCACCAACCAGCAGGAAAATATCAAGCAATCACTCTTTTTAATGTCAAATGGGGCTGTGACTGGGGAGAAGGTAGGTTTTGACAGATGGCTAGACCAGCAGGTTTAGCCATCTGCCAAAACTCACTCTTTTCTTTTAGTTATCTGTCAAAACTAGCTCTGATTTTGCATAAGCATTTTACTTGGGTGTGTTCAAAAGGTTACAAATGGATAATTGGACTCCTTTTGGACAAGATACAACTCCAGAAGAGTGTTAAACCTGTATTCAAAAGCAGTTGAACATGAGTTTAATGCTATTAAAAGAGAGCACTAAAATCCGTGTTGAAAAGCAGCCCAAACAATAACTCAGAGACGTGGGGAGGATTGAGCCATTAACTGGCAAAGAGAACTGTCGTTCTCTCTCTCTCTCTCTCTCTCTCTCTCTCTCTCTCTCTCTCTCTCTCTCTCTCTCAAATGTGTAGTTCTGTCACTGTCACTCTTGGTCACCTGCTGGTCAAGCTGAATCTCCAGTTCAGAGAGTTGGTGGATAGAGAGAGAGCCCAATGTGGAAAAAACTAGACACTTCTCTTGCCCAAACCAGAATGGTCAGTCCTCAACAATTGGAGGAGAGGGGACATGACTACACCAGCAACAAACTGAAGCATGTCAGATTGTAAGCAAGGTGAAAATGGTGTCGGGAGAAGAAAAACATTACTTTAAAACCAGAACAGCTAGGGATATTTTAAGGCTGCCTCTGATATGGGCTGAAGACCAGATGATGGCAATGGCATGAGGTGTCATACAAAAAAGAGATGCCTGGGTCATGTTTGTGCCATGGATAAGTGCAAACGAGACAGGCTCCGTGTCTCTTGTTTCTGTTTGTTGCTCTCATCCACTGGACCTGCTCCCATGTTTGAATCTCTTCCTTCCTGGAGATTTTTCTTCTGTCATTTTACAGTGTGTTCTTTGTTTAGTCTAATCCAGTGTTTCTTAACCTTGGGAACTTTAAGATGTGTGGACTTCAGCTCCCAGAATTCATTTCTGGGAGTTGAAGTCCACACATCTTAAAGTTCCCAAGGTTGAGAAACACTGGTCTAATCAATCTTCATCTTGTTCCAACTCTTGTCCATTTTTCTTTAAACACCTTCTAAGCTTGGAAAATAATAACACCAGTGATTGCTGATGTCTCATTTGCCGAGTCACAATTCTGTAATAGAGATAGTAATTACCCTTTGTCGTAAGTAGTTTTTACATTTTAAAATGAGGAAAAATCCAACATTATGGAAATAATTATTCCATAATAGTGCATAAATGATATCACAGAAATATTTTATTTTAAGACAATTTAGAAGACGTTTTCTAAAACCAGGGGGTCTGATAGACTTTTTCCGTGATGAGAAAGAAGAAGAAAGGACTAATGCAGCATTTATCATTCAAAGAATCTGGAAAAGATGGCTGGTAAGTTAGCAATACTTCAATTACACTTTCAACTCTCTTTCTAGAGTAACATGCTTTTGAGCTGTATTTGCCTAGAAGTCTACACATAGAAGGGGCGTGGTGGCTCAGTGGGTAAGACGCCAGGCTTGTTGATCAGAAGATCACAAGTTCGGAGTTTCGAATCCCTAGCCCCATGTGATGGAGTGAGCTCCTGCACTCGCCCCAGCTCTTGCCAACCTAGCAATTTGAAAGCATGCAAATGCAAGTAGATGAATAGGTACCACTTCGGTGGGTAGGTAACAGTGTTCCGCGTGCATCATGCCGGCCACATGACCGTGGAAGCGTCTTCGGACAACGCTGGCTCTTCGGCTAACAAACGGAGATGAGCACCGGCCCCTAGAGTCGGACACGACTGTACAAATGTGTGGGGGGAACCTTTACCTTTACCTATACATTTTGGATGGCTGTGATAGCCAACCAAAAACTTGTGGGTCCCAAGACTGTTGCATTCTTAACGGACAAGATCTCATTTGATCTCATGTTGCATCTACACACTCAAAAGAATCACTCGCTCCCTTTTCTGGCTTAAACCTGGGCCAGCACTTCCTCTCTTGAGCCATGTGAAACCAGCACCTGTTCCTACAGAGAATGGCTACAGGATGCACAAGGCTGCAAATTACAGGCTGCAATTCCAGATGCAGATCACAGCCTCCAGATGCTGTAGCTAATCTAAGCTCTTTTTTCTTGTGTTCATTTGCAACACAAAATTCGACCCCCAGCAAAGAAAAATGCTGCAGAAATTGATGGCTGCAAAAATGGGAAGGAAGGAAGGAAGGAAGGAAGGAAGGAAGGAAGGAAGGAAGGAAGGAAGGAAGGAAGGAAGGAAGGAAGGAAGGAAGGAAGGAAGGAAGGAAGATGGGAGGATCTTTAACGACCGAAGGAAGATCAAAACAAGAACATTATATTCACCCACAGCCCTTTCATATTTATTTTACTACACAGAATGGAGGGGGTTTTTTAAGAGAGAGAGAGAGAGAGAGAGAGAGAGAGAGAGAGAGAGAGAGAGAGAGAGAGAGAGAGAGAGAGAGAGAGAGAGAGAGAGAGAGAGCGCGCGCTCAAATACTTCCCTGGTTTTTGCTTTGTTAATGACCGAGAATGGCCCTTACACTCGAGGACTGTCGGAGAACTTTTAGCCATCTAGATTTTTATCCCATTTATATTTATTGTTATTCGTAACTGTATTTTTCTATTTTTGTATTTGTGCTCTTCTTTGAATTTTAATTCTGGTTTTACTGTAAACCGCCCAGTTCCCCTTTCGGGGGAGATGGGCGGTAATAGAAATTTAATATATTATTATTATTATTATTATTATTATTATTATTATTATTATTATTATAGCTTTAAGCTGCAGAATATGGGGGCGGGCACTTTATATATATATAAAGCTCTGCCCCTCTCCATCTCTTCAGGGATTCACATATCATAATTAACAGTTATGTGGGTTGTAGTTCTTTGCTGAGCATAATATGTGAACCGAGCAGTTTTGGTTTGTAAACTATGGTTTATGGTTTAACAGTGTGTGTGAAGCCAGCCACTTATGGTTTATTCAGTAAGCCATGGTTAAGCAAGCTATGGCTTAGAATGGCATTTTTCCTGATGTGGCAGCCAATAGTGAGTTTTAAAAATAAAAGAGAGGTCTATTTAGTCTGGAGAACTTGGAGCCTACTTGAGTCGAATTATAGTCAGAAGGGCCATTTAGGGTGTTGACTTCAACCTCCTGTCTAATACAAGCACTTCCTCTTGAACCCATCAAATGAAAGAACTCACCATCTCTCTGGACACCCATAACATGCCTTCAGCACAATATGAATTAATACTTGTGTCAGGAGAAACCTGGGTGAAATGTTATATGTCCAGAAAGTGACAGCAAATATAGTACCAATAACTAGACTGCATTTATCTATTTCCTCCAGGATATGGGTGTGTTTGAATACTACAAAGAGCTTATAGGCTTTAAACAATATGGGGAGCCTTCCCATCTTATGAAGTACATTGAGCCTAGAGAGGTAAGGGCTAAAAGGAAGTGGATGTTTGATGATGCACCTGAAGAGATAATGGCTTTAATTTCCCTTTCATTCTTTTATAATCGATCCAAGATAATACTGTTTCATGAAATGTCTAGCTTCAACAACAGTGTGCCATTTAATATGGTTTAATATGGTATAATCAAAGTTTGCAGTGGATACTTAAAAGCTGCATGTCTATGTGCTAACTCTCCTTTTTTTCTCCCTTTACTGCTAACTACCATTTATAGCAGGAGTTCTCAAACCTGCACATGCAAAGCCAAATTGCTGCCAACACTCGCTTCATCTCAGCCTGGACAAATGGATGTTTGGCTTGTCCATGCAAAGACTGGAGCAGACCCGGCTCCAGCTTTGCATGGACAAGCACAATGAGCTTTCCTGGCTTGGATATGCTGACAGCCCATCATGCTTACAGGTACAAAGCCAGATCAGTGTCAGAACTTCTTTCTCTTCTGCCTGGACAAGCGGGCTTTCAGCTTGTTGGAGGAGGTGGAAAGGAGACCCCCGAGTGTGCTCTGACAGTGTTCTGGCTTCCACGTGCAAGCCTGATGAATTGCACTCACAGCTGGATTGCTGACTGAACTGGGTTCTTCTCTGCCCAGAGAAGCCAACAGCCAAGTCAGGATTTTCTGTGATTGCAAATATTGATTCAAAATAAATATGGAATGAGAAATTATCTCAAAAATTAAACCCACCTTTCAGGATTTATGCAAAAATAAACAATTTGACTTTAACAATGTTAATGTTGATAAGCATAAGGTTGCTTAAATTTTACATCTAAAGCTGAATGGGGCATTGGTAAACAACTGCAAAATACATTAAATTATTTATTATATAATAAAGGTTTCTATCTTAAGCTTAACACTTAACACTAAGGTCTCCACTGTACTGTTACTTATAGGTGTTTATACATATTAAAATAAATAAACAACAAAAATAAATAACAACAAAAAGTTTAAAGGCTATTTGGTTTCTAACTTCCCCTTCTCGTGCCTCTACCAATTTGCAATGTTTATAAGCATTGATAAGAATCCATACTATTTATAAGCATTTATAAGAATCCGTACTTAGAAATCACACTGTAAGGTTTATATCTGCCATGCTGCATAATATATTGTATACATGGGAACCATTCTTCCTTGAATTTGGTTAAACTTCTGTTGTGAATATATGCTGTTAATTTTGCCATTACTCCATATTCTCCAAGTTTAAGTTCCCAAACAGATTGAATTTATGTATAATCTTGTTTGATTACAGGCAGAATTGTTAGATGCTGCAGCAGGAGTTCATATCAAATTCAGACTAGGTGGGGTAAGTATACATTGAATAATTATATTTTAATAATAATTAAAATAAAAGTGTGTAAGTGTGTCTGCATATACATATCTGTATGTTTCTGTGTGTTTGTGCATGCATGCAAGTATACACATTAATAAAAACATACAAAATATAATTTACGAAGAACACATTTTTTCATACTTTAAAATTCATATTTTGTGTTCTTGTAAATTTATGCCAGGACTTTTACACTTGTTGGTACAGTGCAGAACCCAAATCTGTATAAGCAAAAAGCCTGAAGACAGGTCCATCTTTAAACAGACTTCTTCCATCTTCATTCATGATAAGCAAAGTTTAATATTATAATGTGTGTGTGTGTGTGTGTGTGTGTGTGTGTGTGTGTGTGTGTGTGTCTTCAAGTCATTGTTGACTCCTGGCAACGGCCTGGACAAGTCCTTGCAATTTTCCTGGCAAGATTTCAGAAGTGGTTTGCTATTTCCTTCTTCCTAGGGCTGAGAGAAAGTGACTGGCCCAAGGTCACCCAGCTGGTTTTGTGCCTAAGGCGGGACTAGAACTCACAGTCTCCTGGCTTCTAGCCTGTTGCTTTAACCACTACACCAAACGCTCTCAATATTCGAATGTAGATTGTGTTTTTTGAGAATCCAAATGCTTTGGCATTCATTGAAACAATATGCACTCTTGCAATGTGTTTGTAAAAGGGTATAGACTTGGTCGTGAGCTCCTAGTACTGCTCAGTACAGCTGTGGTGGTTGAGAAGTTTCCGGGAAGGGAGAAAGCCATGTCATCGAGCTTCCAGCAGAGATTCACCAAATTCCTTCTGTGTAGGCCACCAAGAAAGTGCCATTCATTTTTATTGCCTATTAGCATATTTTTTGGTGGTTTTTATTTGGCTTTTATAATTTTAATAATAGTTCCCATTTTATTATATGCGTTGCTGGGAGAGGATTGAACAGATTTTGAAGGCCAGAATATTTGTTTAAGAGCAGTTAGGCCTTGTCTTAATTTCAGTTACTTCCTACCTTACATATACAATTCAGGATTGCTTCATGCTTAACAAACATAAAAGTCTATTTTGTCCTTTATGCAAATAACAGAGAGCTTTCAGCTTCCAAAATGAAATTAGAAAGATTTCTCTCAGGGCCCCCACATGTGCATTTTAAGAAAAATACATTCCAGTCTGCCTCCGATCTGTTTTAGAATCTTTTCAATCTATTCATCAATAGAAATTTACAGAGAATATTCCTAAGGATTTGTAAGAACAAATAGCGGCGACCTCAACATGTTTTCCGTTTTCTTATTTTAAAATTGGATACTTCTTTGCAGGAAAAGTTTCCTCCAAGCATATATTATAAAATATTTACTCACAGACCTATTGTGGATATGTGTGCAAATAGTCCCAAAGACTACACGAAGATTGCAACCAAACCAAGTGCAAGAAAGCTGCAGAAAGAGAGCTTCAGTGAAAGTAGGAGTGACTGGTATAAACGCATCGAGAATAATGGCTGGAGACTTCTTTCTGTTAGAGTAAGACAAGAAATTTTTTAATTTCCCACTTGGTTCCTCTATTATTGTCCTCTCCAAAGACAATCCTTTGCATTGATGTGTGGCTTCCTTCCCCGTGACACATTTCAAAGATTTGTTGTGTCTGTTGTTGTTAAAGCCCAGACAAAACCTGCACCCTGATGCTGGAGTTTGAGGAATCCAATCTCCTCAAAGAATGCTTCTAGGAGTGGGAATTTATTTCTTTTATGTATTTTCTCCATTTAGGTGGAAGGTTATTGAGCTTTCCAGGCCTCAAGGGATTTGTGTGTTGAGAGAATTTCTGAAGTGGAGGCAAAGTCCCCACTTCTGCCCCACTTACAGATCACCAGCTCCCCAGCCCAAGCAATTCATAGTGGGGAGACTATCTGGGAGATGACTCTGGAGAACAGGGAATTTATCTTTCCTTTCCTTCCCCTTCAGCTATTCCACCAATCCCTGTTCCAGTTCTACTTCAGACTACTTATAAATTGTTTGGCCTAATTCAACCAATTGCATCTCAACCCCTCCTGTCCATTCTCTTTTTCTGTTTCTGCAAGTATAGGAAAAGACAAATTCTCAGCTGCCTTCTTAATGCTTTGTCTCAACTCTTGCTTATCTTAAATGTATTCTGAAATGTCACAGGTTAATGTCAGACATGAGCCAGTTTGGTGCAGTGGCTAAGGCATCAGGCTAGAAACTGGGAGACCGTGAATTCTAGTCCCGCCTTAAACACAAAGCCAGTTGGGTGACCTTGGGCCAGTCACTTTCTCTCAGCCTTAGGAAGGAGGCAATGGCAAACCACTTCTGAAAAACCTTGCCAAGAAAAATGCAAGGACTTGTCCAGGCAGTCTCATGATTGAACGGATAAAAAAAATGTCAGACATAATTTTGTTTTATTTTAAAAGTTAACTTTTCTTTTAATTTACAAATCTACACACACACACACACACACTCCGTTCAGTCGTGTCCAATTCTCTGAGACTGCCTGGACAAGTCCCTGCAGTTTTCTTGGCAAGGTTTCTTGGAAGTGGTTTGCCATTGCCTCCTTCCTAGGGCTGAGAGAGAGTGACTGGCCCAAGGTCACCCAGCCGGCTTTCATGCCTTAGGCAGGACTAGAACTCACGGTCTCCCTGTTTCTAGCCTGATGCCTTAACCACTACTCCAAACTGGCTCTCTTATTAAATATACAGCATTAGTAAAAGGGCTGTATTCTGCTGTTAACTCAGAATGTAGGGGTATCTTTAGAAGTTCCACATCAGAAGACCCTGATCTGAAACAGTAAGGTTCTTATCACTTCCCATACTTTTCCTTCAGTTGTTTCTGCAAGGAAATGTAGCTAGATATTACCAGGATCCTGCTTTCTCCTTTTTCTCTGCCTTGTTCAGTAAACTTTAAAGCAAAATTGGCTATTTTTGCATAGTAAGCTAAAAAAGTTCCATTAAATAAAATATAATACCATATGGTAGCTGAATCCCAAAAGGCTACCACTTTTAGTTTACAGTCAAGTTTTATCAAAATTTCTAAAAATTCCTCCCAACAGCTTCAACCAGGGTAGGCCACAATGCCTGGTTAAGCCACAGTATAAATGTAACTTACTTCCTTTATTTGTGTACCATCAATTTCAACCAACTGACTTGCAGCAGTATTAAGAGTTATGGACCAAATACATGCAATGTAGAACTGGAAGGGCAGAATAACGATGTAAATTTAGCAACCTAGCTTTTCAACATAGCATCCCATTCAAACACAGCCATTGCCAAGCTCCAAATGTTCTCTGTCTCTGCAAGCATCAACCAGTTAAAGTTGAGCAGGGTCCCAAAAAACCTGGAGCATATTGGTAGAGAGAAGGGAGCTGGGGCAGAACAGCAGTTGGCTTGAAAGTACTTAACCTTGACAAGTGACAAAATGTTCTGACACATATGAAACTCTTTTCAACAATACATTTCAGTATTGGAAAGGTCTGGACTCTCTAACAGTGAAAGACAATACCAAAACACAGGAATTCCATCATTCTTCTCTGCAGAGGAAACGAGACGTGGAAAAGAGAAGAAAGGGGAGAAAAATTGAGTGGCTGAAAAAAATGTGAGTTACAGCTGCTTGAAATTCTGAACACGAGAGTGGTCTGTTTTCATTTTATCATCATCTTAGTGGTTTTTAATTATCATTCATTCAGCCACATTATGCTAATATAATAGTAATCTATCATTATTAAGCTAGAAACAGCTTGCCATAAATCACAAGTTAACTATTTCTGCCAATTCTGTTGGCTGTGTTTATTAGAGGTTTCAAACTTTTTCAGGCCATGGAACCTGTTAAAAAAACATCCTGTAATCCCTGATCAAGAGGCAAAGCTCTAGTGATAGAATGTTGGCTGTGTTCAAGTGAACCTTTTTTCCCTTACGCTCTCATGGAAGTCCATCAAGTTCTTGCGGAAGTTTGAAAAACCCTGGTCTAGATGCCAGGACAACAGTATTATGGCAAACCATCCCTCGAGGTTACCCTTCCCCCAGTTAATGCCATCCTGATAGGCTGAAGCCACCACTAATTCAAATTCAGTCAAACTAGCAAAAGTTATAATCCCAATGCGTTGGAGGATGTGTATAATAGTTATACTGTCTCCACAATAACAAACTAGAACATCTATGATATGTTCTGAGACTGTTTAACTTATAAAGTTATAAGTTAAAACATTAACTTATAAAATTAAAAATTTGGGGAAGACTGCTAGTCAAATATAGTGGCTCTCCAGGTGTTTGTTTGTTTGTTTGTTTATGTCTAGGTGGAACAAGAAAACAGTGCAGGCTTGGCCCAGCATTGGAAGACTGCCTTCCATGTTAGCATGCTACTTTTCTAAGAGGACTACTTCTTATAGAACAGTGCCCTCCAGTGCTTTTCCGGTTATATTAGATACCTTGATTGTCCGTATAATTAAAGCTATGGTTTTCCCAGTAGTAATGTATGGTTGTGAGAGTTGGACCATAAGGAAGGCTGAGCGCCGAAGAATTGATGCTTTCGAACTGTGGTGCTGGAGAAGACTCTTAAGAGTCCCTTGGACTGCAAGGAGGTCAAATCAGTCAATCCTAAAGGAAATCAACCCTGACTGCTCATTGGAAGGACAGATGCTGAAGCTGAAGCTCAAATACTTTGGCCACCTAATGCAAAGAGAGGACTCACTGGAAAAGACCCTGATGCTGGGAAAGACTGAAGGCAAAAGGAGAAGGGGACGGCAGAGGATGAGATGGTTAGATAGCATCACCGATGTAATAAACATGAATTTGAGTAAACTCCGGGAGACAGTGGAGGACAGAAAGGCCTGGCGTGCTATGGTCTATGAGGTCACGAAGAGTTGGACACGACTAAACGACTGTACAACAACAACAACAATTGTTTGTCAGTCTAAATTAATCCTGGTACAGAGATAATGAACAGTTTGGGTGGAGTTGTTAAAATTGAAATTGCCTTCCTTAGAACCTGAAGTCTTTACATATTTCCAAGTGTGCATTTTGTGAGTAGTTTTGAGTCGTTCTAACTTAGCGCATCAGTTCTATAACTCCACAGAGGAAGAATGTGGTTTCTTAAGAGATGATCATTTAGGTCAGGTGGTATCAAAAATCTGTGGCTTTTGAGATAGTATTTTGTCAGTTGCAGCTTCGGGAGTTCTCAGGAATTACGGAGTTCAGTATCATCTGAAGGCCACAGGTTTACACACAGCAATGTTAGCGGAGAGAGAAGGGACTAGACCAAACAAATAGGGATTCTAACAGTATCACTCCAATGAAGTTCCTTTTGTTAGCAGTCTTTTTCCTTGAAAACAGCTGTGCTGGGAACCGTTAACCAAAGCACCTTTAAGCATAGCTGTTTTATCTAACGAGCACACTGTTTCAGCTAGAGCTGTGGTGCAGAATCAGAACCAGTCAATAAACTTTGGTAATGAGAAGCAGACCAGAGAATACGTTTTCACTCCTTATATAGGTATGCATTTATTGGAACTTGTAACACATCACAATCTCTTTAAAGGGCAGAGAATGTTGTGGTCCATCTGTCACATTGCGCTTTGTGTAATAAAAATCTAAAAATCGTGCTTCCGTAGGCAACCATTTGAATTTCTTGTACAAGCAGATCAGTCCTGATAGTTTAATATGCCAAGTTTTTTTCAGAATTTTTTTTAAGTTAAAGAGTCTCAGAATATATCATAGATATTTCAGATTGTTGTTGTAGTTTAGATGATATACATGTCCTTCACTTTTCATCTTTTAGGAATTGTATTGTATAAATGAATTAATTGCTACCAACTATGCATCAAGACATTAACCAATTTGCAAGTAAGACTAAATTCTTCAAGGCTACTGAGCCATGTGCTTGGAAAACTACACATGCATGTTTTATTATTAACATGGTTTCAAAGAACTAAAACTATATTGCCATCTAGAGTGAAACTGAATATATTTTACACTACAGGTAGTCCTCACTTAACAACGCTAATTGGGACCAGAAACTCTGTCGTTAAGTGACGCAATTGTAAGTCAAAAAACCATGTGACTGTGCAACTTAGCAACGGCAGTTCTGGTTGCTGTCATTAAGCAAGAACCACACTGGTCATTAAGTGAGGACCTTGCATGACTGCGACTTGTTATTTCCTGCTGGTTCCTCATTGACTTTGCTTGTTGGAAGCTGGCAAGGAAGGTTGCAAATCACAGTTACGTGACTGTGGGACACTGCAACCATCATAAGTGTGAGCCAGTTGCCAAGCGCCCAAATCACGATCATAAGACCACGGAGGTGCTGCAATGGCCTGAACTTTGAGGACCGGTTATAACTACCACTCGTTCAGCACCGTCGTAAGTTTGAACGGTTGCTGAATGAGTGGTCATTAAACAAGGACCACCTATATATACCATATACATAGCAAAGGAGTTAATGTAAATCTAAAAGCATAACTAAGAGAATTAATAAAGAATACAAGGTTAATGAGAGTTTTTGAATGTGGGGCAGACTATTTTTGAGTGACATGAGTTGATCTTGGGGAAAAATGGACATAGAAGTAAAAACAAAAAACCAAACAAAAACTAGAAGGAAAAGCAGAAACTGAAAACGTGAGCCTGTATGAAAACAGATTAGGAAACAAATTAATCTCCCAACTGACTGAATGGAAGGTGAACACAAGGAAAGACGATGGGGAAACTACTTGGGTATGAAAATAATATGCTATGACATGCCACAGAAGTGTATGTAATTATGCTAATAGGAGGAATGAAAAAGAACTCTTGGTGGGATGATGAACTGGAAGAGGCTGTGGTTAATTTCTGCAAAAAAAGAGTATGAAAAATAATTGCAAAATCTGTAGAGAGAGAAAAAGATAGCTGCAAAGAATGTAATCAAGGACAGCAAGGAACAGTTAAGATCAAAAGAGGCAGAGAAAACAAAATGGTTTTAATAGGAAAAAACCTGTTTTGGAAGTGAGTGAAGTACAGGTAGTCCTTGGGTTATGATGGCAATTGGGACAGGGTTGCTGTTGCTAAGCAATGCGGTCATAAAGCATGATGTCATGGGACCATATCACTTAGCAACGGCAATCCCGGTTGGTCCCAGTTGCCATCGTAACCTCAAGATGCACCGGTTAAGCGGGAAGAGGCGGGAGTCCCAGGTAAGGAGTGTGGGGGTGCCCCGGGGGTGCCATGGAGGGGTGGGGTTTGCCACAACTTACTGGAGCAACTTGCAACCTTCCCTGCCAGCTTCCCCATTGACTTTGCTTCTGGGAAGCTGGCAAGGAAGGTCGCAAATGGCAATCATGTGACCGTGGCTACTTGTGATGTAATGGGCACCTGAGTACCCGGATCATGATCACGTGACCACGGGGGTGCTGCGATGGCCGGAACTTTGAGGACCGGTTGTACGTCCATTGTTTCCGTGCCGCCATAACTTTGAATGGTTGCTGAACAAATAGACCTAAGCTGAGGACTACCTGTAGGCTAAGTAAGGACCCTCCAACAAAATGGAATAAAAAATAAAAGTGATGAAATGATTTGGGTTGACACTGAAGATATGGAATGCTGAAAGGAGTATTTTAGAGATTGGTATAGAAAAAATGGTGATATGCTGAAAAGTGGAATGGAAACATGCTATAAATGTAGCATTAAGGAAAAATTGGTAGGATTGGAAGAGTCATAAATGCTCTGAGAATCTTGGGACATTGTACCTCTACATCAGTGTTTCTCAACCTTGGCAACTTTAAGATGTGTGGAGTTCAATTCCCAGAATTCACCCCCAGCCATGCTGGCTGGGGAATTCTGGGAGTTGGAGTTCACACATCTTAAAGTTGCCAAGGTTGAGAAACTGCTCTTCAGGGGTACCCAACCTTTTTGGCACGAAGGACCGGTTTCGTGGAAGACAATTTTTCCACAGACCGGGGGGGTGGGGGGTTTGCAGACGGGAGCCAGTCGCGCGGACCAAGGGGGCGGGGTTCGGAGACTGGCATGGCGGCCCGGTTCCTAACAGGCCACGGCCCGGTACCGGTCCGCAGCCTGGGGGTTGGGGACCCCTGCTCTATGTGGTGTAGCAAAAGAAGGGTTAAATGTAGATTTGATTTTCTTACAGAATGACTGTGCAACATGTGTAAGGCATGTGTGTAGACTGCACCTGTGCCTGGTCACTGTAAAAAGGTTATTCTCTCTACAAAAGAAGGCACCAAGAGTTAATACAACCCCCACCCCCACCCCCGGGGGATGAGTTTGTTATGTGCAAGAGAGGGTATTTGGAAGAATTTTAATCAAAAAGATGTGAAGAGTAACAATGGGCAAAGTATGGGAAGTGCTATGCTGCTTTACATTGTGCAAGGGGAGTACAGAAGAGTTTTTTGCTCTTCAGCAAGTCGCTGAAAAAATTATGAATGTAAGAAAGTAAATTTATTGTACTTTTGTTGAGTTAAAGAAAAAATAAATAGCCTTAAGTTGTTTTGCACAAGTAGGGATTTGAAGATTGGTTGTCAAATGCAGTAAGAACAATATATGATGGAATGAAAGCACATGTGAGAATAAATAGAAAGCTTAGGAAATAGTTTAACACTGAATATGGAGTAAGGCAAAGATATGTAATGTCCCCTTGGTTGTTTAACGTCTTTGTACTGCTTGAGATGATGCTATAGATGCTTTATTTGGAAATGTGTACTTTTCTATGCAGGTGAGGCTGTATTGTTGGCTGAGACCCAAATGATTTGCAGCAAATGTTAGGTTGTATAATGTAGTAAGTATGGATATGAAGTTTACTGTATCAAGAGAGTTGTGCTTCACAGGCAAAATGGATTTAAATTATCCATAAATGGCAAAAGTAGATTAATTATTTACTACAGAGGAGAAAATGGAGAAATTTTAAGATATGCCAATGCCAATAGAAAGGAAGTGGGTAGCACATAACTTGTTGCAAGGAATCAGTATTTGTTGAAAAAAGTGAAGTTGGCTCTATGCCGCCTTAGGCATATGGAGGTGAAAGTTGGATAGATCAAGAATGAATGGCTGCAAAATAAATGCTGATTGAATATAAAAGTGAGTGAGTAGTATGAAAAAGATGATGAGGATCAAATTATAAAATCAAGAATATAAAGGAAGAGTGAATGAGCAGAGGAAGGGGAAGACTGAGAAGGACACAGTTGGAGTTTATGAAATCTCCCCAAACAAGGAGGTGAGACTTAAAAGGCAGTGAAGTTGTATATGGATGTGGAACAAGTAAAGAAGGTTTGCAAGAACAGAAATCTCTGGAGAAGTATGATGACTTGTGTTGGTGTAAACTAGATTTAGGTGTATTTCCTTTTCTTACCTCATGCTTTTAATTTCTTAATAATTCAGTTAATTTCTGTTTCTTCCTCCTTTCCTGCCCTTTGCATAATGTTGCTTACCTTGAAAGGGAAGAGGGTGACATGTATTTATGTTCAGTGAGAACGGTATAACTGTTAAGAATGAAAATACGTGTTTCCGTTTCCTAGGTACTTTGGAGAAAATCTGCAAGTTAAAACTGATAATCCTCAGGCAATCGCTTTAATTCAGAGAGCAACAGAAGGGTTAATCAGCTCCCTGGAGAAGGAAGGAATAGATAAAGTGATGGAATGGGAAGTAGATGAAATGCTGAAGTGGACAAATGCATTGAATTATGAAGAGTAATTTCTTTTTAAAGTTCACCTTTTATTACTTTTCTGAATCTTGTTTTAAAATGATAAATTTTAAGCTTTTGATCTCTAATATAGTGGCAATTTACATTAATAAATGTAATTTATTAACCCACACTCACTCACTCTCTTCTCTCACATACACCAACCAAATCACAACACACACTGTAACATCACTTGCACCTCTTGTTTATTTTTATTTTTTTAATTAATTTTTATCCCGCCTTTATTATTTTTATAAATAACTCAAGGCTGCTAACATACCCGATACTCCTTCCTCCTCCTCTTTTCCCCACAGCAACAACCCTGTGAGGTGAGTTGGGCTGAGAGAGTGTGACTGGCCAAAGGTCACCCAGCCGGCTTTCATGCCCAAGGTGGGACTAGAACTCTCAATCTCCTGGTTTGCCATTGGCTCCTTCGTAGGGCTGAGAGAATGTGATTGGCTCAGGGTCACCCAGCCGGCTTTCATGCTTGAGGCGGGACTAGAACTCACAGACTCCTGGTTTCTAGCCCAGCACCTTAACCACTAGACTAAACTGGCTTGCTTGTTCTTATTGTTGTTCTTATTGCTTCCCTTTGGTTTTGGTTTTGCAATTTGGATTGTTTTAAC
Organism: Charina bottae; assembly: GCA_023362775.1. Lineage (NCBI taxonomy): Eukaryota > Metazoa > Chordata > Lepidosauria > Squamata > Charinaidae > Charina > Charina bottae. The sequence goes on from JALMGJ010000004.1 coordinate 112,481,726, forward strand.
TCTGTTATTGCTGTTTTTACTGTAACATTGTAACCACTGAGCTGTGAGATGAAAATAAAATTATGTCTGTTTGTGTGTGAGAGAGAAAGAGAGAGAGAGAGATTGATACTAGGGATATGTATACTGTATATATCATTCTACAAGTATATATTGTGACTTGGTTATCACTGCTCCATTTTATTTACTGTGATTATTGTTTACCTAGATATATTAACCTATGGAAGGAAATTGGAACAAGCAAGACTTCAGAAAGTTTTAAAGGTAAAAAACTTTTTGGTCAATCTTTTATGCAATTTTAATCTAAAGATAGAATATTGGATAGTAAGGTACATGGATAACATAAATCAGACTCCTTCTGCAGCATATGAGGCTCAGTTGACATGTAATGGTGGCAGAATAGCTGCTGTTGTAATCCCAAACAGATGCTATGTTCCCATGCCTCTCTATGGAATCAGGTGTTAAGGCGATGGAGGCAAGTCTTCAGTTAATTAACTACCAAAACTATGGCATAACTAACCAGTATTCTGTGAACAGTTGATTAGAACAAATTGTGTGATTTGGAATTGCTTTGGTAAGCCATGCTGATCATATAATGCATGGTTTGGATCTTAGTTATAATTACTTCAGGAGGATTTGCTATGTGAATATTTCAATATATTCCCTTTAAGATGCTCTAAAATATATGAGGATTTTATAAATGCAGAAAAAAAAAATTGATACTAACACTGGAGTCTTAGCTTTCATTATTTCTAAAGAAGCAAGTCTCTAGGCCCGATCAAATATTTGAAGTCAACTTGGTAAGAATTAAGATTTCCAAGAGTGTGACATGTTGCAAGGTTATGAATATCACTATTTGTTGAATTTGTCTCTTATACTGTCTTTCCTCCAGAGGCTCAAGAAGTACATATTCTATATATTCATGTTCTATAACCTCACCCCTAAAAATAGACACAGAATGCAAGAGTTGACCTCCCTTCTCTGAATCCTGCCTGCTCAGCTTGGATTATGCGCTGTCTCGATCCAGTCTTGGAGCTTGTGATTTAGGTGTTTAGCATACAATTTGCTAACAACACTCAAAAGGCTGATAGGCCTGTAATTACATGCATCATTCTTATTGCCCTTTTTATAAATTGGGAATATTCTTACCAGCCCCCAGTCTTTTGGAACATGACCAGTCTGATCTATGAATGTAAATAAGGATGCTAGCACAGGCACCCACCAGCTGTGATTTTTTAAATTATTTCAGGCAAAACGCACCTGGAGCCTTGTTCACCTTAAGGGAGAATCCATCGGGTTACCTCTTGCATAGAGACGGGGGGCCAATTCTGAACTTGGTCCAGGTTGACCTCACCCTTTTATGTTACTAGCAGGTTCCATGTACAACCCTCTAAAATACTCTTCCCAGACTTGTCGATGAAGGTTCTCAGTCATCCAGGTGGAACAGTCTGTGGCTTGAATCATGTCAACTGGATTTCTATTTTCTCAGTAGAAACGTTTCACTCCTTATCCAAGGACTGAAGAAGCTCCTTGGATAAGGAGTGAAACGTTTCTACTGAGAAATTAGAAATCCAGTTGACATGATTCAAGCCACAGAATCTTCCCAGACTTGTATTGGTACTTGATGGGGGGAGGGGGGGGCTAGTGGTTTTCCTAGTCCTCTGGTAGATTGCCAGAAGAGGGAAGAATCCCTCTTCCTTACTGATTTAATTAGTTTCTACCAGGTCTCCTTCATTGCCAATCTTTTCTTTTCGGAGGGCCTTGCATCGAGCCTTTGAATTCCGTAGGGAAAGTAGTTGGTCCTCAGAAGGAGAATGTTTACTCTTTCTATACGTTATATTATAAAATATTTTGTTTTATTATATAAATGTTCTTCATTTATATGCTTAACTTTAGGTTTCCGGTTTACTCAACAACACTACAACGTTTCTGAATTGATACCAAAGACGATTGAAGAACTAGTGCAGTCTCAGATGAATGTAGACTAAAAGAGAGATCTACTATCAACTCACTTTAATAGTTTCAGATGAAAAAAATAACACATCTGACAACTGAACATTCATCAGTCACAACAGTATCAACATAAAGCTTCAGGAGACAAAAACGAAAACCAGATATAAAAAGATGGAATCTCTTTGTGGGCCATAAAACATTGACATAAAATGTAATCAACCTTAAGAAGTTTGAAAATAAATTTGTTTAAAGTTTCCTAGTGAACTTTATTTTGTGATAGGTGAGGTGTCTGTTGTAATACACACAATTAGTAGCATTTCTTAATTCTCTAAAATCTACTCATTGTAAGACTGGTCCATTTTTAATCATTATTTTGATTCACAGAAACTTAAGGTATTACATATAAGCGAGCAAGGATGTGGAAACAACAAAATCAAATGATTTTTCAGTTAGTAATGGTGGAAAGAGGTCACCAGAGGTTTAGCATCAGTCTGTAAACAACCTGAGCTACCGTGTGTTTCTGTGTTTAGCCATTACCTGGGAAATGATACGGGGCGTCCAAAGTGAAGGAACCATTTCTCATTCACAGGGGAGGGGGAGGGGGATTGTCACAATCTCCAGTTTAAATGAGGCACTGATTGACCTTAGAAGTAGATAATGTGAATGTAACAACATATGGACTGCTGTGGGGTAGAAACAGAAAAATCTTGTTCTAGCTTGAGCTCATTTCTTGACCATATCCAGGTAACCACCTATAGCATAAAGCTCCTATGGACTCTCTGAGAGTCCATAGGATTCAAATGTATTGTACACATGTATGTATTCTGCATGCTTGTGTTTGCCATACAATTGAGACTTTCCTCTTGTACTAAAGATAATTACCCATACAACAGTGAAAGTCATGAAGACATTACTCTTCATAGAAATGTTTCAAAATAAAAACATATAAAGCATTTAAATAAATTAATAAAAATTCAGTAGCAGGAAAAGTTGAGTATTCAGAGTAGCTCAACTGAAAGATTAGCCTTCCCATCTTGTCAGCTACAATTTTAGGAATACACCTTCCTCATATCAATGTAAAGGCAAATATGTATTGTCGAAGGCTTTCACGGCCGGAGTTCAATGGCGGTTGTGGGTCTTCCGGGCTGTGTGGCCGTGTTCTGGAAGTTGTGGTTCCTAACGTTTCGCCAGCATCTGTGGCCAGCATCTTCAGAGGGCAGGAGCACAGACAGAAGGCTCTTTCTGTGCCCAGGTCTTCTGTCTGTGCTCCTGCCCTCTGAAGATGCTGGCCACAGATGCTGGCGAAACATTAGGAACCACAACTTCCAGAACACGGCCACACAGCCCGGAAGACCCACAACAACCATTAAAGGCAAATAGACAAAATTCTTCCTTTTATAGCTTTGCACAAGAATAAACTATAATAAATAGATATGAAGACAAATGCATGTTCAAAAGAAATTGGGCTTTATTGCACATTAAAAAAGTAACCTTTTGGACCTCTGCATTTTATAGCATACTAATACACAAACAGTACAGAGTCCAGTACAAAGCAAATAAAAAAATACTTCCACATGAATAGTGCATGAATTCTAGAAAAAAGAAAAAGAAAAATAGCATTTTCACGTATCAATGTTTATAATATATTTTTATTTGCAAAGTTCCATCAGCAATTTCTTCCAGGTTCCAAAGTGCATATATGAGTTGAGACAAAAAGGATTAGCTTATTACTGGATTTAATCAATAATGAAATGTAGAATAAGGCCACCATTTCCATGATAAAGAACAAGTTTACTGTAGATGTTGGACATAAACTAAAACTTTCACTGGAATTATTCTGTTTGTAAGAAATCTATATCCACATTTATTTGCAAAAAAGGAAAAGCCTCCCCCCCTTATTATAGCATGAAGTGGGATAGATTATGCCTGTTTATATTTCTCAAGCCGAAGAACTGCACTCTTTAGTAATAATGAAAAATAATCCACTATTTAGCACTATATAATGACTTCTGATTATACATACTATTTTGAGTTCCTACTTTTCTTCCTTTTGAAATGTTACTGCCTTCAGAACCACATACAGTATATATAAAAATGTAATTTCTTGTCACCTGCTTTAAAACAAAACACAACTTTATATACAGCTCATACAAACTATAAATCAGATTCCTAAATATTTCTACAGCAGGATGCACAGCATCATCATTAACATGCATGGATGATGCACATTTTTATCCCGAGTACATTCTTGTCAGTTCTGCGGTAGTCCTTCCATGAAACCCAAAGTATAGCAGAAAGACAAGGTAACCATTGTGTATATTGCAATAACAGGTTTGAAGTCAGTTCCAATCATTTTAAACACAGCAGAAACAAGAGTTACTATGCTGCAGTAACACTCTTAAATCAAACAATGAGTGGGGCTTACTGAAAAGTATGTTCTTTTTGTTAAAGCAACTTACAACACTGTTCATTTCCTGAGATTCTTTTCGGGGTGTAAGACCAAGGAAACCATGTTCCTAGTACACCAGTCCAAGCAAAAGACAAACCTTTCTGGGGCCTCCATAGGATCTCACTGCTTTCATTAGAAAGATGAAAGCACTGTTGCACTGCAAGCTCCGCCTCACTGGGGCAGCTGCGCAACATTGCAACACATGTAAAAAAAAGATGAAAGGGCAGGGCTTGCAGCACAACCCTGGTGCTGCTTTCATCCCACTGGGATAACTGCAATACAGTAAAACTTTCTGATTCAACACTTTCCAAGTAATATATTTATACTCTATTTTCATTAGGAACCATTAAAATGATTTGTAGCGGCTTCTGAAGATCAAATCGATTCCGTTTTTCACTCCTTAAAAACCAACGGTGAATTTTCATACCCAAGGTTTCCACCCTGGGAAGAGGCGGCTAAGATTTTTGGGGTCCATGGCTTGCTGGATGAGGAAGTTCACCTGGCCAACCACACTAAGCACTGTACCTTCTTCCATTCCTTTAAGTTTCTCCTGAAGTCGTATCAAGACACGCTCTGCCACTTTATTGAACAACTGGTTTTCCCCACTGAAAAGGAAACAAAGGCTTTAGGAAGTATAGAGATGTCAATTCATAAATACAAAATAACGATAAAACTTGTCCATACTTTGCTTTTTTGTTACATCCTTGATCAGCACTGCTGAAGCTGGAGCTGGCATCGGCTTCATCCTCCGACCTTTGCTGCAGATATAAAGCTTTCAAAGGATTCATGGTCCAGTCAAAAAGAGGGTCATATAGAAGCACCTAAATATCAAAAGAGACACAATTATGTTTCTAAACAGAGCTTTCCACTGCCCATCTCTTACAGCACTGTATTCACCACTGTATTAGTTCTATCTGTCCAGCATAATTTTTAAACTGGCATTCTAGGCCAAAATTCAGAGTTGTTCAACACATAAATTCAAATATTGAATTCTGGTTCCATCAAATAACCAAATCAAATAAATAGAGATAATGTTGCATCAATCTGCAATCCCAAGTGTTATATTTTGTTACTGGCTGTTATTCACTGTTGACTGACAGGAAAAAGAATGCTCATTCAAGAATTTTATGGCTCTAAAGTATATGGGTTTTTTCCTGTTTATTTTGGGAGTACAGCAACTTGGTTCTGGAAAGGAGACTGCAATTCCCTCACAAACCAACACTTGATTGAATATATGAGTTCGTCCTCGTATATAGTGGACAAGGTTATAGCTGTTTTCCTCTTCCCATATATAGAACTATAACTTTTTTTTTAATCCGTTCAATCGTGTCTGATACTCAGAGACTGCCTGGACAAGTCCCTGCAGTTTTCTTGGCAAGGTTTTCAGAAGTGGTTTGCCATTGCCTTCTTCCAAGGGCTGAGCGCGCGCAACTGGCTCAAGGTCACCCAGCTGGCTTTGTGCCTAAGCCGGGACTAGAACTCATGGTCTCCCTTTTTTCTAGCCCGGTGCCTTAACCACCTACTGGCTCTCAGAACTATAACTAGAGGTCACCCAATGATTGAATCCTAGAAGAATCAGGACAGACAAAAGGATTTTTTATACAACATGTAATTCAACTTTGGAATTCGCTACCATGAGATGTGTGCTGGTTACCAGCTTGGTTGGTTTCAAAAAAGGTTTGGACCAATTCATGGAAGTCCTGGGGATCAATGGCTATCAGCCTTGATGGCAGCGTGACTGTCCCTGAAGGCCATCTGCTGGGAGACTAGTGGGCTTCCTTGTGCAGTTGGTTGGCCACTGTGAGGACAGACTGCTGGACTAGATGGGCCAGGGATCCAATCCAGCAGGCCATTGCTTATGTTCTTATGTCCCCAGCACCCCCAAATGCTGCCCTGTCTTTGTGCTTCGCAGTTATCCATACAGTCCATCACAATTTAGATGGATGGATGATAGATATAGATACAGCCTCTTAGCACTTAATTGAAAGTTCCAACATGATTCATAGTAAATTCATAAAATATTGTCTGTCTTCTGGAGTCTGTTGCCTATGCTGCTGCTTATATCTCCTTGTATCATCAGGTGCAAAGCAATACAACCCGAAGAGCTGTCTGCTTTGCCTTTCCAGACTGGCCTGCTGCTTTTTCCTTATACTTTGTGTTAAAATGAGTGATGGTCAGTCTAATAGTCCTTGCGTTATAGTTCTGCTTTATTGGAACATGAATTCAGAACAACATTAACATGTTTCAGTAATAATGTACTATTGTAAATTATATTACTTCCATTTCAATATTCACTGAGGTGGAAGAGTAATCAGAAGTTTTAAGCTAAGTTGTCCTTTCTGATACAAAGTGTTGAATATGGGGTATACTGGTCCAACGCGCCAAAGAACGTTTAAATGGATGGAAGGTTTTAAAGTAAAAATTACTTTCAGCATTTTATATGCAGCCAAGAAATACTTACTTCTACAATAGTTAGCAAGGCTTCTTGAGAATTTCTCATAACATTTATGGTTTTTTCACAGCATCTAAAAGATTTCCAAACAGATTTCAATTTCAAAGCCAATTTCCATTTTAACCTTTATAAAAAAACATTACAATGTATTTTTCCGGTTAGTAGTAAAGTTTACAATTGGCTTCCATGGGCCACATTTTAAAAATGAAAATAATTCTTACCAACTCAATTTCCCAAACTGTAACAACTGAAATTCTGGCATAAGTAATGCTAAAATGCTTCGAAAGGAGTCACATATTATGTACTTTACCTCCTGAAGACCCCCTCAACACCAGCAATGCCCATGCCATCGACTATGTCTCTTGTTAACCTGAAAGGTACAGTCTCTGGGGTAGGAAGGATTTTGCCTTGCTCAAAAGCAACTCCTGGTGGAGAAGAAAAAACAGAAGTGAAAGATCACCAGGTAAAGCTTGCTGCATTGTGCCATTGTTTGAACTGAAATTGACAAGATTGTCAATTTAGAGACATTGCTGTTTGTCACCAACCACATTTTTCTGGGCTATATCCCTACCACTTGAAATTTATCAAGAATGTTTGCACCAATAGAACAGGAGAATAATAAAATTTTTAAAGGCAGGAAATACAGTTGATTGCAGCAGTTGGGTAAGAATACATATTTTTATCAACTATTAAATTACAGGTAATCCTCAATTTACGACCATTCAAAGTCATGGTGGCACTGAACGAATGGTGGTTACAACTGGTCCTCGGAGTTCCGGCCATCCCAGCACCCCATGGACACGTGATTGCGATCTGGGCGCTTGGCAACTGGCTCGCAATTATGATCTTTCGTGGCACCCCATGATCACGTGATCACCATTTGCAACCTTCCCTGCCAGCTTCCCTAGAAAGTCAATAGGGAAGCCGGCAGGGAAGGTCGCAAGTCACTGGGGTAAGTCTCTACCTGCGCACCCTCCCCCAGCTCCTCTGTGCTCACGCCAGCCACTCACACCCCTCCGTGCACCCTTCCCAAGCACTGCCGCACCTCCCTGCCACTCATGCACCCCCGTGCAGCCTCCCCGTCTCTCCTGCATCCCTTGCCGTGCCTCCCTCGCAACCCCCCATGCACCCTCCCCGTCTCTCCTGCATCCCTTGCCGTGCCTCCCTCGCAACCCCCCATGCACCCTCCCTGAGCCTCGCCATGCCTCCCTTGCACCTCCTCTGACCCTCCCTGCACCTCCCTCGTACCCTCATGCACCCCCACACCTTTGCGCACCCTCCCCAACCCTTGCTGCACTGCACCCTTGTGCCCTCCGCCATCCGGCAGCAGCCACTTACCTGCCTGCCGGCCTGGGACTTGCAACTTCCTGCCAGCTTCCCCACTGACTTGGTTGTGGGAAGCCAGCAGGAAGTTGCCTCGCCTAATGACCATGGGATTCAGCTGACAATGGCAACCAGGACTGCAGGGATTGCCATTGCTAAGTGATGCGGTCACGTTTTATGACTGCATCGCTTAGTGATGGAAATTCCGGTACCAATTGCCGTCATATGTCAAGGACTACCTGTAGTGTCTTTTCAAAGAAAGGGGCAAGGAAAAATATACCCAATCTGTTCAGTGTTTCTGGAGTTCATGATATAATTTTGTTCATTTTTTGACTTAATTTATCATCTTACACTGTAGCTTCCACTATGACTCAATCAATGGTAAAGCTCTATGAAGATGTTTAGAAACTGAGAAGAATTGTTCTGCTCCCTCCTCACATCAATATTGCTCATGTGATGTCTTTATCCTTCAGGTGAAAAGCCTTCGTGCAAGCCATGATGTACCATTTCCTACATGTGAAGGCTTTTCTTCTTCAGGCAACCATGTTGTGTGTTAACATATGCAGGAGAAAGAGGTTGGCAAGAGCACAATTAATTAGAATGGTGAATCCTCCTGTTTCTGTAATGCCTGAATGGGACTCATGTTAAAATCTAAACACTTGATCCCGTTTTTTTCGTACATACCTAGATCAATGTGTACAAGTTCTGCACTTTCTTCATCTAACAGAATATTCTGTACATGTCTGTCTCCTAGACCAAGTATGTAGCCAACTGAAATGGAAATATCACAAAATTAATCAAGAGGTACTTGCACCCAGTCTCTATTTTTTGAAAGCCTACTGCAAATGCGAAGAGTGGGTTTTTTTTCCCTTCCTCACCATAATCTAGCAAGTCAATCTAATACTCCAATAATGTCCTGATTTTCAGATATATCTTTTCAAGGGGAATAAAGAGCTGCAGATAGCTAATAGCTAATAGTTAGATCTGTATGCAGCTCTGGTACAGAGTATCAAATATTTTCATACAATTACTCTTTTGTATAGATAATAATATATACAACATGTTCATTTTAAACTCCAAATCCAGTGTGTTACTACATAAGTGTACAAAATCCAGGAGATACTCGTTCAAAAACACGCATCAGAGCAACATCCATAACTACCACTCTATTTCTTTTCAGGGTAAGCAACATTATGCATAGTGCAGAAAAGGAGTAAGAAATAGTAAGCCAAAGAAACAGCTAAAACTAGGTTACATACCACACTGTACCTCTTGTTCTCTTCTTGTAAAACTTGCTTCCACTATATCCATAAATGCTTCACACCCTGCCTTTTGTTCTTTAGACTTATGCTTTTCCAGGATCTCAACCATTCCATCCCGCCACACAAAACCCTACTGCTGGCCATCTAAAGGTTGCCAGCCCCTAGTTTAAAATAATACAACCCCACCCCAACTCAGGACAAAAAGGAAGAAACTGCCTTTGCCCAGATTTCCAAAGAGCCATTTTACTATTACAGATTTTGCCCACTCCCAAATGTTAAATCACCAAAAGATTGTCTCCATTTATAGCCTGCTGCTGTCTATAGATTGCCTACTCCTTGTCTACAGCAACCCCACTGGCAAAGAACTCTTCATAAAGAATGAATAAAATTCCTTCATTTAACTATAAATATGACAGAAGCTTGACAAAAACAATGTATTATATTTTATAATATACCTATGGATGAAGTGGCAACACTACGAGTGTATGCCAACCGTTTCTCAAACCACACTGCTGGATCCAAAAATCTTTCCATACAGAAATAGCGAAACACAGGTTGAAAATTCTGGCATATATCCATGAAAACAGTATATTTTTCTTCAAAATCTTTCTTTTGTGCATCCTTTGAAGGGAACCACAAATAGTTTAGAGATGGTTATTTCCTTTCTCCTGTTAACTTTGAGTGTAGTTTCCTTTGTGTGTGAATAGAGATGGTGTGAAAAATGATTTCAAATACAACTAGCCTTGCAATTGCACAAGAAAATAACCCCTCTTTCCTACAAAGTATGAATACATGTGAAAATACTCACTAGATATTCTAATAACATTGTAAAGAAACACTATTGTGTAGTGGATACAGCACTGAACTTGGCAGGGCTCCCATATCTGGACTGCAACCCCACCCCACCCCCAAAACAGGCAACCACTAGACGGAATTAAAGAGATATTTTCTGTATCTCTTTGCTGCCGTGGGGTGGTCTTCTGGAGTTCTGCAATGCAGATAAGGTAGCCCTAAGGTAAAAGGAAAAGGTACCCCCCGCACATTTGTGCAGTCGTGTCCAACTCTAGGGGCCGGTGCTCATCTCCATTTGTTAGCCAAAGAGCCAGCGTTGTCCGAAGATGCTTCCACGGTCATGTGGCCGTCATGACGCACGCAGAACGCTGTTACCTTCCCACCGAAGTGGTACCTATTCATCTACTTGCATTTGCATGCTTTCGAATTGCTAGGTTGGCAAGAGCTGGAGCTAGTGCGGGAGCTCACTCCGCACGCAGGGCTAGGGATTCGAACCTCCAAACTTGCAATCTTCCGATCGACAAGCCTGGCGTCTTACACGCTGAGCCACCACGCCCCTGTAAAGGTAGCCCTAGAACTTGGTAATGTTGTTTGGATTATTGCAGTGGCTGACAGTGGCTGCCTTTGAAAACTGTACAGAAATTTCAGGGCATATGGACTGTTAGCTGGGACTGATTAGGAGGATCCTCTTCAGTCAGGGGTTTGTCATCTGCACTGCCAGGCAGTCATTTCTGAGTCAACTCAAAGTACTTATTTTAGTTTTAAACTGCCAAACACCTTGGGACGAGATTATCAAAAGCAATCGTCATCTCCCAAAGTTGGCTTCCAGATTCATAGGAGCATCACCTGAAGCCCTCTTCAAGGTATCTCACACAGTGAGGGAAGGCAGGAGGCTGGCTACAAAAGAGAGGATTTTTATCCAGTGGTGCTATCCCATCTGAAGACAGCTCTCCTCACAATCAGGGTTTCCACTGTTAGTTCAAATGTGCCACATTATTCTTGTTGTTGATTTTATATTGGTTTTACTGTGCCAATGTGTCATCATTTCATTATATCTGACAGTTTTAACCCATTTGTATCACTGCTTAGCTAAATTTGATTTAAGAAACTGGTTTAAAGACTGAATTCACATTACATGGTAACACAGCTCTGAGGTCACGTTACTTTTCTAAATGAATCCTGAACCACTGTTTTACAAACGGATTATCTTTATTTATTTATTTATTATTTAAATTTATATGACCGCCAACTCCCCCGTTCTCTTTCATGTAGACAACCATTTTTCTACTACTTTCAGATCCGTAATCCCATCCATTTTCTTATGATCGGTTTCTACAAGTAAAGAAGCATTAACTGGCATGATTTAGGGGCGCGGTAGCTCAGCGGGTTAAACCGCTGATGCTGTAGGACTGCCGATCTGTAGGTCGGCAGTTCGAATCTCCTTGTGGCGAGGTGAGCTCTCGTCACTTGCCCCAGCTCCTGTCAACCCAACAGTTCGAAAGCATATGCAAGTAGATAAATGGGTACCACCTTACGTGGGAGAACGTGCTGGCGTCCTGTCGGGGAGCTGGTTCCACCGGAGAAAAGATTGAAGGAAGACTGAATGCTGCCGGTGAGGACAGACAGACCCGGAAGTGACATCAACAGGACATCAGCAGCTGGCTCAAGGCATCCTGGGAATTGTAGTCCAGAGCCTTAGAAGAGCCGGTTCCCTTACCCCCTCTCCTGGTGCGCGGGTTAATTACACTTGGTGATATTGTATAATGTATAATGATAAAATGTATATAGATATGTATGTAAACCGCCTAGAGTCCTCCGTTAGGGAGGGGATAGGCGGGGTATAAATACCACTATAAATAAATAAATAAATTTAATGTACTGGACTTACAACCATTTTCTTCTGGCAGTCTAAGCTCCTGTAGTCACTTGGTCTGTAGCGTCTGTGAGCACTGCAGTCAGTATTGATGAGGAATTCACCCAAAGGGATTGTGCCGGTGCACCACTCTAAGACGCCACTTCTCTGAGAAAGGGGAACAACCTAAAGGGGGAGACAATTGTATGATCTCTGGTTAATCAAAAAAGTACTAGAGAACATATTAACACAGAATTGTGATTATCACTGGAAAGGTAGAAGAAAACCCTCAAGAGTTGGGAAGGAAAGAGCACGTGCTCAAGTTGCTTGATTACTGTTTTAGAGCTAGCCTGCAATGAGGGGAAAGATTGAGCACAATCTTTAACCCATTAATACATTAGAGTAGTGGATTTGCTACTTTACATAAAACAATATATAATGTTACATATTATTATCTTCCTCCAGCAAGGGAGATCGTTACCTTGTCGTGGTGCTGGAGCTTGAGCACCTCAATGAAACCATGAGCTAAACCGTGAAGGGACACCCAAGACGGGAAGGTCGTGGCAGAGAGGTCAGACTAAATACGATCCCTGGGGAAGGTAATGGCAACCCACCCCAGTATTCTTGCCATGAAAACTAAATGGATCAGTACAACCAAAGATATGTCGGTATACCATCGGAAGATGGGACTCCCAGGTCGGAAGATGGTCAAAATGCTACTGGGGAGGAACAGAGGATACGTTCAACTAGCCCCAGATGTGATGACGCAGCTAGCTCAAAGCCGAAAGGACGGCTAGCGGCCGACGGTGCTGGTGGTGAACGACGAATCCGATGTTCTAAAGATCAACACACCATAGGAACCTGGAATGTAAGATCTATGAGCCAGGGCAAATTGGATGTGGTTATTGGTGAGATGTCAAGATTAAATATAGACATTTTAGGTGTCAGTGAACTGAAATGGACTGGGATGGGCCACTTCACATCAGATGACCACCAGATCTACTACTGTGGACAAGAGGACCACAGAAGAAATGGAGTAGCCTTCATAATTAATAATAAAGTGGCTAAAGCAGTGCTTGGATACAATCCAAAAAACGATAGAATGATCTCAATTCGAATTCAGGGTAAGCCATTTAACATCACAGTGATCCAAATATACGCCCCAACCACAGATGCTGAAGAAGCAGAAGTAGATCAGTTCTATGAGGATCTGCAGCACCTACTAGATAATACACCAAAAAGAGATGTTATTTTCATTACAGGAGACTGGAATGCTAAGGTGGGTAGTCAGACGACACCTGGAATTACAGGCAAGCATGGTCTGGGAGAACAAAATGAAGCAGGACATAGGCTGATAGAATTTTGCCAAGACAACTCACTGTGCATAACAAACACTCTCTTCCAACAACCTAAAAGACGACTTTATACATGGACTTCACCAGATGGTCGACACCGAAATCAGATTGACTACATCCTTTGCAGCCAAAGGTGGCGGACATCTATACAGTCGGTAAAAACAAGACCTGGAGCTGACTGTAGTTCAGATCACGAACTTCTTATTGCAAAATTTAGAATCAGACTAAAGAGAATAGGGAAGACCCACAGATCAGTTAGATATGAGCTCACTAATATTCCTAAGGAATATGCAGTGGAGGTGAAGAATAGATTTAAGGGACTAGATTTAGTAGATAGGGTCCCAGAAGAACTATGGACAGAAGTTCGCAACATTGTTCAGGAGGCGGCAACAAAAAACGTCCCAAAGAAAAAGAAAACCAAGAAGGCAAGATGGCTGTCTGCTGAAACACTGGAAGTAGCCCAAGAAAGAAGGAAAGCAAAAGGCAATAGTGATAGGGGGAGATATGCCCAATTAAATGCAAAATTCCAGAGGTTAGCCAGAAGAGATAAGGAATTACTTTTAAACAAGCAATGTGCGGAAGTGGAAGAAGACAATAGGATAGGAAGGACAAGAGACCTCTTCCAGAAAATTAGAAACATCGGAGGTAAATTCCAGGCAAAAATGGGTATGATCAAAAACAAAGATGGTAAGGACCTAACAGAAGCAGAAGAGATCAAGAAAAGGTGGCAAGAATATACGGAAGATCTGTATAGGAAGGATAATAATATTGGAGATAGCTTTGACAGTGTGGTCAGTGAGTTAGAGCCAGACATCCTGAAGAGTGAGGTTGAATGGGCCTTAAGAAGCATTGCTAATAACAAGGCAGCAGGAGACGACGGTATCCCAGCTGAACTGTTTAAAATCTTGCAAGATGATGCTGTCAAGGTGATGCATGCCATATGCCAGCAAATTTGGAAAACACAAGAATGGCCATCAGATTGGAAAAAATCAACTTATATCCCCATACCAAAAAAGGGAAGCACTAAAGAATGTTCAAACTATCGAACAGTGGCACTTATTTCACATGCCAGTAAGGTAATGCTCAAGATCTTGCAAGGTAGACTCCAGCAATTCATGGAGCGAGAATTGCCAGATGTACAAGCTGGGTTTAGAAAAGGCAGAGGAACTAGAGACCAAATTGCCAATATCCGCTGGATAATGGAGAAAGCCAGGGAATTTCAGAAAAACATCTATTTCTGTTTTATTGACTATTCTAAAGCCTTTGACTGTGTGGATCATAACAAATTGTGGCAAGTTCTTGGTGGTATGGGGATACCAAGTCATCTTGTCTGCCTCCTGAGGAATCTGTATAACGACCAAGTAGCAACGGTAAGAACAGAGCACGGAACAACGGACTGGTTTAAGATTGGGAAAGGAGTACGGCAGGGTTGTATACTCTCACCCTACCTATTCAACCTGTACGCAGAACACATCATGCGACATGCTGGGCTTGAGGAATCCAAGGCTGGAGTTAAAATCGCTGGAAGAAACATTAACAATCTCAGATATGCAGATGATACCACTTTGATGGCTGAAAGCGAGGAGGAGTTGAGGAGCCTTATGACGAAGGTGAAAGAAGAAAGTGCAAAAGCTGGGTTGCAGTTAAACCTCAAAAAAACCAAGATTATGGCAACGAGCTTGATTGATGACTGGGAAATAGAGGGAGAAAAAGTGGAGGCAGTGACAGACTTTGTATTTCTAGGCGCAAAGATTACTGCAGACGCTGACTGCAGCCAGGAAATCAGAAGACGTCTACTTCTTGGGAGGAGAGCAATGACAAATCTTGATAAAATAGTTAAGAGCAGAGACATCACACTGACAACAAAGGTCCGCATAGTTAAAGCAATGGTATTTCCTGTAGTAACCTATGGCTGCGAGAGCTGGACCATAAGGAAGGCTGAGCGAAGGAAGATAGATGCTTTTGAACTGTGGTGTTGGAGGAAAATTCTGAGAGTGCCTTGGACTGCAAGAAGATCAAACCAGTCCATACTCCAGGAAATCAAGCCAGACTGCTCACTTGAGGGAATGATATTAAAGGCAAAACTGAAGTACTTTGGCCACATAATGAGAAGACAGGATACCCTGGAGAAGAAGCTGATGCTAGGAAGAGTGGAAGGCAAAAGGAAGAGGGGCCGACCAAGGGCAAGATGGATGGTATTCTGGAGGTGACGGACTCAACCATTGGGGAGCTGGGGATGGTGACGGCCGACAGAAAGCTCTGGCGTGGACTGGTCCATGAAGTCACGAAGAGTCGGAAACGACTGAACGAATAAACAACAACAACATTATTATCTTCTGTGCTCTTACTTAATTGCATCATACAGGTGTCCTTGACTTACAAGGGCAATTGGGATGGAATTTCCATTGCTAAGCAATGCGGCCATAAAGTGCGACATCGCTTAGTGATGGCAATCCCTGTAGTCCCAGTTGCCTTCATTAACCGAAACCCATGGTGGTTAGGCGAGGCAAGTCCCTGCCGGGTTCCCACAACCAGTCAGTGGAGAAGCCAGCAGGAAGTTGCAAGTCCCAGGCCCACAGGCAGGTACCTGGCTGCTGCCGGGTGGGGGAGGGAGCGAGGCGGTGTGTGAGAGGCGCGGCACAGGCGTGAGGGATGGTCGGGGAGGGTGCACAGGGGTGTGCAAGTGGCCAGCATGGCATGAGGGCAGAGGGGCTGGGGGAGGGCATGTGGGTGGGGGAGACTTACCCCAGTGACTCGCGACCTTCCCTGCCAGCTTCCCCATCGACTTTTGGGGGAAGCTGGCAGGGAAGGTTGCAAATAGCAATCACGTGATCGCGGGGCACTTGGCAATCAGTCGTAAGTGCAAATGGGTTGCCAAGCACCCAGATCGCAATCATGTGACCGCTGGGGTGCTGGGATGGCCAGAACTCCGAGGACCAGTCATAACCACCTTTAGTCACCGTTCGTTCATTGTAACTTCAAACGGTCGCTGAATGAGTGGTCATAGGTCGAGGATACCTGTATTGTTAAATTGCATTAATTGCATCATTTTTGCATTGTATTTACCATTTTTCTTTTTAAATCTTTTAAATCATACTGTAAACTGTCTAGAGAAGTTTGGCTGTTGTTCCAATTAGAAGTAGAATGAATAACGAAGGGTCCCAGGCTACATCTGCAGCAGGTTCTCAAGCATCAGATGCTGGGCAAGACCTCTGTCAGGCTCTGGAAAATTACTGCTAGCCTGTGGAGGTCACCCCAAACTAGACAGAGGTAAGGAGAAGCACTTCTTCTTTTGGAGGAGAAGGGTGGCAACCTACTTGCTTTGCCTGGTGTTCAGATACTGCCATCACCAGTTATTCTAGAAGTTATTACTGAGAAACAGCAGATGAATGAATGGTCTTATATGGGGCAGCTCGTCCTGCATTCAGGGCACCCACATTATATCCAAAGCAGGTAATTTTCATGCAAAGCTTGCCTTGTATCTGCGGATGGTCAGTTTTCTCTTTCTGGTTTCAGCATCTTGCTGTAGTAGAGTGTTGCACATCTGGAAAACCTGCTGCATGACAGCATCCTGTCTCAGATCATCACGTCCCTTTAAGAGATCCAAAAAAAGCAACAGGAATAGCACTGTCTCTGGAGTGAATGCAAATGCAGAATTATATAACCCGATCCTACAAACATTCAGAGAAGCAAATGGAACCTACATCCATGTAAGTGTGCTGAGGATAGCAATCACCACAAAAAAGTCTCCACACATCCCTACATGGAAGTAAAACTACCTTTCCATTATAAATTAGAGAAGAATGAGATTGCAATTTTAGATGGACCTTCTTTCATTGGAACTGCTCAAAAGTGTGGAAAAACTTTGTTATGCATTGCAAATATATTAATAAAATTACTTAACAACTTTTCACTCACTACCATTATCACACGCCTACTATATTAGCTGAATTGTATTACAGTGAAATAAAAATATACAGGAACTCACATGGTACAGTCCTGACTCAACAGTGCAAATTCAGAATGCTACTGGAGGAAGAAACAGATGTTTCTATGCATGCATCCCCATACTAAAATGTTCCTCAAATGAGAAATAAGCTTAATAGTGGAGGTACACTTCCACTGTGTGTATGTTTGTGACTGAACATTTTATCATACCTATTCTGATGTGACATAGCCATAGCAGTATACAACAGTGCCACATCCATATATCCTGTTCATATTTCATGAGGCAATAGAGAGCTCACCTTTACAAGCTGCCTTCTCTGTTGTCCATCTGATCCAACACAATCTATTATTTTGGGCAGATTGACCCCTCCTGCTAGGTGAAATTCTGGTTTGAATGATCTTATTGTAATCAAATTTTCATAATTGCCACTAGGATCCACCTAAAATCACATAGAAATTTACATGAAATGTGGATATTTTGCCATTTGTTCATCCCCTACGTGAAATGTTCAGCCTGAACAATAAAAGTTTTCATTTCTCTGCTACCCCCAACACAATGATGCAAAAATGTTTACTGAGACTTAAATAACTCAAATTGATTTACCTTAATTTCCATGGTAGGTACAGCAACATCTTCTAGATTCTTTAATTTAGTTATAGGTTGATCGGAAGGAATATTTATACCTCCTGAATAAACAATACATGCATCACATTAATAAATATCTGTTCACTGAGTTAGTATATACTTTTCAAGACCAGCACCTCATGTCATTCTGAAAATTTGGCAACAGTCTTTGAAGAAGCTCAGAATACATTTCTGATATTACTGAAAGTTATTCCAGAGGTCCTGCAGGTAGTCCTCAACTTACGACCATTCGTTTAACGATGGTTCAAAGTTACGATGGCTTTGGGAAAAGTGCTTTACGACCTGTACTTGCACTTATGACCATTGTACCACCCCTGCAGTCACATGATTGCAATTTGGGCGCTTGGCAACCGGCTCACATTTACCACCAGTTGCAGCATCCTGCAGTCACGTGATCACAATTTGAGACCCTTTTTGCTGGTTTCCAGGAAAACCAGCAAAAAAACTTCCATTGGGGAAGCTGGATTTGCTTAATGACCGCTGTAAAAATGGTCATAAAACTGGGTCCAGTCTTATGACTGCAACGACTTATGCCAGAAATTCCGGTCCCACATGTGGTCATAAGTTGAGGACTACTTGTACTTAGTCACTACCAACCAATTTATTTTAATTAACTTTGTTTGTTTGTTTATTGGATTTATACCCTGCCAAATCAATCAACTCTCATTTCCTGGACATAGCAAATAGGGAAAAATATTTACAACATACAGCATTCATAGATAATATACTCAAAGTATACTATGGACAGAAAATAGCACTTTCCCTTTACTATGGGGTTTGAACTAGGAACGAATTGATCCCAAGCTTCCTAATAATCCCCAATTCCCCAAATTCTTACTTCTGTGGGATTTCCAGGAAGTTGCATCCATGTTTGCCAAAGCAATATAGGCATCACAAAGGGCTTCAACCTTTACCACCATATCAGGTCGTTTGCATTTTACAGTGTTAATGATACTGCTAGCAGCCGCCATTCGATCCTGTATGATCAGTTTTTTAAGAAGGAAGTTAAAAATGCAATTCAAATGCAAAGAACAAAATTAATCAAAGACATAAAATAAATCTGATATTAGGAAACAGAATACACTGCTGAAGAGAAAATTCATATCGTCGTCGTCACCACCACCACCACCACCACCACCATGAAAGCAGACAACATACCCAATGATCCCTCTAACAACTTACTATTTTTTACAATCCCAAATAATATAAATACAGTTAAATTTAAGTACCATGTCAAGAGGAGATGTTTCTTTTGGCACATTTTTTATTAGCCCACTTCTTCTGGTCATTTCTGGCTTGGTCAGGAGTTCATCCTTGTTGGCATTTGCCAATGCCAGGATTATAAACAAAGTGTGATGTGGATGGTCGAGAGAAATTCTTGCTATAAGCTATTTAAATAAAAATATTGAAAAAGTTGTTTTTTTCAAATAAAATGTGAACTAAACGTTAAACAAGCATCAAAGCTTCAACTGTAATGCTCAATATGCTTATCCCAGAAGTACACATGGTTCCTGAAAGCCTTATGTATGGCTCCTTTCTAAAGGTTTATATTAGCTGTAGTTAATTCAGTATGATTTTCACTCTATTTACATTAAATAAAAGTTAGTTTTTGTCCCAGTTCTACTTACAGTACTTTTTGGAGTGTGACCTCCCAGCACACCACCAAAAACACTTAACTGATGTGACATACATCACAGTGAGTATTTCTTGACAAAGACATTTGACCCTGTTATAAATCAAGGAAATCCTTTAGCATTCTCAAAAATATCTAAAGCAATGTAGTGCTACTGCAATGATCTCTTGTATAAAGTTTTTTACCAACTCTCTCTACATATATTCTAAGAAAAAAATCCTATCACTCTCCTATCACATCTACTTAATATCCAAACAAAAATTCTATAATATATTTGTAAATGAGGAACAGACATTACAACTGAAGGTCAATTACATTATTCAAAATCTCATGAAACCCAGTCATCTTGGTTCCCATTCGAGCAGCCAGCTGGTACATCAGTGGCAAGAATTTGTAGGATGGGATTTTCTGTGCCCCCTTCTGTTGTGCAGCAGAAGAGCATGTAAAATAGAGAACAAAACAATAGGAAAGTGTATTTAGTATTTAAACATCTATGTGCAGAATCCTTACAGTGCAAGATGTTTATATAAGTTTTATGAATGACAGACAGAATGGCTATCATCTGTTACTATTAAATATTTCTCATCAATTAAATGTGGAAATATCATTATCTTTTCAACAAAATAAAATAATTGATTATACCAATCTGATCTTGGGATCAAATCTACAGGTAGTCCTCGCTTAATGACCATTTGTTTAGTGACTGTTCAAAGTTACGCTGGCACTGAAAAAAGTGACTTGCAACTGGTCCTTGCACTTATGACCATTGCAGTGTCCCCGTGGTCACATGATTGTGATTTGGGCACTTTGCCACTCTCATGCATTTATGATGGTCGCAGCATCCCGTGGTCATGTGATTGCCATCTGCGACCTTCCTGCCAGCTTTTGACAAGCAAAGTCAATGGGGAAGCCGGCAGGAGGTTGCAAGTCGCGGTCATGTGGTGTTTCGCTTATCAGCCGTGGGTAATTCGCTTAACGACTGCAACTGGGACTGCTGTTGTAACTTGGCACAGTCATGTAATGTTTTGCTTAACGACTGCTTCGCTTAGCGATGGAGTTGCTAATTAGGGTCGTTAAGCGAGGAGTACGTGTATTCCTAAGAAAGTCAAGCAAATACAATACTGGTTACTATCTAGACTGGCAGATCTCTTTTATATCTGAACCTCTTTGGATGTTTCCTTTCTCTCCACTACAGAGGGAGGGAAGTGAGGCAGACATAATGAGAGTGAGAATGAAGAAATGGGGAGTGTTCCAAATACAATGCTTTGGTTCTAATTATTTCTCTATATAGTAGAGAAACAAGATAGTATCCTTCAAACTAATCAACTATATGTATTGTCAAAGGCTTTCACGGCCGGAGTTCAATGGCTGTTGTGGGTCTTCCGGGCTGTGTGGCTGTGCTCTGGAAGTTGTGGTTCCTAACGTTTCACCAGCATCTGTGGCAATGTTTTGTTTGTTTTCTATTTATAGAGCTAAGTTATAGGAGATTATGTGGAGTTTTTTGTTGTGTTGATTAGCGTGATTAGCATGTTCATTGTGAGAAGTATTCCCATGTCCTGGTGGTTGGACTGAGAAAACACAGCCTGCAAAAGGTCAACGAACTCAGTCCAACCACCAGGACATGGGAATACTTCTCACAATGAACATGCTAATCACGCTCATCAGCCACTCGTTAACATTTCAACACAACAAAAAACTCCACATAATCTCCTATAACTTAGCTCTATAAATAGAAAACAAACAAAACATTGCCACTCTACCTGGGCACAGATTTCGCTTCTGTCTGTGCTCCTGCCCTCTGAAGATGCTGGCCATAGATGCTGGCGAAACGTTAGGAACCACAACTTCCAGAACACGGCCACACAGCCCGGAAGACCCACAACAACCATTAATCAACTATAGTTTGTCCAATGAACACCAGCAACAATAATGAAATAATACCATACAAATCTGTCCTGCTTTTGATAAACTGTACATGTAGCATACATATGCACAAAACCATAATGTGTAAAATCCAAACCAAGTTTGAACTGTGCAACTGATAACATGCATAGGTCTGTGGAAAGATTTACAAAAGCTGGATTTACATGAGACAGGCTTTGGATCCAAATAAAAAGTTCTCAACATAAAAGCAGCTGGCCCTAGATTCAGCTTCGATTTCCTTTTCCTTTTCCTTTTCCTTTTCCTTTTCCTTTTCCTTTTCCCTTTCCCTTTCCCTTTCCTTTCCTTTCCTTTCCTTTCCTTTCCTTTCCTTTCCTTTCCTTTCCTTTCCTTTCCTTTCCTTTCCATTCCATTCCATTCCATTCCATTCCATTCCATTCCATTCTGGTGTTTTCAACTCAAACTCAGCATTGACTCCTGGACAAGTCCCTGCAGTTTTCTTGGCAATATTTTTTGGAAGTGATTTGCCATTCCTAGGGTTGTGAGAGAGTGACAGGCCCAAGGTCACCCAACTGGCTTCATGCTTAATGCAGGACTAGAACTCACAGTGATTTCTGACCCTGGTTTCTAGCTTGGTGCCTTAACCACTACACCAAACTGGCCCTTAATATGAAGCAGCCTCAATATGAAGCAGAAAAATGAGACTTCAGCAAGACCAACCTGAATCATTGCATTGACTTCAGCAAGTCCAGCATTCTCAAGCCAAAGAGAACAGAGACGGAAGATCCACATGTCATGCTCCTCCCCACTCAATAAGCACATAATGTAGTTCTCAACTGCTTTGCATAAGAAACGCTTACGATCTTCTCTCAGTGCGCGAATTTCACATTCATCAATTTCCAGCTCCCGCTGAACTTTCACAGTGTATCTAAGCAATACAAAGTGAGAAATAAAACCACCACCCTAAAACTCTCTGCTTAAATACTGACAATTACACAAAAGGCACCTTCCTGTAAGAAACTCATGTTGTCAAACCACTTGGTCCAAGAATATGATTCCAGGATAATACAGTAAAATTAAAGAGCTCCAAAGTAAAATGCCATGGCCATCTTAACTTCTTTTCTATTACAGTAGTGTTGGTATGCATACCTGCAGCCTTTTTAAGGAATGGAGACTATTATGTGAAAACATCCAAAAAATAGGAACAAAAAAGTTGTACTTAAAAATTTTAAATGGCTAAAATCTCAAGAAATCTTATTGATGAACATAGAATTAGCTATCTCACATGGTGGCACCATTTTTAATTTTACTATCATTATTTAAAAATTGCGCTTGGATGCCATCTTAGTTTTTGAAAATACCATGATGTCCATGGTCACTTATTGCAAACTTCAAATCAAGTAACTAACATGACAGGCTTCAGCTGTAAGACCTACCGATTGGTCTGAACTTTATGCTCCCTTAAAAGGCAAACTTCATACTTGGCTTTCTTCAGCAAAGCTTGCTTATTTTCAAACTCTGATGATTTCATACGATCCTCAATTCTTTGATACTCGGTATCCGAAAAACGAGCCAGAGACAGAAAAGCCTTCATCTTTCCTCTCTTTAGCTCATCACTCCTGTCATCACTTTGGTCCCCAGCAATTTTAACTGCCTAGAACAATGTTACGAACAGGATAAATGTGGCTATTAAAAAAATTAATGATTAAACAAATAAAAGAACTATATTAACCAAATTTAATTTTCAAAGGCTTTGCAGAAGCTCTAGGATTCACCCCAATCCCTTACCTTTTCCAAGTAATCCTGCATAATGATGGTAGGGTTTTCTAAAAAAGTCTCTGCTAACCAACTTCCACATAACCTCAGGCATTCTGTGTAAATTAATTTCAGGCGTGGGTCTTTCTCAACCTTAGAACAACAAGATAATAATACAGATCAGGTATTTTACTAGGACATTAAGTAACTCTTTTTCCCAGCATCTCCTTTATTTTTCATTTTGATATTTTTTCTACAAATACTTTGCTCTTTTTATTTAATAGAACCACTTATATTTCTCAAAACAAAACGAAACAGGAATTTAAACTATTTGGTCACTATCAAACCCATCAATCAAAATAGACCATACTACCTCAAACCAATTTTCATCCAGTTTCTTGATCATATCTTTTAGAATACTCAGAGCCAAGCTTTCCTCCTTTTTAGCCCAGAACACCTGAGCTTCTTCCAATTTCCATTCTGATACTCCGTGTCTAGTTGGGCCGTACTGTTTAACTTGATACATTGCTCTTTCCGGAAGCTGAAAAACAAACACAAAGAACTGTTTGTGGTTTCCTTTCATTTGGGTGATGTGATACCCCTCTTAATTCTTCTGGAATCCAGGGACAGACAAAGCCAGTTACATCGTCACATTCTACCCCAGAAACATATGAACGCGTTATCGTCCAAAAAGGCCTCTTTTCAAGAGCTCTGAAAAAACACCCTGCAGGATTTACTGCCACTCTTTAAATTAGAGTGGGAAACGTGAGATCCCATGGCCACATCCTGTTCCCAAGTCCATTACGTGAAGCTTATGAAGCCCTCCAACCATTGTTAGAGGTGAAAAATTCAAAAATTAAAGCAGGTTGGAAATGTTCACAATCCACATTCCACCCAAAACTCAGGAACAGAAAACCTTGGCTCTGCCTATCGCAATATGGATCACTTGTTTTGCATCATCATCCAACCCACTGTGTTTCTTGCCTTCGCAAACAAAAGTTAGTTAAGGCTGCTCTGCTCTACTTTTATGTTAAGATTTGATAAGGTCTAGCCGGGATTGCAGTAGGATTACAAATAACTATTTGTGTGGCTGCAATTTTAGCTGATTGGAGTATCAGAGACAGCTACAGTAGATCAATATCTTGGCATGATAGATGGGAGGCAGAGGCAGGAGAAATAGCAATTTGTTTAAGCCTACCTAGAACTTAATACGCTTAGGAATTAGCCTATATCATTTACTCCAGATCATTTGTCATAGATCAGTATCTCCTTAATGTGCTGTTATCTTAACGTCATATATTACAATAACAGCAGGGATTGGCAACCTACGGTTCATTTCCAGCTCATTTCTTGCAGCTTCCAGAACCTGCCCCAAAACTGTGCCACCAAAATTCAGCCACAAGATATCAAATGATGATGATGTGATTCCCCCAATTTTCAATGGGAAATTTTTAAAAAAGAGGTGAATTAAACCACTGATAAGCTTAATGCACCTATCAATCTTAAAAATACTCAAGGGTGGGGAAAACAGGTTCAATGTCCTGAACTCATACTCAGCAGGAGCCCCCATGACCCCCTGCAGGATGACGTTCAGGAACAGGCACCCTTGGGAGGGAGGTGAGACTAGGCGGGTTCCTTGATCCTGGTCAGGTAGCCTTGGGCAACATTTAGGAGCAGGTTGTGTCTGTTGCATGATTGATTGCTGGCAACACAGAGGCCACTGAAGGAGAGCCTGGTGCTAGGAACAAGATCTGACAGCAAGCCAGCTTGTCTATGCAGGGGGGAGCACTGTCTGACAGGAAACTACAGGTAGTCCTCAACTTACGACCACAATTGGGACTGGAACTTCTGTCGCTAAGCGAGGCAATCGTTAATTGAGTCACACCTGATTTTATTACCTTTTTGCCACGGTTGTTAAGCGAATCACCATGGTCATTAAGTGAATCACGTGGTTGTTAAGCAAATCCGGCTTCCCCCATTGACTTTGCTTGTCATAAGCTGGCTGAGGTGGTTGTAAATGGAAATCATGTGACCCTGGGACGCTGCAACTGTCATAAATACGTGCCAGTTGCCAAGTGCCGGAATTTTGATCACATGACCGGGGGATGCTGCAACGGTCTTAAGTGCGAGGTCCGGTCATAAGTAACTTTTTCCAGTGCCGTCATAACTTTGAACGGTCACTAAGCTAATGGTTGTAAGTCAAGGACTACCTGTAGTTTTATTCATATAGATGGACGATGTAACACAGTTTTATTTATTATTTTAGAGAGTCATGGCACCTCAGAGTTTAAGGCCCTTTGCCTACATAATGTTTTTTTCAAATAAAAAAGTAAATTTGGCAACTATTTTTGTGAACTAATCCAGAATAAAAACTTAACTGTATAAGCAGTGACAAGCTTTGGGTGAAGATATGTGCATGCTTCAAGGCCTATAATGCCTTCATGCACAAAAAGGAAAAGTGATAGCTCCATCAAAAAACTTAAAACTTTTCAAAGAAAAAGAAAATAAACGTCCACTTCACAGTGAAAGGATTTTTACTGGATATTACTAGTGAACAGATACCAAAATAAAAACCATATGGTTTCTATAACGATGTATTTCAGCTACAATACCTCTTTTTGACTCCCACTTAAGATGGCCACAGGTTAACAGCTCTTTAATGAACTCCCGTCTATTTTTATTTTATTTTTTAGTAATTAGAATTAATATCTAAATTATTTTTAATTTTTAGGAACTAGAAATAAGATTTTTAGAGTACCAGAATTTATACACAATTTCAAATGCTAATCAAGGATGTGGAATTATAAAGCAGAAACAAAAAAGAACCTGAAAAGAAAGATTAAAAGGAGGCACAAACAGGACACTCACTCGAGAGAAACTCCCAAACAAGACAAGGCTGTGAGGACTTCTAGGCAGAGAGAATCTGTTGACAGTGATTTGGTGAGATTCCTCTCTGAATTTGAGATAATAGCCTTATAAGAAACCTGGTTAGCTGGAGAGGATGAACCAGTACAACTCCCGGGTTTTCAATGATGGTATACCCCTGCCTAAAAATTTAAAAATAAAGGACTCTGGGGGCTTTTGCATTCTAAGGAAGGACTGGAATGGCAGGGTGAGAAATATTACTCTCCTTGTAATACTACTTTCCACTACAGTGCTTTCCAAACTTCCGCTGTTGGCGACACACCAATGGCGGCAGCGGCCTCGTGTTTTGTGCTAAAACCCGGAAGTGCTGATGGCGCGGTGCTGCCGCGCGCCACCACCCCGTGCACCACCACAGGGGCGGCGGCGACGCACCATCACCACTTCCAGGTTCTATCGCGACACACTAATGTGTCGCGACACACAGTTTGGAAAGCACTGTTCCACTAAATTGGCACACTATTATGTTGTTGTGTTGTCAGTTAAGAAACTCTTAGTTTATATAGTTTTTCCAAATCAAATGGCAAATTCTGAAAATGAATAGCTCCACTGCCTTATAAATAATCTATTTGTCTTATATTTATTCCTACACTGGATGCATGCTATGGGAAATACGTATTAAATTGCATTCTCCCTCAGTAAAGTTAGCTGATGTTACTTTGAACTTCATTGTAGATACACCTTAAAAGGTGACTGATCTTATGTTTATACTAATACCATGGCCCCTATTGATTTTCAGTTCTATTTTTAAAGTAGCCAATCTAAATGTTAAATACAGCTATATCCGTGGTTTAATAACAACCAGTTTTTAATGTGGTATCTTGAAAATCTGATCTTTTGTTATGTTGGTCTATGACCGTAATAATAAAGATTGATTGATTGAATACCCCTTTTTTAGCATAAAGACATATTTACGCCTACTTTTTGTGGAGAGAAAAATCCTGAAAGTGTTCTAGTGACCATATTTTCAGGCAAATGAAGAATCCTTAACTAAAGGTAAAATCAGCCATACACCCAATATTTTTAAGTTAAAAAAAATATACATATATATTTCAGGAAATACTTAAGGTAGATTTTCAGTTGACTGTTACTTGTGAATTATTCGCCATTCGAGCCAATCTGGACAGCTCCACAAGATGTTTGGTGAGGATGTTATTAATGCATTCCCTTTGGGCATTCTCATTTTCCTTCTCCAGAAGAATCTTCAGAATTACTGTACGCAAAGCCATGATAGGCTCTTGGAAAGCAAAGTCACTATCTTGAAGAAGTTGGGACTGCTTCTGCCACTTCAGATGCAAATTATGCAACTGGCTATTAGTCTCTGACCTGAAAGCAAAGAATAAAGCTAAGAAGCTCTGACTAAAAATTAATAAAGTATTAGCCACACATAGCCCTTATTTTGAAACCTAGGATCAAGCTGTAAATGGCAGGTGAGAAATTAAAATCTCTATATGAAACCTTTAGTAAGCACAGGCAGAACTACCAGGACTGAGATAATTATTCTTTTAAGGGAGCTTCCTGGAGACCAGTGTCAACAGGGCAAGGAGGATGTGAACACCACTCCTTTTCTACATGTGTCATAGTGTTGCAGATACCCCTAAAAGGAGTGGTGCTTTCATTCTGTGGATGTGGATGCTTGGAAAGTGTTAATACATTGCAATAACAATATTCCCAATAAAAATATAGGTTTCTTGATCCTAATGTTTACATTTAGCCAGTCATACAGAAAAATCATATAGAAGATCTTCCGTATGTTTATCATTTGGGGACTATTGTTTTGCCCACATTTATAGATCTAATATAGAAGTAAAGTGTAGTAATGGCTGTTGTGGGTCTTCCGGGCTGTAGTAACCTAATTACACCCTTAAGATTCAAACTAATGTTTTTCTCAGAAATCTGATTTAGGCATAATTTTGCTTTGAAATACACATAAGGAGCAAATCACAGCTGGAATGAAGAAGTGTTTTAGTTCTTATTGTCTGAACTTAAGATTTGAGCCATGTCACTTATGTGTTTGAAGTTAAATCAATTGCGTGGCTTTACTAACTAGCACTGTATAGTACAGAAGTATGCTGATAAAGCAGCTATAGAAACAGATAGAAATGCTGTATTTACCCTCACGGGCTCGTTCCAGACTTAGTTATGTTTACAGTAGGCTCTCTGAAATCAATGAGACTTGCTAGTTATAATTATATTATTGAGCTAAATATTTCACTTTAAGCATGACTGTGTCTGAGTCTAACTTAGTGGCAAGAAAATGTTAGTTAATGAGTTCATTAAATTATTTTGCAAAAAGTATCATATACTATTTATATTTTTAAATTTTGCTTTAGGCTTACAGTGAAACAACAGATATATGAGAACCTTTGATCTTACACAGATGAAACATCAAAAATATCCAGGGGACTGATATAATGCATGAGGAAATAGTAAAATACCCAGAGAAAAGTTGTCCTACATATTCCAGCTCTCCAATCGTCTGCAGCCTGCAGAGTGTAGGCAGTAATGAATATACAGACTCAAGGCTACCTTTCAGTAGCTCTTCTACTTCTTTGACTCTACAAATGCAAGAAAGAAGTAATTATAACCCACTTTTACAGAGAAGCCAACTTAAGATCCCTGTATTATTAAGCAGAAATTATGAAGGACATTGCATTAAACCACAGAAAAGTTTTAAAGTAACACAGATATCAAATGGCATCTTATTGAAAAATAACACATGCAAATTATAAGTTGATGCTGATGTTGCATGCAGAAAGAATGACTAATATTCTTGTTTAGAGTGGAAAACCTCTTTTTAAAGTCACAGATTACACTTTCATGAAGGTTTATGACCTACTGCTGATTTTTCAAATCATCTGTCAAGATTTCCATTGCTATATGATTCATGCTGTAAGCAAAATGTTTAACTTTTAAAACATGCTGAAGTTTTCCAAAATAACATTCTGCTAATTATGCAATTTAAACTGCAACACATTAGAAAATGTGACATTCACCAATACTTTATTTTGTTAACAACATATACATGCCAGTTTTAAAGCTGGCTTTTTACCTGGCACACTTCAATCTTCCATAAAAAGTAGAGAAATCTCTGTCCCGTAGACACTGTAGAGCATCATACAATGATTCATGGTAGCCTCGTTGCCCTATTTCATCTCTTAAAGAAAAATCAACAGTATTGTTTTTGACTTAAATGTTACAATAAGCATCTTTATAAGAGCCATAAATCAGCTCACTCTCTCCCACTAAAACCCCCTACAGAACTTTTAACATGTTCTGTAAGGCTTCCCATGTCAGAACTGAGCTATAACTCACAGACCACAGACAGACTTTACAAGGCGAAACTTATTTCCTAGGTTCCATAGTCATGATGGTTCAGACCTGCAGCCTTTTCTTCCCACCCTTCCCTTGAATTAAGAGATTCTTTGCATAGTGCTTGGTGCCTTGAAAATGAGCAGTTGTAGATTGTTAAATGCCAATCATGGTCTAAGAACCACTGACTCTCTATTTCTCATATACTGTTATATATATATATATATATATATATATATATATATATGTGTGTGTGTGTGTGTGTGTGTGTGTGTGTGTGTGTTTAAACTTTATTAATTTTCAGAGTATAGCTAAAATATAAAATATAAAATACAGAAAAGCAAGAAAATAGAACTAACCCTAAAGAAAAAGCTATAAAAGTACAAACAGACAGAAAACAAAGACGGAAAAGTGACTTCCAACTTTCTCTAATACAGATATAGATAAATTTACAAAAATAATCTCTTACCAATGATTAAACCAGGGCTTTCCAAAGTTTTCCCGCGGCGACACACCAACCGCTGTTGGTGTGTCGCCGCGGGAAAACCCGGAAGTGCAACCGTTGCGGCAGCGTGCAAAAACCTGGAAGCGCTGCTGCCGCTTTCGATTTTTCCGCGCTGCCATTGGTGTGTCGCCGCGGGAAAACCCGGAAGCACTGATGATGATCAGCACTTCCGGGTTGTGTGGCGACACACCAGACTGTGTGTGGCGACACACTTTTGTGTCGCCACACACAGTTTGGAAAGCTCTGGATTAAACCATAGTAACATTATTTCTATTAAAATAAACCAATTAATCATCAAAACCCAAAATCAGAACATCATTTTTTTCTACCATAAGCAATATATATATATATATATATATATATATATATATATATATATTTAAATGTTACAAAAAATTGCCAGGATAACTTGTATTACTTCACTGAGGAGATCTGATCCCACTGCATATTCCTCCAAGCTGCCTGATAACGAATCTCTTGTAATTCTATGGAGCTTTCTTCATTCTCCTGTTCCAATCCTTTTAAGTAGATGGAGAGTGTATTACACAGCCCATAATTCTGCAAAGCCTATTAATCAATAATATAAAGTTAACATAGCATGCATCAGGTCTGATTTATGAAAACACTTCCAACCTATATTAGAAACAACATATATTTTACTAGTTGTAAATATCTTATTTTTACCACTAATTATATTAAGATTTATAAGATCAATATATTTAATTATTTCCTAACTGATTTCTTATCACTGAAAGAGCTCATGGAATTTATGACAACTGTTTTAGGTTAACAGAACTGCATTATTAATAAAGTGCTATCTTGCTTCCTTCATAACAATGTATGCATTGTTTAAACAATTTAATACAGCCACTCATCTCACAGAAGTGAGTCTAGGTAGCATAAAAGGTTAAAACCAAAACAGTAACACAATTTATAAAACAAAATACAAAACATAAGATTAAACATTTATGCTAAATGAAAAACAACTGAAAATGTTTAAGAAGCAACTAATAATTAGGAAATATAAGAAGATATAAATGAATACTGTAGTGATTGTATTAAAGGGACGATACAAGCTGGGTCACAATGGGTTGTGTGTAATTAAATGAAGGATAATAATGAAATGATGTGTAATTAATGAATAATAATAATGAAGTAAAGTTTTAGGAAATCTAAAATATGCTCTTGTTTGGAATTTGAAGTTTCTGCTTGGAACCTCACATCTTGTTAGCATCACATGGAACTTTATATCAACCCTATGTTATCTCTCAGTTTGATAAATATGCTTGGTTGGGACTTAGAAAAGGGAACTTTATTTTCTTTAGGAGGCAATTTGATCTTCAGCTGTAATAATATCCATAGTAGAGCCTTCCAAAATAATTTTAGTACTGTATTCAAGAGAGTTAACATCTATAATCCTCAAATCAGATAAAGAAACAAGTCAAATATGCAAACAGGTCAATTGAAGATTTAGTGCTCAAGAGAACCTGAAACCAATATGGCAGATATTAAGTGTGTAAAAAAAACTTTGAATTCAAAGTAGCTATGCTGAACTAGAAACAGGCTGAACCAATCTTCCTGGAAGTGTTCCAAATGTTCCACAGATTTTCAGTACCCAAAATGACCTGGTTTTGAGCTCTGAGCACTTCTGGAATAGTTGGAACAGAGTTGAATGCTTCTGGTACATTCTGAAGAAAAGTTGAGCTTGAAATGTTTTATGGGCGGTCATATAAATTAAACAAATAAATAAATAAATACAAAACATTATACACACCATCAGTAATGACTTCACATCTATATTACCTTTACCAATCCTGTCTGTCGAATTGATGCTGGAAGGCTGGTTTCAAGGTCATAAGTTACCAGGGCTTTCCCCCATATTCCTTCATGTTCATATGTTCTTATCCTGTTAAGATAACGTATCATAACAACATTCATATAAATTTATAATTTGTATAATAAAGTTAATTTTCTAATATAATTAATACCTGGCCAATGGCTGCAGCATCCTTCCTCCACCACAGCCATAGAGACTATCTGGCTCTCCTATGCTTCTGTATATATCCATGAGAAGGTCCTAAGAAGAAAAAAAATAAGTTATCTGATAAATCAGTCTTGAATACTTTAAGACATGTATTTAAGAACATTGTGGCAATCAACTGAACACAGCAAATATAAGCAATACTGGTAGTTGACTATTTTATAAACTATTAGCACATGGTAAAAGGTAAAGGTTCCCCCCACACATTTGTGCAGTCGTGTCCGACTAGGGGCCGGTGCTCATCTCCGTTTGTTAGCCGAAGAGCCAGCGTTGTCCGAAGACGCTTCCGCGGTCATGTGGCCGGCACATGGACACATTAGCACATGGACACGCCTCTAATAACACCATTATTTCATGTTCAAAAGCCTTGTGAAAAGAACAGTTTGTATTCTTTGACTTCTCTTTCCTGAACAGTAGCCATCCCTACCAGCTGGCAACTACTTTTTAAACAGATAGAGTCTGAAAAGTTGTTTGTGCTATTGCAAGGAGCCTGCTGTTCAGAGAAACACTGCCTAATATTTCTCTAAGTGTACCAAAACATCTATTTGGATTCCCGCTGTATTTTACAATGATTTGAGATAAATACTAAAGGAACCTACAAATTATGCCTCAAATAAAACAACTGGGGATAAAATCTTACTTCAATTCTAAGTAGCACATTATGTTTGCTGTAAAGTGAACCAGGTTTTGGAACACAGGAGACAGAAATAGAGTCACGCTCGAGTGAGATGGGCGGTAACAAAATTTGAAATATAAATAAATAAATAATAGCTTGGAATTAATTGGAATTAAGTCTAACATATCTGGGGAAGGTTGCTAGTTTATGGAAGTGGTCATGTCACTATTAAAACATGACAACAATTATTTGTCAATATGTGGTATCAAAATATAATACTGCTAATTATGTGGATTATTTTTTATTAAACTACATTCATTCATTCTGGTTTATTACGGTCACTGACCAGTACAAGATTCTACAAGGTATACTCATTGAACCTTACAATATGCACCATCTGATTTAAAATAGTTTTAAAATTATAAGTTAAATTACATTGTTCCAATTAAAAATTAAAATACATTCAGACCACAATGTGGATGAGCCCCTTAATCAAATTTAAATATGCTCTTATTAGTCATAACTAATATTCTATCAGATGTAAATGCTTATAAAAAGTAAAATATCATATATAAAATATGGTGTGATATATATATATACATACATACATACATACATACATACATACATACATACACACCTTTTAAAATTATTAAAATCATTACAAGGAGTACATTACTACATTTTTCCTATCATAATCTGGCGTATCTTTATAGCAGCTGCACAGAATTTGGCTACTTGCGCCGTAACAGTTGGATCTTCATCTATAAGTAACATTTGCATATACTCTATATCTTGCCTCCTAGGATATTTCTTGGTCAAGGGCAATATTAATTTACTCCTAAGCTCTTTATAAAAAGGACAACGGAGGAGCACGTGGTCTGTAGTTTCTATCTCTCCATTATTACAACAGCACCACCTTGCAGCTTTTGGGATTTTTTTATATCTACCATCCAAGACTGCGGAAGGGAGTGCGTGGCTACGAGCTAGGGCAAAGGCTTTCCGATGGCTAGGGATTTCGAGTTGAGTAAGGTAGTTAGCAGAATTAACAATATATTTATTATACTCTGATGATAAGAAATGAGGGGCCTTCTCTAAGTCCGTTTGTCTCTCTATATCCTTTATCCTTTGCTTCAAGGCCAATTTTGCCTGTTCATAATCCATCCTGAGAATTGAATCTGTAGAAAATCCTAGCTTGGCGAGACTAGATTCAATATCCTTTAACCAAGCGGATTGGAAGTAATCTTGGAAAATGAGTGGTGCTAAACCTTGAGGATAATGCTTGAGTTTTAGCCAAAGATTCAAGGAAGCTAGGCGCACTCTTGCCTCAACTTTTATCATGCCCGCTTCCAATCGAAGGTAAGCGTTTGGAACACATTTGGGCATTTGAAATACTGCTCTAATAAATTTTGATTGCACTCTTTCCAGGGATGTAATACTTGAACTTAGAGCACCAACACAGGACCCATAAAGGAGCTGGGCTAATGTCTTCGCCTGGAAGAGTTTAAGAGCTGCCGGTATATAATGCCCTCCTTTACTCCGGAAAAACTTTAAAATGGCATTAGCTGAATTTTGTCCAGAATCAGCTGCATAATCAAAGTGAGGTTTCCTAGATCCAGTGGCGTGCATGACTACCCCTAGATATTTAAAGCTAGTCACTTGCTCTATTCTATGCCCATTTATATTCCAAGAACGAAATTTCGGTCTTTTGGCGAAGGTCATTATCTTTGTTTTCTGATAATTTATTTCTAGCTGATTATTAATATAATACTGGGCCACAGTTGTCAAAGCTCTGTTGAGACCTACAGGAGTCCTAGAAAGTATGACCGCATCGTCTGCATAAAGCAGCAGGGCAATACTACAGTCCCCTACTTTAGGAGGGTGAAAGTCCGGGTGATTTAGACAACTTACCATATCATTAATATAAAAATTAAAAAGTAGCGGGGCCAAAATACAGCCCTGTTTCACCCCCTTTTGTACCTTAATCAGCTTGGAAAGGGACCCAACCCTATTGCATCTGACCTTCAAGGCCGTATCAGAGTATAAGGCCCGGATTAAATAGAGAAGTCTACTAACTATTGAGGCAGCTTCCAACTTCTCCCACAGCTTAGGCCTAGATATAGAATCAAAAGCTGCCTTTAAGTCTATGTAGGCTGCATACAATGATGTTATCTTGTTGGTACGATATTTTTCAATCAGATGTTGAAGAATCAGGCATTGTTCAATGGTTCCTCTGCCCTGTCTGAAGCCAGCCTGCTCGTCCGCTATAAGCTTTCTCTGGTCCAGCCATTCTTTGAGTTTTTCTTGCAGATGTCTAGCGTAAGTAAAGGTAAAGGTTCCCCCCGCACAGTTGTGCAGTCGTGTCCGACTCTAGGGGCCGGTGCTCATCTCCGTTTGTTAGCCGAAGAGCCAGCGTTGTCCGAAGACGCTTCCATGGTCATGTGGCCGGCATGACACACACGGAACGCTGTTACCTACCCACCGAAGTGGTACCTATTAATCTACTTGCATTTGCATGCTTTCGAATTGCTAGGTTGGCAAGAGCTGGAGCTAGTGCGGGAGCTCACTCCGCACGCAGGACTAGGGATTCGAACCTCCGAACTTGTGATCTTCCGATCGACAAGCCTGGCATCTTACCCGCTGAGCCACCACGCCCCCTCTCTAGCGTAGAGCTTGCTAATTATAATTATTAAGTATTATTAAGTATTCTCCATAGGCTGAAACTGTCAATGGGGTTGCACTACCCCATTCAGATCAAGTGCGGAATCTGGGGGTTCTTCTGGACTCACGGCTACTGCTCAAAGAGCAGGTGGCAGCCGTGGCTAGAAGGGCTTTTGCACAGCTTCGTGTTGTGCGCCAGTTACGCCCTTTCCTGGATCAGGATGCCCTCCGTACAGTCACTCATGCCCTGGTCATCTCCCATATAGACTATGGCAATGCGCTCTACATGGGGCTACCCTTGAAGAGTATCTGGAAGCTTCAACTGGTCCAAAATGCGGCTGCTCGCGCAGTTATTGGTGCGCCAAGATCAGCACATGTGACACCTCTGCTGCGACGGCTGCACTGGGTACCTGTGTGCTTCCGGGTTCAATTCAAGTTGTTGGTTATCACCTTTAAAGCCCTACATGGCATGGGACCAGGTTACCTGAGGGACCATCTCATCCCCATAACGTCGAACCATCCCACTTGGTCATTTAGAGAGGGCATGCTGCGGATCCCGTCGGTAAGGGAGTTTCACCTGACGGGGTCTAGAAAGCGGGCCTTCTCGATAGTAGCGCCCACCCTTTGGAATATGCTGCCCCTGGAGGTGAGGCAGGCCCCATCGCTCCCGGCCTTCAGAAAGAACTTAAAGACCTGGTTCTGCCGCCTTGCGTGGGAGGGGGGGGGAACAGCTCCTCTTGGGGGTGGCTGGTGCCATAGAGCCCTTTTAAACATCGACCCATCAAATCTTGGATTTTTTATTTAAATTTTATTGTATTGGAGAGTATTTATATATGCTGTTTTAATTGTTGAATTTTAACTGTCGATTTTTTTGTAAACCGCCCAGAGTTCCCTTGCGGGAAGATGGAGCGGTAAATACAAGTCGAATTATAAATAAATAAATAAATTATATTCAGGAGACTAATAGGCCTATAATTGGCAGGATCATTTGTCATCCCTTTTTTAAAAATCGGTACTATGATAGCCAGGCCCCAATCCTCTGGAATTCTCCCTGTTTTATCAATATAAGTAAAAAGTGTTGCTAAAATTGGGGTCCACCATTCAATATTGTTCTTTAATACTTCTGCTGAAATAAAATCCATCCCCGGAGCCTTCCCTTTTCTAAGTTGTCCT
Source organism: Charina bottae (assembly GCA_023362775.1). Taxonomy (NCBI): domain Eukaryota; kingdom Metazoa; phylum Chordata; class Lepidosauria; order Squamata; family Charinaidae; genus Charina; species Charina bottae. The sequence goes on from JALMGJ010000004.1 coordinate 112,518,254, forward strand.
ATAAGAGATTGAATTTCAGTTACCGAGACTGGAGGCCACAAGGTTAGGCCTTCGTTCATATGTGTCAGCATCACATTATTAGGGTCCTCATACATTTTCTGAAAATGATATTCCCAGACCTCTGGTGAAATGTGAGAGTCTAGAATAGTAGAAGATCTTGCTGTCTGGTTAGATAATAATTGCCAAAAAAGAGGCGTTCTTCAATTTGGCAGCTTCAATAAGGCGCTTCCACATGGTTTTCATATCCTGCTTCTTCTTATCAATCACCAATCTCTTATACTGTTTTTTGATGGCAAGGTGTTCAAGAGACTTCGTGTTTCCGTTGTTGTTAGTCTCTGTCTCAGATTTATATAGATGATAAGCTGCAGTGAGAGCTTTCTTGGCTTCAACACATTCTTTGTCAAACCATGTCTTGGATAAAGTCACAGCTCTTTTGTTATCAACATTAGAAGCGCGAGTTAATATTGGTTGTACTTTTTGTGTTAAATTTTTATACAAAGTCAATGGGTCTTGTGAGATATTAGGAGACATAAATGATAATCGAATTGTTTGTAGATCATCCTTTGCTAATGTCTTCCTCACCCTTTGATCAAGTTGTGGGGTCCATTTAGCACGACAACTTACTTGTCCTGCCAGGACGATGACAGGGGTAAAATATGCCTCTGGCCGCATCTGACTAGTAGTTGTCTTCAAATGTAGACATAGAGGAAGGTGGTCATTTTCTAGATGCGGAAGCACCTTAAAGGACTCCACTAAATGTAATAAGTTAGTAGGAACTAGCATATAATCAATGGTACTTTTCCTAGTCCCAACCATAAATGTATATTCTCCTGGGTGATCACTTTTAAAAGAGCCATTTAGTATGAATAAATTAAACTTATTTGCAAACTTGGCTAGACAGATCCCAGCGTAGTTAAATCTTTTATCTTTGGAGAGGCGTACAAAGGTGGTATCTGGTAAATTGGGAGCGTGGGTTGGAGGATACTGTTGAAATTTAGAGAACAGTGTATGGTCATCAGGACCTAGCCTTGCGTTAAAATCACCCCCAAGGAGTACCAAAACACTAGGGTATTCCAGAAGGAGGTTATCAACATAGTGCTCTAAATCTAACCACATTGCCTCAATTTCTGCTTTTCTTTGTATTGGCGGGAAGTATACATTGATAATTAATAAAGAGATATTTCCCAGATCTAAAAGTACGGCCATAGTTGTTTGATTAAGAGATTGAATGGATTTATGACCTACTCTCAGGGCGGTGGAAATAAGAATTCCCAATCCACCTTTCATCCGCCCTGGCCCTCTGCCAGTGGTTGCCTCCAACTTGTACGAATGATAACCATTTAATACAAGGTCATCTGCTGTCCACGTTTCCTGTAGCAAAAGAACATCCATATCTAACAAGTGATCTAAATGGTTAAGGCCTTTGTTACGATACCATCCAGCTATATTCCACGAAATAATTTTCAGGGGATTTATCTTATTCTGGTCTGCATACCATCAGGCCATATGCGTTAATATCCTTGATCTAGACAAACCCTCTTTATGACCCAAATGGGTTTCATCCATGTTTCCATCTTCTAAAGATCCAAGGTTGGAAATTTCTAAGGGTTGCTCATGAACTTGAGCCACTGTAATAATTTTTGTTTTAGTTGTTTCCATTTGTATCTGTGTAATATTATTACTTGTAGTGAGAGCTAAAGGTTCCTCTATCTCAGATATTACATCTGGATTTTGTAATTCTTGATTATCATTGTCCACTTTCTGTCTGCAACTAGTTTGCTCTCTCTTTTCAGTGCATTCAAATTGTTGTCCAAAGTGAAGGTTTTCTTCTTGCATTGTTTGAAATGTTGAATTTATTAAGGTCTTCGCTTTGTAACAAGTTGCCTTTAAAGCTCCTTTTAAATCATCTAATTTCTTAAATGTATCATCTTGTTTATTATCTGGTAGAACACTAAATGCGTTAATTAAGTTTCCTTCTGAAGGATCTGTCATCAACTGGGTTGTTATCGGGAGGAAAGAATGTTTACTATTATTGTTCCTTGGCATAGTCTCCGTTGATGAGGTGTCCTTGAATTTATCTGAGGGAGTGTTTCTACTATTTAACTACATTAAAAACATAACCTTTCTAAGGGACCCCAGTGAGCTAATTTAAGCATTATTAAGTATAGTAAAATAATTGTTAAGGACTATACCTGCAAACTTATTCCAGTTTCTTCTCTACTCTTCTCACTTAAACAAGTAAGTGTTGAATTCTGACTTCCTTCTTCAAATATTAGTTTCTTAGTTGCTTTGGAAGCAGACCTGCAGAAAAGGAATTAAAAACTGGTGTCAAAGTGGAATTGATACTGTTTCTGTGCATTCAGAAAAGCTATTTTAGAAACCATGCATATAAACCATAATTAATAATCATGCCCATTTACTTGGTTAATGTTTATATAGCTGCCAAACTCACACACAGTGACTCCGGGCGGCTTACAGAATTAAAAGCTCAATACAAAAAACCAGTATTATGTAAGGCCTGCCTAGTCACCTTCCAAACAGCAACTGAGTAGCATTTATGAAAATAGCAAAATAGCTTGAAATGAACTGTTGTATTTAATTTATTTTAAATTACCTAGAATTTCAACAAATAAAGCAATGCTATATTGCTCTTTCACTTATGAAAACTCAGTGAAATAAATGGTATATTTTTCTGAAATCTATGAACTAAAACTATTGCTTTCTTGGTGAAAGCTTCTTTTAACTAATTAACGATTCTGACTTGTTATAAGAGGAACAGCAAAGGAATCTTGGTTCAGGTGAAATGTCAAGAATAGAGGTTTCATGATTTTCTTGCTAACACTGAGTGGAAGAACCAAACTGGAATATTTCGCATGCTTGCTCCTTTACAGTATTCTCCATAGGCTGAAACTGTCAATGATTCAAGCCAAGAGCACCAGAAATTAGGGCTGTGCAATCCTTTGGATTCAAAGAGAGAAAGCAGCTCTGGAGCATGCATGGCACCCACACAGCACCTGCTGGCAATTTCTTCAAGCAGCTGTGTCTTTTCCCAGGATCACATGGTTGCCCTGCTCAGCTGCAGTGTGATCCCAGGAAAAGATCCGTTCGGTTGAAGGAGTTGCCAACAAGTGCTCCAAAGCAGTTTTCTCTCTTCAAATCTGAAGCACTGTACATCCCTATTAAACATGTTCTGTTAACCAGAAAAAACAGTACTGGTTTATTCTTTTCAAAGTGAGAGATGTCTCTAAGTCAGGGCTTTCCAAACTTTTCCCGTGGCGACACACCAACGGCGGCGCGTGAGAAAACACGGAAGTGCCGCCACTGCAACGCGCAAAAACCCAGAAGTGCTGCCGCGGCGCTTTCGGGTTTTCACGCGCCACGGCAGTGGCGGCAGCGGTGTCCTAATGTGCCGTGCGAAAACCCGGAAGCGCTGATGGCCTGCCGCCGCCGTGCGTGCGGCCGCAGCGGCGCACCATCAGCGCTTCTGGGTTTTCATACGACACACCTGGGCCCCGCAGGCGACACAGTATTGTGTCGCAACACACAGTTTGGAAAGCTATGCTCTAAGTCAAACTCATGCCACACGCTTTAATATAAGTTGTATCACAGATTTATCATAAATGTGAACAGACTGCATTTAACACTAATACCTTTCCTGTTGTCTGCCTATCTTGTCTGCATAGATTTCTGCATACAGCAGAGCTGTGAAGTGAGCAGAACAAGACTGAGCTACCATGGCAACCTGAAGATAGTTCAACTCCAGCCAGAAGCTGTCATCAAAGATGGTACTGGAAGGATTCCTGAATAAAATATTAGACAAACACAATCATCTCATTTTACCACGCTGCTTCCAAACGAAGGAGGCACATATCTGAGTTACCTTATTTTCATCATGATTTTACCATACCTATAATATTTAATGCTTTAAATTAAAATAATGCAGGAATAAAAGAAGAAATGGATTTAATGTAATCTGTAGAACAATTTCAATTGTTATTTTTAATAATTATTGAATACTTCCTATTTTTATAAAAAAAAATGCAAGTCTTACATTGATTGATCCCGCATCTTATTTTACTGAGATAAAAGAATAGTAGATTAAAATATAGGCAACAAAAGAATTCAACCTACTTTTTTTGCCGTCTTAAGTAGTCAACCACAGCAAGCATTGTTCTTCGAGATATTTTATCCAAATGCCCATGAACAAGAGTTTCTGGATCTACATTAAAGAACATCTTCAGAGTAATTCAATTCATTAATGAACAACAGTCTTATATAAATTTAAAAACAACTCCTATTACAATAAACAGAACCTGAAAAATGTTCCTAAGGGATGCTACCTTTAAGTTTCAAAGTGCTTTTGAATTTCTTTCATTCACTTTATTAAATTTATTTAGAAAAAAAAATATATGGCTGCCCATCTTAAACCAAACTCTGGGTAGCTCTGGGCGGATAAATACACGCACACACACACACACACAAGCAGTAAACCCCAAAAAGAAAGACCTGGCACACAGCTAATCTTTCCAATGCAGCCCACAACACACTCCTCCCATGCCTAAATCTCACCCTATGCCAGTGCTTGGTGGGGGGGGGGGGGGGACACCAGGTCTTAAGTGCCTTTTGGAAGGTTAAAAAGATAGGGGCCTGCCAGATCTCAAGGGAAGGGTGTTCCATAAGGCATCCATAGGGTGTTAGGCGGGTTCTGTTGCACACTTCCTAGGTCCTGTAAGATGGCAGCATTTAGGGGAAGGGACCTGGAGCGTGCCTACCCTATTCTATCTTGTGGCACAGGCAGATGTCCTCAGGGAGAGGCAGTCCCAGAAATAACCTGGTCCCATGACATGTAGGGCTTTAAAGGTAATAACCAGCATCTTGAATTGCACCCGGAAGGAAACAGGAAGCCAGTGCAGTTCACGCAACAGGGTTGTAATGTGGGCGAACCCAGGGGTGCCCAATACTGAGCACACCACCACATTCTGGACCTGTTGCAGCTTCCAGGTGGTCTTCAAGGGAAGCCCCATTTAGAGCGAGTTCTGAAGACAGAACTTGGTCTAGACATTAAATATTCATGGGAGAACAGACATTAAAACCACAAATAATTAGACCATTATCTATGTGTATGAATATGTTAACAATTCCTACCCTCTGGTATAACCTCCTGCCAGAGAAGTGTGTGGCTCCCACTCTTACGTTGCTTAGGAAATCAGTAAAGGCCTGGTTGTTGTCCCAGGCCTGGAGGACAGGGTGACTGCGGAGCTCGTTTTGTTTGGTTTGGTTCTGGATGGTTTATGGTTGGGGTTTTGTTCTTCTGGCTCGTTCTGTTCTTTTTAAATGCTTAGGGTTTTTAAATTGATATTTTGTTGCAAATTATCAACAAAATTTAAGACAGCACAAACATGGTGAAAGTATACATGCAGTAGAATCCACCTCATCAGAATCTCATTTGTGAAGGTTTGTGCCATAATAAATCTGCTAGCCTTTAAGGTACTAAGAGTCTTTGATTTGGATTCAGAGTCATTTCCTTGGACAGGAAATATTTCTATTCCCAACTGTTAGTTGTATGAATTTTAAATTTTAGCTGATAAGATTTAGCATAATTTAAGATTCTGAGTAAATCAATTATTTCACAGAAAAGAACCAATGATCTCATCCATTTTTGAGATACTGTCAGATGGAACAGCAAACATGGTGCCATATTTCTTTTATAGACTTTTCCAAAATCACATGTTTTTTTTTAATTGGTGAACTGGTGTATGCCTAACTACACTGGTTCACATTCATTTCTCTTTGTCTTTCCTTGTCTATTTTTCCAATGGCAAATTTTCTAAGTAGTTTTCTCAACCTGGGCACTTTTAAGATATACTGTATGGACTTCAAGTACCAATATTTCCTAGTCAGCATAGACACTGCTGCACCAAAGCAACAAAATATTTCAGTTTATCTCAGATTCTAGCATAAGAGAAGCTTCAGAGTCTTACCTGGATCTGAATTTGCAGGTGTAGATGATCTACTGGGTGACAATGAGTATTTGCAACAGGACTTGAAAAACATTTGAACTTGTGCAGACAGAAGACTGTGTCCAGATTCATTTGAGTCATGAAGTAGGATATCATGAATTAAATAGGGAAGGACAGTTTGACAGAAATCAGCCTGAACCTAAAACAAATGTAAAGTAAGATTTTGAAAATCCACTTCAATTTCCTTCTTTTGGCCCCTTCTGGTCATCTTCATTTTTGAAAATGATACTATATGAAATATGTTTTTTTAAAATTAAAATGCCAATTATGTTTGAAATATCTGGGCACTGAAATATCAGTATAGAAATAAATATTTTTATTTATTTAATTAAAGTGTTTATATCCTACCCCCATCAAGACACTCTTAAAAATAATACAAACAAAAACCTGTACTATAGCATGTAGTCCTGCCAACATTATTTACCTCACATAAAGGCTTCAGCAACAGAAGGATTTCACTTGTTATCATTCCACTATCCAATAATGTACAAGTCAAGGTCTTAATCCAAATTTCATGACTTTCACTGTGAGGAATCCACAAAGTTATACAATCCAGATCTTCTGAAGGAGTCTTTCTTATCTTTCCAGGCACCTCCAAGAGCTAAATACCATTTTTGTTTTGAAACAAATGAAATTTAGTTAATGCCCCTTTAACAGGATTACATATCTCTCCCATTGCCACAATATCACATACCCTATCGCTATGAGATAACAAAATGTTGCATAAAGTGCTTCTTATTGTGTGTGTTTGCATCTGAGCATTTTCTGAAGTTTCCTTTTCTGAAATGGGTAATATATTTGTTTTGTAGGATCAACAATTATGACTTGAGATTCCAACCCAACTTCCTTCCTTGTATATGAACAAACCCCCAGGGTAGCCATTTTGTAACTGGCTTGCCCCGCACAGAAAATACTTTTTACTAGTGTCCATAAAATGTTTCTGATTTCAAAATTGAAATGTGCTCAAATAGAAGCTGGACAGCCAACTGTCAAGAATGCTTTAATTTGGACTACTGCTCTGGGGTTGGACGTGAGGGCCCCTTATCAATCCTATGATTCTAAAATACTTTTCATTCATTGCCCATACATTTGTCTTCTCCGTCTAGTTCCAATCTGTACTACTGCCACAAAGAGGACAAGGCAAATAGCGGCTGCTCACCTTCTTTTCCCTTATTACTGCTTGGAAGAAAGTTGAAAAAGGAGCCGCAAGAAGGAAAGGGAAGAACAGACCTGGAGCCAAGAATCTACCTTACAAATTCTGGGCCTTGAGAAAAGCACAGTGAATCCTGTTCCTGATGTTGGATACAACTGGCCATCTGGTTTGCTGAGGGAGGCACGGCTCATCCTTACTGGGAGAAAGAATGACTGCTGTGTCCTAAAGTTTGTACGCTGAGCAGACAGTTATCTTATCAAGCTTCAGAGGAGGAGCTGATTTACCTTCCTACCCTAGATTAACTAGAAAGTGAGGGAAGGATTAGAGCCAACTGAACAAATGCTGCACACAGATCCTGCTTTCTCAGTGGAGACTGCATAAGGAGGTTTTCAGCTGAACATTTTTAGATTTGCTTTGAAAATAGGTGGAATTAGCCCCTTAACCTGTGATGTTCTCTCTGAGGAAGAAGATTCAGGGCTCTGCATCGAACTTTATACGCTGTAAAATACAATACCTTTTTCTTAGATGTTCTGAAAGGATGCAAATATATCAGCATAGTATCTGTCTTGGTTTTGTACATTTCCCAAAATGTATGCCCTGTGTTGGTGGCTAAAATGTTTTTCAGACAGGCAGCAGCAGCTGATCGAACTTCAATACTGAAAGTAGTAAGAGCCTTTTTTTACAATTTAACTACTACACACATACAAAAACATCCCCAAACCAAAAACACATACATATTGTGTTGAATACTTGCTATACACTTACCGTTGATCTATTAAAGAATTATTTATGAGAGTTAACATTACAAAGACCCACTGAAGTTCTCTGTCTTCAAAGAGATCACATGTATTGGAACTAGATTCATTTTTACTGTGCTGCAACGCTATGGTAGAAAAATTTATAGGACCAATTTCTCCCAAACAACTTCCAACAGCCTCTGCAAATATAAGCATTAACGTTATTAAGGTGACTTTGCATATTACTTGAAACCAAAAAAAGAAATCAATATGAAAGGAGGGCAGCTTTCTGCAGAATCTGGGGAAAGAAGCTGCATAGCGCTTACAATCTGTGCACGTAGCATACACTAGTAGTAGAAGTGCATTTTCTCTTCACGTGTGCTTTATTGGTTAGCTTCCTATTCAATTAATTAAGACGCTTATACAAATAACAGAAAATCTGGGGATCTGGCAGCAGTTACATTCTCAACAGGCACTGTGAACTTCAACTAACTGAATCTAACACACTCAAGAAAAAAAAGGGGAGCAGAAGATGTAATTTTCAGAATTTAGTAGATATTTTCTGACAATGTCATGTTACTGGTTGGAAACTAAGGAAGCTGAACTTCACCGTATCAGGAAGGCATTCCCACCCTAGTGCCCTCTATATGCATTGGAGTACATGTTCTATACAGGTAGTCCTTGTTTAATGACTGTTCGTAGTTATGACGATGATGAAAAAATAACTTTATGACCAATACTTGCATTTATGACCTTTGCAGGTCTGTAAAGAAAAGGAAAGCTGAAATAAGCTCATAAGCAGTCATGCTTAGCAACTGCTTCACTTAACAACCAAATTGTTGGTCCCAACTGTGGTCACTAAATGAGGACTAGCTGTAATCCTGATCCAGTAATGTCATTTAAATATCCTTCATTTTGGAAATATTATCCAGCATTCTGTAGACCATAGCTTTCCAAACTGTGTGTCGTGACACTTTAGTGTGTCACAACACAGTTTGGTGTGCTTGTTTGGTGGACACAACGCAGAAGCGGCGGCGGGGGTGTGTATGGCGGCAGCGGCGTGCCATTAGCGCTTCCGCGTTTTAGCGGAGGCCGCCACCGCCGCTGCACCGCCCCCACCCCGCCGCCGGTGTGTCGCCAACGGCGGCACTTTGGAAAGCACTGCTGTAGACAGTAGGCACACTATGTGGATGCAGTGCTTTTGGCAGCAATAGAAATGGGTATTTATGGCCAGAATATGTGATCCTACCCAAGCCTAGACTATTCACTTTCCTTTCACATTTAATCACTTATTTTTTCAGTAGCTAAGTTAAATCAAGTTTTATGTTACTTGAAAATGGAACTGAACAGACCAGCAGCAGATGATACCCAGTGGGGAAAATGCAATAAAAGGCAGGGAAATTACAGTAGGCAGAATCAAGGAATACAAACACAGACAACCCTGCTTTGCTTATCAAAGGAGATAGAGAAACAATCTTTGTATACCAATTTTAGAAAATCCAAGAACATAAATACACCTCCAAACTTTTGCAAGTTGGAAACAGCAGTATTTCCCAATTTTTGGAGATATATAATTCCCAGAGTTTAATACCTCCACAAATCAGGTAACTTTAACAAAATACAAAGATGCAATATTAACGCAACTAAACAGTTAATAGAGTATCAATTCAAACAAAAATAATTACTTTGTAATTGTTTTCACATATTTCTTTAGTTACATTATGCTATAACAAGCAATGAAGTTACACCAGGTAAGCTGTTAAAAAATCTTCACTGACTTAAATGAGTGATGACTTACCCAAGATAGTATCAGTAGAATGTACAGTTGTTTTTGAAAGTTGTAACAGATAAGCCATCAACTTCACTATAACAGAGTCCCTTGGATTTTCTAACATTTAAAAGAAATGTGTATTAGAAGCATCCGTAATGTCATAGTTAATAATTATATATTAGCGCTTAAGAGCTTTGTCTTCTCTGATACTGTTTTCCAAAGAGCATAGGAAGCAAATGAAAAAAGACAGCAAATTTATTGGCATCCTTGTCATGAAATGTGCTTAGAGCAGAGCTTTCCAAACTGTGTGTCGCGACACAAAAGTGTGTCGCCACACAACCCGGAAGCGCTGATCATCATCAGCGCTTCCGGGTTTTCCCGCGGCGACACACCAACGGCGGCGCACAAAATCCCAAAAGCAGCAGCAGCGCTTTCGGGTTTTTGTGTGCTGCCACAACGGTGGCACTTCCGGGTTTTCCCGCGGCGACACACCAACGGCGGTTGGTGTGTCGCCGCGGGAAAACTTTGGAAAGCCCTGGCTTAGAGGATGTTGGCCCTGGCCCTGGCCCTGGCCTTTTCTTCAGCATCCTTTAGAAGGCAGGTAAAAGCCCATTCCTTATCCCTTTTGTAAAACATAGTCTTTACTAGAGATGGCTGACACTGTTTCTACAATTTTATCTTTAAAAAACACATATATACTATTCTGCTTCAATAACAGCCTACAAATCTTTCAGTAAAAAGTATTTGTAAGCATTTATGCGTGACACAAGATTGATGAACGATTTGGAGAAGCACAAAAAACAAAAGTAACCTGCATTCAATTTCTTGCATTGGTTGGAAGTACAAATTAGCTCATGAAAAAGCACATCAAACAAATTTCTCCCCTCCCCTAGTTTATATTGGTTTCAGAGCATAATCCTATGCAAACCACTCAGAAGTTGATTCTTGATTTCATTAAGACTCAGTTCCTGGAAAGTGTCTATAACATTGCAGACTCTGTTTAGCTACTTTAATGCTACCTGCTAATTTTGTAATAGATCGGTGGATATTTTGGATGAGTTTTACAGGTAGTCCTCATTTACCGACTGCCTCGTTTAGTGTCCATTTGAAGTTACAATGGTGCAAAAAAAAATAGCTTTGCAATCAATCCTCGCATTTATGACTGTCACAGCGTCCCGCGGTCATGTGATCACCATTTGGGAGCTTTGCGACCGGCACGCATTTACGACTGTCTCAGTGTCCCAGTCACGTGATCACCACTTGTGTGCTTTGCAACTGCCTTGCGACAAGCAGAGTTAATAGAGAAGGCGGAATAAATCATAAGTCACAGTCATGAGATTTTCTGCTTAGCAACTGTGGCGCTTAGCGACGGAGTTGCCGGTCCCAATTGTGGTCATTAAGTGGGACTGCCTGTATATTTCTTTCATAAATTCCTGGATCCATTCCTGGATCGAGATGCCCTCTGATGAGATGCCCTCCGAACAGTCACTCATGCCCTTGTCACCTCCCATATAGACTATTGCAATGCGCTCTACATGGGGCTACCCTTGAAGTGTATCCCGAAGCTTCAGCTGGTCCAGAATGCAGCCGCGTAGAAAGTTATGGGTGTTGTAAGATTGGCCCATGTAACACCTCTGCTGCGCGAGCTGCATTGGGTACCAGTTTGCTTCCGGGTCCAATTCAAGGTGTTGGTTATCACCTTTAAAGCCCTACATGGCATGGGGCCAGGTTACCTGAGGGACCGTCTCATCCCCGGAACATCAACCCGCCCCACTCGGTCATGCTACAGACCCCATTGGCAAAAGAATTTCACCTAGCGGGGTCCAGGAGGCGTGCCTTCTCTGCAGTAGCACCCGCCCTTTGGAATACCTTGCCCCTGGAGCTGAGGCGAGTTTCTTCGCTCCTGACCTTCCGGAAAGACTTGAAGACCTGGTTCTGCCGCCTTGCTTGGGACGGGAATGCCAATAGTTCCTCTTGGGAGTGGCTGTTGCCATGAAACCCGCCTTATTATTAACATCTTTCTATTTGGATTTTATATGTAAATTATTGTTGTTGTAATTTTATATTTTTAACTTATTGTTGTGAACCGCCCAGAGTTCCCTGGTATGGAGGAGATGGGCGGTGATACAAATTTAAATAATAAATAAATAAATAAAATTTATGAAATTAAAAGAAAAAGCAGACTCATTGACTGTCGTTTTTTCCCTAACAAATCAAAAGTCATGATTTGTTCTTGGATCATGACACTGGCTTGTTTGAAGAACAAGCTAGAGTTCTTATTGTATTATCCAGGAGGTGTCCATATTTGCTAACTATACACACTGGCAACAAAACCCAAGGAAGAGAGACTGAGCAGCCAAAGCTAGCAAATTCAGTCAAAGTTAAAAATATTTACTTTTTTGGTTTATTGTTACATCTGAGTACTACTAAGTAGATGATAAAGAGCTGAACCATTCTTAATGATATTAATCTATAATTTAATGAATATATTTCAAGAATGGAGAAATAAATGCAGAGAGAAATATGCTGAGATTAATTTTTCCCATAGTCTAGTAGAATCAATATAGCAGTAGTTCTAGTAGTAGTAGTAAATTTATTTATCGTGCATCTGCAACTAAGTAGTAGTTCTAGTAGTAGTAGTAAATTTATTTGTCATGCATCTGTATGCATGCCTTGTTGTACCCCACCCAGAATCACTCTCGTGAGATGGGCAGCCATATAAATTTGATAAGTAAATAAGTGCAGTACAGACAAGAGTAAAACAGTAATACTACAACATTCTAAAATCAATTGTAAAATACAGTGGGGCAAAAAAGTATTTAGTCAGCCACCAATTGTGCAAGTTCTCCCACTTAAAAAGATGAGAGAGGCCTGTAATTGACATCATAGGTAGACCTCAACTATGAGAGACAAAATGAGAAAACAAATCCAGACAATCACATTGTCTGATTCGGAAAGAATTTATTTGCAAATTATGGTGGAAAATAAGTATTTGGTCACCTACAAACAAGCAAGATTTCTGGCTCTCACAGACCTGTAACTTCTTCTTTAAGAGGCTCCTCTGTCCTCCACTCATTACCTGTAGTAATGGCACCTGTTTGAACTTGTTATCAGTATAAAAGACACCTGTCCACAACCTCAAACAGTCACACTCCAAACTCCACTATGGTGAAGACCAAAGAGCTGTCGAAGGACACCAGAAACAAAATTGTAGACCTGCACCAGGCTGGGAAGACTGAATCTGCAATAGGCAAGCAGCTTGGTGTGAAGAAATCAACTGTGGGAGCAATAATTAGAAAATGGAAGACATACAAGACCACTGATAATCTCCCTCGATCTGGGGCTCCACGCAAGATCTCACCCCATGGGGTCAAAATGATCACAAGAACGGTGAGCAAAAATCCCAGAACCACACGGGGGGACCTAGTGAATGACCTGCAGAGAGCTGGGACCAACGTAACAAAGGCTACCATCAGTAACACACTACGCCGCCAGGGACTCAGATCCTGCAGTGCCAGACGTGTCCCCCTGCTTAAGCCAGTACATGTCCGGGCCCGTCTGAAGTTTGCTAGAGCGCATTTGGATGATCCAGAAGAGGATTGGGAGAATGTCATATGGTCAGATGAAACCAAAGTAGAACTGTTTGGTAGAAACACAACTCGTCGTGTTTGGAGGAGAGAGAATGCTGAGTTGCATCCAAAGAACACCATGCCTACTGTGAAGCATGGGGGTGGCAACATCATGCTTTGGGGCTGTTTCTCTGCAAAGGGACCAGGACGACTGTTCCGTGTACAGGAAAGAATGAATGGGGCCATGTATCGTGAGATTTTGAGTGCAAACCTCCTTCCATCAGCAAGGGCATTGAAGATGAAACGTGGCTGGGTCTTTCAGCATGACAATGATCCCAAACACACCGCCCGGGCAACAAAGGAGTGGCTTCGTAAGAAGCATTTCAAGGTCCTGGAGTGGCCTAGCCAGTCTCCAGATCTCAACCCCATAGAAAACCTTTGGAGGGAGTTGAAAGTCCGTGTTGCCCAGCGACAGCCCCAAAACATCACTGCTCTAGAGGAGATCTGCATGGAGGAATGGGCCAACATACCAGCAACAGTGTGTGCCAACCTTGTGAAGACTTACAGAAAACGTTTGACCTCTGTCATTGCCAACAAAGGATATATAACAAAGTATTGAGATGAACTTTTGATATTGACCAAATACTTATTTTCCACCATAATTTGCAAATAAATTCTTTCCAAATCAGACAATGTGATTGTCTGGATTTGTTTTCTCATTTTGTCGCTCATAGTTGAGGTCTACCTATGATGTCAATTACAGGCCTCTCTCATCTTTTTAAGTGGGAGAATTTGCACAATTGGTGGCTGACTAAATACTTTTTTGCCCCACTGTATATATACTAAATTAAGAACCTCTAGACTAAAATACTCATAACACGTAATATCAGTATGTATGTATTATCAGGCAAACAAAACAACAGGCTCACAAAGGCCCAAGAAGAAGAAGCTAGTAGTAATAAGTTCTTACTAAATTTTGTTGCCTAGAACTATACCAGCTAAGCAGGCTAGCTCTGTAAGAACAAATCTGCTCTACTGATAAACTTGAATTGGGTGGATAAGATTAAATATAAAGAACTGCATTCAGCTATGAGACTAACGATAGGTAGGTAGGGTAGGCAGAATCTTTTCCACAAACTCATTAGAAAATACTGATAGAATTATTTTCCAGTGTTAGCTATGCTAATAATCAGTTAGGAATCTAACACTTATGTAGGAAACAGTGTAAATATGTTAGAATTATTTCTTAGATCTTTGAAAATAAAAAAGAATGAAAGGACCAAGACATAAAGCATGCATCAGAATTAGAAAATCCATACCCTGAAATCTTTTCATAAGCTCCATTATTTGTTCTTTATGATCTTCCAGCTGTTTGTGCAAATCATTTAAACCTTCAAGTCTTGTTAAAAACAGTGAATCAGAGATACTTATCAATAGGAAATGGTTAATTTCCTGCAAACATGAATTTGACAATGAGGATATAATTCATAGATATCATCTTCTATAAAGAGTTACTGCAAAGCACTATGCATCCTCAAAAGCTGAGATGCAAAGCTAACTTAATTATTAATTAATTAATGCATTAATGTATAATGCAATTGTAATCACTTAATTATGTAAAAGCTTTGACATAAATAACCAAACAATAAAAATATATTATTTCAAGTAGGACGAAGAGAATCCATAAGCAATATGAACCACTGCCTTGGATTCCAATTTTTAAAAAAAACTGCTCTGAAGATATTACCTCCAAAAGAGAAAATTTCCCAGTGCTGTATTTGATTTTTTGTTGAGTGGCACGCAGTTCTTTAAAACGAGGATGATCAGGAAACGGATCTAATAGTTTGATTGCTTGGTACAAATGTTCATTGTTCTGATTATCTATCACTAGATACTTCAATAAGCCCAAGACCTAAAAATAAAGTAGCAGTACAACAACAACGATAAAAATTGTAGCAATCACCACCATATAATGTTTTCATTTTTTTTACAGAATTAACACATAATTCAGCAATATGATTGGTACATTAGCAGTCTGTATTTTACTTCTTCCAAAACTAGCTTTATGCAAGTAGGTAGGCAGGTAGCTAGTTAAGTAGACAGACAGATTTTTGTGTTTCTTCCTCTCATCACTTAGGAACCCAGCCAAGCAAGGACATTCTTGAGGCCTGGACCCCTTAGGCTGCAAACCTGAATGTTCTTGGGACTAAACACTACTAAAGACTTATTTCTGAGTAAAAACATCCCTCCTACTAACAGTTCTGTGACTAAATAGGTACTTTTTTCTATTTTCACTTCAATTCCATATTTCAAAATGCAGTGGAATCAGCACAGCAAAAAAACAGAGGTTTTATAAGGACAAAGCTTGCTCTTGATATTATTATGCAAAGCAGAGGAAGAACATCCAAAGATTCCCACTGTCTGTTTGAAAACAAAAAAATTACAACTGTAGTTTCCCAACAATGCAATATGATTCACAGTTTAAGGCAGCTCACATGGGGATCTCCCTTCATTTTATCCCAACAATCCTGTGAGTGCAGATAAATAAGAATTCCATGTAAGAGGGGAGATGCCGGCATAATTTTTGGGTAATGATTAAGGCAAACTTAAATTTGTAGCCCTCCAGGAATGATAAAAGGTAAAATTACCAAATGTGATTCCAACATTCATAACTGTAACAAGGTTCAAATGATTCTATAAGTAGTTCCTAAGTTATTTGTTTCATAAGCCATGATTCAAGTTTTTAATTTTGATGATACATATGGGTCTTACTTTCAAAGATGAACAATCAAAGATGATTGTCATATGAAAAGGTGAGCCACAAATTTTATAAAATAAAGCCACCTTTTAGATGAAAAGTTATTAAAACATGTTGCTTTCCAAAAATTAGATTAATTAAATGCCTAGCAAGCAGTTCCTCTAGAAACTTACCTCTTCTTCGGTTTCAGGTTGTTCTCCAACTATAGGTATTAGTGTACCCACGACAACATGGAGGTGACTAGCTAAGGCATCCCCACAATACTGTACTGCTGTGTGGCAAACACGATTGAGAAGGTCACAACAGAGCAAGAAGCTCCGGAGAGATACCCCTCTCAGAGGATTTGGCCTAAGAGTACACAGAGGAAAAATAGCTATTAACACACAAGAATGAAATTTACTTCAATTATAGAGAAGATCATAATAAGGACAAAATGTAGAAGTAATTTTACAAAAGGCAAAGATCTTCTATATCCCTTTTCAAATAAAAATAATGGAATGCAATCCACAATGGGCTAAAAATCCAAGCAAAGATTTGGGCTCATACAATATTCCTTTCCTTTATGTCTCTGCTATGTACAAACAGGCTTTCGTCAATTGCTAAATGGATCAACAGCAAAAAAAAATCTGGGTTATATAACAACTAGCATTTCTTTAAACCGTAATTCCTGGTTCATATCAACAAATTAAGAAGCGGGAAAGTTAATTTTGGCAAGGAGAAGAGCTAATCTAGCCTTTGCTCAAACTTAATAAAGCTAAATCCTTGTTTAGTACGCTATCCAAATCAAATGTCAGTCAAATTAGAAAGCTCTGCACTAGATGACTAACAAGGATAAACACTGATTGATACCCACACAACTTTATCAAAAAGTGCCTGAACTGAAGCTATGAAAAGGATTACACTACCATACATCACAAACATCTCAGAAACTACTAATAGACTGTTACAACCACATAGCATCACCGTAGGACATAAACCAACCAAAACCCTTCAGAACATCTTAAGTAACCCAAAAGACCCAGAGGCCCAAGAAGAAAAAACAGGAGTTATCTACAACATACAGTGTAAGGACTGTAGCAGCCATTATGTAGGACAGACGGGCAGAAGACTAGTAGAGCGCATCCACGAACACCAACTAGCAGTCAGAAGACACAATGAAAACTCCTTAATCTCACAACACATGGACAGACTCAACCATATTTTCAACTGGGAAACTGTGAGCATCTTAAACCAAGCCAATTCCAAAAATGCTAGAGAATTCCTGGAAGCTTGGCACTCAGACAAAGCAGTTATCAATAGACACATAGAGGTAAACAACATTTACATACCATTCATAAGAGACAACAGAAAAGCCAGAAGACCAGAACACCTCCTTGCCAGCAATCAACACCCAGATATGCAAAGATTAACACCAAGATTAGCACCAGAGGAACAATCAAACAGCACAATATACCCTAATCAAGAAACTATTAACTCAGTCAATCAACCAAGCAGCAAATAACAGCCCAATCAAGGAACTCCTAAGGAGGGAACAACACCTCCACCAACACAAGCAGGACAAGCCAGGGTATATAAACAGAGAGCAAGTCCCACTCCCATTTTGCATTGAAGATGTTGCCTAGTCTGGCAATGAAATGTCTGCAAGAAAACAAGGCTCAGAGAGCACCAAGGACTCCACAAAGATAGAATGGCATAGAATGGTCATATTTACCTGTTGCTGATGTGGTGAATCATAGAATAAATCACATCCCGCAGTACAAAAGCCCATGCTCCACCTAAGCCATCTTTTATTTCTTTCAATAACAGATTTACAAAAAAATGATATATCATGAGAATTCTATGTTTTTTATATATGTTTCTTGTTCCAGATACTTGCTTACATACAGCAAATAAGATTTTCTGGAATGACTCCTACACAAAAAGAAAATATTACATGATCAATCTTTAAATACAACTTACTTCAAGCAATAAAGTGTCAATCTGTCCTTTCAAATTGTAATGCCTTTTGACAGTTTTAAGATTGAATATCATCTTGGTTTTATTGCATTTTATTTTATACTTTAAAATCTCATTTGGCATATTGTCTTGATATATTTTAAAGGCATTTTTTTAAAGTGAATACTAGAGGTGTTCAAAATGTTTCAAAATTCAAAACAGCTGATTTCGCACACAGAAGGACAGGACCCAAGCAGCAGAATCTGCCTCTGAGGAAGGAGATGCTGGCAGATTAGGGCACAAAGGATGCTGAAGTGCATCGTGCTTCCTGGGTTGTGGAGCAGCAATGTGAGGACCATCCTTGCTAGTATGAATGCCCTCCACCCCAAAGCCAGGCTGCACAGGGAGACCATGCCACCCTTAGTGGAAAGATGCTGCATCATGTCGATGAAGATTCTCAGTCATCCAGGTGGAATTGTCTGTAGGTTGAGTCATGGCAACTGGATTTCTTTCTTTTGGTTGAAACATTTTGCTGCTTGTCCAAGTAGCTTCTTCAGGCCAGGCCAGACTGAAGAAGCTACTTGGACAAGCAGCGAAACGTTTCAATCAAAAGAAAGAAATCCAGTTGCCATGACTCAACCTACAGATGCTGCATCATGCAGGAGCAGGAGACTGACAAGGAGGCTACTTCTAGGACATGACCTAGTTAACAGACTCATTACCAACAATAGCTGGTGCAAAAGCTCTGTAACTGCATGAACCTTGCCTGGAGGGTTCTTAAACCAAGCTGGATACTTAAACCAAACATTACAGTCCAGCTTCCACCCTACGCTCCTGATTTAGATCTATTACAGCTTGTTCCAGACAACGTTTTCAGTTTGGCCCTTGTTATAGAGAATACTGCTTTCTATGCTCAGACTACCTGATTACGCTTCATGTTTCCCCCATTGGCTTCAGAAAACGTAGAATGGAAATGCACATCCCCTGATCTCCTGACCTCACTCTGTGCTAGCAATTCTATGTTGCATTCATCACCCCACCACACCATACCCTCTTGTCATTCTCTGGGCTAATGACTCTACATATAAGCACCCAATGCTTGCCTGACTTCTGCTCTCTTTATATTGGCAAATTGAACACAAGTGCACAGACCTGCTCTTGTACCTTCATTGTTGGGCATTTATACACCTGCCATGATTCTCTACAGCCAGGCCAAGAAACAGGTGTTATACACTCAAAATGGGATATTTCAGATTTAAAACAGCTTGAATTCAAAATGTTCTGCACACACTAGTAAATACTGAAGTGGGGGAAAGGGGAGATTCTGTATTTCTTAGACTGGAATTTGATATGATAAAATAAATAAAGTTGCCAAAAAATGGTGGCCAAGTATATAACTCCACCCTTCCTCTCCCTAGCATTTGGAATAGCCAATCCTTAGCCTAAGGCAGGGGTGGGGAACCTTTTTTCTGCCAAGGGCCATTTGGATATTTATAACTGGGGACCGGGGCGGTGGGGGGTGGGGTTTCTGGGATTTCTGCGGACCGGGGGCCGGAGCTTGCGGGCAGGAGCCAATCACAAGCCCTGGGGGGCGGGGTTTGCGAGGTTAGCAGACATTACACCAAGTAAAAGGAAAATAGGTTCAAAGTTGCAAATTTGCAGGAGCATCTGTATGCTTGTTATCATTTCTAGTTCCAACTTTATTATTGCCTACCTATATATTTTTTTTAACTATCAGAAAATACTTAACTGCAGAAACAGTCTTGGACAGGTATTATGAAAAATAACACTGCAAATTATTTGAACCTAATTTTCTGAAGGTTTTGTGCCATTCCTCAAAAATCAAGTATTATCAAGCAGATTTATAAATGAAAAAATAATCCATTCTTACCGTATTTTCCGGCGTATAAGACGACTGGGCGTATAAGACGACCCCCAACTTTTCCAGTTAAAATATAGAGTTTGGGATATACTCGCCGTATAAGACTACCCCTCTTCCAACGCACTGGGGAAAAAAAGCTTTCCCAATGCATTGGGAAGCGGAGTAGAAAGTAAAAAACTGCAGGGAGAAAACAGGGAAGCGGAGTAGAAAGCGAATAGTAATGCGAAGCGCGGCAGCGCAGGGTGTGTGTGTGAAGGAGAATATTGGGGGGAGGGGTGAGAAAGCTTTAATTACCTGGGCAAGGCAGAGGGGTGAAGAATACATTTCCAAGCTTTAGCGGAACAAACCATGAAGGAGGAGGAGGAGGAGGGTAATGGGGGGAAGTTTGAAAAAGCAGATCCAAGCGCAAAAGTTACTGAGTCATTTCAGCGGCGGCTGGAACAGTTTTATTGACTCCAGCCTCCCTCCCTCTCGCTCTCTTTCCCTAGCGATAGATCAGTGCGGGGGGGCTCGGGAGGGAAGGGAGGAAACGGCAAGGGAGGGAGGGAGCGGAGGGTGGGACCAGAGGGGGGAGCGTTCAAGAGGAGCGGATTTAAAAGAGTGGGGGGTGGCTTTAAAAATAAATCAGGGGTGTGAATCGCATCACCACCGGAAGAATTAACGCGCGGGCGTCTGTATACAAAGCCCCCCCCCCGCTCTTTTAAATCCACTTCTCTTGAACGCTCCCTCCCTTGCCTTCTCCTCCCTTCCCTCCCCCCGTACTGATCCATTGCCAGGGAAAGAGAGTGAGAGAGGGAGGGAGGCCGGAGTCAAAAAAACTGTTCCAGCTGCCACCGAAATGACTCACTAACTTTTGTGCTTGGATCTGCTTTTTCAAACCTCCCCCCATCATCACCACCACCCTCTTCCTCCTCCTCCTTCACGGTTTGTTCTGCTAAAGCTTGGAGATGTATTCTGGGGGGGGGGGGCGGATGGAAAATCTCCGCGCCGATCAGCTGTGCGGCGGGGAAGTGAAGTTGCACCCCTGCGGTGCGCCATCAGCGCTTCCGGTTTCAGCACCCGCCCTATAAGACGACCCCCGGCGTATAAGACGACCCCCGACTTTTGAGAAGATTTTCCTGGGTTAAAAAGTCGTCTTATACGCCGGAAAATACGGTAAATGAACATGTCTAATTTGATCACTATTCATATGAATATGCATCAAGCATCTCTTAGCTTTCCAGAATTATTGACATCTTAACAAGAAAGCTAACATATTTGAGCTATTGCTTGTACCATTAAATAATTATACTTGCTGACTTAATTTGGACATCAAACCAAACCATAGCAATATTAATTCTGCTTATCCAAACATGCAACACACAAAGAATGTACTAGAATTCCTTATTTTTTAAATTTGAATTTGCTCAACACTCAGCATAATGATTATATATAAGACCTTGAATGCAGGAACTCTGAAAGCATTGCTGTTTTATTATTTTATTACTAGTGTGATGACTTATTATTAGATTTAAAAGGTTACACAACAGCTTAACCTGATTTTGTAGAAATTAGTATTTTTTTCTGGCCATGTTGCATATTTATAATGAGTTCCATGCTCAGAGGGATGTGCAGTATTAATATAAATAATATATATATATATATATATATATATATATATATATACATACATACATACATACATACACACACACACACACACATACAGTTACACTGATTTAAAATGCAACAGCAGCTATACAGAAATACTGAGACAATATCAGAAAACTGAACATCAGTTACTTACAGGGTTCTTGGAAAGGATTGCTATAATACCTTTGGACTTAGTTTTATAACAACTATTAATGTAATCCAGTGTAGCTTGGATGATACATGATGGGAAATAAGGAGGATTTGGAGCAGGATCCAGATCTCTGAAAGAGTTGAAAAGATCACAAATCTTTAAAAACCTTGATGAAGAAAATATAGCCTAAATGACAGTTAATAGAATTCCATGGGAATGATACACTTCATAGGAGAAAACAGATCAATCTATGGAGTCCTTGGTGCTCTCTGAGCCTTGTTGTTTTCTTGCAGACGTTTCATTGCCAGGCTAGGCAACATCTTCAAGATTGAACATCTTCACTTGAAGATGTTGCCTAGCCTGGCAATGAAATGTCTGCAAGAAAACAACAAGGCTCAGAGAGCACCAAGGACTCCACAGTTCAACCCTGAGCTACAAATATTATCTTCGATTAGATCAATCTATATTAGAATAATTACCTCAGCACATGTTTTAATTTATGAATAGGCTTTTCTTTACTACAGTTCATCCAATCTGGACCTGCAGTTCAATATAAATTAAAAAGCCCTATGGAAAAGCTTCATTTTGACTTGTTTCTAGAAGATCAATAAGGTTGAGGCTCTTCTAGTTTCAAGCAGGAAGCTGTTCTATAAAACCAGGACCATGACTGAGAAATATTTTCTCCTGGCCTTGGTCTCCTGATCTCACAATAGCAGGGATTCAAAAGCAATTTTTCTTGAAATCTTTGCATCAGTTGGGATGATTTGAATTGCAGGAGGAGATTCTGGAGAAGCCTTAGTGTCAAGCTATATATGGCTTTACTGTATAGGTCAAACCCAACACTTTAAATTGCACTGGTAAACCCAATGAAGAGTCTGGAGCACAGGAATAATATTCTCATGGTCTCTAATAACAGAAAGTAGGCCACTGCATTTTGTACAACTGCAATCTCCAGGTGGTCTTTAAAGGCAACCACATTTGGCATACATTGCAACTTTCAAATCAGTGGTGATGGGACTATGAGTTATCATTACAAGATTCTTCCATTCTGGATTGGGTTGTAACTGGTATATGAGCCAGAGCTGGGCAAAGGGTGTCCCGGGCCAGGGCTTTCACCAGACACAACCTCCACACTGCATGGATTGCACGTTTGAGGCTTCCCCACAGATTTTCTAGAATACTGAATATTTCAGTAATCCAACACAATACCTACAGGGAAAAAAAGGTAAAGGTTTTAAAATGGTGTCCACGGCCCCCAGACTTGAATATTGAAAGTCTGTAGGGAGATGTCAAACATTTATGCAATCAGACCTACGAATATTTCTGAGCTAGAGGAGTTCTGCAAGAAAAAAATAAATAAAAGCAAGAACAGTAACAGCCTTAGCTTGGAAATTGGTATTTCTGCCAAAGCAGATGTTGCAAATACAGACTGAAAGTTCATTCAAACTTTTGCACCTGCCATATTCACTATTTTTATTTTGAATCTGTAAACAACTGCACTTAAATAGTAAGTATGCATTCAAATTTGGTGAAATATGTTGCATTTAACTCTGTAACATGTAGGCGGTTTGTCAATTTAACAATGCAATTTGACTAGGGGTGCCTAAACTGTTTCAGTAATGTTTCACTCTTTAGTAGATTTAGGTTTCAATAATTTGAATCCCCTGGTATTTTTTCTTTTTTTTTTCTTTTCTGATGTGGTATTTATATTGTTTTTACTGTTTTCTTCGCTTTTTAGTGTATCGTACATTGCTTAGAGTTGCTTCAGCGACTGAGGCGGCTTATAAATTAATAAGCAAATGAAACTATTTTGCCCTCAAATCATTATTTTCAAATAATTAGTATGTATTTATGACTGAAGCACTGTAACTCAGTGTAACTGTAAACAGTTGCTCTAAAATATGCCTGGCTATCAATTAGGTCTATACTTAACTAACAGTCACAATGAAAGACATCCCTGAATAGAGATTCCACCAGCTGAAGAAACACAGAAGACATAAATTTGAAATGGAGTGAAGTATGATTAAGAAAATAAAAAGCATTATACTTATGCATATATGTTAAAATGTACAAGAAGAAAAATTGTATTGACCTACTGTTACAGTAACATTTTCCAAAACAGACTTCTCCAGTTTCTTAATGTGTCCCCTTCCCAAGTGATTTTAGACATGACAGGAAACAGTTCTCAGCAGATCTTCAAACTTCAAACTGCCATTCCATTTTACTGCATTTTACCTTTGCTTGACATGCAATCCTCATGGACAATCAGCTTACAAATGAAGAAAACTTCACCCAAATTTAAAATATACAACACATTAACAGAGAAAGGAAAACTGTACCCTGTAAACTTAATTAAGTCAGAATTCTCTTCTGGTTTGATATTGACTGGCTCATGAAGGGTCATCAACATCTCTACGACAATCTCTGGTAAGCTGCCATGAAATAAACTGTCTATCAGCTGTAAAAACAAAACACAGGTTGACTAGCCTTAAAAGGCGAAAGACAATTAATGTGGACACTACCTGACTTATCAATCCTCTGGTGCTATATTAAATAAAATATGCAAATAATTTGGTTTTCTCTTTGTTTGCTTTATTGTGATACAAACATAATACACTTTCCCACCAAGCAGAAAGAAGAGGTTCTTTGAAAAAACACTTTGCCTAAGGCATAAACTATTCTGAAAAAAAAATCCCTGAAACAAACTTGAAAAGAAGAACTTGGTGTCAAGTTTAAGGAACTACTCCACTAAAAATGTATTTTTTAAAAAAAAAGGGGGGGGGAAGGAGGGGGGAATGCCCAACCCAATTCCAAGAGAAACAAGTTCTCTTGTCTTTCTATTTGTCATTCTTTGTTACTCAAGCTCTGGGAAATATGAAAATGGAGCCTGCACTAAATAGCAACGCAATATGTGAAAACAGAATTCCAGGAGTTTACAACGTATTGCCTATCGCCAGCTAAATGAAAAACAAATTGAAACGTTAATAAAAGCTTAAGAGAAGCCAGGCAGCACAGTTCTTGACATTTTCTGAGACAGCCGTTACCAAGGATAATGATGAGATTCCTTCCAAGTAGACGTTTGCTGGAAGCTGTATATACCTGTGGAGAGGAGGCTTTCTTTAAATTTGTTTTAATGTGCAAAATAGATTGGAAAGCTACACCTATGACTGCTTAGACTGGGGGGAAATCAACAGGATGAACTTCAGTTTTATTCTAAACTGATACTTATTTTAGGAACGAATGAAAAAAATGAACTGAAGAACTAGCCTAGCCTCATGGAAATCAAAAGAATAAACATAAATAACCTGATGATAACACTACTCTAATAGCAAAAAATGCAAAGGATTTGCATGGTTTATTCATAAAAGTCAAGGAGCATAATAAAAAATAGAACTAAAATTAAATATAAAGAAAACCGAAGTAATACAACAGGTACAACAACCAGCCTTAGAATTAATAATGGAAATATCAAAGTTATAGATAGCTTCTGCTTTTTAGCATCAACCATCAACAGTAAAGGAACCAGCAGTCAAGAAATACAGCAGCCATGAAGGCCTTGGAAAATATATTCAGATACCATGATATGTCTATACCTACAAAGATCAGTGTGACACTCTATGGAACCAAAAGTTTGAACTTTGAAGAAGCAGAATAGGAACAATATTGATGCTATTGAACTTTGGTGTTAGAGAAGACTCCTGAAAATACCATGGACAGCCAAGAAAACGAACAAATGGATCATCGAACAAATCAACCCAGATGAGCAGGCTCCCCCCCACATTTGTGCAGTCGTGTCTGACTCTAGGGGCCGGTGCTCATCTCCGTTTGTTAGCCGAAGAGCCAGCGTTGTCTGAAGACGCTTCCACGGTCATGTGGCCGGCATGACGTGTTGCGGAACGCTGTTACCTTCCCACTGAAGTGGTACCTATTCATCTACTTGCATTTGCATGCTTTCGAATTGCTAGGTTGGCGAGAGCTGGGGCTAGTGTGGGAGCTCACTCCGTCACGTGGGGCTAGGGCAGAGCTTTCCAAACTTTTCATGTTGGTGAAACACTTTTTAGACATGCATTATTTTGCGACACACTCTTACAACAGGGCATCATTTTGCGACACACTCTTACAGCAGGGCACAAAGCAGGCACTAGGACCTGCGTGGAATCACAGCAGATTTGGAGGCAGCAGGGCACAAGGCAGGCACTAGGACCTGTGTGGAATCCTGGCAGGGCAGGTTTGGAGGTAGCAAGGCACAAGGCAGGCACTAGGACCTGTGTGGAATCCTGGCAGGGCAGGTTTGGAGGCAGCAGGGCACAAGCCAGGAACTAGGACCTGCACAGAATCCTGTCAGAGATCGGAGGCAGCAGCACCTGCGACACACCCAGACACCGCAGCCGACACACTAACGTGTCCCGACACATAGTTTGGAAAGCTATGGGCTAGGGATTCGAACCTCCGAACTTGCGATCTTCCGATCGACAAGCCTGCCGTCTTACCCGCTGAGCCACCACACCCCTCAAATTATCCTACTTCAAACACATGATGTGAACACCTGGCTTTGTAGAGAAGGCTCTAATGCTGGGAAAGGTGGAAGGAAAGAGAAGAAGAGGACAACCAGCAGCAAGATGGATGGACTCAGTTACAGTGGCAAAAGGTGCACCATTGGAAGACCTGAAAGACCATGTTAGGGACAGATCGTCATGGAGAAAATCTATTTATGTGGTTACTAAGACTTAACACCAACTTGATGGCACATAATCTATCAATCAATAGAGAAAGCAGCCATTCTGCTTACTATCTTGATATATAAAAAAAAATAAGTTTCTTTCAGAAGTTAAAATGTTCTTTGGTAAAGGACTGGATTGCAAAACACATACAAAAGTGGGGCAAAATTGATTGCTCTGATAAAGAGGATAGATGCTCACCAGATGAACCATAAAACTAACATCTGTCTCTTGGAAATCTTGGACAAACTTGAAGATGATTTGCTGGAGAAGTAAAAAGTTAAAGCTCCTGTCTTGGGATCAGCAAGAAAAGTGAATCTAAGTATGATGATACCTGTATTATTAGGCTCTTTTTCAACCTAGAGTCAGGGTAGGAAATACTGAAAAGTAAACAGTAGCATACTGTAATTTCCAGTTTGAGGTATGTGAAGGTATCATAAAATAGTAAATCTGGGTTAAGTACGAAGCCTGAGAAGGCTATTGACTTACAGCCTATATCCAGAGAACCTGAGCATCTTGGCCAGTATGAGACAACAAGATGTTAACCCATTACTTCTAGAACCTGATTTAAAATTGAATATGAAGGTTTAAAATCCAACTGAAGAGGAAACAGTTACCACTTCCCTGAGCCATGACTCCTCTGATTTCATTCAACAAGATGCTGAATTACACAAAAGGTTTATTTCAACGTGACCGGAGCGAATTAATGACAGAGCCTAGTTTAAAAGAGCTGGGTATATGCCACTAATTCCACATTCCTCTCTGTTTCAGTCTAAGACCTGAAGAAAATTTCCAAATATAGTTTGATATGGAGCCCCTGCAGCTTAAGATCTTAAATCAATGCTACCATGACTTTAGGAAAAGTAATTCTGAGGTAGCAGAAAGGACACAAACACCAGAGGGCAGAGCATAGTATTGAACATACTTTGTATGCAAAATGGAAGAAATGTAGAATAGACCAGAAGAATTACAGAAATAACCAAAAATATATAAACAAAACAAAAATGACATCAACAAAAAAATGTCCAACTTCAAACATGTGTGCAATGAATTTCAGTGATTTTTCTGATGTGGAAATTACTCACTTCTACCTAAGAATTGAAATAATATTTAGAAATTGATGTTTTTTAACCTAGGATCTCTTAGCATTCAAATTCTTCTCATTTAATAATAAACAAGTTATAAAAATCAAACCTTTTTTAAAGACAAACTTTTTTTCAAACTTTACCTGCTTTGGCTGTTGTGGGTCTTCCGGGCTGTGTGGCCGTGTTCTAGAAGTTGTGGTTCCTAACGTTTCGCCAGCATCTGTGGCCAGCATCTTCACTCTACCTGGGCACAGAGATTTCGCTTCTGTCTGTGCTCCTGCCCTCTGAAGATGCCAGCCACAGACCCTGGCGAAACGTTAGGAACCACAACTTCCAGAACACGGCCACACAGCCCGGAAGACCCACAACAGCCAGCGAACTCCGGCCGTGAAAGCCTTCGACAATACATTTACCTGCTTTCCTAAGCAATTTTCATCTTTCAGGATGTCATAGACTTTAGAAGCTGTATTGCTCTTTTGTGTGAATTCACTGTCTTCATGGTTTTGGTAGGCAAAATAAGGAAGAATGTTGACAAGGATTTTGGGGAAGCACTGTGCCAGAAGCTGACGTTCTTCTGTTTCAATGTGGCTGGCAATGGATTTTACTTCTTCAAACTGATCTCTAATTATTAGTTGTGGAATCAAGATTTTGTAACAGGATCTGCAATTAAAAAATCTCATTGAATTATGATGAAATTACATTTGAAAAATAAAAGCCCTGTTGACATGCAACTATTGAATTCTCAAAACATTATTCTAGCAGCCAGTTCAAATTAGACACTGACCACTTCACTGCATTGAGAACTTAACTTTACAACAGAGGTGCACAACATCAGACCCTAAGGCACCATGGAGCACCCAAAGCCTTAACAGCATAGCATCAAAGACCAACTGTGGCCTTCAGCCTGGAAAAGGATGCTCAACCTTGTTTTAAATGCATGAAGTCAATTCCAAAATTAAATAATACATCTTTCACTGCATTAAATTATAGTAGAGTTTAAGCCTATTTCAAAATATAGCACATCAGTTAATAAATGCTGCAGCAATCAATCTACAAGAAAAAAATATAATTTAGAAGCATACCTGTAAAACTCTTCCAAAGTTGGGCAATTCAGCAAAACATATGGAAAAACTGACAGGCTGTAACCACAGTTCAACCACTCAAGAACAAGATAATCTAAATGGGTGCTCATTAAATCTTCTGTATTTTCATAGCCAAAAGAGCCAGAAATATTTTCTAATACCTGTATTTGAAAAATAAATAAGATTGTCAATAGTCGAAAATAATACCATTAATAGCATTATTTTATTTTATTTTATTATTTATTTATTTAATTATTTTATTTTATTATTATTTCCCAGTTAAGGTTAAGGTGCTGGGCTAGAAACCAGGAGACTGAGAGTTCTAGTCCCGCCTTAGGCATGAAAGCCAGCTGGGTGACCTTGGGCCAGTCACTCTCTCTCAGCCCAACTCACCTCACAGGGTTGTTGTTGTGGGGAAAATAGGAGGAGGAAGGAGTATTAGGTATGTTCGCCGCCCTGAGTTATTTATAAAAATAATAAAGGCGGGATAGAAAATAAACAAACAAACAAATAAACAAACTTATCTTCTTTAATTCAGCAATTCTCCAATTCAACACACATACCTTCCTTACAAGCTGAGGATCTAATCCATTCTTGTTCACACACTGGAAAATAGCAAACAATGCTTGTTTCTCACACACAGGACTGCTGTGCAAAATCATAGTTATTAACATGAGTAAGACTGTTTTTCTGTTATGCTCTTCATCAGGATGGCTTTCTTGGTTCCCTGTATCACGTGCCTTCAACTGACAAAGCACAAAATGAAAGATAATTTTTTTAGTTACACACATATTAGCTTTAAATTATATTTTTATTAAAATAGCATTCCAACACAGATAAGAATTGATCAAAGAGGTCTACCAGGACAGATCAAATTTTGCTAAACATAAAATAATCAATGTATAGTCGAAGGCTTTCATGGCCGGAATCGAGACCCTCAATTGAGATCCTGACATCATCATCCTACCAGTGGACAAAGGCAATGCCACGGTAATTATGAAAACAAATGAGTACAAGGATAAAATTAGAGAACTTCTAGACCCCACCACATACAGAAAACTAAGAAGGGACCCAACCAGCAAAATCACAAAACAAACAAACACACTGATCAAGAGCTCCTCCCTCCCCCTCAACGTACTTCAACGTACCTGCAAAACAGAAGCTCTATCACCAAGACTATATGGACTCCCCAAAATCCACAAAGACGCAATCCCACTCAGACCCATCATAAATGCCCTCGGCTCTCCAACATACAAATTACCAAAACATTTGGCTACTCTTCTACAGACCCACTGTGGACAGACTTCATCCCACATAAAAGACTCAAGACACTTCATAAACAATATCGACACCCATAAACTTAACCCCACGGACAAATTAATCAGCTTTGATGTGATCTCCCTGTTCACCAAGGTTCCAATAAAGGACACCATGGCACTCATCTAACAGATCTTCCCAAAAGACATCACGGCGCTATTCCAACATTGCCTGACGACCAGCTACTTTCAATGGGATAAGGATTTCTACGAACAAACAGATGGAATCGCCATGGGAAGCCCCCTCAGCCCGGTTATAGCGAACTTCTACATGGAACATTTTGAAAAACAGGCTTTAGAATCAGCACCCCTCACACCAACAGTCTGGTACCGGTTCGTGGATGACACAGTCACCATTTGGAGTCATGGGGAAGAAGAATTAGAGAAATTCCTGAACCACCTCAACAGCATCCACCCAAATATCCAATTCACCATGGAAAAAGAAATGGAAGGCGAACTACCATTTTTAGATGTCATGGTCATACGCAAACCAGACCTGGACACAAAATCTACAGAAAACCCACCCACACAGATCGGTATCTACACAAAAATTCCAATCACCACCCACGACAAAAAAGAGGCATCATCAAAACACTAGTGCAGGGCTTTCCAAAGTTTTTCCCGCGGCGACACACCAACCAGTGTTGGTGTGTCGCCGCGGGAAAACCTGGAAGTGCTGTCCTTGTGGCAGTGCGCAAAAACCCGGAAGCGCTGCTGCCGCTTTCGGATTTTGCACGCTGCAGTTGGTGTGTTGCCGCGGGAAAACCCAGAAGCGCTGATGATGATCAGCGCTTCCGGGTTGTGTGGCGACACACCAGACTGTGTGTGGCGACACACTTTTGTGTCGCGACACACAGTTTGGAAAGCTCTGCACTAGTGGATCGCGCAAATCAGAACTGTGAAGCTCAATTTCTCAATTCTGAACTCAACCATTTGGATTGGTCCCTACAGGCAAATGGCTACTCCAAGAATGAAATCAGGAGAGCTATCAAACCAAAAAAACAGCAATCAACTGAAGAAAAACAGCCCCCCACAAGCAAAATATTTCTGCCCTACATTAAAGGAGTCACGGACCTCATGGAAAAACTAATGAAAAAACATAACCTCCAAACAGTCTTCAAACCCACCAGAAAAAAACAACAAATGTTAAAATCAGCAAAAGACAAAAGGGACCCCCTCACTGCTGCAGTTTACCGCATACCCTGCAGCTGTGGACAAGTATACATTGGGACCACAAAACGTAGCATCCACACCAGGATAAAAGAACATGAAAGACACTGCAGACTACAGCAACCTGAAAAATCTGCAATAGCTGAACATGCTCTCAAACAAACTGGTCACCAAATCTTATTTGAAAACACAGAAATACTGGACAACACCAACAGCCACTACGTTAGACTATACAGGGAAGCCATTGAAATACATAAACACCATCAGTTTCAATAAAAAAGAAGAAAGCTTAAAAATCAGCAAAATCTGACTGCCAGTCCTGAAAAACACAGCTTGCAAAAGGTCAATGAACTCTACTCAACCACAGAAATATACAAACAACTCACACAATAGATGTGCTAATCCCACACATGACAGCACCACACCCCCTAATCACAATAAACCCTCTCCTAATCTCTTGTAAATGACCCACAGAAGACACACACCCTCTCAGCAGCTATAAACACCAGCAGGAACACACACCCTCCACTTGGGCACAGAGAGAATCTTCTAGTTGTGCTCCTGTCCTCTGAAGATGCCAGCCACAGCGACTGGCGAAACGTTAGGAACCAAAACTGCCAGAACACGGCCACACAGCCCGGAAAACCCACAACAACCATAAAATAATCAGTCTAAATTCACAGACTGTTCAAAAGATTTTTAAAATGTTTGAGTGTTGTAGAGTCTGACATGGCCCAGGTGCCCTTTTATTCCCACACACCACCTTCTCTCAGCACCAAGGCATTGACCTCTCTGTCCTTTAAAACTGAATTACCTGCCCATGCCTTGAGAGAGTTATTCTCTCAAGAGACTTTCTAAGAAAAGAAAAGAGAATGGCAAGCTAGGGGTTCTCGTGGGACGGTTAGGATGGTGCCCAAATGGTGGAGAACGCCAATGAGGATGAGGAGGGCAGCAACAGGTTGGAAAACAGAATGGAAGAGGGATGAGGCTAGTGGGAAAATGTTGAGGGGGAGAGAAAACATGGATGTCTGTGTGGGAAGGCATATGTGGCTGGAAAACGTGGGATAGGAGTCCGGTGGGTAGAAGGGAGAAGCAAGGTGGTAAGCTGGCAGGAAAAACAGGAAGAAGTGGGAACAGAAGTGCAGCTGTGAAGTAAGGGAAAAGGAACATGGGGCAGGGAACAGTGGCACAAAACCAGAGAACAAGCAGAGAAAAACAACGAAGAAGTACCAAATGGAAAACCAGATGGAGGAGCCATAGACAGAGTCCTCACATAAACTCTTTTCAAACAGATACTCTTGGATCAACAAATGAGGGAAAAGTTTACACTTGAAGCCTTCATGCATATTTGGTGATAATTATTACCACTTTCTTTGCTCCTTCTTGAACTTTGATGTACAAGTTCTCAAAAGCTCTTTGCTGGAACTTCAAAGGAAGACCTTTCAATAAGCCAGTAGCATCTCTCAGTTTCACATCTTGGAACAAGCTTATGATCAAATGGAGAAAAAAGCAATTTAGAATTAATGTGCATATTCTTTGTTTTCTAAAATAAGGTGTTTCTATTTTGTTCTTAATGGATTTTTTTCTCTGAAACAATTTTTTAACTAAGCAACACATACCTTTGTCTAAAAAGATAAACTTAGCATTATAAATACAGGTGAAAAAATTATCAGCTTGAATTTCTCCCCAAAAGTAATCAGTTTGTAGAATAAGAGATTAACTAAAAATGGGCCAGCTTATTCTTTTACAAGACATGGACACAAATCAAAAGAGAAATAGACATAACAGACTACTGCAGCACTTTCAAAATCCAACTGCCATCTTCCTGAAGAAAGATCCACCTTTTCTCATACTGTTATTTACTAGAACATAGCTTTCCAAACTGTGTGTCGCGACACAAAACTGTGTCGCCTGTGGGGCCCAGGTGTGTCGCATCAAAACCTGGAAGTGCTGATGGCGCGCTGCCGCAGCGCGCAGCTATCCGCACGACGGTGGCATCAGTGCTCCCGGGTTTTCGCACGGCACACTAGGCCACCGCTGCTGCCACCGCTGCGGTGCGCAAAAATCCGGAAGCGCCGTGGCGGTGCGCAAAACCCCGGAAGCGCCACTGCAACAGTGGCGGCGGCGCTTCCGGGGTTTTGTGCACCGCCGCAGTGGCGCCGCTTCCGGGTTTTCTCATGCGCCGCCGTTGGTGTGTCACCACGGGAAAAGTTTGGAAAGCCCTGTACTAGAACAAAGTATTTTTCTTCTGCCACCTAAGCAACAGAAACAGATGTTAACATGAAGTGCTGGGTTTCTAGATCTACCCTAAATCTTCAAACATGAACCATTTGAAAGAAGAATGGTTTGAATTGGTGCCTTGGCTGTTTATTCTCATGTCATATTTTTCTGCAAGAAGATGAACTGCTAAGTAATTTTAATAAACTAGTGATACAGTATAAGCAATTCTAATAAAGGCATAAAATCATATATCTAAAACAGGCATAAAAGGTATAACATCAAATCTCTAAAACTGTGAACATGTATACCTGATTGCTGACTTAGCTGCAATCATACAAACTTGAAAGTTGTTATCTGCAAGGAATTGAGGAAAAGCATCTCTCACAGGTAAATTTTCACATTTAACTGTAAGCACAGCCCATTCTGAATGAGGGTCAGCCTGAGAAAAAAGGAAATGTCCTCATTATATTTTTATGGATTTAGAAACCCCAAATAGTAGTAGTTCTTAAATGCTTCTGGATTTTTACTTACGTGAAGGAAGGCTGTCATACAATTCACTAAAGCTATTCTTACTGGAACTGAACATTTCCCTTCATTTGCTAAGTGCCTGAAACAGAAAGCATTTAATAATAAAATATAACCCAGTTTTTAAAAAAGTCTGTAAAATTTGTTCTTAGTATTTTTGAAATATATAAGCTTTTCATTAAATGCTTCAAAGTAACTTTGTTAGTTTTTAAATTTCAGAAAAGTTAAAGTAAACTGTGTCAATAATTGGTATAGCTAAGCATCACCAGTTACATTTTGTTAAGTTTTATTAAAAGGTATCTATTGCCACCACTATAACATTATAGCTTGAATTGCACTAAATAAATTACTTTCGTGACTTCAAAACAATCATGTCCTTTGAGCGCAGCAATATGAAAACTGATTGATTGATTGATTGATTGAATGAACTTAAGTTGCAAATCCTAGGCATATCTATTTCAGAACAACTGACAGTAAAGCTAGTAGGAATTTCTTATAGAAACTCAAGCTGAGACTCATATTGTTAAGACACACTTAACTGAATGGCCTCACAGTCTTTGAATACTTAAGCTTGGATACACACATTTAGGACTAAATTTGATTGAAATCAGTCTGCTTATACTTAATTATATATAAGCATATTTTATGCTTAATTTTACTTAAGTATATTGCATTTACATAATTATATTACTATTGTATAACATAAACAATGTTTCTGTCACAATTTTTTTTCTTTCCTTTTGTTTTTGTGTACGGTAAATTGTTCACTTTTATTTTACCATATTTTATGTTTGAAAATGGATTAATAAAAACTATCTGGTAATTAAAAAAAGAAAAAAAACAACTATGACATTCATGCTATCAAGCTAATAAAAAGAAAGCAAATGAAAGAATACCCCAGCCACTCTCTCTCCAACCAGATCTCAAAACAGGTTACCCACTAGAGCAGTGCCTTCCAAACTGCCACCGTTGGCGACACACCAACAGCGGCGGGGGCGTGCACAGCGGCAGCGGGGGGGCGCACGGCGGCGGCCTTTGCTAAAACGTGGAAGCATTGATGGCGCGCCGCTGCCATCATCGCTGCCGCCACTGCCGTGCACACCGCCGCCGCCTCCGGGTTGTGTTGCGACACACTAAACTGTGTGTTGCAACACACATATAGTGTCGCGACACACAGTTTGGAAAGCTATGCACTAGAATGACAAATGCCATTTCCACCCCACACGTAGAGCTAAACTCAGTCTGAAAGGTTCCAGATTCATCTAGGATGCTGTGTAACTGTCACCTTACCACCTTCTCTAACATCTTGCCTAAAAAAAGAGAGCTGGAGACCAAGTGGAACTTGCCTAACATGGTTGAATTGTGAAATGTTTAGGAAGCATGTCATAGTGTGCCTTCAGGAAGATCTTCCCTTCAATCTTTCCCTAATAGGGAATAATTTGCAGTTGAAATTACATTCAACCTACCAAAATGCTCCAACAACATTTAAGACTTGACACCGAGCTTCTCTTAAATCTTCAGAATTTGTACTGAAGGTTCCCAAAATATTGACCACTGGAAGAAGATTACGTAGTATTGCTGAGCAAACATCTTGATCCCGGCGATAAAAGGAACATATCTCCCTAGAGGAAATAACTAAACATTTCTATCTCAAAATATAAATAGCAAATTAATTTTATTAAGGAAGATTATTTTCTTACGGTAGAAGCTTGAGTAATGAGACAACATAATCTTCTGGCAAGGGGTTTTGTCCTCTGGGAAGTTCCTTCAACAAGACTAAGTACTAGTACAAACCACAATTAAAGACATAGTATCAGAAAAAATAGTCCAATATTTTTGTTCAATTGTATGTAACGAAATTATACTGCATTTATATTCAGCATGTGAGCACATATATATTCAAGATATAATTGTTTTATATATTGTAATAGTATATTATTACTCAAAAAAGTATGATTAACTGCTTTATGTACCAAAAAGAATTCTCCAGTTGCCAACATTTGTATTTTTAAAATAGATATATAACTCTGCACAGTGATCCATAGTCCAATACCCTCTTGACTGGATAAGGGCAATGCACTCTACATGGGTACCTCTGAACCAGGTCTGGAAGCTGCGTTTAGAGTGGAACATAGCTGCTTGATTTTCAAGAGAAACAGGACCACATAACACCAGACCTGAAACTGCTGCCCTTATTACCTGTGAGCTATCAGGCCTAATTTAAGATGCTGAAATTAGTCTATAAAGTCCTAAACAGCTAATAATCCAGATATTTACAAGGTAGATATTCCCTGCCGATTTTATTGTGATGGCTTTATTTAAGATTGTGTTATTGTTTTCTTGTCATTCTGAATTTCTCTGAAAGAAAGGCTGGCATAGAAATAAAATAAATAATGTTACACTCCAACAAGATGGATGGATGATATTCTGGAGGTGACGGACTCAACCGTGGGGGAGCTGGGGATGGTGACGGCCGACAGAAAGCTCTGGCGTGGGCTGGTCCATGAAGTCACGAAGAGTCGGAAGCGACTGAACGAATAAACAACAAAACACTCCAACAGCATTTAAAAACAGAGAGCTAAGCAGAATAATATTTCATCATTGTACTCACCACATGTAAATGTAGAGGTTTAATAAAATCAAATGAATTTCCATCTATTAGCATTAAGAGTTTCCTCCAAATTTCGGAACATCTAAAGGGAACTGTTTGTACTGTGGTTGCTGTGATTGCTATACACAAGAACTTCAAAATATCAAGAAGGAGCAAATCCTGTTTCGTCAGATGTTCTTCTGATAATGGACTTTTGGCACCTGTGTGATATGATGAATGCGTAAAAGCTATGAAGACACAGCTCTCGAAACTTACAATTAATTCTGTCAGGAAGCTGTAACCAACTGCATTTAACTAGAATGCTCATCTCCTCCCTGCTCCCCTCCCACTAATCAGCACACTGGCTACCACATATAAAATAAAATGAATCTACAGTAAAGTTATAACAGCTACTACAAGAAATGTACTAACATATTGCTGGCATGGGAAGAATACACATGTGAATGAGCAGCCTGTAGAAGTTTGAAAGAGCCAGAGAATTAGTGTTTATCATGTTTATTTACTATGTTTATTTAGATAGGCAGCATTGCCCTGCTTTGAAATAGTATTTTTTTAACTGAACAACTAACTCCTCGTCACTTCAGCCTTTTCAAAAACTGTCATACAGTAATTATAAGTGTTTCCGAAACAACACAACTGAACCATGGGATGAAAGATACAAGGTCTTCAACCATGGGATGACAGGTGCAAGGTCTTCCCAAAATCCTCTGTGTCTACACATCCTAGTTCCACCTCTTGCCTTGCTGTAGCAGCGTGGCAGTTCTCACTGCCACTACGGGAAACCTTTATTGGTGCCCTATCCAGGGGTCGGCAAACTTTTTATGCCGGGAGCCATTTTGACATGCTCGTGCACATTTTGAAATGCTCGAGAGCCAGGGGGCGGGGTTTGCGGGCGGGGGCCAATCGCGTGGGAGGGGTTTGCAGGCGGGGGCCAATCATGTGGAAGGGGGCGGAGTGTGCAGGCAG
Source organism: Charina bottae (assembly GCA_023362775.1). Classification (NCBI taxonomy): domain Eukaryota; kingdom Metazoa; phylum Chordata; class Lepidosauria; order Squamata; family Charinaidae; genus Charina; species Charina bottae. Next base: position 112,555,555 of record JALMGJ010000004.1, read on the forward strand.
GGGCCAATCACGTGGCTTATTGGGGCGGGTGGGAGGGCGCGGGGGAGCCGCACAGGTGCCGAGGGGGGCGGGCCCGGAGGCGGAGGCCCGGGCCGCCCACCCCCCTGCTTGCCTCCCTCCGCGAGGCCCCCCGCTGCCTTCCCAGGATCCGAGCCGGAGAGAAAGGGGGGCGGCGGGGCCGCGCTACCGCCACTCGGCGCGGGTGGGGCTGCCGCTTCCGCCTCCATGTTGTCTCCCCCCCAGAACGCTTCGGCCCGTCTGCGTCGGGCCAAGGAAATGATGGGGGGCGGGAAACGAGGCGGGCGGCGGCGGCTCCCCTGAAGCGCGCTGCTTGTCGTTGCCGCCGCCCGCCTCGTTTCCTGCGCTTCAGGGGAGCCGCCGCCGCCGCCGGGTGGGTCCCCTCAGGGTGGGCGGAGGGAGGCAGGCAGCCGCTCCTCCTTCTCTCCCGCCGGAGGAGGAGGAGGAGGCGGCGGCGGCGTCCTCTTCCTCGCCGCCCGGCTACGGATCGAGCGCCTCTTCTTCCCCCAGCAGCAGACCAGGGAAAGAGATGGGGAAAGTTGTCCACCTCCACCTCTGGGCTCCGCTGGCTTCAACAAGAGCGAAGGCACCCCGGAGGGGGTGGGGTCATCCTCCTCGGCCCCCCACCCCGCCGCCCGCCCGCCCAGCAGGACCCGGCGTCCCCCCACTCCCGCTCCTCCCCCGGCAAGAGGCGCCCGGGGGCGACCACTAGCCAGCCCGCGTCCTTCCTCCCGCAGCAGAGGCTCCAGCACCCGGAGGGCCTCCCGCGGCCGCTTCTTCAGGAGCGCCTACAAGGCGCGCGGCCAAACTCCCACCCCCAAACTGATGGCCGGCGCCATCAGGGGAGGGAGGAGAAGGGTGGGCGGAGGTGGGGCGGGGGTGGTGGGTACCGGCGAGGGAGAGAAGGAGGAAGGCAGTAAGGAGCGGCATCCAGGCGCTGGGCGAGGGCATGGGCCCAGGACGCGAGCGGCAGGGCGGCGCAGGGGGCCTGGCCGGGGCGGGGGAGGAGGGACCAGGCAGACCCGGCCGAGGTGGCTGCTGGCCCTGTGCGAGGCCTTGCATGAGGAAGGCTGGGCCGAGCGCCCAGACGGGATGCCCCTGGAAGAGCTGCGCCTGCTGCTGGAGAAGGCACTGAGCATGGTGCGGAAGGCGCCGAGCTGTCATGCTGTCGGCCTGGAGAGCGCTCTGTGGGCTGGCCCGCTGGAGGAGGAAGCGGCTGCGAATGGGACCTTGCCAAAAGCTCCCCTGGATGAGGTGGGACAGAGACACAGGGCACCCCAAGAGGCCCCTGCAGAGAGCTCCCCAAGTGGCCCCCACCAGGAGCACCCTCCCGCCCCATCAATCAAAACCCCACCCCGCCGTTCGGCGTCCTCTCCCCCCGCTAACCTGAGCCCTGCGGCGGCTGGGGGAGCCGAGCCAGGCTCGGACCGGAGGCGGCCAAGGGGAGAGCAGGTGGCTCTTCGCCCTGCGCCGCCCTGCCGCTCGCGTCCTGGGCCCGCGCCCTTGCCTGGATGCCGCGGAGCAGCGCCATCTCCAGCCGCAGCAGCCCCTGCAGCCGCTCCTGCGCCGCCTCCGACAGCACCGCGTCCCGGGCCAGCAGCACCTCCCTGCCGCGCCAGGCCTCGCTCAGTGCGCTCGGAGAGACGGGCCTAAAGAGGCGCAGAGGCCGGAGAGGGAGCCCCTCCGTCTCCCCTTCTCTCCCTGCCTCGCCCGCCCGCTGGGCGCGGAAGCACAGCCGCCTTGACGTCAGGTGCTGGCGGCGCGGAGCCAAACTCGCCCAGTGCCTGGATGCCGCTCCTTTCTGCCTTCCTTCTTCTCTCCCTCGCTGGCACCCACCACCCCTGCCCCACCTCCGCCCACCCTTCTCCTCCCTCCCCTGATGGTGCCGGCCATCAGAGTTTGGGGGCGGGATCCAATCGCGTGGAAGGAGCAGGGGTGAGTTCAGCTGCGGTTGAGCCACGCTCAAGGGGCCAAAGAGCCAGATCTGGCTCGAGAGCCGCCATTTCCGACCCTTGCCCTATCCTATAATCCCAATGTATGAAAGTTAGGATGTGGGGCTCTTATAACTTTCATACATTGGGATTATAGGATTTGTTGTTTACTCGTTCAGTCGTTTCCGACTCTTCGTGACTTCATGGACCAGCCCACACCAGAGCTTCCTGTCGGCCGTCACCATCCCCAGCTCCCCCATGGTTGAGTCCGTCACCTCCAGAATACCATCCATCCATCTTGCCCTTGGTCGGCCCCTCTTCCTTTTGCCTTCCACTTTCCCTAGCATCAGCTTCTTCTCCAGGGTATCCTGTCTTCTCATTATGTGGCCAAAGTACTTCAGTTTTGCCTTTAATATCATTCCCTCAAGTGAGCAGTCTGGCTTGATTTCCTGGAGTATGGACTGGTTTGATCTTCTTGCAGTCCAAGGCACTCTCAGAATTTTCCTCCAACACCACAGTTCAAAAGCATCTATCCTCCTTCGCTCAGCCTTCCTTATGGTCCAGCTCTCACAGCCATAGGTTACTACAGGGAAAACCATTGCTTTAACTATGCGGACCTTTGTTGTCAGTGTGATGACTCTGCTCTTAACTATTTTATCAAGATTTGCCATTGCTCTCCTCCCAAGAAGTAGACGTCTTCTGATTTCCTGGCTGCAGTCAGCGTCTGCAGTAATCTTTGCGCCTAGAAATACAAAGTCTGTCACTGCCTCCACTTTTTCTCCCTCTATTTCCCAGTCATCAATCAAGCTCGTTGCCATAATCTTGGTTTTTTTGAGGTTTAACTGCAACCCAGCTTTTGCACTTTCTTCTTTCACCTTCGTCATAAGGCTCTTCAACTCCTCCTCGCTTTCAGCCATCAAAGTGGTATCATCTGCATATCTGAGATTGTTAATGTTTCTTCCAGCGATTTTAACTCCAGCCTTGGATTCCTCAAGCCCAGCACGCCGCATGATGTGTTCTGCGTACAGGTTGAATAGGTAGGGTGAGAGTATACAGCCCTGCCGTACTCCTTTCCCAATCTTAAACCAGTCCGTTGTTCCGTGCTCTGTTCTTACCGTTGCTACTTGGTCGTTATACAGATTCCTTAGGAGGCAGACAAGATGACTTGGTATCCCCATACCACCAAGAACTTGCCACAATTTGTTATGATCCACACAGTCAAAGGCTTTAGAATAGTCAATAAAACAGAAATAGATGTTTTTCTGAAATTCCCTGGCTTTCTCCATTATCCAGCGGATATTGGCAATTTGGTCTCTAGTTCCTCTGCCTTTTCTAAACCCAGCTTGTACATCTGGCAATTCTCGCTCCATGAATTGCTGGAGTCTACCTTGCAAGATCTTGAGCATTACCTTACTGGCATGTGAAATAAGGATAGGGCACCAATAAAGGGCACCAATAAATTTTTTACCTGCCTTACTGGCAAGTAAAAAAAAAGAGGAAAGGAGAGAATACAATTATTCCTTTTTCATTTTAAATAGTTAAAGAAGAATCACTAATGGAGAAAATTAAAATATAGGGTAGCTCATATCACAGAAAACATCTTAGAGAACCTCCAATAGAAAAAATACGATAAGACTATGAACAGATTCCAAAATGATGCTCATCTGCTCTTGTTCAGAAGCAGCTCTGTAAAGAAGTGCCCGTTTGCAAAAAATACTCAAAATTGAGTTTGGATAGGGACAATAATCACAAGTACAGGTAGTTTTCACTTAGCGACCACAATTGGGACCAGCAACTCAGTCACTAAACACAGTCGCTAAGCAGAAAATCACATGACGGCTACTGGGCTTACAACCTTACAACCCTTGGTCATTAAGCAAAGCAACATGGTCACTAGTGAAAAATCACATGATGGCGTCTTACGATTTTAGTTCCGCCTTCCATACTATATAGCATTTTTTTATAAGAATTTTACTGAGTTTAAGCAACGATAAAAACTACAAAAAAGAAAAAAACTACAAAAAGAAAAAAAAGAAGTGAAAACACAGAAAAAGAAAATATTTTTTAGAGATTACATAACAAGGTGACTTCCGACTTTCAACAAGAATATACCACAATTTCCATAATTAATCCCTTACTCTATGTCTAACCAAACTCCCATTATTTCTATAAGTCATTCCATTAGCACATTATAAAAGTAAAAACAATTGCTCTTTCTGTATGTATGTATGTATGTATGTATGTATGTAATGTATGTATGTATGTATGTGTAGATATGTGTATATATATATATATATATATATATATATATAAAAGATATATAAACCTCCAAATCCACTTCCCCCCAAAAAAAGGAACCCATTTATTTAATATTTCCTTCCTACCACTATTCTATATATTTCTAACCACTGTAATAAAAATCAAATTATATTTAAATTTTCTACTTTTATACTTAATAATACTATAACAATCTTAACCCTATTAAACTTATAACCAAATACTAATTATTGTGTCTTATAAATCTTAAAAGGTCAAACAAACTTTAAAAACAATAATCCAAATCATTAAAGAAAAATAGAATCATACAGGCCTTAATATCAATCCACATACATATTCTTCATTTCTTATCCCACCTCAAAATAAACCAGAACATTTACTTGTCTCCATATTACACATTTTTCATATAAAAGTCAAACAGCCCAACTGCCCCCCCTACAAAGCCAGATTCCTCAGCTAAAAACCTCCCATGAAAAGGAACTGCTTCATTCCCAAAACAATCCTTCAGAGAAACAAGACCAACAATATTTTGCAAGTCGAACTGTCTTAACTCCTTCAACACCAAAATATATTTGTCTCCTGGCATTTCCTCAAAACCTCTAATCTCGCTGTCAATAAAAGCATCTTGTTCTTGATTACTCTTCTTCTTCTTCCTCCAAAGCGTCCTCAACCAGTTGACACATTTTAAAACTGATATTTTGTGCAATATCCCGAATCTCTTGCAGAATAGTTTGGCAGGTATCATGGAGAAGCTATTTAAAGTCACAACAAAGCTCAGAACAAAACTCTGAGAGTATTTCTTTAAGGTTGTCCATGTTTCAGGCAGTAAATTACAGCGCCCCCTGAATACTTAGCTAGCAAAGATAGGAGCTAGTGGATTAATAGAAGGCTTCCAAAAGTTATTGAGTGAAATTGAGTGATACTGATGAAAGAGAAAGTATTCTAACCAGCAACTGCTGCGCCCAAAAAAAGTGGATAGAAAAACTAGTCTCAAAACAGCAAAGCCAATGTGTAGGGAAATGTTAAGTCCTTCAAATTAATTACAGTAATTAATAGTAATGGGGAGATGATTATTTATTCTCAAGTCCTCCTTAAAATTTAAATGGGAAGTAAGCCAACAGTTAAAAAAAAATTTTAAGATTAATCTGGAAATACGATAAGCACCAAGAGAGTTAGTTTCTTCTTGCTGTAGAAAGCCTCTCTTAGGGTAGAAAAACTTAAAATAATATATACATTGGGTGATTTAGAAATAGGAAAGGTTCGACCTATTGTCCCTTTAGGGCTGCAGTGTGGTCTGGAAAATGATGGCGTCCCCGACTCCCGTCGTCCTCTTACCAGATTAACGCTAACGCTGTTTGTGGTCCTTGTGAAGAACAAAGCTTGTTGCCAGACCCTATTTTGGGTAGTTTAGAAATTCAGGCAGCAAGCTAGGTGGTTATTAGAAATTAGCCCGAAGAACAAATGCTGAATGTGGGGTCCTTTACTTCAGAGGAGTGAGTTTGGCCAGCTTCCCCTTTGAACTGTTGGATCCAGGCCAGTAAGGACATCCTAATAACCCCTTGCAGCTGCAATTTCAGTTGGGAGGGGGAATTTGGGTAGCTTGTTAGGCAACGCCCTAGAAGCCTCACTGGTCCGAGCTTCTGATTGGGAAGTTGCCTAATAAAAATAAGGAAAGGAAAGAGCAAGAGAGAGATTTCTCCAAATGTCGTCAGCAACAACAGAATGCTTTGTTATCATCAAAAGGGTTAGTATCCTCCAGCAACCTGCCTAAAATGCAATTTTATCTTACTATGCCTGGGATAATGGATAAACAACAGCGTATCCAGATTTAACAAGATTCAGGAACTACAGTAAGTTTTAGGGGGATAGTTTTATTATTTTAACTATTATCTTGCATACTATGTTTTAAAAGAATCCTGCCTTAGTATGTAAGTCTTAATCATATTTATTTAATAAAAATATATATCTTACATGCTGGTGTTTGTGGTCAAATGCATATGGAAATTGGATTCTACCCAGCCTGCCTAGCCACTTGGCTTGTTACTACCAGGAGATTGTAGATGGTTAAATTCCCAAGGTTTTAGGGCTTGAAGGGAGAAGTCATCCTTGGAAGTCTTGAGGTTTGGCCCAGAGCCCCCCAGCTTTCCCTAGGGCTGTGGGACTATAGTGATAGGGTGGTGGCAGTGAAGTTTGTCTTTTGGGTTGGTGCCCAAATTAGGAACATTTGGGTTGGTGCCCAAGTAGAGGCTGTTGGGTGGGTGCCCAAGCTAAGAACAGTAGGGGTTGGTGCCCAAACTAGTAACATCTTGGTTGGTGCCCTAAATTGGGATTAGCCTGCCCTTTAGGAGAGGGTTCTCATGAAGCTAATTAGGGAACCTGTATAAAACTATTCCAGGATTCCTTTTACCACAGTTGTTGCTGAGGTGTGGATCCTGGTTAGTTAATTTTAAAAGGGCAGTGTTCCTTTTAGTTAATTGTGTGGGCCAGAAAGGAAAAGACAAGAGGGGAGGCGTCCAGCCAGGAGCTGTGAGCTGAAAGGTAAAAAGGAAAGAAAAGGAAGCCCCCCCCCCCCGATAACTTTGACAGTCCTCAGGCTACGAGGCGACGTTCTGAAGTACAAATGGGATAATTCCGAGCGTTTTCTGTCCGTGAAAACGCTCTAGGGCACCAGGAAAAGCCTGCCTGCGCCCCCAAAAAAACCCACGCTGTCAGGTCTGCCCACAGCACTCGTGAGCAGAACTGTTCAGTTGGCCATATTCCCACCGGAAGTCATACTGTACAGTATTAACTCTGCTTGTCGGAAGGGAAAATGTGTACCAGTTGTGAAGTACGCAAATGGTGGTTACGTGGCTGAGGGATGCTACGATGGTCATAAATGTGTGCTGGTTGCAAAGCACCCGAATGGCACTCACGTGACTGCGAGACATTGCAATGGTTGTAAATGCGAGGATTGGTCGCAAAGTTATTTTTTAGCAACGTCATAACTTCAAATGTTGCTGCACGAGGCAGTCAGTAAGCAAGGACTACCTGTACAATAAATCAGGCTTAAGCTTAACATTTTTCTACTGCTCTAGAGAATAGATGACCCTTGGAAAAGTTAATTCTGTGCCAATCTGTTATGAAGAAAATCCTTCCTGTAAATTCCAAATTTAATCAGAGGTTAGATAAGAGTGTGAGTTCTTTCCCCTTCCCCCACTCCAGGACAGACCTTCTTGCTTGTCTCCCTCCTGCTGGAGAACTACTTTTTCAAAGGAAATTGTTTCCTATCTGGAAAGATAAGGGTTGTGAGGATCTCTTCTTTTGTAATGTGCTAAAATAAGCCCCTCTTCTTAAGAAGATCCTGCTTGAGAGAGAGGGATGTATATTCCCTGTCCAAGAAGAAGCTGTCAATCTCGTGAATGCTGCATGGCATCACAGAAGCCTTTATTTTATGAATTCTTACATAAATCATTGTATCACGATAATTTCTGATGTACTGCTTGAGGAAGTCTGCTTCAAGTACCTGAATTATAATTCTTCACTTCCCAGATTTATTTATTTATTTTATTTATAATACTATTTTTTTCTAAAAACATTCAATTCCCACAAAAATATGCATCAAACAGACTGAATATACCTGTCAAGGTGTGCAAGTCTCCAACTTCATTCACTTCACCAACTTCACTAGACTTATCATCAAACAGGTCAAATATTGTTTGGTTTCCCTCTTCCATTCTACTTTCTTCAGGGAAATCTTCCATTAAATCCACTTCTCCAGCTTCACTTGACTTTCCAGTAAAAAACATCTAACAGAGATATTTATTCATACCATTTATCTTACAAAAAGAGCAATACATTATAATAAATATATAATATATGATAAATTTATATAAATGTGATTTTTATGAACCTAAGTTAACATCCATTTACCCCTCCCCTCCATATACCCCTAGATAAAAGCTAGACAACATCTATCTTTTTGCTAAAATCCTGCTTCAGTATAGAAGCTTCACTTCCATGTGTTCATTAATGTTTGAATTTGGTTCACTCCTTTTTACAATAAGGTTTCCATAAAATGTGGATGTTTGCTAAGAAAGTCATCCTAGAATTAAGTAATTAATCTTGTAATTTAAGCAAAGCGACACAGCTACGTTTTTCACGCTGGCTTTGCTTGGCTGGGAAATTTACATAGGAGCAAATCTCTGCTCAGTTCTACTACATCTTAATACCTAAAGCCAACATGAAACTAATATGACTACAGCTTAATAATTGTATGAAAATTAGTGGAATTTTTTATTTTGCTTTGTATAAAACTAGAATAAGCTATTGATAAGGATTTAAATTATTAACTCTTACGCCAGGGCTTTCCAAACTTTTCCCGTGGTGACACACCAACGGCGGTGCACGAGAAAACCCGGAAGCACCGCCACCGCTGCGCTTTCAGGTTTTTGCCTGCCGCCGCGGCACGTTCGGATTTTCGCGAGCTGCAGCGGTGGCAGCAGCGGTGTCCTTGTGTGCCATGCAAAAACCCGGAAGCGCTGATGGCCCGCGGCCACACGTGGCAGCGGCGCACCATCAGCGCTTCCGGGTTTTGACACGACACAGCTGGGCCCCACAGGCGACACAGTATTGTGTCGCAACACACAGTTTGGAAAGCTGTGTCTTATGCACTGCATACTTTGTAACCAATTACTTGATGGCTGGTGGCAGAAGTATAGTTACTGCAATTGAGAAAATAGTAATACAGTAGGTAAGACTGTAACTGCAGTTTGCTAATCTACCACTTGCCAGAGGTAAGTTAATTTTGTTTCTGAGAAGCAATGAAGTGGCAGGAGAGGAAATACAGTTGTACAGTTCCTAAGAAGAATATAGATGGTGGATGTTGCCATTCAAGTTGTCCACAACATTTATTCTTCTGCCTTAAGTACTGCTCTCTCTTGAGCAGAATGAACTTTAAAGTCTGTGCTTGCTCACATAATGCCTATCTAAGTGAAAGAGACGAATTATAACAATGAAGTATTATACCTCTGTTCCCTACCATCTTTACAAGGGGTGTGCGGATAGAGTGGTGTAAGAACAAAGAGAAAGATGTGGAAAAGGGCAGGGAAAGTAAGAGTATTTTCCATTTGTTTAAGGAAAGCAAAGGAATCACAATGTGCATACAGCACATTGATTAGAATAAATTCTTTACCCCGATTAACTGTACAAAAGGTCAGGAATAGCATGTTTGGGACAATAAAAGTTGCACTGCATATACAATCTCTGGGAGGGGGAAAAAACTCACAATGTATCTACTCACCAGATGTTTGCAGATACTTGCAAGATCATTCATCAGCTTTGATGTTAACAACTGCAAGAAGATGCTGGACAAACTCTTCTTGGGGCTATTCTGTTGAAACAGAGTAAGAAGAAGAGATAAGGAGGGCGCCCTCTCTCCTGGGGTTCCAGAAAGCCTTGAAAACCTGGCTTTGGTCTCAGGCCTGGGGTTGATATTTATTATTTGTCCAATGGCCCCCGTTTTGTTTTGTTCATTTTGCTGCCTATTTTAGTCTGGGCTGCCTATTTGATTTAATGATTTTAGTTGTTTCTATGTTTTCTCTAGTTTTGTATGCCGCCCAGAGTCCACTGGAGTTGGGCAGCCAATAAATATAAATAAATAAATAATAAACAGCAGAAGACATATTAATTATAAAAGAATATCATGAAAAATTTGGCTTTTTCCACTGTAAAATAATCTGCAGGCATCTGTAACCAGTTCCCCATTAATCTTGTAATTTTAATTGAGTGAGAAAAGAACATCATTTTCCTGTACAGTCAGTACTATGCTGACAATACTTAAAATTATAGACCCGGACTAAATTTCCTTTAATGAACAGCAAATGTCCCAGGTAAAATGAAAATGCCCCAAGTAAAATTACCCTGGATAAAGACTGCAAGTATTATTAAAAAGTAACTTTCAAGCTGTATGATAAAACTTAAAATAAACTGCTACCTGAAAAACAAGGACCAGTTTCAGAATCAATCTCTTTTCTTTAAAGGCAGCACTGTCTAAATTTCTAAATTTCACTGAAGTCAATCTGACTGATTCAGCTTCACAAGAAATAAAAAATACCTAGCCATTTTAAGTCTTGTAGAATCAGCAGCTGAAGAAACAATTTGCGAACTCTCATTGTACACACTGAACTAATAAAATATTATTTCAATATTATTTCAAACAATATTTCCTTATTTTTCTGCAAAATAACTGTGTGTATGTATATATGGACATTCATATATAACTAAAATGAACAAATTTGTCTTACAAATAAGTGACCCTCACATGGAAGCAACAGGTATAAATACAGAGATTTCAACTTTACTCACATTCAGATTGCCCTACAACCAACAAATGTCTCACCTGGGTACAGTTGCATAAACAACTAGTGCACTGCATTATTACATTCCGCAATGAAACAATTTTAGAATCCTCATTGAGCTTGTTTTTAGACTGAGAAATGCTTTCACCCACATAATTAAAACAGAACTGTAAAGGAAGAAGATAAAATGGTTTAAGAGGTTTCATCTCAGATATATAGATACAGCAGGGTTTCTCAACCAGGGTTCTGTGGAGCCCTAGGGTTCCGCAAAAAGTCACTAGGAGTTCCCTGGGAGATCACGATTCATTAAAAAAATTATTTCAAATTTGGGCAACTTCACATTAAAGAGGTAAGTTTCATTCTTTATTTTCAGTTCAAGTACACTGTTAGTGCATATAACCCTAACCCTAACTCTAACCCTAACCCTGCCTGGCAACAGCCACTTTCCTGCCTGCTGGCCTGCTTGTGAGCTGCCTGCGACTTGCAACTTCCTGCTGATGGTGCTTTTGGAAGCTGGCAGGATGTTGCGAGGAGGTCCTCGCTTAACGATTCGTGATCCTCACTTAATGATGGCAACGGGGAGTGCCAGGATTGCCATCACTAAGCAATGTGGTCAGGTGACATTGCACTTTGTGACAGCATTGCTTAGCAACAGAAATTCTGCTCCCAATTACTGTTGTTAAGCGAAGACTACTGAAATAAAAACACATGCACCCTCTTAATGCTCTCCAAAGGTCACAATATTCCTTGATCTCATTTGCAAATTCTTTATTCCTACAGGGAAATCTTGTCCTCTTCCCACCATTACCCATCCTGAAGATAAAAGAAAAGCATACAAATAGAGGACTACAAAGGACAGAGAAGAAAAACTATCCAAGATGAAGGCAGAAAATGAATTGTAAAGAGGATGAAACCTGAAGGATCTCATATATTAAAGGCATCTTCATATGATTTTTGAGATTACATCATGGAGATTAATCACCATATGAATGCCTCTTCATATCAACTAGGAGCAATTAAAAGGTAAAGGTAAAGGTTCCCCCACACAGTCGTGTCCGACTCTAGGGGCCGGTGCTCATCTCCGTTTCTTAGCAGAAGAGCCAGCGCTGTCCGAAGACGCTTCCGCGGTCATATGGCTGGCATGACGCACGTGGAACACTGTTACCATCCCACCAAAGTGGTACCTATTTATCTACTTGCATCTGCATGCAATTACTTTATCTTAAATCAAAAAGTTCTACCTTAGCTTTCTGAAAAAGATCCAATTTACATGCTTCCTCTTCTGTAAGAATGCAAGCATAACAATAGCATCCAAGAACACCAGCCAAGATGCTGGTACAACGCATCAGAATTTCCATAGGTATGGTCTGAAAAATAAATGAATTGCGTAAATCTATTTAAAACTTTGTATTAAAAACATTCAAAAAGTTATAATTTACATAATCTTTTAGTAAATTATAGATTGCTTAAATAAAACTGGTAGTCATGATGCATTTATTTTTGGAGTGTGTTAATTCAGACTATCACTAATGTAAAACATGTAAAAAAAACTGAGCCTACAAGCTTAGAAGTTATAAAACGATAAAAGACACATTTACTGAAAAACAGAGCACAGTAAAATTTGTATCAGTGTTACCAAAATTATTGATTTCTCTTTATACACTGCATCTCTGTTGCCTTGAGCAAACACTATTGTCAGGATCCTGCCTGCTAATAGAATATATACAGGGGTCCCGGACTCCAGGCTTGGCTGCCAGCTCGACCAGTCAGATTTCTCAGAGAAGCTGAGAACTGACTGAATTTCCCTTGCTTGCAGTGGATTGCAGAAGTTGTGGACCACTGAAGTTTTTTTTCCCCTGGAGAGGGGGAGACCAGAAGATTACTCGTGGGGCCATTGGGATTGCCTACCCTTGTTTTTTCTGTAGTTTTCCACCGCGGAAAGAACAGGGTAAGTGCAAGGCAATGGCCGAGATATATCAGGCTCTCGCAGGGGAAACAAGTCTCTTTGAAGAGACACAAGAGCGTCCATCCGCTTTTAGATCACTTTAGGAATGTTTTTTTTAGATTAAAATATTTTTGAAATCTAAGATCTATCTTTTGGACTTTGTTGAAAATGTTGGCTAACTTTGTGCTTTCTTTGCTATAACTGATTCTGGTGGAAGTTTGATGGACTCTATATTTGCAACATAATGAAACGTCTGCATTTTTTTTTTTTACTTCTCTTTTGTATTAGAGGGACTTAAGAGACTCGGTTTGTAATTCTTCGCTTGATAAACTAAATGACTATTCATTTTTTGAGAAACTCTTTGTTTGGATTAAGCAGCTTGCAGCTTGAAGAACGAAAGCTCGCAGTTTGAAGAATAAAAACACAGGGTAACGTGTTTTTTTTCCTTGTCTTCTTTTTCTACATCCTCCCTGGTTGGATTTTGTTTCATTTGGAATATATTTTTTATTTCTCCTTCTATAAACTGTTTAAAATAATATTCTCTCCTGTATTTTGGATTATTGGAACTTTCTTTTTTCTTTTGACTTTAAAAAAACAACAACAACAACAACGACGTTCTGCTTAATAGATTCTGCTGGTAGTATTCCATGGACAGATTACATGACTATTGTTTTGACTAGAAGGGTTGTTGTTTTAATTTGAAGGACACAGGAAAGATGGCTTTCCAACTTGTACCTGAGGAGTTCAGAAGAGAGATTACTGAGGCTCTTTCAAATATTCAAAGGTCGTTGGAATTACTGTTCGTAACTCTGCAAAACAGAGAGAAAGAACAGAGAACAGAAACGGAGACAGAAAGGAAAAATGTTTTTCAAGTGGAGGAGAAACAGAAGGAGGAAATTTTGAGTATATTAGTTCAGAAGAACATTCTGAAGGCTTTACACTACAATCTTGGTATAGATATGTTGTGGCAGTGGAGACAGAGTGAAAATATGGGTGCACAGTTGGATGGATGTTGTGAAATATGTGGAAAGGGAGAGAAGGTTGCTCTGATATTCTATATGAGATATAGAAAAGAGCAGGCTGTATATTGCGAATCTGCCACAGTGTATTGTGATTTTGGCATAACCTAAACAGAAGATATGAGAAACTGTATGGATATAAAGGTTAATGAAAATATGGACTTGAATTGTTATGAGAAATTGTATGGATATATAAAAAGTGATATTCTAAATGTAAGATGCTAAATACAAACACAAGTTGATATTATAGAATATTGTTTTCCTTAGAGATATATTTATGAGAAGATAATGATATGATGGAATTAGAATGATGGTTACTACAGGATGATATATATCAATATGTATTGTATGAATATTGTAAGAATTGATATATTAGCTATTAGGTTAAGTGATATGATAGATTATGCACTTAGTTTAAATGGACACTACTACAAGGAATGGAAATTACAGATGGATAATTGAGATTCAAGAATTCCTTTTTTATGGAGATATATATATATATATTAGAATTAAATTATAGAAATATATATGTATGAACACTATAAGAATTGCAAAATTATGTATTAAGTTACATAACATGTTAGGTTATGAGTCATAATATGAATAGAATATATTGTAGTTTATTAGAAGTAAATAAGGCTTTTATTTGTTATACTAATTGGTCTTTATTGAAGATATAAATATGTAGTAATGAACATTCAACATTTAACTACTACTTCAAGGAGTGGAAGCCAAAGATGGATTATTGGGAGACAGTAAGATGAAGGTTAGAAGATTGGATTAAAGAAATCAAAAGGCATATGACAAAGAAAAGTTCCTGTATACTGTATGAAGGACTAACATTTAAAATCAATTGTTGTACTTTAAGTTCAAAGATAGATTGGAGGACATCTATTTTCTATATTTTCTTTGCTTATTATTTCTTGACTTCACTTTTTCTTTATCTTTTTCTTATTTTGTATTTCTGTTTCTATTTCTTTTTTCTACTTTAACTTTTATTATGTATTGTAAAACTTAATAAAATTTAATTAAAAAAAAAAAAAAAAGAATATATACAGGGGTCCCCAACCTTTTTGGTGCCAGGGACCGGTTTCAAAAGACGATTTTTTTGTGGACCGGGGGGGGGGCGGGGTTTCCAGGATATCCGTGGATTGGGGGGCCGGGGTTTCCGCGGACCGGGGTTTGCGGGCGGGAGCCAATCACGCGCACCAGGGGGCAGGGTTTGCGGGCGGAAGCCAATCACGCGGAAGGGGGCGGGGTTTGTGGGCGGGAGCCCCACGGCCCAGTTCCTAACAGGCCACGGCCCACGGATATATATATGGAGTCCCTGGTGCTCTCCAAGCCTTGTTGTTTTCTTGCAGACGTTTCATTGCCAGGCTAGGCAACATCTTCAGTGCGAAAAGGGAGTGGAACTTGCTCTCTGTTTATATACCCTGGCTTGTCCTGCCTGTGTTGGTGGGGGTGTTGTACTCTCCTTGGTGGTACCTTGATTGGGTTGTTGTGTGCTGCTTGGTTGATTGACTGAGTTAATAGTTCCTTGCTATCTATCTATCTATCTATCTATCTATCTATCTATCTATCATCTATCTATCTATCTATCATCTATCTGATATAAAGCAAGGCAAAAAAGGTACTCAATCCTATTGCTTGTGCCACTACCATAATAGAATTTCATTTTTTCTCCTTGCACAATTTCATCACCTTTCTAGACAGAAGGACTCTAGGCAGAAGGCACACTCTAATTTAGGCTTCTCCACCTATTCCCTCCCCTGATGGCTGGACTTCAACTATATCCATCACACAGAGTTTGCAACGTCAACTAAAGGTTCTCCATGAGCATTGTAGATATTCAAATCATATGATTCCCCCTCCAGTGCAAAATTATCATCAAATGAGCATTTGCATTATGGTGAAATTACTGTACATGGAGGTCCCAGTTCATGGTGTCAGCATTTGACGTAAGGTAGAAACTCTTATCATTTCTCCACCATAGTGCTGCAACATCACTACACCTCTAATAAACAAATGAAATGGGCAAATCTTGAAAATGCAAACTTCAGAAGTAGATACTTAAGAGCAGCCCAGTATAAATTCTTCTCTATTTCAGGGGTAGACAATATGTTGCCTCTAGGCATCTTGCAGGATGATTTTTAAAAAAATTAATACAACAAATAAATAGAAAGCTGGCGGGCTGCAAAGCAAAGCATTAGCCTCTGCCATTATATTTCCTTGCATGAATGTTTTGGGCCTCACAAGGAGCATGTTCAGTCCTCCTGGGGCTGAGTTTGTATTTCTGGTAAACGAAAGTTTTCTGACTGGTCACGGTCACCCATGTCTGTGGACAGGCCAGGCTCTCACGGTGGTCCCTTGGCAAATCCACTTACAACATGCTCTCAAATTGCTATATGTGCCCCTGGCCTAAAAAAGCTGCCTATCCCTAGTCTATTTTATTAATTTTACTAATCCAAAGTCTGCTCATAAATATACAGGAGGCAAGCCAGACTTTAATAACCCCGTCACAATGAACAAAGAACACAGACCTCCATTTTCTTTTCTAGCTTACCTCAAGAGAAACGTTGCTAAGCAGCTGTTCTGCCATCATCATAAGATCATGTTTTAAGGTTTCTTCAAGCTTCTGACTGACCACAAGGCTGGAACTAGGAGGTTTGTTTTCTGATACCTCATCTGCCATATTTGTAAAAATATCAATTTCATTGAAGGTTGTCTGCTGGTAAAAAGCTTCAATTCCTGAAAGACTGGTTTCTTCTTTCTCTTGGGTATGTCGCATGCTGAATAAAATAAATTTTATTTTCATTTATTTATCACTTGTAAATGAGCATCCAGCAATGGTTAAACTCCCCTGCCACCCAGAAAGGCAGGAGTCCTGTGATCTCTCAGGTTGGTACATGAAATTTGTGCAGAGTTCAGAGATCAATATACTTAAAAAAGGTAAAGGTTCCCCCCGCACATTTGTGCAGTTGTGTCCGACTCTAGGGGCCGGTGCTCATCTCCGTTTGTTAGCTGAAGAGCCAGCGTTGTCCTAAGACACTTCCACGGTCATGTGGCCGCATGACGCGCACGGAACGCTGTTACCTACCCACCAAAGTGGTACCTATTAATCTACTTGCATTTGCATGCTTTCGAATTGCTAGGTTGGCAAGAGCTGGGGCTAGTGCGGGAGCTCACTCCGCACGCAGGGCTAGGGATTCGTACCTCCGAACTTGCGATCTTCCGATCGACAAGTCTGGCGTCTTACCCGCTGAGCCACTACGCCCCCTCAATATACTTAGTCAGGCCCAACTGGTTAGGGAATTGATGACTCAGTCACATTAAACTAGAAGCTCTTTTATTATCTGAGTCCAATAATTCATTTTAAACTTGGTTTGTGGAGATACTTTAGTAACAAAATAAATGCAAAGTTAGTATAACAAAGGTGATCAAGGCTGAAGTATATGGCCAGAGAATAACAGCAGCTCAGGAGAAGACAGGGGTACAAAGCTAAAAAATAATGTTCAGCCATAATACGGTTGGTTGTCTTTTAATTTAATGTATCAAGTCACTATTATGGTTCAAAATTTTGTACAAACAAGATCTCTATGGCACGTTTGATACACCATAGGTAAAAATCCTGGTTTAGAGCAATGTATCTAGAACAGAGAGGAGCTAAATAGCAGACAACCAGTGTTAGGTAGTGTCTAAAGTGTCTGACTGTGAATATCCAACTATTGTAATTATCAGTAAATATACAGTATGTACTCAATACACATTTAGGACTCAATCAACAGTCCTAAATGTGTATTGAATATATACATTTGTGCAAGTCTGTGTCTGTATCTGTATCTATATCTACTGTATATCTATCTGTATCTACTATAAATGATTACCTGCAAATATTCTGATAGACATTTATATACACAAAAGTAAAAGCATGGTAAAATAAAATGCAATCCCTTTCATAAAATATCTGAAGGAGCCAATATTCTATTAATTCTTAGCTCAATTATATTTGAGCTAAGGATTAATGGAATATGTGTGCTGTGATTGGCTCCTTCAGAGATATTCAAAAATATGGAGTCCATGGTGCTCTCTGAGCCTTGTTGTTTTCTTGCAGACGTTTCATTGCCAGGCTAGGCAACATCTTCAGTGCGAAAAGGGAGTGGAACTTGCTCTCTGTTTATATACCCTGGCTTGTCCTGCCTGTGTTGGTGGGGGTCTTGTACTCTCCTTGGTAGTTCCTTGATTGGGCTGTTGTTTGCAAAAATATATTCAAAAATTAATATTTTTGAATAAAAATTTAATTAAAAAAACCCACGATCCTTGGAAAAGTCAGTCAAAGAGGCCAAAAGAAGACACGGTGACTAGATCACAGGTGACACAAGCAGGAGCTTACAAGGACTCAAGGAAGAGAAATCACTTCAACAAACAGTAATAGTAAATAATATTGCTAAGGTAAATTGCTTTTGCCAAGTTTTCTTGATTTCAAAAGCTGCAACACCATATGGCATCAGAAGCTGCTGATCAAGCAATACAACGCAAACTGTGTATGAATACTTTTTGGAAGATATACATGCATAGTGTTTAAGCAGTAG
This sequence comes from Charina bottae, assembly GCA_023362775.1. NCBI lineage: Eukaryota > Metazoa > Chordata > Lepidosauria > Squamata > Charinaidae > Charina > Charina bottae. The sequence continues at coordinate 112,573,669 of JALMGJ010000004.1, forward strand.
ATAATTTCCACAAGACTATATAAGTAGAGCATGGTGCATAGAAGCCCATGCTATGAAATAACCTAGAGTGGTATTCAGTTTTCTGTAATTAACATTTAAAATTATGCTCAAGTTATGAAAATTTCTTTAATTTAAAAAAAACATACCATTCTGATGCAGTGTGGAAAAATGCCATTGCTGCTCTACAATTTTTCATAGTCAGACTTACAAGGATTTTCTGTAATTCTAGCTTAGGAAAGTCACTGAAAAAAACAAAAAACAGAACCGCATACTTTCATGATGCAACATATCAGTATTTTTATATGTTTGAGTACTGCGATTTTAATAGATTCAATAAAGGATGCATATGAAGGTCTAATTTTTCACTGTGCATCAAGTATTTCAGTGGGAAGTACTTCCAACATCACCTCCAGCCAAGTCTTTCTTAAAACAATCCACCTGCTATTGGACAAAACAGAATTTAAACTGTTCACTAAAAGCACTAACTATCAAGCTAAAATATTTTTGATACATAATATGAAGGCAAGAGTAATTCAAAAAACCCACGAGGCTTGGAAAAGTCAATCAAAGAGGCCAAAAGAAGACAGGGTGGCTGGAACACAGGTGACACAAGCAGGAGCTTACAAGGACTCAAGGAAGCGGTTATTGAAAAACAATCCTGGAAAATGATGTCCATCAAGTTATGAAGAGCTGAACATGACTGAAAAAGAACTGAGGAGGAAAGACACAGTTCATGAGATTTAGATCTCTTCACTAGGTCCTGGACTGAAACATTCTCCCCAATTCCAGTCTGTTGCCAAATATATATCAAAATATGAGATGTCTATTAGATTTCAATGAGTTAAATAATATCCTTTCTTTTTTGCTGGATAATCAGGAAAAGGTTACACTCAACATATATGGGCTCCAGGTTTCTTAAAGAAAGCATACATGCATTGTTGGTGCTAGCTATAAAGGTCCCAGTGATCATTTCAACATACTGTTGTGCGCCTCAGAGTTCAAAGACATTATATCCTTTTCTCTGAGAAAACTGTGACACAGTGTGTTTTTCAGTTACACAGAAGAAAAAGAAAAAGGATACAAACTGTTAGAAGTGCAGAAAACATTGAGCCAAAAGAAAAATGATCAGAAAAAGGAAAAGTAAGATAAAGCAAAAACAGAGAGGGGAGCTTGAAGGAGCCAGCTCTTTCCTGATTAAGGCAAGGTGGGAACTGGAGCGACATTTTGCAGCACAAGAGCTAGAGAAGAAATCTAAACTACACGACCTGTCTTTCGTGTTTATAGGAGTTTTCACCTACAGTATGTTTGGATACTTCCTTAAAAGTGGAAAATATTAGATATTCTTCATAAAGCATTATGGCATGGCTTTCCAAACTGTGTGTCGCGACACTTCAGTGTGTCGCAACACACAGTTTGGTGTGTCGCAACACAACCCAGAAGCGGCGGCGGCTGTGTGCACGGCGGCGGCAACACTTCCGCATTTTAGCGGAAAACATGAGGACGACCCCGCCGTGCACCCCCCTGCGCCATCCCCACCGTTTTGGTGTGTCGCCAACGGCGGCAGTTTGGTAAGCATTGCATCATGTATTTAAATGCCATTTAATTGCAAAACAACACAGAAAGCAAACTGATCTATGTTTGTTCTGCTGAAAGCTCTCACCAAAATGTAGATTTGAAGCCTTACTTTTATATTACTTTTCTAAGCTTACTGTAACTTCAAACCAATTATTTGTTACAAGCTGTTAAAACATTTTTAAAACTAAGAACATTTTAAGACAAATTGATTTAAATTCTAATTCACTATGAAATTTCAGCCAAGTAATACTCTAAACTTACTTACCAAAGTTAAATTAAAAACAAACAAACACAGAGAAGTTTGATTTCCTCTGATGAACAACTAATTCTTTTCAGGTTGCTTGATTTCCTGGGCATACCTGCACAAAACTGGAGGGAGCTCGCTGCTGTCTTCCATAACTTCCTCCACATAGCAGAAGAGAAGCCATTTCAAAACTCGTTCTTTTAGTTTATAAGCTGCATTTCCTTCCGAATCATTTTGAGATGACCCAGTTTTCAAAGTTTCTGGTATTTCCAAAGTTGTCATTGCTGATGCCAAACACTGAACAGCAAAACTAACAAATAATAACAACAATAAGTACAAGCACTTGATTTACAGCTCTAGTATTCATATAACATCACCAGTGAGTGAATTCAGGTTCCACTATCCTTCTCCCCATGGTCAAAACCACATCAAGTTTAACTAGGATATCAGAATTGATACGGTAACTGGAATTTGAAATGGGTTTGTAATATGTAATTAAAAAGGCATGTGATAAAGAATGGTCAGTTAATATTTATTTATTTATTTATTTATTTATTTATTTATTTATTTATTTATTTGTATTTCAAATTTCGTCACCGCCCATCTCACTCAAAGAGCGACTCTGGGTGGATAATACAGTTAATACAGTTCTCATATAATTTCTTCTTACCTAATCAGTTTTAAATAGCTACAAAATTGGTTATGTCATAAAATGCCCCAACATAATTTCTAGCAATAATATTAGTAGAAGTCTATCTAAAATAGATATTTTCTCCAGCAAATTATCTATCTAAAATAGATAATTCTCCAGCAAAGGAGATCGTTACCTTGTCGTGGTGCTGGAGCTTGAGCACCTCAATGAAACCATGAGCTAAACCGTGAAGGGACACCCAAGACGGGAAGGTCGTGGCAGAGAGGTCAGACTAAATACGATCCCTGGGGAAGGTAATGGCAACCCACCCCAGTATTCTTGCCATGAAAACTAAATGGATCAGTACAACCAAAGATATGTCGGTATACCATCGGAAGATGGGACTCCCAGGTCGGAAGATGGTCAAAATGCTACTGGGGAGGAACAGAGGATACGTTCAACTAGCCCCAGATGTGATGACGCAGCTAGCTCAAAGCCGAAAGGACGGCTAGCGGCCGACGGTGCTGCTGGTGAACGACGAATCCGATGTTCTAAAGATCAACACACCATAGGAACCTGGAATGTAAGATCTATGAGCCGGGGCAAATTGGATGTGGTTATTGGTGAGATGTCAAGATTAAATATAGACATTTTAGGTGTCAGTGAACTGAAATGGACTGGGATGGGCCACTTCACATCAGATGACCACCAGATCTACTACTGTGGACAAGAGGACCACAGAAGAAATGGAGTAGCCTTCATAATTAATAATAAAGTGGCTAAAGCAGTGCTTGGATACAATCCAAAAAACGATAGAATGATCTCAATTCGAATTCAGGGGAAGCCATTTAACATCACAGTGATCCAAATATACGCCCCAACCACAGATGCTGAAGAAGCAGAAGTAGATCAGTTCTATGAGGATCTGCAGCACCTACTAGATAATACACCAAAAAGAGATGTTATTTTCATTACAGGAGACTGGAATGCTAAGGTGGGTAGTCAGACGACACCTGGAATTACAGGCAAGCATGGTCTGGGAGAACAAAATGAAGCAGGACATAGGCTGATAGAATTTTGCCAAGACAACTCACTGTGCATAACAAACACTCTCTTCCAACAACCTAAAAGACGACTTTATACATGGACTTCACCAGATGGTCGACACCGAAATCAGATTGACTACATCCTTTGCAGCCAAAGGTGGCGGACCTCTATACAGTCGGTAAAAACAAGACCTGGAGCTGACTGTAGCTCAGATCACGAACTTCTTATTGCACAATTTAGAATCAGACTAAAGAGAATAGGGAAGACCCACAGATCAGTTAGATATGAGCTCACTAATATTCCTAAGGAATATGCAGTGGAGGTGAAGAATAGATTTAAGGGACTAGATTTAGTAGATAGGGTCCCAGAAGAACTATGGACAGAAGTTCGCAACATTGTTCAGGAGGCGGCAACAAAAAACGTCGCAAAGAAAAAGAAAACCAAGAAGGCAAGATGGCTGTCTGCTGAAACACTGGAAGTAGCCCAAGAAAGAAGGAAAGCAAAAGGCAACAGTGATAGGGGGAGATATGCCCAATTAAATGCAAAATTCCAGAGGTTAGCCAGAAGAGATAAGGAATTATTTTTAAACAAGCAATGTGCGGAAGTGGAAGAAGACAATAGAATAGGAAGGACAAGAGACCTCTTCCAGAAAATTAGAAACATCGGAGGTAAATTCCAGGCAAAAATGGGTATGATCAAAAACAAAGATGGTAAGGACCTAACAGAAGCAGAAGAGATCAAGAAAAGGTGGCAAGAATATACGGAAGATCTGTATAGGAAGGATAATAATATTGGAGATAGCTTTGACGGTGTGGTCAGTGAGTTAGAGCCAGACATCCTGAAGAGTGAGGTTGAATGGGCCTTAAGAAGCATTGCTAATAACAAGGCAGCAGGAGACGATGGTATCCCAGCTGAACTGTTTAAAATCTTGCAAGATGATGCTGTCAAGGTGATGCATGCCATATGCCAGCAAATTTGGAAAACACAAGAATGGCCATCAGATTGGAAAAAATCAACTTATATCCCCATACCAAAAAAGGGAAGCACTAAAGAATGTTCAAACTATCGAACAGTGGCACTTATTTCACATGCCAGTAAGGTAATGCTCAAGATCTTGCAAGGTAGACTCCAGCAATTCATGGAGCAAGAATTGCCAGATGTACAAGCTGGGTTTAGAAAAGGCAGAGGAACTAGAGACCAAATTGCCAATATCCACTGGATAATGGAGAAAGCCAGGGAATTTCAGAAAAACATCTATTTCTGTTTTATTGACTATTCTAAAGCCTTTGACTGTGTGGATCATAACAAATTGTGGCAAGTTCTTGGTGGTATGGGGATACCAAGTCATCTTGTCTGCCTCCTAAGGAATCTGTATAACGACCAAGTAGCAACGGTAAGAACAGAGCACGGAACAACGGACTGGTTTAAGATTGGGAAAGGAGTACGGCAGGGTTGTATACTCTCACCCTACCTATTCAACCTGTACGCAGAACACATCATGCGACATGCTGGGCTTGAGGAATCCAAGGCTGGAGTTAAAATCGCTGGAAGAAACATTAACAATCTCAGATATGCAGATGATACCACTTTGATGGCTGAAAGCGAGGAGGAGTTGAGGAGCCTTATGACGAAGGTGAAAGAAGAAAGTGCAAAAGCTGGGTTGCAGTTAAACCTCAAAAAAACCAAGATTATGGCAACGAGCTTGATTGATGACTGGCAAATAGAGGGAGAAAAAGTGGAGGCAGTGACAGACTTTGTATTTCTAGGCGCAAAGATTACTGCAGATGCTGACTGCAGCCAGGAAATCAGAAGACGTCTACTTCTTGGGAGGAGAGCAATGGCAAATCTTGATAAAATAGTTAAGAGCAGAGACATCACACTGACAACAAAGGTCCGCATAGTTAAAGCAATGGTATTTCCTGTAGTAACCTATGGCTGCGAGAGCTGGACCATAAGGAAGGCTGAGAGAAGGAAGATAGATGCTTTTGAACTGTGGTGTTGGAGGAAAATTCTGAGAGTGCCTTGGACTGCAAGAAGATCAAACCAGTCCATACTCCAGGAAATCAAGCCAGACTGCTCACTTGAGGGAATGATATTAAAGGCAAAACTGAAGTACTTTGGCCACATAATGAGAAGACAGGATACCCTGGAGAAGAAGCTGATGCTAGGAAAAGTGGAAGGCAAAAGGAAGAGGGGCCGACCAAGGGCAAGATGGATGGATGGTATTCTGGAGGCGACCGACTCAACCATTGGGGAGCTGGGGATGGTGACGGCCGACAGAAAGCTCTGGCGTGGGCTGGTCCATGAAGTCACGAAGAGTCGGAAACGACTGAACGAATAAACAACAATCTAAAATACCACCATAATTATACAGATTGATCAGAGATCCAAGCCTATCCAGGATTGGCCAGAAGCTAACTTTCCACATCTTATTTTATTCCCAGATGTGATACATGGATTGATAAAAATGGGTGAAGCTAAATTGCATAGGTAGGAACTCCTACTCATAAAAAGCTCTTCTTCCCAATTTTTTACAATCTTCCCCTTCCCCACTTAGCCACTTTTGGAACAGGTTTTCCAAGATGTTTAAACTACTTAAGGGAAGAGTGGCAGGGTAGGAAACTCCCTTTCAGCTAGCATTTCTCTGATTCCAATCCCTATTAGTTTAACAGCGCTGACACAGATATGTTTACTCAAAAAGTTTCCATTAAGTCTCAATAGTTTTACACAATATTCTTGGGTTACAAACTGGTATGGGTGAGTTCACAGAGCACACAAAGCCAAATCCAATTAAACTTCATATTGTAGCATGTAGTATGTATGTATTGTAGCATGTAGTATGATTTAGGCCTGTAAGATTGCATCTAATTTAGATAAATGATTAAAATACCCAAATTACTCAAAAGGGGTTTCCAACAGATGAGCATGTGCTATTATTCTTAAATAACTAGTAGAAGTTACAATGATGTCAAAATGACATCACAGTGCATATGTCAGTCTCCTACTGAAAATAATTTGCTAAATATAAAATTGACATAGCCTTAACTAAATTTCTAGCACTTGTAGTGCAGGGCAGATAATCTAATAATGTTGCATGTTTTGAATTGCATCTGTCATAATATTTCATCATTGGCCAGAACAGATGGAGAGTTGAAACTGAAAACCTCTGGAGGGCATGTCTGTAGCTTGAATCATGTCAACTGGATTTCTATTTTCTCAGTGGAAACGTTTCGCTCTGGAGGGCATGAGTTGCTTATCCTAGTGTACTACTTTGCAATTAACATACAATTAATAGTTGAGTATCAAAAAGAGTTTCATTTTACCTTGATGGCTTGCATACGGAACCTGTAAATATCCTCCAAATTTCTCTATCCGTTGTTATTAAATTTCTTTGAAATATGACTCCAAGCAATTCAAAGCTTTCCATTTCAGTTTGTCGAAGGTTTAGACTACGATCTACCAGAGACCAAATTTTGGACCATGTTCGCTGCAGTTCTAACTTCTGTGTGACATTTAGATCTAATTTTTGGCTTTGACACAGCGCAACCTCTTTAAGACATCTTAATACATAAGGGGTCCGTTCTCCTCGACGCTGCTGAGGTAATAATTGGTAAAGTATATTAAGTAAATGAGTCAGGTCATTGTCGGGAAGGCTCCTGGGGTACTTGGATACTAATCTGGTGGTAATCTGCAGCCTTGAAAACAAAACATCAAAGGTCATTAAGAGAAAGTGAATAACTGACACTTTTCAGAAATAAACTAAAATATTTTTCTTTCATTATTTACCAAGGTATGACATCAAAACTATTCTGTGATTTTTGCAAGTGTTCTTGAATCACTTCCCAACCTAATTCAATTCTCCTACGTTTGGATGGTCCTTCTCCATCTTCAGCCTCTCGCTGAGTAACTGCATATGACTGGGTTACCTCCAAGACTTTGGTGTCTTCAGTAAATACCTTATTTTAAAAAATAAGACATTTAAAGAATTAAAGAGAAATACTGCTACATATTTTACATAAAAATGTTCAGTAAAACTTTAGTAAGACTAAAATATTGTGTTTTCAAGATCCAAACTGACAGTCCAGAGATGGGCTATCCATGGTCACAAGGTGAACCCCCGCTCCAAAACAGTCCCCAGAATATCTTCAGATCACACTGGCAAATTTAAACGTGTGATGGAATGTGACGGTGACCTTGGAAGACCGGGGAAAGAGATGCTGCCTAGGGAACAATCAGATAAAAGAGAAAGGAGCCCGCAACAGAGTAACGGCCAGAGAAAGAAACTTAGGAAGGACCTGTCCTAACTTCTCAGGTGGTAAATATGGAGGGCAGGAGGTTTGTACTTTCAGACTTGCTAGATTGATGTCAGCTCTCCCAGATAAACTAGACAGGAAACATGACTAGATGAGCTAATTCTACTTTATTGTAAGGCTACATTAACAGAATCTACCAAGTCTGAAAGTACAAACCTCCCGCCCTCCCAATTAAGGAAAAGGGGTTGCCTAACTGGGCAAGATAAAGCAGACAGGTCTCCTTTGTACTGCCTTGGTGAATGCAGTGGGACTCTGTTAGGTCTCACAGAAACCCTATGTAGAATAGTCATATAAAAGTATAGTAACAGTTTACCTGGTGACAAGAATCAGCCATTAACTCAACCAGGTTGTCCTTTAGAATAATGCTGCGTGAGCCTGAAGAATATTTTCCTCTGCTGCTAATAAGAGTTATCTCATTAGCTAATAGATCATAGAGGTTGTACAAAGTATTTTGCCATTTTGCTGAGCTGTATGCTCCTGTATGTACAAGAATTAGACAATTTAATTTTAGTCCAACTTATTACATATTACTTACGTGAAAGAAAAGGAAGGTATGGAATGATTTTAAAAGTTCATTATCGATTAGCGATACACACATGTCTATTACAATAATTAAACAAAAACAGTTACTGAAACACTTAAACAAGCAATACTGTGAAAAATTTTGACATACAACAGATAAAAACACCCTCAGATCAAAAGCTGGATTCCTGGTGACTACATGTAAATCAGAGAGCCAGTTTGGTGTAGTGGTGAAGGCATCAGGCTATAAACCAGGAGACTGTGAGTTCTAGTCCCGCCTTAGGCATGAAGCCAGCTGGGTGACCTTGGGACAGTCCCTCTCTCTCTCAGCCCTAGGAAGCAGGCAATGGCAAACCACTTCCAAAATCTTGCCAAGAAAACTGCAAGGACTTGTCCAGGCAGTCATCAGGAGTCAACCCTGACTCAAAGGGAAAGAAAGAAAGAAAGAAAGAAAGAAAGAAAGAAAGAAAGAAAGAAAGAAAGGAAGGAAGGAAGGAAGGAAGGAAGGAAGGAAGGAAGGAAGGAAGGAAGGAGGGAGGGAGGGAGGGAGGGAGGGAGGGAGGGAGGGAGGGAGGACATCACCATGCTGTTTTCTTGGCAAAAACAGAAGTGGTTTGCCATTACATTCTTCCAGAATACTTCCCACTTTAACCTGACGATTTCCTGATGATCTCCCTTACAAGTCATTAACAAGGCCCACCCTGATTAATTTACAAGCTGAACAGGTTGACACGGAATCCTTCCAAACATTTCCAATACCAACATACAAAAATTACATAAAGCCCTAAAGCAAGGGTCGGAAATGGCGGCTCGCGAGCCACATGCGGCTCTTTGGCCCCTTGAGTGTGGCTCTTCCGCAGCTGAACTCACCCCCGCCCCTTCCACGTGATTGGATCCCGCCCCCAAACTCTTACGCTCTTACGCGCTCTCGCTCTCCAAGGCCGGGGCCACCCGCAGCCGCCCACACCTCGCGCACAGCCCGCGGGGCTCTCTGCCGCTCCCTTCAACGGAGGAGGGACCGGCGTGCCTTGGGAGCTGCTGCTGGCGGCATGTCTGGGCGAGGCGCGCGGGCAGAGCAAACGGCAGTCGCTTACTGAGCGAGTGCATTTTAAAATCTGCTTAACCACCACCCCCCCGCACTTCTCCCTCTTTGAAAAAGGAAGGCCGGAAAAGCGCAGTTTCAGTCTTGCGTTAAAGGGAGAAGCTGCCCTTAATGACAAGGCCATTCAAGTTGGAGAAACCTCGCGGGATGGGCGGAATCGCTACACAAGCCACACGCCCCATTTCATTCCTCCTTCCCTATCGCTTAATTGCCAGGCGCTCCTCCCCTGGAAACCCCGCGCTGTCTGTCGGTAGAGAAAAGCAGCCACCGCACAGGGGGGGTGGTTAAGCAGATTTTAAAATGCACTCGCTCAGTAAGCGACTGCCGTTTGCGCTGCAAGCTGGCCTCCCAGGTGGGAAAGGGGGCGGCATTAACGCGACACAGACCGGGGATAGGCCGGACTCGGTCCCGATGTAACCCCGCCGTTAGGTCTCAAAAGCATCTGCTCGGCCCAGCAGCAACTCGTCCGCTGCAAGCAGAACTCCGGCCGGCCTCCTTCCAGAGGACCCGCCCGCCCGCGCTGTCTGTGGGGAGAGAAAAGCAGCCACCGCACAGGCCCGCTTAAAAAACAACCACCCCGAAACCGCTTTCGAGCCGCCTCTCCGGAGGGTCCCTGCGGTCCCGCCGGGTGCACCCCCCCCACCCCGCCGTTCGGTGTCCTCTCCCCCCGCTAACCCGAGCCCTGCGGTGGCCGGGGGAGCCAAGCCAGGCTCCGTTCCGGCGGGGCGACTGTAGCGACCGGAGGCGGCCAAGGGGAGAGCAGGCGGCTCTTCGCCCTCAGCGCGCCGCTGGGCCCGCTGCACCCCCGCCTGGCTCGGCTTTCCCCGGCCGCCGCAGGGCTCGGGTTAGCGGGGGGAGAGGACGCCGAACGGCAGGGTGGGGGGGGTGCACCCGGCGGGACCACAGGGACCCTCCGGAGAGGCGGCTCGAAAGCGGTTTCGGGGTGGTGGTTTTTTAAGCGGGCCTGTGCGGTGGCTGCTTTTCTCTCCCGACAGACAGCGCTCCGGCGAAAACTCCGGTGCCGCCATTGCTCGCCGGCTGGACCCTCCTCCCCAAAGGTGGCGCTCCGCAGGCCCCGCTTTCCAGGGCCGTTCCTGCCACATCCTTTCAGCCTCTGACGCCCAACGGCGGGGTGGGGGGATTGATGGGGCGGGAGGGTGCGCCGTCGAGGCCTCCTTGGGAGGAAAGCGGGGAAGCCCCGCGGCCCCTCGAAGGGATCCACCGGGGATCACGCGCCTCTTCTCGCTGGGGCCCTCCGAGCAGTCGCTGCCTCCGGGTCGCGGGGATTCTGGCATGGGCACCCGCCGGATATGGGGAGAGAGGCCGGGAACGGACGGATGTGGCGGTAGGCGCAGGAGCGGGACTCCTCGCCTCGCCCCTGCGCGACCGCCCGGCTTTGCCTGGCCTCAACGCCCGAACGTGGCGAGGGAGAAGGGAAGAGGCTCGGGAGCGCCCAAGTGCCAGACGGGCAGCTTCGCCCGCGCGCCTCGCCCAGACATGCCGCCAGCAGCAGCTCCCAAGGCACGCCGGTCCCTCCTCCGTCGAAGGGAGCGGCAGAGAGGGTGGCCCCGGCCTTGGAGAGCTGGGGTGCAGGGGGACGGGAGCGTCGCTGGCAGCCCGCGAGGACCGGCCATGGAAGGTGAGCGAGGACCGGGGTGGCCGGCCAAGCGCAGCGCAGCCCTTCCACGCGATTGGATCCCGCCCCCAAACCCCGCCCCTTCCACGCGATTGGATCCCGCCCCCAAACCCCACCCCCTTCTACGCGATTGGCTCCTGCCCGCAAACCTCGCCCCCTTCCACGCGATTGGCCCCCGCCCGCAAACCCCGCCCCCTGGCTCTCGAGCACTTAAAAATGTGCACGAGCATACCAAAATGGCTCTCGGCTCAAAAAGTTTGCCGACCCTTGCCCTAAAGCAGGGGTCGGCAAACTTTTTTATGCCGGGAGCCATTTTAACATGCTCGAGGACATTTTGACATGCTCGAGAGCCAGGGGGCGGGGTTTGCGGGCGGGGGCCAATCACGTGGAAGGGGGCGGGGTTTTCGGGCAGGAGCCAATCGCGTGGAAGGGAGCGGGGTTTGGGGGCGGGATCCAATCGCGTGGAAGGGTAAGATACAGGGCTGCGCTGCGCTTGGCCGGCCGCCCCGGCCCTCACTCACCTTCCATGGCCGGTCCTTGCAGGCCGCCGGTGACGTTCCCATCCCGCTGCACCCCAGCTCTCCAAGGCCGGGGCCACCCACACAAACCAAGGCATCTGCCAAGTGGCAGAGGGAGAGATCCAAATCACAGCCCCGCAGACGCGATTCCTCCCCCTTCCCAGCCCACCTTGGGATCGTAGCCGCTTCCCAAACGAGCGGTGCCGCGATCTCCGACCCGGCCACGCGCGCCTGCCCGGGAACGCCGCGGAGCCCAGCGGAGCCCTCTGCACATGCTCCGCGATGCTCCCTCCTTCCCGCTGCCTCTCCTGAGCTGAGCTCCGCAGCCGAGCCTGGGCGTGCATGCGGGAGGGAAGCCGCCATCGCGGGCTTCCTCGCCGAGTTTGTCCGCCGCCTGCAGGGAGGGAGGCGGGGGGGACAGGGCTGGGCGCTGGGGCGGGGGCAGGGGCCACGGACGGCAGGCCAAAGGGAGATGCCAGGGTGACTGTAGCGACCGGAGGCGGCCAAGGGGAGAGCAGGCAGCTCTTCGCCCTCGGCGCGCTGCGGGGCCAGACAAGCCTCCGGCTGCTGCTTCCTGCGCCCGTGGCCTCTTCGCTGCCGCCGCCGCCCGCCTCACCTCTGCCGCTCTCCGTTTCCCCCTCGCTTGAACATATTGAAGGGGAGGAAAAGGAAACATTAAGATCAACTGGGAGCTTTGCGGAGAAGCGGAGAGCGGCAGAGGCGAGGCGGGCGGCGGCGGCAGCGAAGAGGCCCCTTGGCCGCCTCCGGTCGCTACAGTCGCCCGAGATGCCAAGAGAGCACAGCCGGGCTGGGCGCCCCATCCCGAGAGGCGGCCCGGGCACCGCTTCTACGTGGGGGAGAATGCAACTCAGCAGAACCCCATGCGCGAGGTGTGGGCGGCTGCGGGTGGCCCCAGCCTTGGAGAGCGAGAGCACATAAGAGCGTAAGAGTTTGGGGGTGGGATCCAATCGCGTGGAAGGGGCGGGGGTGAGTTCAGCTGCAGAAGAGCCACACTCAAGGGGCCAAAGAGCCGCATCTGGCTCGCGAGCCGCCATTTCTGACCCTTGCCCTAAAGGATTCACCCCATATCATTTCACAGCTTTCCATGTACCTTCTTCCTGGGTTTTAGCTCCATTTGGATGATGAACACAAATCTGAAATTGAACAAACTGAATGATCTGCTCCTTCAAAGCATCTTTTGGTTTGTACTGAGCCCATATAAAAAGCACATTTGGTAGAATTTCCTCTCCTATTTTGCAAACTTGCATTCGGTAATTCATCACATAAATGGGGAAAAACACATTAATGGCTGCAAAAATGTGGTCGAGGCCTGCAGGGTTTCTTTCTTGCCTACAGTATAAATAAGACATATTTTTATCAGATACTGAAGAATCTAACCATAAGATCTATAGCTAAGTGTGGAGCTACAACATATTTTATTTCATTTATTTACTTCCTTTTTTCTACGGCAGCAAACACGCTTCTCACATTTCACCTTGAAAATTATTACTGCAAAGGTAAAGCAGCATTATCAGAATCCAGATGTGCCATGAGACACCATAAAACTTTAGAAAGAATGAGAGTTATTGAGCACTGCTACTGACAGATTAGCAATTTCAAGTAATTCCATAGCTATCTAAACTTACTGTATATTGTCATGAAAAGAAAGGCGCTAGTAGACCGAGATTACAGAACTAAATGTAATACATTCTAACTTTCAGGAAAGATCAAACAGAAATTATAGTGTCTCCTGACTGTGGCTTGAATCATGTCAACTGGATTTCTATTTTCAAAGAGAAAATAGACTCACAGACTGTTCCACCTGGATGACTGAGAACCTTCATAGACATAGTGTCTCCTGAATTCAGAATAACCTTTTTATAAACCTCTTCATTAAACCAAGCAGGCCTCAAGACTGCAATTCTTAATTAGTTGAAGTAGACATTAAATACATTTTACTTCATAAAGAGTTCCAATTTTTTAATTTTAAATTCTGGCACTACAGAAACATGAAATAAAATAATTTCAAGAAATTCAAACATTCTGACATATCAGAATGATACAGAAAATATTTAAATCAGTTAAAATGAGCTCAGCTGTTATCAGATTAATGGAAAATTAAGCTCAGAAGATGTTTCGCAAGTTATTTTACATTCAAATTTGACTCATCAAAAGAAAATGGTATTTACCTTGCACGGTGCATAACTTTTGAGAAGAAGTTCAAAATATCTGAATCGAACTTGTCAGTTTGGAAACAAAGGCCTCTAGTAAGTGTATAGATTATTCTAGCCATCAAAACTTTGTTAACATCTCCAGAAGGATTGAGAAATAGTTTGAAGTACAGGTTTTGGAGATCTAGACGAACAACCAAATTCATAATAATTAATACTGACATCTGTGGTCATAATTTTTCTCGGCTGCTATATATATTTATTTTTGTATTGTGTTTGTACTTGGTTTTAACTGATTTTATGATTGTTCGCCACCCAGAGTCACTTGTATGAGATGGGCGGCCATAGAAAATAAATAAATAAATAAATAAATAAATAAATAAATAAATAAATTAGTTGACAATAATTGACAAACGGGCTGTTGTTGGTTAATGGAACAATTAATCCCCCCCCCAAACAGTAAGTTATGCAGTCATAATGTTTAAACTTAAATGCAGTATGTTGGTGATAGCTCAACACTATATGGAAGTCAGAGTCAGATTGCCTCAATTTGGATAACAGGTCAGTCCAGCACCTGTTTTTATAATTTCTCAGCCTGAAAATGGACTCTTCCCTTCAGCCTTGGACTTTGAGGACCCCAGCTTCTCTTACCCTTCTGTCATCCAGAATCACTAAAGTACACCAATAAAATGTGAGATCTTTAAGAACTGCAGGAGTGGTGTTATTGGAAGTTCAAGCATTGCCAAACATCTTATAGCCTTCAGGACAACTGCTTGTTTCCTGAGAAGGCTCCAGGCATTATATCCTGCTGAATGCTATTCAAGGTCTTGATAGTTATTTGCACTGCTGTAACCCTGACTCATTTTAATTGATGCAGTCCTGTTTTCTTTGGTATGACACAGAAATATCATTTTCTCTGGGCTACCACAGAAGGTCAGCAGTGTTTATAAGTTCAGGAGCACTTGCTCCTGTGCATTTGTACAAGTCCAGTCTTAATGACTTGAACTTAATGAACTTGGGAGTTCTCATGGATTCACGACTCCTGCTTGAAGAGCAGGTGGCAGTCGTGACCAGGAGAGCTTTTGCACAACTTCGGGTTGTGCGCCAGTTACGCCCCTTCCTGGAACAAGAGGCCCTTCGAACAGTCACTCATGCCCTGGTTATCTCTCACATAGACTACTGTAATGCGCTCTACATGGGGCTACCCTTGAAGAATATCCGGAAGCTACAACTGATCCAGAATGCAGCTGCGCGGACTGTTTTGGGTGTCCCAAGGAGGACTCATGTAACACCTTTGCTGCGCAAGCTGCACTGGGTTCCAGTTTGCTTCCGGGTACAATTCAAGGTGTTGGTTATCACCTTTAAAGCCCTACATGGCATGGGACCAGGATACCTAAGGGATCGTCTCATCCCCATCACTTCATCCCGTCCCACCCGGGCATGCAGAGAGGGCATGCTACGGATCCCATCGGTTAAGGAGTTCCACCTGGCGGGGTCTCGGAAGCGTGCTTTCTCTGCTGTTGCCCCTGCCCTTTGGAACATTCTGCCCCCGGAGATCAGACAGTCCCCCTCACTCCTGGACTTCCGAAAAAGACTCAAAACCTGGTTTTGTCAATATGCTTGGGGTCAGAAGGAGATTGGAGATACCTGGAGATGGCTAGCACCTTAGATTCGCTCTGAGGGGCCCTTTTTATAACTTAAGAATACTCTGCCTTTGGATTCTATTTTACTCATTATATTTTAAATTATGGTTTATTACGTATGTTTTTATTAGAAATGTATATCAATGATTTTAATTCTGTTGTAAACCGCCCAGAGTCCCCCTTGGGGGAGTTGGGCGGTGATAAATCCAATGAATGAATGAATGAATGAATGAATGAATGAATGAATGAATGAATGATGAGACAGGAGTCCCATCTACTAACCCATAGCTTTCCAAAGTGTGTGTCGTGACACACTACTGTGTCGTCTGCGGTGTCCTGGTGTGTTGCGTGCAAACTCGGAAGCGCTGATGGGGGGAACCGGAAGGAGTTGATTGGGAGGAGTGCTGCTCCTTCCGGTTCCCATCAGCGCTTCCGGGTTTGCGCGCAACACACCAGGACACCGCAGGCCGCGCCGCCGCCGTTGGGTGTGTGTTGCCAACATGAAAAGTTTGGAAAGCTCTGTACTAACCTGACCACTGTTGTGGAGATATTTCACACCAATATTTCCTCACTTTAAGAATGTCCTTAAGTAATATGCTATTACAATCAGCTCCAAAAATAGCATATCTTGATGACTCATTTACTGTGTCCATTACATAATTCAGAAGCTCTTGACATTTTATTCTGGGGGCTCCTGTGTAGAAACAAAATATGAATATGAGCTTTTAGCAAAACAGAAATAGTATATTTTTTGGTTAAATCTGAAAAGATTGACTATATCTGCAAAGGTTAAAAGAATAATTTTCTTTAGGGATATACATGAGTATTTCATGGGATGAAATTGTGAAATCATTTCCAAAATCTTTTCGTAGTACCCAAACAACAATAACAACAATAATTTATGCACCTCTGCAAAGGTAAAAGGTAAAGGTTCCCCCCCGCACATTTGTGCAGTCGTGTCCAACTCTAGGGGCCGGTGCTCATCTCCGTTTCTTAGCCGAAGAGCCAGCATTGTCCGAAGACGCTTCCACGGTCATGTGGCCATATGACACGTGCGGAACGCTGTTACCTACCCACCGAAGTGGTACCTATTAATCTACTTGCATTTGCATGCTTTCGAATTGCTAGGTTGGCAAGAGCTGGAGCTAGTGCGGGAGCTCACTCCGCACGCAGGGCTAGGGATTCAAACCTCTGAACTTGCGATCTTCCGATCAACAAGCCTGGTGTCTTACCCGCTGAGCCACCATGCCCCTACTTTGCAAAGGTACAGTACAAATCTTGGTTTCATAATTTAATTGTATTAGGATTTTTTAAACGCTTAATATTTTACCTTAAAAATAAATAAATGGCAATATAAACATTACATTTTGCCAACTTTAAGGGATGCCTTTCTTTCTTTGTATCGGCCAGTCTAGAGACTCTAGCCCAGAGCTTTCCAAACTGTGTGTGGCAACACAAAAGTGTGTCGCCACACACAGCGTGGTGTGTCGCCACACCATCCGGAAGCGGCGGCGCGCGCCCCCCCCGTGCCGCCACCGTGCGCGCGCGCGCCGTCACACGCCCCCCGCGCCGTCGACGTGCGCGCACCGCCACTGCTGTGTCGCCAGCGGCAGCACTTTGGAAAGCCCTGCTCTAGCCAGTTTCCTCTACAACCAAGTCTATTAACTGATGTATGTAACTGTTAGGATGCTGCAGTTTTGTTTTAGAGCTCTTAAACTCTCCATTCAGCTAATGGCATTGTGTTTCTCTCAAGGAGCAATCCACATACCACTTGATTCAGTGAGAAGGGAAGAACTGGGAATACAGAATGCAAAATCCACGTGAATTTTATTTTAATAACAATCACAAATTACATTCCTTCCTATTATTGTCACCAATCTTCCTGCAAAATTATATTTTACCAAGGGAGAAAAAAGTGGAAGAGCTCCCAAACTGCCAAAAAGGCAAACATACTTTTTTCATTTAATATACCATCTTTCTACCCACAGGTTACTCAAGGCAATTAACAGTCTAAAATAAAATATAAACAAGTACAAATCATTAAAACAGATACAATCTGCATTATTATTTATTATATGATAGAACGATAGATATGGTCTCAACCACAATTCTTTTAAGTATTTTTATAGAAAAGACACTCACTTTTATTGGCACATGTGATGAAATACTTAACCAAACTACTGATCTGTTTCATCTTTTTCTGTCGTGTTGCTTGGGTTGATGCAGAGGCATTTGATTTTGCTACTCTGACACTCTCAGCCTCTTTTTGAATATATTTCTGCAAAAATCTCCAAAAACAACAAATAGACACTGTCAATAGATACGTAAGCTAATTAAACAAAAATTCAATCACATATTTCTGTGCAAGTTATTCTCCAATATTGCCAGCTCCTTTCTTAGCAAAGTGCCATGTAATTCTCCACTGCCTGCACTTTGGCAAAATAACAAATCCACCTGGACAATTAATCATAAATTAAATAAGCTCCTACTCACATTGCACCACATTTTTCAGGGTGAACTACAGTTTTATACCTGGTATTGGTATTGGTAGTAAAGTTTCTGGCAAGTAGGGAATGGGACTAAGAAGATTGAGAGATGACCCAGTAATCTGAATATCCATTTGCAAAGCTAAAATAATGCAACATTACATTTCTTCTAGAATTCAAGCCATCACAGTTAGAGCAGAATAGTTTAAAGATGAACAAACTTTCCAATCTTCATGGCATAAACGAATAGCAAAATAAATAAACAGAACCAGTTTGGTCTAGTGGTTAAGGCAACAAGCTAGAAACCAGGAGACTGTGAGTTCTAGTCCCGCCTTAGGCATGAAAGCCGGCTGGGTGACCGTGAGCCAATCACATTCTCTCAGCCGTAGGAAGGAGCCAATGGCAAACCAGGAGACTGAGAGCTCTAGTCCCGCCTTAGGCATGAAAGCCAGCTGGGTGACCTTGGGCCAGTCACTCTCTCTCAGCCCAACTCACCTCACAGGTTTGTTGTTGTGGGGAAAATAGGAGGAAGGAGTATTAAATAAATAATAAATAACCTTGAGTTATTTATAAAAATAATAAAGGCGGGATAGAAAATAAATAAAATAAAATAATAATCACAAAAGAGCCCAGTGAGACCTTGTGAGGGTTTAAAGATTTTGCAAGATTTCACTGATTTTAAAAGTAATTTTATTTTATCCAGTGGGCCCATGCAGCCATGGGATGCTGACCCTTGCCAATAGAACCACTATAATGCAGCCATGGCATGCTGACCCTTGCCAATAGAACCACTATAATGCACTAACTGCAAACCATCAAATCCCAAATAATCTCTATTATTAAATTGTAAGAAAAAAAGAATGAATATATTGCTCTTTAAGTTAAATTCCCTAAGCAGTTTTTCAAACTTATTTTTTTAAATAACGAATAACTTAATTTAGCAAATCACAACAATAACCTAAAGAATGAAAGTTAAGAATATATCTAATAAGTCTGGAACAATTTAGAATTTCCACCACCACCCCTTATATTAAAAAGATGGCAAAATTGAAAGACAAGGTTCTAGTTCCTACAGTAAGCCTTCCCTCTCTCTGAAGTCCCTGGTGCTCTCTGAGCTTTGTTGTTTGCTTGCAGACGTTTCATTACCCAACTAGGTAACATCATCAGTAACATAGCTAGTAGAAGAAAAAACAGGAATCATCTACAACGTACAGTGTAAGGACTGTAACAGCCACCATGTAGGACAGACAGGCAGAAGACAAGCAGAGCGCATCCATGAACACCCACTAGCAGTGAGAAGACATGATAAAAACTCCTTAATCTCATAATACATGGACAGATTCAACCACAATTTCAACTGGGAAACTGTAAGCATCCTGGACCAAGCTAAATCTAAAAACGCTAGGAAATTCCTGGAAGCTTGGTATTCATTCAAATCAGCCATCAATAGACACATAGACACCATTCAAAAAAGACAACAAAAAGCTAAGAAGGAAACAAAAAGACCAGAACACATCCCCTCCAGCAGCCAACACCCAGATAAGCAGGGATTAACATCAGACAATCAAGCAGAAAGCAATACCCTAATTAAGGCACTACCAACAAGAAAACCACACCCCCACCAACACTGGCAGGGCAAGCTACTGTATATATACAGGGAGCAAATCCTACACTCACTAGCACTGATGTTACCTAGTTGGGTAATGAAACGTCTGCAAGCAAATAGCCAAACTCAGAGAGCACCAAGGACTCCACAGTTCAGCCACGAGCTACATATATTCTCTTCTATTGGCTTCCCTCTCTAATTCATAATATGGGGGAAAATATTAATAAAAGAACAAGAGTCATCAACTTGGAACTTCTGGACGTGAGGACATCCATGACACCCTAAACCAGTGTTCACAGCCACCTTTAATTATTTTTTTTAAAGCCAAAATTTTTGTCAAATCTTATGAGAATTTGGTGTTGAAAATCCTGGGGTAAGATAATCAAATCTCATAGGATTTGGGCCATTTTTAATACAATTATTTTTGGAAGAGTGCCAAGCCATCACACAAAGTTGCATAATGGTGCTTGGGGCCTGAGAAAGTGTGTAGTTCTGAAAAAAAATTACTGAATTTACACTGAACATTAGAGCAAGAATATAAATTTAAATCAAAAATTCTACAAAAAAAAGTTACATTAAAAAAAAACAGCAGCTCCAGAGGATCACAGAGGAAATGGATTATTTCTAGACCCTCTTCAGTCAGGATTCAGATCCAGTTACAGGACAGAAACTGCAGTAGTTGCTGTGGTGGATGACCCTTTTCAGGATCTAATGGGGAAAATATACCCTCTTGGTCGTATTACACCTCTCAGAGTTGTTTGGTACCATTGTGTATAGCAGAGCTTTCCAAACTGTGTGTCACGACACAAAAGTGTGTCGCCACACACAGCGTGGTGTGTCGCCACACCACCCGGAAGTGGCGGCGCGCGCGCGCACGGCGGCCGCCATTCACGCGCGCGCCGCCGCACGCCCCCCGCGCCGCCGCACGCCCCTCCCGCGCTGCCACCATGCGCGCACGCCCCGCCGCACGCCCCCCCACGCCGCCGCCGTGCGCGCTGCCGCACGCCCCCGCGCGTGGTCGCCGTGCGCGAGCGTGTCGCCGCCGCCGCCGGGTGTGTCGCCAGCGGCGGCACTTTGGAAAGCCCTGGTGTATAGTATACTCCTGAAGCACCAACAAGGATTGGAAGTTGGAGGCACAGATTTATGGTGGTTCTACTCCTGCTAGAGTGGGCAGTTAAAGTCATTTGTTATCAGGAAAGCATATAAATTCATGGGAACTTCAATGTGGGATCCCACAGGTCTTAGTGCTCTTGCCTATGTTGTTTAGCATAGCATCTACACAAAACCAGCAGGAGGTCATCCATTGATTTGATGTGAGGTGCAACAAGAATGCTGATGACACTCAATTATACATCAATATACTGAGCCAAGTAGTCAGTATGGGTTGGTTTTGTTTCTCCTGAAGGATGTAGTTTGTGACTTTGGCATCCTAGACTTTTGGCTCTTGCTCAAGCAGCATGCGGAAACCGGGGGGGGGGGGGGAGTTACCCAATTTTGCCTGGTGTGCCAGTTAAGGCCCTACCTGGACCATGACACTCTTGACATCTGTAACTCATGCTCTGATCATCACCCACTTGGACAACAGCCACATTCTACATCAGGCTGTCTTTGAGAATGGCTCAGAAGCAGCAATCGGCACAAAATTCAGCAAGTAGATTGCTGGCAGAACAATTCCACCAGCGTAGAGTAGCACTGTAAAATTGCTGCATTGGTTGCCAGTAGGCTTCATGACCTAATTCAAGGCGCTTTCTGACATAGAAATGAATCTGTGCACCTAGATCTCTCATTTAGGGAGGAAGCGCTGGAAATTTCCTTCAATGAGAAGTTTGGGTGTGTGTGCTCACACACACAATTGAGGGCGTCTATCTTAGTTATTTCTATTTTACTTATTTTGTTTAGAGGTTTTTATTCCTTTTTGTTTTGATTATTTATTTCTCTTTCTTATATTATATGTTGCCCGGTCCTTCGGGACCAGGATAGGCTACAAGAACCATTGTTGTCAGTAATCTTTGAATTCTGGCAGTGGTCTAAATGATCGCTTCCATCTCTATTGTTTTATTATTTATTATAAGGAGGGACTTTAGATCTTGGCTGTCTGTTCTTGATACACAATAAATATCCTACCTGAATACAGCATCCCAGTTCATCTGTTTTCCATATTTGGAATCAGAATTACGATCCAGCTGCTGAACTGTTTCTGGATCACAGATAAGACGCTTGAACTTCTCAATTTCCTTCTGTGCTTGTACAAAAACACAAAAAAAATAATGTAATATTCCCTTACTGCAATGTCATATATTAGAAAAGGAGTGGAGCTTACCTTTCTTTCCATAGCTTTGTCACTTCCAAGCTGTTGACAGCAAGTCAACAGATCATGTATTGCAAGGTTCATGGTTCAACTAAGTTGTTGTGAATGCACTCCCAACACGAACCTGAGTTTGGAAAATGCCAGTAAGGTTAACAACAAAATGTAAGAACTGCACTGGATCAAAGCAAGTTCCATAGAAATTTCCCCTTTAACTTATCAATCCATTTAAAATATTTAATTCAGCTAGCATAAGGTATTGCTCCCAAAATATATATCCATCTTTTCAGCAAGTTGATTCTTCCTCAAAATGTAGGAGTATTTTCACCCATATTGTGATATCCCATTTCATTTGGTTAATACAATTTAAAATATTCTTATCTACCACACAGATTTTCTTAGGGATTATGATTTCCAGGTTTTTGATGGATTCTGAACAACAGGCAAACCCTAGATTTTTACCTACATCCTTCAGAAACCTATTACCAATTTACTGTATCCCCAGCATTTTTATAATGGTACAATTTGTATCAAAGTGAGTAAACATTGTTTGTAATCCTTGGGATTGTAATTACAAGTCCAACTCTGTAGAGCAGGGGTACCCAACCTTTTTGGCACCAGGGACCGGTCGTGGAAGAATTTTTCCACGGACCGGGGGGGCGGGGTTTGCAGGCGGGAGCCAATCGCGTGGACAGGGGGCGGGGTTTGTAGAGGACCCTGACAAGGCTCTGCTTGGTTGGTGGCAGACTGGCTCAAATCCAATCTATGAAGGAAATCTGGTCTCAGATAAAGATATTTCTCTCTGGGAGAAGCAAAAGGATTGCAAGGCAGCAATGGGGAGCTCAGGATTGGCTGCCCCTCTCTGCAGGTCCTCTGATGATTTCAGCTACTGATACAGAGAAAGAGCACCACTCTTTTAAGGGATTTCTGTTCTGAGACAGAAGTATTGCTGGTCCAAGATAAAATGGGGGACCAAAGAGATGGTCATGATGATGGTCAAGACCAAAGAGATGGACAAGAGTTAGGAGACAAATAAAGGAGAAAAGGTTGGGCCAAATGGCCTGAACAAAAGAACTGCAAAAACTTGATGGCACTGAAAAATATTACCTATTGCTTTCATTAACAAAAAGAATGGTTCTCTGTGCATTATAAACCATTGCTTAGTCAAAAATAGGTAAACAGTGTGTTAATATGGAACTATTTTTCATTCATATGGTCACTATGATATATTCCTATTTACATACTTGGCAGAATAACAAAGACAACAGAGACATCACTGGTTTAAAGCTCAGATAATCTGAGATAGGGTTTGCAAATCATACTAAGTGATAATGTGGGTTATCTAATTTTGATTTAGCATACTATGTGAAGTCAGTGAGTTTTATTTGTATACAGTTATTCAGTTCTGAGTGTCATGCAAATCTGTAAACTGTAGTTTGTTGCATAAATCATGGCATGGTTGTGTGATACCATGGGAATATGTGAACTCAATCTACAATTCAATCAGGGCAGGATATTATGGGTCAGAGGGAGGAGACAAAGGAGAATTGAGAGAAGCAAGTGAAATCTAGTTATATCAAACAATGAATGGAGGGAGAAAAGTAAAACATGCTTACTGCAGAAAATGTATGGAATGCTTCAAATACTTCTGAATGAGCTACTTCAGTACAATCTGCTTTCTTCTCAAAAGACTTTCATAAACATTTATTTTGAGTGTCATTTTAGGTGTCACCTACCCACTCATTTTTGTTTTTTCACCCTTTCATGCGTCTTTTTCTAGCATTCTAAGCAAATAGGTAAGCAAATATGTAGCGTGCAACCCCATAAATATTTTAACCTTAAATCCCTCGAACTCAGCACTTCACACAGCAGTAAGGTAAAGGTTCCTCCCGCACATTTGCGCAGTCGTGTCTGACTCTAGGGGCCGGTGCTCATCTCCGTTTCTTAGCCAAATTGTCCAAAGACGCTTCCACGGTCATGTGGCCACCATGACGCACGCGGAACGCTGTTACCATCCCACCAAAATGGTACCTATTTATCTACTTGCATTTGCATGCTTTCGAATTGCTAGGTTGGCAAGAGCTGGGGCGAGTGCGGGAGCTCGCTCCGTCACAAGGAACTAGGGCAGAGCTTTCCAAACTGTGTGTCGGGACACGTTAGTGTGTCGGCTGCAGTGTCTGGGTGTGTCGCAGCTACTGCTGCCTCCGAACCCTGCCAGGATTCCGAGCAGGTCCTAGTGCCTGCCTTGTGCCTTGCTGCCTCCAAACCTGTCCTGCCAGGATTCTGCGCAGGTCCTAGTGCCTGCCTTGTGCCTGGCTGCCTCCAAACCTGCTGTGATTCTGTGCAGGTCCTACTGCCTGCCTTGTGCCCTGCTGTAAGAGTGTGTCGCAAAATGATGTCCTGCTGTAAGAGTGTGTCGCGAAATGATGCATGTCTAAAAAGTGTGTCACCAACATGAAAAGTTTGGAAAGCTCTGAACTAGGGATTCGAACCTCCGAACTTGCGATCTTCCGATCGACAAGCCTGGCGTCTTATTCGCTGAGCCACCACGCCCCCCCCTACACAGCACTAGAGCTATCTAAAACCTCCAGGTTTCTCTTGAGGCAATTCCGTGTCAGGGGCTTTGTTTTGACGTAGTCTTCTCCAATAGGCTCCCAGCTAGCCATGAACTACCATTCCAAATCATCCCTCTACTGCTGTGTCTGTCGTACGGGGATGGTGGGAGTTGCATTCCCACAAGCTCTGGAGAGCGCTTGGTTGGGGGAGAGAGGCTGAGCCAATGTCACCATCCACCTGAGAAGAGAGAAAAACACCGGCTCGGAAGCCCACGGAGCGGCAAAGGTCCCTGGGGGAGGGGGGGACGGGACGCGAAGACTGCTAAGGGAGGCTCGCGCCGGGAAGGAAGAAGCGGACCTGATTGTCACCCGCGAGGATTCGGTCTCGTGCGATTCCCGCCACCTTCCGCTCTGGACCATCAGGCGCGCGCCCTGGTTTTTCCTAACCTTTCCATAGCCCACGTGGCCTCACAGAGGTAAACGCGGCGGCGGCGGAGCGGGAAACATTTCATTCTGTTCCGCCCCCGGAAGCGGAAAAGCATTTGTTGTGGCTCATGAGACCGGAAGTCTCGAAGCAAAGGGGCGGGCTGTGGTTTCTGCGCTCGTTCTCTGAGGGAGGTTTGGGCGCCTTTCTGAGTTGGGAAATCGGGGAGGGGGAGGGAAGTGGTCGCCGTGCTGGAAGTGGTCGCGGTCGCTCTCGCCCCGCCGGCGGGTGAGGAGACGAAGCCCTGTTCCCGTTTTCCTCACCATGTTACTGCCGTCTGACGTGGCCCGTCTGGTACTAGGTAAGCGCGAAGAGGGACGGGGTCCAAAGGAGGGCGGCCCTCTTCGCTTTCTTCTGTCCGGCGATGCTCGCCCGGTAGGCTTGCCCGCGAGGAACTGAAGTGTGATTTATTCAGTTGACCCGATTTTACGGATTCGCACGACACCCTGGACGAAATACCGACCCCGCGGCCTGGGCTCGCCCGACGCGCTAGACAGAAATGTGTGAGCTGGTTCGGGGCTCAGCGTATCATAGGAAGACGGGCAGCGCCGGTGTGGGATTGGCAGATCTGTAACTCAGCCGTCGTTTCTCCAAGGAAATGACGGGAACCTCCCGAGGCACCCCTGCCCTTCAGCTCAGAATCGCCCCGGGGGTCGTTGACGCTTCGCGCTGTTCTCCCTCCCGAACTTGTTCCCTGGAGCTCGTCCTCCAGTAGCCCGTGTGGCTGTTGATATGCTTTCCTTGCCAAGCCTGACTCGTCCTTAAAATCCGTCATGGTTTTGCATCGTTTGGTACCTAACCATATTGACTTTGAGGAGTTGGTCCTTCTTTTATAAAAATACATATTTTTTAAAATGGATGCCGTTCCAAATCACTTCCAGTGTGAGATATTCGGGCTGGGCAGTGCCTTGTGGCTTAAATTTCATGTGAGTTAATTTGTATATAGATGTATTGTGGAGAAGATTCCAGTTCCTCCACTTGGATATCGATCCTATGCACACTGTACGAGTTCCTAGTAGAGATATGTAGGATGTCCAGAGATTTAACTATTGGAGGTTTTGTGGAAGGTCTCTGAACCCTGAAGAACAGATAACTTTCAACGGGACAATTTTATATTTAAAAGCCAATAAAATGTAGAACACTCCTGGGGAATAGGGATAATGGAAACATATTAAAAATAATGGCAGAAAGGAACCATCCACTGTCATTTGCATTGTGTTATGAAGGATAAGCCTATAAGTACCTGATAGTGATAATGGCTAATGCTACACAGTATATCCAGTATTAGAAACTGTATGCCTTTAAATCCCCACTTTCCAGAGAGTGCAAACAAAGAGTTCATTGCGCTCATATCCTGCTTGCAAGCCTCTTAGAGATTGGCTCCTGATGAAATAATTAAAGCTTTGGCATGATTGAGCACAGCTCTGTTGTTGTTATTGCAATTCTTATATTCCTATAGGAAAGAAAACAGGGTCTGATAATTTCCTAATAATAAGGTGTCTTGCAGCCCCTCCTCCTGAAATCTTATTCTATCATTTATCTTTTGAAGAAAAATTGATGTAGAAGGTCAAAGACTTTTCACCATACAAGGATAAATGTTCAGGCAACTAGACTGGATAATTTTTATCATGCATATAAATTGTAGGTGCAAGCTTTCTCATTGGGCAGGGGCAACTGGATAGCTGAAATAACTTGAAAAATGCTCTGTTTTATATCCGTGGATATTTGCATAGTACAAAATTGTTTAAGTTTTCTTTTATATATCAAGGGCAGTCTACCTCCACCACAAGGATCTTGAATTTAGGGCTAAATAATTCTTTTTCCATCTTAATGGCAAATACAAAAGAAGAATCCATTTGTTGTTTTGTTGGGCTACACTTCCTTTGTGTTTTGTATTTGTGGCATTCTTGGCAATCAACAGGGTTGGAAGATTTACAGAAAAGTGATCAAAAAGAAGGCTATAAGTTATTTGTTAACAGTTTAGAATTTATTCTATGACACACATCCTTTACAAAATATAACTGTGACTATATGTGTGTGTATCATCATTCATTGGCGATCACTCGTAGCCGAGTAAGATTGTCTTCCAAAGGTAAAATTTTAACGGTGGATCCGTAAGTGGCTATAAAGGTCAATTCTGGATCCGCACAACCTCCCACAATGAGGGCATAGGTTTCCGGGTGGGAGACGGTCATGATGATGTGTGTGTATAATCCATATATAACTTATGTTTATTTAAATGTTCCTATAAGTTTCTTCACTGTCCTCAGAAAGTATTTGTCACCTCCTGTTAAATGCATTCACTCAGAATCCACTCCCATCAAGTGAGATGTTCCATTTTAATTGCACAACCTTAAATGATACATAGTAGATTTGTTTACATTTAAAGAGAGAGTAAAAGGGGCATGGTGGCTCAGCGGGTAAGATGCCAGGCTTGTCGATTGGAAGATCGCAAGTTCGGAGGTTCGAATCCCTAGCCCTGTGTGCGGAGTGAGCTCCCGCACTAGCTCCAGCTCTTGCCAACCTAGCAATTCGAAAGCATGCAAATGCAAGTAGATTAATAGGTACCACTTCGGTGGGTAGGTAACAGTGTTCCATGTGCATCATGCCGGCCACATGACCGTGGAAGCGTCTTCAGACAACGCTGGCTCTTCGGCTAAGAAACGGAGATGAGCACTGGCCCCTAGAGTCGGACACGACTGCACAAATGTGCGGGGGGAACCTTTACCTTTTTAAAGAGAGAGTATTTCTGAAAATATACTATAAATTATTTGTATTAAATATATTGAATCACTTCCTATACAAAAGCATTTGAAATTATTTAATATAAAATACACAGTGATAGTAGATTAAAAACTACCTAAACATATACATTGTAGAAGGAAGGCAGAAAGGAAAACAAAAGCAAAACTAACAAACAGGATGACCATTCAGTCAACATTCATACACATAAGGTGTTGTTTGAAGTAAATGGGGAATATTATACTTACATCTTTATTTACAATCAAACACAGAAAAAGGCATTGTAAAGTGCCTTTAAACTCTAATAAGAACTTGTACCATGATATTAATAAGTGTTATTTGTTAAACTTTTTTTGTTTTCTTTTCATAATGATGCACAGGGTAGGAAAAAATGCTTCTCTTTTGCAGGTTATTTACAACAAGAAAAGCTTTTAGCCACATGCAGAGCATTTATATCGGAAAGTTCAGATTTAAAAGAATATGCAGAGCATTGTACAGGAGAAGGCTTTGTTCCAGCCTGTCTATTGGTAAGTAGCATGTATTTTTAAAGAAGATTATTCCTCTTTACAATCTCTTAAATCTTGCTATATTTTTTTCAAGAGAGTCCGGGATAATTAGTATTTAACCTTATTAATTAATTTATTGAATTTCTAGGCCACCCAACTCCAGAGTGACTCAGGGTGGCTTCACAGAAATAAAAGACAACACTTGTCTGAGGGAACAAAATAACTTTGTTCCACATCACCGCTAACTTAGGGGCACATCCAAACACTGTAAACCAAGGCTTGGGGGAAAATTCAAATTTTTAAGGATCACTTGAAGGTGGGCAAGGTGGGAGCAGTACAGATCTCTCAGGGGTATGGTGTTCCAAGAGTCGGGTATTGTGACAGAGAAGATCTGATGATGTAGCATCAGGGGTGAATGCTGAGGGCTGGCAAACAGGAGCAATTTCACCATTGAATCTGGCAACCCTGAGAATGGTCCTCCCTCAAATTCCCACCACATCTCACGTAGAGAGTAAGGGAGATGACCTTGACAGAAATATGCAAGAACTGTTACCTAGGCAAAGAGGGCTGAAACATTCTTTTAAGTCCTGGGAAGCAAGATAATATTTGGAAGCAGTTCATAAAAATGCCTCTCTGATTCACTGGAGTATAAGAAGGAAGAGAGGGATAGCACAATCAGATTTGCAAGATTCTGTTATATAGTTCTAGTTTTCATGTGGAGTTGATTTTCTGGTCTGCTTCATGCGACTGATATCTTCTGCCTGTCACTACACAACACGTACCTGCCTTACCTCACCCCCATCTCCACCTCCCTCAACAACCCACCTCCATCCTCCCAGGCCATGGGACTCATCCAACCCACTACTGCACCCCTATCCAAGCCCCCGCCTCCACCAGGCGCACCTGCCCTTAGCACTCAGCAGCCATGAGGCCTAGCTAAGAGGGAGCTCAATAATATAAACATATATCACATTCATTCACACACAAACCAAAATCTCCCAGTCCCCAAGTCCAGTCCAGAACACGTAAAGGTTAAAGGTTAGGCCAGGTGGCTGGCAGGCAACCCATCCCAAACAGATGGAAAGAGTCCAGCAGAGTAATTTCAATCAGGCCAGGAGCTAGGCCAGTCCCCAAAGAACCATGCAGCCATAGGGTAGTCCCACTTCTGCTGACCCCTCTTCAGCACACTGCATCCCAGAGAGGCCCAAGGCCGCTGCCAAAGAGGCACCACTGTTGTTCTTAGGGGGAAGTTATCTCCACACTACAGTTTGCCATAAAGATAGGGTAGGTGTTTGATATTTTTAAATTTCTTTTGGGAAGTGACATTTTTTCAGTGTTTTATTATATAGTTTAATGTTGTTGTTTTTCTTCTCAGTCTCTCTTTGGAAAAACCTTAATTACCATATTGAATGAGTACATAGCAATGAAATCAAAAGGTAGGTGTGGGTAAAGGGAGTGGGAGATGTATGCCACTTTTTATTGCTAGCATTGGTTTGCTTTGACTACGTTGAGGGAATTCTGATCTTATACAATTAAATGTGTGGAGTCCTTGGTGCTCTCTGAGCCTTGTTGTTTTCTTGCAGATGTTTCATTGCCAGGCTAGGCAACATCTTCAGTGCGAAAAGGGAGCGGGACTTGCTCTCTGTTTATATACCCTGGCTTGTCCTGCCTGTGTTGGTGGGGGTCTTGTACTCTCCTTGGTAGTTCCTTGATTGGGCTGTTGTTTGCTGCTCGGTTGATTGACTGAGTTAATAGTTCCTTGATTAGGGTATATTGTGCTGTTTGATTGTTCCTCTGGTGCTAATCTTAAGGAATTAAGGAATTATTAAGGAACTCCTAAGGGGAGAACAACACCTCCACCAACACAAGCAGGACAAGCCATGGTATATAAACAGAGAGCAAGTCCCGCTCCCTTTTCGCACTGAAGATGTTGCCTAGCCTGGCAATAAAACGTCTGCAAGAAAACAACAAGGCTCAGAGAGCACCAAGGACTCCACAGTTCAACCCTGAGCTACAAATATTCTCTTCAATTAAATGTGTGTATGTATTTATTTAATCAAAAGAAGCATTTAAACCATGTCTTTTAAATAAATTTGATATGACTTAGTTATAAAAGAGAAAGAAGCATATCAATTAGAAAAATAATATTAAATGAAAGTGACCAACTGTGAGCAGCAGAAAGGAAAAGAGCTTTGATATCAATCACATTAGGTGAAAAATACTGAGATAAATAGTGATTTTTAATCAAATATTAGAATATGTAGTTT
Organism: Charina bottae; assembly: GCA_023362775.1. Lineage (NCBI taxonomy): Eukaryota > Metazoa > Chordata > Lepidosauria > Squamata > Charinaidae > Charina > Charina bottae. The sequence continues at coordinate 112,604,022 of JALMGJ010000004.1, forward strand.
CTTGGTTGAGTAACTTTGTTGATTCACAGATTTTCCACTTGTAATATCTTTAAAATTTTTACAAAAGTATGTCTAATTATTTTTAAAGAAGCAACAAATGATGTTCCAGCAATGATGTCATCTTTATGGAAGAAGTTAGATTATACGCTTTCTCAAATCAGGTAATTTTCATTTAGTGCAAATAGTCTGCAAATCGGACTCTGCTTATATTCTTGTTATCGAGGATACGATTTTCACATGCTTTCTTGATGGCACAGTGTCTTTTATGTTGCTGTCCCATGGAGTGAAGCCGGCAAGCCCAGGTGGCTTTCTCGTTAAAGGCATTCTGGCAGGGGAACAGGAGAAATTGCCTCTCCTCCAGCACCACTAACAAGTGTGGCTCCATTAGCAGAAAAAATATAACTGGATTCTACCCATTGGATTTTATAAAATCATCATCCTGTGAAATAATAATATCCAAATGCTAAAATAACAACACTGCTGGGATTCAGGAGAGCTATTAAAACCTGGCTATTTCAACAGGCCCTTGAGAGGGAGATGATATGAGAGGGATTTCACTTGTGTAAGAATATAAGTTTATTCGGGTTTATTTTATTACTAATATTGTTTATTGTTGACTATTTTTGTTATTTCATCCTTATTTGCATATGATAGAAATGTTAGCGACTCAGTCGGTTGACAATTGGACTGGTATATAAACCTAGTAAATTAAATTAGTAAATGTCCTCACTTAAGTAGGTTATTATGGTCTCAGTTATAACAGTTTAACTGCTGTCATTTTTGAAAATCCATTAGGTAGATGTGTATATTAAAATACCCACAAAAAAAAGTTGTCATTATTATTATTACTATTATTATTTATATAACGTGTCAAACTAAAATAGATCTTAATAACTGCAAAACATTTGTCTTGATGACATATTGTATTGTAAGTCAACAGGGTGATGCCTGCAGGGTCATGATTCCCATAGCACTTGAAAAGTAAATATTCCATTTTAAATGACTGTACAGTACTGTAATCTTGCAAGATCATCACGCATTGTGAGATTTCATTGTTCTTTAATGAAATCACCCAAGATTTCAAATTATTACAATTTTCATGAAGTTGCTGAAGTATTGTACAATTTTGGCATTCTTGCACAAGGATATATTGGTGAGATTGCTGTAAACTTTGCAGAATTTCAGCATTTTTTCCCTGTCTCAGTATTTTGCAAGATTGCATGATAGTGCTTGCTGCCAGGAAAGATTACTGATTCCTGCATTATATGATTGATTGATTGATTTTATTCAGTTTATATAGCCGCCTATCTCAAACCAGTGACTCTGGTTTGATACTGAAATAGCATAAAACAAATAAGCAAACTGTCAACTGAAACTTATTTTTCTTCATTTATCTCTGTACATGTGGTTGTCACCTAAATATTCTGAATTTAATATTTTATATACTTGTATGCTCCATTTTAATGTAGACGAACAATTCAATTTTTGCAGGAGCATGCAGAATTCTGGTGGATTTTCTGCTCATCAACGGAGTATGTATTTGAAACTGCGTTATGTGACTTGAATTTACCTTCAAAAGCCTTTCATACCTTATTTAAATCATAGTTACTTAGAAATCAGTCTCATTAATTTCAGTGAGACTTTCTTTTAATAAAGCATTCTAGTGTAGCTGCTTTATATTGGACTGTACAATATAGATATTAGATACAAGATCCAAGTCTTAGAAGTTTATTTACAAGCACAGTCTCCCTACCCTTTCTTCAGTCATCCCTATGTAATGTTTTCCCATTTCCCTGGGAAAAGCTGTTCGTTGTTTTCCACATCCATGAGGTGAGGAGTGCTGAGGCCTGTAGATGCTGTTTTTCAAAGATGGCACCTACACCCTCCCTCTGGAAGTTAGATAAGGCCCCCTCTTACAGCTTTCCAAAGTTGTTTAAAACAGCTTTTCCCGAGAGCACTTGAGGATAATTGGCATGGTGCTATGTACAGTATGGTCTTTATTGCTCCATATTGTTACTATATTATTTTCTTACTGTGGATATTTTAATATTGTATACTTGTTTAGGTATTTTATTGCTGTTAACTACTGCAGTCCTTGGAGATTCTGTTGATATACAAATTTTATGAATAAATAAGAAAGCAAGCATACTTTTTCCACTTCTTGCCACAATAATAGTTCAGAAGGTACGGGAGCAGGAGATATACCTATGACTCTGATCTAGAAATGATCCAGAAAAATACCATGTACTAATTATGTAAATTTCCATTAGTTTTAGATTATATAATCCTGGAACGTGGCGACACGTTCCTGACTGTGTAACTATCAAGAGAGCGTAGCATTAATTGATGCCAGTTATTTTATTTTATTTTTATTTATTTATTTATTTATTTTCTATCCTGCCTTTATTATTTTTATAAATAACTCAAGGCGGCGAACATACCTAATACTCCTTCCTCCTCCTGTTTTCCCCACAACAACCAGCCTGTGAGGTGAGTTGGGCTGAGAGAGAGTGACTGGCCCAAAGTCACCCAGCCGGCTTTCATGCCCAAGGCGGGACTAGAACTCTCAGTCTCCTGGTTTCTAGCCTATTACCTTAACCACTAGACCATTACCAACAGAAGAATAAATGCTTTCTGGCTCAAAATTAGTCATGAGTGAAGGAACAAAGAACAATAGCCTATATTTCGATGCCATAGCTGACTCTCTAAAGCTTAGGAATCTTAGCTGGCTCCTGAAATTATCTCACATCTAATTAAGTTGCATCTTTTATTTATTTATTTATTTATTTATTGGTTTGTATATTTTTAAACTTTGTACACCGCTCAGAGTTGCATATGTGAGATGAGTGGTTATATAAATTTACCAAATAAGTAAATAATGAAAGGTTCCTTGTTCTTTTTTTTTTTAAGGCCGCACTAGAAGTGCAATTGCAGATATGAAAAAGCAGAAGTGCCTTCAACAGTCAGCCTCTTCTAATATAGGATCATCATCTGCAGTTTATCAACCAGGACAACTAACTTCCACTGCAATGACAGCCACACAAGTTATTCTTAAGCCAATTATAACTTCAAGTCTGGCTCAGGCAAGATTGAATTCTTCATCTGCACACCAGGGCCAAATTCAGGAAAGCCAAATTAATAGTAAGTTTAAATGAACTTGTCTTTGAGTTGTGGATATGAACTATAAGGAAACTGCTGAGAAAATCATATGAACACTATAGGATTTCCTTTCTGGCACTGAATATAGGGAGTATAGAAACCCTGTTTCCATTGAAAACAGAATATTGTTTAAATCCTCATGTACCAGGACTCCCTGGGGGTTCATAGGATTTGATACAAAACTCAGTGCAAAACACCATTTCACTCTTTTTTCCCCTTCTATTAAACAATAGAAGTGCTTTCCAAACTCCCGCCATTGGCGACACACCAACGGCGGGGGGCGTGGTGGCGGCGTGCACGGCACGGGGCGCACAGTGGCTGTGGCCTCATGTTTTGCTCTAAAACCCGGAAGTGCTGATGGCGCATCGCTGCTGTCGCCGCGTGCGCCACCGCTGTAGCCGCACGTGCTGCCGCAGGGGCGGCGGCAACGCGCCATCACCACTTCAGGGTTTTGTCGCGACACACTAAAGTGTTGTGACACACAGTTTGGAAAGCTATGATCTAGATCAAGGGTCGGAAATGGCGGCTCGCGAGCCAAATGCGGCTCTTTGGCCCCTTGAGTGTGGCTCTTCCGCAGGCAGGCATGGCGGGCGTGGCGGGGGCAGGTGCGGCAGCGAGTGTGGCGGGGGCAGGCGCGGCAGCGGGCATGGTGTGCGTGGCTGTGGGCATACCCCTGGCAACCGCCTAGGCCCAGCCTCTCTTTTTCCTCCGGGGATGGGCTTCACACAGTCTCGCTAGAGTTTGGAAGCCTCCGTCTCCGGCAGCCATCTTGACGACGGGCACTTGCCCATCGCCTTAACCCAGGGCTTTCCAAACTGTGTGTCGACACAATACTGTGTCGCCGGGGGCCCCAAGTGTGTCGCGTGACAAGCCGGAAGCGCTGATGAAAATGCCCTCGGTTCTGGCAGGGAGGTGAAAATCGTGTGCGCGTGCGCTGCCAGGCCACCCGGAGTGGAAATTCTCCGCGCCAATCAGCTGTGCGTCGGGAAGCCCGGCAGCCTGCACGCGCGATTTTTGCCTCCCTGCCGGAACCGAGGGCATTTTCGGGGTCCCGGAGTCTGCCCTTTTGAAGGGGCAGCGGCGGTGGTGGGCCATCAGTGCTTCCGGGTTCCAGGACGCCGCTGCTGCTGCTGCCGCTTTGGAAGAGCAGGCTCTGGGGACCCCGAAAATGCCCTTGGTTCCAGCAGGGAGGCAAAAATCGCGCACGCGCGGGGCTTCCCAGCGCACAGCTGATCAGCACAGAGAATTTCCACCCCGTCCCCCCCCCACCGTGCCAATCAGCTGTGCGTCGGGAAGCCTGGCAGCCTGCACGCGCGATTTTTGCCTCCCTGCCGGAACGGAGGGCATTTTCGGGGTCCCCGGAGTCTGCCGTTTCAAAGGGGCAGCGGCGGTGGTGGGCCATCAGTGCTTCCGGTTTCCAGGACGCCGCTGCTGCCGCTGCCCCTTTGGAAGATTTGGCTCCGGAAGAGAAGCGACTGGAGCAGTTGAGCCTCTCTTTCCCTTCTTCTTCCAAACCTCCCCCGCCCCCTTCCAGAGCAATTTGTCGAAGACGCCCGCTTGCTGCTGCTGCGTGGCTGCTGCTCAACTGATCATGAAGGAATCAGGATGTTTACACGAGCGTGCTTTACCTACCCACTTTTTAACATATTTGGTTCTGCTGGGGGCGGGGAAGGGATCTTGACCGGCCAGGGAAGGCACGCGGGCGGAGCTGCCTGCCTGGCACTCGGGCGCTCCGGCTGGGGTGCAGCGGGACGGGAGCTCCGCCCGCGCGCCTTCCCTGGCCGGTCCTCGCGGGCCGCCGGCGATGCTCCCGTCCCACTGCACCCCAGCCGGAGCGCCCGAGTGCCAGGCAGGCAGCTCCGCCTGCGCAGTCGTGGCAGCGGGCATGGCGGCGGTGGGCACTGCAGTGGGCATGGCGGCAGCAGGCCCTAAGTGCGCGATTGGCCCCCGCCCGCAAACCCCGCCCCCTTCCACGCGATTGGCTCCCGCCCACAAACCCCTCCCCCTTCCACGCGATTGGCTCCCGCCCGCAAACCCCTCCCCCTTCCATGCGATTGGCCCCCGCCCGCAAACCCCGCCCCCTGGCTCTCGAGCACTTCAAAATGTGCACGAGCATGTCAAAATGGCTCCCGGCAAAAAAAGTTTGCCGACCCCTGATCTAGATTTACTTTCAGATGCATTCCTCTGCTAAGTTACTTACAGTCCTGCCAAGCCAAGCCTGGGCCATCCCATCTTCTCTTAGCCACTTTTACTGATAAGATGCAGAGAAGGGAGTGAACCTCTGAGATTAAAAATGCATTGTAATTCAATTATTTTTCCTTCTATTGAATAGTGGAGCCAAAAGCTTTTCTAAGCATGCATATATTTGCAAGAAAAATTAAGGAAGAACCTAAAGATACTAGCCAGCATTTCCTTAGTCAGTCAAGCAGACAGCTGGCTTTTTTCTGTCTGGGAAAATCACTCATCTTCTGTCATCTTCAGTCCCTGAGGGATCATCTGCAAAGGGTACACTTGGTTCCTTGCTGCATTCTCCTCTTCATCTCAGACATGCTTCTCTGCCTCGTGCCCTCCTCTGCTTTAGATAATTTCTACCATTCCAGGAACATTATGTGTAACACTGCCCAATCCATTTTAGGATTACTAGCCATCTGTATGCTAGTAATCTTCAGTAGCTAGATTGTCTAGATCATGGGTATCCAACCTTTTGGCTTCCATGGGCCACATTTAGTGAAGAGGAATTGTCTTGGGCCACACATAAAATATATAATATAGTTAATGTATATAAGTAGTAAAACTTCATTTATTTTTTTATTTTTTTTATTATAAAATTTTAAAAAAGAGGGCAACATAAAACTAATGGGATATTTGACCTTGTTTTTGTGAAACTAATGCATCAATGTCTGGTTCAATGAAAGTGGTTGCAATTCTCAGTGAGTTCTTAAGGTGCTCGTCAGCTTTTACCTCGGAGAACCATCACCCATTGGCGACTGCTGCTAATGGCACGTTTTTCTGCCAGAGCCGCTGGCAGCCTCCCCTTCCCGCTCGGCATCTCGGCTCTGCTCCGAGCGGCAACCTCCGCCAATCTTCACCTACTAACTACAGACACATTAATGGTAGAGTGGTGGACTCTGCTTGGCTTGCGAGTCAAGTTGCAAAACTGACTTCGGCGGCTGCTCGCAGACCGGCAGAAGGCTGCTGCTTGCCTGCATGGGAAGCCGAAAGGAGAAGTGGATGCTCTGCGCAGGCGATGTAACTACCCTGAGCTTTGTTACTGTCTCAAATGTACCGGGATTGTCTATTTTTGGTGTGGGCCTGGCTGCAAAACAGAAGAAAGAGAGAATGGCAACCAAAAAAATTGCAAAATAATGTTAAAAGTTTACAGTTTTGGGGGGCTGCATTACTAGCTGTTCAGGGCCGCATGTGGCCCATGGGCCGCGGGTTGGACACGCCTGGTCTAGATCCATCTTAGTTGCTAGCCAACACAGTTCCATTCCAGCTCTCTCTCCCCATCCTCCTACCTAGAGCTTCTGTGGCATTTTAAGACTCCATCTCTAATGCCACCTAGTAGCCCTACATCTTCCAATGGACAATTAAACTGTGCTGTATTCTCAGTTTCTCTCACAGTATTAGCTGGCCAGCACAAAGGTTTTTCACAGCCCATGTTTTTTTTTAAATTAAAATTCAAAAAGAAGGTGCCCAAGTTTTTTCCAATCAGTACCACTCTCTCATTTTCTTACTGTTAACAATGGTGATTCATTATTGATAACCTAAACATCTTAAAGAAAGCAATACTTAATATAATTGGGTTCTTAAATTTCTTTTTAAAGCAGGTGATTCCCTCACTCTGGTTTCTGCATTCCAAGAACGAAAGCTTAACTCAAGTGTATTGTCTCCAGGAAAAAGAAAAAGGTAATAGTTCCCAGCTAATGTATTTATAGTGTATATACCTCTTGTATATTCAGAATTTAGATCTTGTGCATAATGAAAGGTGTAAAAAATGAGAAGTGGAGAAAAGGTATGTAATCCCACTTCACATTTCCACTCACTTGTTTATGAATTTGGAGGAAGTAATTACACCTCACTTTTGCTTCCTGTCATTGTCCCATTGGACTGTAAATTATTTATTTATTATTCAAATTTTATTAATTTAAATTAAATTATGCATCTAATTCCATAACAATTCCACTGGATACATTGGATTCCTCTGAAACATGTTAATACGATGTTGAACAGAACGTGATGAAGTATGAGTAGATAAGGTAATGCAGGTGAGAGTTCTAGTCCCGCCTTGGGCATGATAGCCGGCTGGGTGACCTTGGGCCAGTCACACTCTCTCAGCCCAACTCACCTCACAGGGTTGCTGTTGTGGGGAAAATAGGAGGAGGAAGGAGTATTAGGTATGTTCGCCGCCTTGAGTTATTTATAAAAATAATAAAGGGATAGAAAATAAATAAATAAATATTTTATTAAATTTATATTACCGCCCATCTCCCCTATCGGGGACCCTGGGCGCTTCACAATAAAACATAGTTAAAAACATAAATATTAAATGAATAAATAAAATAAGTAAGTAAGTAAGTTCTAGCCCTAATTACATGTTACTCTCATCCGATATTTAAAATGTTTCAGTGACTCCCAGAAGAAAAGAAACATGGCATCATCAGGACCACAGTTGTCTAATTGTAGCTTACGAGATTCTCCTGTAGTGGAAAAAGAAAGCTTGCCCATGGAAGAAGAAAGTGAGCAACTAGAATTTATTGATGGTGACTTTCCTGTAAGCTATTATTTTTTTAAAACAAACTACACATTTCTATTTTTTACCCTCCCCTATTTTTTTTTTGGGGGGGGGTTGTATGATCAATCCAGTTTTGTATATTTCTTGGTGTGCAAGGGTTTTTCTTTAAACAAAAAAAGCTTTCCATGTTTCCATGAAATACTATTCCTTTCTTTGGGGGTGGGGTTTCTAATAACATTTTGTGCAAATATATTTAATCCTTAAGAGTTTAAATACAAGGCTATAGTCAATGTGGAATAAACATCTATTAGATATATGGCAAGAATATAACTGCAAAATATGGTTGAGAATTTTGCAAAGTTGCTTTCACCATCCAAATTGCTGCATAGCTATCATACGTGTGCTATGAGTATGGTCTTAGGTCTTTTCCTTTATAAGCTATTTTAGATATATGAGGGCATCCACAGAGTTTAGAGTGATGTAGAAAAATTAATGACATTGGGAGCAATTGCTAACTTTTTAAGAGTTAGCTGACCATTGCACAAATGTCATGTTTGGTGTCCCAATTAAGAAATTATATATGAGAGTACATATCTGCTGGGGGGTATTATTAGGAGTGCTGATAGGATTAATGTTTCTTTTGTGATCATTATGAAAACAAATTTGGACTGCTTCAAATTTATTTCCTAGCAAATGATTATTGAAAATGCCAGAGAGAAAATTTTGAGCAGCAAATGTCTTCAGGAGAAGCTAGCTGAAAATATTAACAAGTTCTTGGGCAGGTAATAGATCTTACTTTTAAAAAAAACTATTCAAGATGCTTAGATTATTTCTGAAATATACTTAATATTTGCACATTTTTCTCAGTGATGGCAATATGTCTCAGACAGCAAAACAGCCAGAAAGTGGTCCAACAATCCAAGAGTCTTCAATTGATGAATTTCTTGGTCTTCAGGTAAGATTCTGATTTTATACATATTTGGGTCTTATAAGTATCTTATAAATTAGGGCTTTGCCCAAAGAGCTACATCAATTGCTAGGCTGCAGGTTGTGCATCTGTCTGCCTACTTTTTCTCCTTTTCTCCCCTAGGTTCTGATTAAGGTAGTCCCTCAATGAACAGTATTTCTGTGGATCTGAAAATTTAATTAAAAGCCTATTGTGCACTGGCTTTCAGAATGTTTTTGTTACTCGTGAAGAGAAAACTAATATGTTTTAACCGATACCTTGATTATTTTTACACACCAGCAGGGTGAAATTCACATGACAGAAGAAGCCATCCAGGAGATTCTGGAGAAAACAGAATCAGATCCAGCATTTCAAGGACTCTTTGATATATTTGATTTTGGTATGGATTATTCCTCACTTTAAATACCATGACCTTAACGATAGTGAGTTATTTCCAGTTATCTACACTGAACTCAGTGGGACTTCTGAGAAGAAAAGTAAAATACAGTATAAAATGCTTACACTTTGACTAGATCATCCCTTCATGTCCACATATTTTAATAGAAGATATAAACAGATATTCCCAAGAATGTTAGCTTACTAGTCTGACTGAATTCCTCCATTAAAAAGAAGATACTATAGTTTTCCTGTCATATGATTATGAATGACAAGTTTTCACAACTCCAGTTTAGATCTCATACTTTCTCAGTTTTTCTCATCCTGGCATTTTCCAAATGGTTTTGACTGCAAATCCTAGAATTCCAGCATATGTGGCTGGAAATTGCACAGCTGGGGGAGACTTGAAAAGCTATAGTTGTTTGTTTGTCACTTAGACATTTCTGTCATAGAAACAAGGAGCCTTTGCATTCCATCCCACCAAAACAGTTGTATTAGGGTTTCAGTTCATATTTGACTTAGAGTTTTTAGGATACCAGGTAGACTAGATTGGACCATCTGTAAATAGAATATTGTTCACTTTGGGCCTGAAATAATTTCCAAAGAATGGTTTCAAGTGTGATTTTGATGACAAAAACTGAACCCTTAATGCAATTAAGGAATTGATTTGAAATAAGGCTGGACATTCTTCTTTGTGTGTTCCTTCACTCCTCCACCTTATGTTGAAGTTCAATATTCCCTGAAGTTAGTTTTAAAATAAAACTTTAAAATAAGTTTTTTTCTTATTTTAAATAGGTAAAACCAAGAGTTACAGAAATGCTTCTCAGGGCATTCCTACACAGAATGGAGCAGAAAATGCAATTTTGGTGGATGAAGAAAACCTAGAAGCACTTGAAAGCTACATTGGAACTAAGGAACTTGGTAAGCACTTCTAAAATACTTCCAGTATCTGGTTTCTTTGATATGGGAGACTATTATTGATTTCAAGGTTTAGTATCATGGAGGTTTGGGGTAATGTTATAAAATTGAGTACCATCTGTGGGGCCAGAAGATTTCATACTGGCTAATGCTAAATTTGTCTTTACTGTCCAAAGGAACAAAGTAATACTGTTCAAAAGTAATTCCTTTTGAAATGTATGGTATTAGCTTTTTGAAAATCCATATAAGGTTAGGCTGCAAGCTGATTAATTGAAATTTGAGTTGCAATTAATTTCTATCTTCCTTTTAAAAACCCAAGCATTGTTTTATACAGCCTGATAACTTCTGTTTGATACCTTTTTCTCCTCTCCATAAATCATCTAAGAATGTCCACCATTGCTAAAATGTTGACTTTAGTGATAATGTATCAGTAGCTCCATAATTAGAGATAAACAAATCTGTGGCTGTTGTGGGTCTTCCGGGCTGTGTGGCCGTGTTCTGGAAGTTGTGGTTCCTAACGTTTCGCCAGCATCTGTGGCCAGCATCTTCAGAGGGCAGGAGCACAGATAGAAGCAAAATCTCTGTGCCCAGGTAGAGTGGCAATGTTCTATTTATAGAGCTAAATTATAGGAGATTAGGTGGGGTTTTTTGTTGTGTTGAAATGTTAACGAGTGGCTGATGAGCGTGATTAGCATGTTCATTGTGAGAAGTATTCCCATGTCCTGGTGGTTGGACTGAGTTCGTTGACCTGCCCTCTGAAGATGCTGGCCACAGATGCTGGCGAAACGTTAGGAACCACAACTTCCAGAACACGGCCACACAGCCCGGAAGACCCACAACAGCCATTGAACTCCGGCCGTGAAAGCCTTCGACAATACAATAAACAAATCTGTTTCTGATTTGTCTTGAGGCAAAAGAATGGAGTGTTCTTGTTTGTTTCGTATGTATAGTTTTGTATGCAGTATGTGCAGTTACTGTACTATATTTATGCATGCGTATGTAATTTTGATTATTTGTTACCAACTCTTAGACTTTCTTACAGATTATATAAGAACCTTCTTTAGCTCCACTATATCCTTTTTGAGGTGCAGTGACCAGAACTGCACACAATGTTCCAAATGCTTTCAGTCATGAATGAGCAATGCAGATTTATTCTGTGCTCTATCATATGTCCTTTAAAAAAGGTAGACAAGAATGTTTCTTTATCCTTCATTCTCATATTATTCATCTTATCCTTTAGAGTTGCTAGTTAAGGCTGTCATTAAAAATCAAAATAGCAGAAGGCTGAAAAAGACTGTCAAGAAACATTATCCTGAAAATAAAATATTCAGAAGACTAATAATGTGTTTTCAAATCTGTTTTTTACTACATTTATTTTTATATTGCAGGTGATAATTCCCACGGGGGTCTGTCATACACTGATGATCATTCAAAAGAAGCATGCGTCCTAAAGACTAATTGCAATGAAAATGATTTGACTTTAGAACAACATCTAAAGATGCAAACTATAGTAACTGGAGAATTTTCTTCAGGCTCTGAAGTGAGAAATCAAAGTGAATCAGTTGAAATGGAGACACCTGACCAAAGAATCAAACAGAAAGCTACCATTGAATCTGGGCAAAATCAGGTCCCTAGTACAGAGTTCACTGAGGACAATATAGATTCTTACAACAAACAAGGAACAGCAACAAGGGATTATAGAATTGATAAGGACGTATTATGTCAAGGTGTTCAGAACTTACCTGATTTGCAGTATAATCAGTTGGATACTTCACAAACAGCTTTGTCTGATAGAACTGAGTGTTGTTCTTTGCCAAATCATATACTGTCTGAAAAGACAAGTGCAAAAGTGCTTGTTCCATTGAAATCTGATGAAAGTGAAATAGTGAACAAACTTAATGTGAATTGCAGCCATTCAGAAGAAACTGCTAAAAATCTAGAGCAGGTAACAGACCAATCATCTGTGTTTCCTGTATCTGCCCAGCAAAACCGAAACAGTCCTACTTCCTCTGATTGTCAAGGCTCAGACAGATTGGAATCAGAACCTGCCACAACACTTGTGGTTGAAGCATCCAGTCCAAATGTAGTAGAGCTCCAGCTTGAAGTTGTTGGTACTTCCAATAGTCTTAATTTGGATGATCCATCTACAGACTCAGACTCTTGCTTAAAATACAGAAACCAGAAATTGGAGGATTCTGAAATCACACAGGTAGAAATGCAAGAGCCATCATCTTCTACAAAAGCAGACGTTGAGTGCTTATTTTTAACTTCTGACAACGAGAGGCATACAGAAACCACTATTGAGACCAATCCCACTACATCCAGTGAATGTCATTCTCCAATTCCAAATCCAACAGGTGAATCAAGTCCAGGACACAAAGTTGCTGGGAGCGTTTCATCTAGTAATCAAGGCACTATTGTAGATCCTTCCAATGTAGTTTCCCTAAAAATTATTATTAGTGATGATCCATTCATTTCATCAGATACCGAGTTAAACAATGCTGTTTCTAGCATCACTGGAGAAAATGTGCCAACTATAATATTATCTTCTCCAGCTAAATCACCAGCCAAGATGACAGGAACATCTAAAGCTATAACGGCTGAAGAGTCTGAAAGGCCTGGAGATTCAGCTTTGATAGAACAGAATCTTTTGGTCCTCAGATCTCAAGATTCTGTCGTGAGTTCACTCAACATACAGAATGAAGATTGTGCAGTATTTTCCATTGCTGGAACAAGTAATGTTGCCAAGGATGGAGAATTTATTCAACTGATGCCAGCCACAAGCACATCTTTTGGCAGCTCCAATAGTGTTTATATTGCCTCCTGTATAACTGAGCCAACAGCATTGAGTACTAACGTTACTCCATCAAATTTAGTTGTGTTTCCTGGCAATTCAACTTCTCTTGCATCACAAGTTCCAATGCCACCGCCATTACGGACTCCTCCTAGAACAAACAGTTTGTTTGCCATGAACCCACCAATGTCTCCAAACTTTTCACAGGGTAATTAATCACTGACAAATAAATGTTTCTTTGGGTTTTAAAATAGTTGGATTTTAATGTGCTGTTGGTTGAAGGTAATTTATGGTGGTCAAATAAGATTATAGGGACTGATAAGAAAAAAAATCACATGATGATTGACATCTTGGATGAATTGTAACCAACTGCTGTGACCAATTTTGCTTTTATTGGCAATTGTGGAGTCCTTGGTGCTCTCTGAGCCTTGTTTTCTTCAAGACGTTTCATTGCCAGACTAGGCAACATCTTCAGTGCGAAAAGGGAGCGGGACTTGCTCTCTGTTTATATACCATGGCTTGTCCTGCTTTTGTTGGTGGAGGAGGTGTTCTCCCCTTAGGAGTTCCTTAATAATTCCTTAAGATTAGCACCAGAGGAACAATCAAACAGCACAATATACCCTAATCAAGGAACTATTAACTCAGTCAATCAACCGAGCAGTAAACAACAGCCCAATCAAGGAACTCCTAAGGGGAGAACAACACCTGCACCAATACAAGCAGGACAAGCCAGGGTATATAAACAGAGAGCAAATCCCACTCCCTTTTCGCACTGAAGATGTTGCCTAGTCTGGCAATGAAACGTCTGCAAGAAAACAACAAGGCTCAGAGAGCACCAAGGACTCCAGAGTTCAACCCTGAGCTACAAATATTCTCTTTTATTGGCAATTGCTGAACCTTGATTCCATATCATTTAGCATGATGGCACCAGTGTTCATCAGATTTTTAATAAGTGAAAAAAATAAAAAGTTGGTGAGTAAATTAACTTTTTGACTTGGTCAAAATCAAGGACCATGAAGACTCAATAATGTGTTCATATAGAAAGATTCGTATATAAGAGAAGTCTATTCAAGCATTAAGGCTTCCCTTTTTTGCTTTTGCAGCCACTAAACTTAACCTGAAAATCATATTCTGGTTTAATAGAATAAGGTATAAAAACAGCATGTAAATGATTGCCTAGTCCTTAAATCACCTACTATTTCTTGATAGCAAATGATCAGTTGTTTTCAAATTGATGGTTTTCTTCAACCTTCCTCCAATATTTTTAAAAATTCTAATAGTAGGATCTATATTTTTAAGGTGTGATTTATGCAATGTTTTTTGGCCTAAGAAACACACTTGGTATGCTTGGGGCATAGATACAGTGGTGCTTAAAAGTTTGTGAACCCTTTTGAATTTTCAATATTTCAATATTTCTGTATAAATAGGACCTAAAAAGTGTTCTCCACACAAGTCCTAAAGCAAGATAAAGAGAACCCAATTAAACGAATCAAAAACATTATACTTGTTCATTTATTTATTGAGAAAAATGATCCAAAGCTACATATTTGTGTGTGGCAAAAGTATGTGAACCTTTGCTTTCAGGAACTGATGTGCCCACCTTGGGCAGCAATAACTGCAACTAAACATTTCTGATAACTGTTGATCAGTCCTGCCCATCATCTTGGATGAATTTTCCTCAATAAATAAATGAACAAGTATAATGTTTTTGACTCATTTGTTTAATTGGGTTCTCTTTATCTTGCTTTAGGACTTGTGTGGAGAACAGATCACATTTTAAGTCATCTTTATGCAGAAATATTGAAAATTCAAAAGGGTTCACAAACTTAAGCACCACTGTAGGTAGGACAAAATCTAAATTTGGATTAATAAAATGATAAATGAGGGATTTGCAAAAATTGAGCTGGAAACAGACTATTGTAGAGAACTCCAGAATGTTCTCTTTCCCTTCAGATTATGTCATTCTGAGGATGGAAGTTCAGTAAATAGTCTGAACCAGAAGTGGTTTCAAGGTGTTCCTAGGTGGTCTGGTCCCAACACATGTCTGCTTCATCTGTTACATTATGTCTAGAACACCTTGAAGCTGTTCCAGTTTGGAGGAACTCTCCCTTTGGAACATGATGATCTCAAAGGAAGCAGATTCTTCTAGAACTCCCCAGAACAATCCATTCCTGGATTGTACAATTCTATACGTGCCTATTATAAATAATAAAGTATAGTTAATAATACAGCTAATATGATTATGTCATATTGGAGAGTTTTGGGGAGGTGGAAGTTGTGCGGCCATGGTTTATATTTCAGAAACTAGCAAAAGCCACTTGATGAGGGAAGAGGAGGAAAAGGAAAATGAAGCCTAGGACCTCACGAGGAATGAAAATGATTACATGCCTGCTTTTCCCAAAGAGGCAATACAAATGTACCTCGTTCATTTGTTCAGGGTCATTACTTAAGGTCAGGACACCTTCATTTATGCCTCTGTTCATACTCAGAGCTTTGCCCAGTTTTCTTCATCTTTTATATAAACTGCTCGTAAAAATTGTGACTGCGTCAAGAGACACTGTGGGTCACGCTTTACTTCCTCTGTAAGGCTGCACAGCTGAGAAAGTCTAGGCTCACTCCATGTGGAAAAAACTGTCTGAGACAGCCTTTAGAAAATGCTGTAATTTGCTTTTGATTTGTCCTTTAGAGCTGAAACTTTCATTTTAGCACCAAACTGAAATCAGTTTATGCAGTTGGCTGTACATTTTTTGCTGACCGTAGTTTGTCTTTTCTCTGAACGGCTTGAAGCTACTTGGGTATGGCTTCCAGGCTTACCACGTCAGACTTGCTATTAGCAGAATCTGTCTTCAGTATTTTCACTAACTTTTACTTCGTAGAGAGAGAGAGATGGGGGGCTCTAAAATTTTATAGTTCACATGCGTGCATTAATTTTTAGGTTCTGCAATTATAATTGCTTCTCCGGTACAGCCTGTATTGCAAGGAATGGTGGGAATGATCCCTGTATCTATAATGGGACAAAGTGGAAATACTGTCTCAGATCCCTCCCGACAGGTAAATGCTGTGTTTGAAAAATAACTATAGTTTTTGTTTTTTGAGCTAAAAACACCTTTCAGACAACTTTATTTTTATTGCTTTCACTTTTTAAAGATTCTGCATATGCCAGTACAGACTTCATTGAGCAATGGAGGTGTTCCTAAGCTTCCGCTTCCTCCAAAATCTTACAGGATACCAAGAAATAAATCAAATGCAGGTAAGCAGGGGGTACAGGCAGCACAAAGTTATATTAGTTTGAGTATTTCCTGGAGATGAGGTCTCGGATAGTAGGACTGGGGAACTTGTGTTCCATCCTGTAGCCATTGAGCCGTTTATGAAGTATCACAAATTTCCATCTTGACTCCCGTGCTTTTCAGCATCTCTTTGCTATTGCTGAAGGAAGTAGTCAAAAGATTTGGATTGAAGAGTCCTCAGCCTGAGGTCAATGCTCAGTTCTATCTCCTCTGTTTACTGATCTAAGGGAGTCTATGGGACTCTTGAATCAATGCTTGAAGGCAGTTTGGGATAGGTAAGAGAGAGCAACTATCCAGACAAGAGAAAAGTCCTATGTATATGGAAATTAACCACTTTCAATGAAGATTTGCAGCTAGTCTTAGACAGTGTAGCTTTTGTTTTGCTGGGCCAAATGCTCAACTTAGAAGTTCTTCTGGCCTGAGCACTGTATCACTCAAGGGGGTTGGAGCATTTCCCATAGGCAGCTGCAGTCCTGTCTAAAGAAATCCACCTTTGTTTCAGTTATCCAGTTACTATTTTCATCTTCAGTACCATCACCTTTCATTCATTTAATTTATTTCCTGTTTTTGTACCAAGAGAGCATTCAGGGCAGCCAATGATGACCAGCTGTGTTCATTCTGTATGGAAGTGTCTTTCAAGACTTCTGGGAAACTTCTCTGGGTGCTGAAATGTGACTGCCCAAGTGTTGACAATTAGATGGTTGGCTCACAGGGTACCTATATTATGCTATAAGTTTTATTTATCACTATATTTCCAAGTATTTATTTTAACTCGGGACAAACTTATTTGAAACCCATGCAGTTTCATCCACATCTTCAAATCTGCAACAGAGGCCCTTCTCACTTACTACCTCAGAGCAGTCAGGTTTCAGAGTAGGAGAGAGTGATTTAGGAAGGTCATAAAGACTTATTCATTCTCTCAAGTGATTTTTATGTGTGCTTCAATTTTTTAAAAGTATCTTGAGAAATAGATTTTTTGTATTACAGCTTTATTTTTAATCTTTATTGTTTGCATTATTTCATTGTATAAGGTGCCTAGGGATAGATTTGTACTCTAAAAGGCTTCCTAAAAACATTTTGTGACTTAATGTAAAACTAAATGCTTCTTGAATGCTATCAGTAAAAAATATTTCCTTTATTTTGTCTTAATTGTTTAGGAAAGCCAGCGCTCAGTGGATCAGAACCTGTAAATCATCCTGGTTCTCGAGTTCAGAGGTCAGTTATGCAGTGTGGTATTTCTTAGTTCCTAACATTGCTGGACAACTGGATTTCTATTTCTCAGTGGAAACGTTTCGCTCCTTATCCAAGAAGCTTCTTCAGTCTTCAGCTTCTTCAGACTGAAGAAGCTTCTTGGATAAGGAGCGAAACGTTTCCACTGAGAAAATAGAAATCCAGTTGACATGATTCAAGCTACAGACAATTCCACCTGGATGACTGAGAACCTTCATCGACGTATGAACTGACTAATCATCAGCCGTTGTTTCAATTTACAAAATTGCAAAACGTAATCATGGGAGTTACTGACAGATATATATAAAAGGGTCCCTCCTTGAGGGGGAGATGGGCGGTGATAAAAATGTGATAAATAAAATAAATATATATGATCAGTGAATTCATACAATATTTCTTCATTTGAATGATTTAGAATTGGTGGGAAAGTATTGGGTTGTGTGTCCATGCACTTTATACATTTTCTTTCTGTGAGAATTTGGTGTGCAGCAGAAGACGCGTTTCATGAAAGGCTTTGTATCTATTTTGTTCCATTTGTTTAAAAAATTACGCACAAGGAGACAGGTTTCTAGCCCTAAATTAGGGGCAATAAATAAGTAGAACACTTATTGGAGTGACTTGCGACCTGCCAGCTTCCCCATTGACTTTGCTGGCAGGGAAGGTTGCAAATGGCGCTCATGTGACTGCGGCTCCGAGGCGTTATCGCGAGCCGGGCACCTGAGTGTCCAGATTGCGATCACATGACCACGGGGGTGCTCTGATGGCCGGAACTTCAAGGATGCATCCATATTTTCAGCACCACCATAACTTTGAACCAGCCTTTCTCAACCTTTTGACCCTGGAGGAGCCCTTGAAATATTTTTCAGGCCTTGGGGACGCCCTGCATTCAGGCTCAAATATAGGCCAGAAGTTACAAAATTATTATATTTGTTTCATGTTTAGGCCTGTATGTATGCATTAATAGTGTCTGAAACTAAAAATAAAGAATGAAACTTGCCTCTTTAATGTGAAGTTGCCTGAATTTGAAATAATTTTTGAAATAAATCATGATCTCCCAGGGAACCCCTGGTGACCTCTTGCGGATCCCTAGGGTTCCATGGAACCCTAGTTGAGAAACCCTGCTCTGAACGGTCACGGAACAAATGGATATAAACCAAGGACTACCTGTAGTTTCTCCAGGCTAGTATTCTTGTCTTCCTCATGCCAGTCATTTTCAACAAGTGTTGCCACATAGCCTGAGAAGACAGTTCTAACTGGTTTTATGTGTATGCTACAAATATTACATGCTTCTTCTGAAGGTAAAAGTTAAAAATAGAAGGGATAAGAAATAAAAATAATATTGTATTGTCGAAGGCTTTCACGGCCGGAGTTCAATGGCTGTTGTGGGTCTTCCGGGCTGTGTGGCCGTGTTCTGGAAGTTGTGGTTCCTAACGTTTCGCCAGCATCTGTGACCAGCATCTTCAGAGGGCAGGAGCACAGATAGAAGCAAAATCTCTGACAGATCTCCTGCCCTCTGAAGATGCTGGCCACAGATGCTGGCGAAACGTTAGGAACCACAACTTCCAGAACACGGCCACACAGCCCGGAAGACCCACAACAGCCACAAAAATAATATTCCTAAACAAAATATGATGATATGGATTGTGCCCTCCTTCTCTCTTCGTTTCAATAAGGTAAAATATTCAATTTTAAAATGTTTAACATTTTATATTCTCCTTGAATCTATTTATTACAGGTGATTAAGGTCAGACAAATTTAAGCACTGAGCAGTAGTTTTGGATACTAAAAATAATCAAAATAGAAATTTTGTGCAAAGTTTGCCAAATAGTCTGTACTCTTTTTTTCTTTCAGAATTGGAAACCCAGACAAGAATATTTGTGTGGACTTGAAAAAGAAGCTAGAAACTGTGCCAGCTGATACGACAAGCCCAAGTTCCAAACAAAATGGAAGTCACAGAAGAGTGCTTTACTTTGACAGCACCCAAGCATCACAAAAAGAAAAGAATGAAAATTCTCTGATCTGTGAAAGCTCTCCCAGTTCTGTGCTTTCATCAACAAAAACTCAACCTAGCAAGAGAGAACGTGAAAGAACTCTGCCAAGAATTTTATGTAAGCCAGATATTACTAGCAAAAATTTGGTTGTAAAGGAAAGCCAACTGGAGAAAAAAGTTTTGGGTCCAGGACTAGCATCAGATATATTAAGAAAACAGACAGCAAATAAAGAGAATGAACTTGAAAGGAATGTTGACAAAGTCCCCCAAACTCAGGAGGTGGCAGCCTTATCCAACAGCCAACAAAGTCTTCATCATGAGAAGAATTGTTCCTCAGCTCAGGAAATAACTAAAAAACAGGGGCTTCAGCCAAATGCCAATAATAAAAATGCAGGCGTTTTGCCCTCAAAGGAGCCTAAAAAAGAGCAAACAAAATCTCCCAATCAAGTCCATAGCTTGACCAGTCCTTTAACTAAGCAAGCTGTGGAAATGCTATATGATATTCAAAGACATAGCCCCACTAGTAAGCTACCTGAAAATGGGGACCTGCCAGTACCCCGTACGCCTTCAGGCACTAGTGATAGACACTCAGATGATACCTTTGATATAATAAGGACCCCAACCTGTAGACGGCATAGTGAAGACAGTACGACGCCAAGGATCATGGTTCCTCCAGCTACTCCTGATCTGCCGGCTTGTAGCCCAGCAAGTGAAACAGGTAGTGAAAACAGTGTTAGCATGGCTGCCCACACTTTGATGATACTTTCACGGGCTGCTATTGCAAGGAGTAGTACAACTACTCCGCTTAAGGACAATACTCATCAGTTTAAGTCTTTAAGGAGTGCAGCAAAAAAAAGAAAACAGGAAGACTCCGTTGACTGTGAAAGGAATTCCCGGACTGCCAGTAAAAAGGATGTTCAGAACTTTACAATGCCCATAAAGAAGAAGAAGATAAAGGTAAGCAGGTTTCTTTCTTAACAGCATGACATTATTTCTGTACCAGCAGAGGACTACCTATAGAAGTTAGCAGTTAATCCCTTGTGTGTATGTGTGTTTGCACCTTCGAGACATTGTTGACGCCTGGCAACTGCCTGGACTAGTCAGAAACTGCAGTTTTCTTGGCAAGATTTCAGAAATGGTTTGCCATTGGCTTCTTCCTAGGGCTGAGAGAGTGACTGGCCCAAGGTCCCCCAGCTGGCTTCATGCCTAAGGTGGGACTAGAACTCATGATCTCCTGGTTTCTAGCCCAGTGCCTTAACCACTACACCAAACTGGCTCAGTTAATCCCTGAACAACCCATAATGGGAAACATCCCTTCCCAATGTATTCTACAATATGGACAAGAAATGCCTTCCTTGTAATTCACGCTTGTATTCATATACTTTGGGAAGCAAGATCCTCCTCTTTGCTTTGTCCCTGTTTTTGACCTACACCCTTTCTCTTTCCCACCCATTAAGATAGGCCCTTTCCAGGATAAAGATTTGACTAAAAGTACCTCCCTGCTAAAAGAAATAAAATGAGAAAATATAAATAAATGTTGATATAGAATAAATGTTCCATTATAGTAGTAACATTCTGTAACCTCTTCATATGGAACAGCTGTTGACTAAAATGGCTCAGTGCTTATGATACGGGATTGAATATTAAAGAACTGTGCAACTAGTTTAGGGTACCTAAGGGATCCTGCTGTCTTTCTCCTATGAAGAATAGGTCCCTGCTACCTGACATACATCTTATGAAGTTGCAGACATTAAAAGACAGGGCATGAGGCAGTCTTATTATCAGAAGAAAAAAGTTGGATGCTCTTGCACGTAGCTGAGGTTGGAGCTGGGAGCCTAAATGATCTGTTCCAGTTCATTATCCTATGCAGATTTTAGCCATACATCAGTATTGATTTATATATGATATAAGAGTCCTGCAGAACTAAAGAGCTTCTAAGCGCCTAACCTTCATTAGTCTTAAAAGAGTCTTTTCTTTTTCAGCAGAAAAAATTACCAATTGCCTTTCCTGCAGAAATGGATGTGGATAAATTTTTATTATCGTTGCATTATGACGAATAAATGCCAGCTGTATTTAAGCACAGGTGTTCTTCAGACGGATTGAGAAGAAAAGAGAACAAGTTTAGGATTATATTGCATAGTCCATTAAAATTCCACTTCTGAAAAGAAAATCCCCCTGGATCTGAAGAAATTGGTGGATCTCTTTTTGAGCGAGCATTTAAAGGTTCTATATTAAGTTTGCAGAGTTTATTTTGTGATGTAATTATTGTACAGATTTTCAAGTTGTAAAACAACAAAATGCTACTTTTATTAACACCAGGTGTTGGCTGTGTTCTTCTAGAATTGTTTTAGCAGGTTTTCATTGTGTCAAACACCTCTTATCCTCACACGCCTAGCGCTAAGTCCACTGAATTGTGGGCTCTGCTTTCAGCTCAATGTGCCCAGGGTTGTATCCCATGGTTTAATCAAAGCAACTTCAAGTTGGCTTTGGTTGAGAACAAAGACTTACTGTATATATATACTCGAGGATAATCCGAGAATTTTAGGTGCCAAAACGCAACCCCCAAAATTGGGTTTGGGTTATCTGCGGATGAGCTTGTCCACAAGTATATATGGTGATACTTTTTGAAAAGTGCCCGTATTTCCTGTATATACTCGCATATAAGCCCATCCGCGGATAAGCCAACCCTCAAATTTTTAGCCAAAATACCATGAAAAATGCAGGTCGGCTTATCCATGGGTAGCAGATTTTTCATGGTATTTTGATTAAAAATTAAAGGGTCAGCTTATCCACAGATAGGCTCATACACAAGTGTATATGGTAATGCTTCGTGCATAGGAGATAGCCTCAGCTGATTTTGTATGGAGAATTCTTGCTTGTTTCCTTTTGTCTGTTTTTTTCCTTTAGGTATAGTCTATCACAATAAATATTTTTCAACTTTCTTACTATACATAGTTATCTTAAGAGGCTACTCATTTATACATAAATAAAATTTACTTAGGGATGTGTTTTATGCCTTTAGGGATTCAGATTTAACTTTGATAAACCCTTGCTTAACTTGTGCAAGTGAATATTTAAATATAGTATATATGCTAAGGATGTTACATCAGTTGCAGTAGTGGGCATCCCACACAATTAGAAGGGCATGAGTGGGAAAGCAGAGCTGCTCTGTCAGTATGATCTCTTCTTGTTGCTTGCTGCACAGCCCTCCACATGTTGCGTTGCAGGAGAAGCAGCTCTGCACTGGGAATCTTCCTACTCAGTAAGTTTCTCATGTAATTTAGAATCCTCATTTTGCTGGTTCTAAATTGTCGGGTGTGTGAATACAGGTAGAAAAAGGATCTTTTTTTTTTTTAGCCTTCAGTGTATGAAGAGGGTAAGAGCAATAATGACTTTGCCTTCAATTAATACCGCACGAGGATATTGTAAATGTAAAACAAAGTTTCATTTTGCCTTAGATTCAGGTACTTATAATTAACCATTCTTCTACCAGAACGGATGTTTAAATGTGACTCTACCAAGAATTCAAAAGCAGCAGTCCAGCCATTTAAAAACTCAATCTGGGTACTTCCACACATGAAAGTATTTCTCAAGAGGTTTTAGAGTAGCAGTATCAAGACCCTGTTTCATATACCACAGTGGACAGCATGCTGTCTTCAACCTAATTTTAAAGGATCACTTACAGCTTAGATATCACACAGAAGATAGTTACCCGTCCTTGTGCTATAGGGGGAAACGCAATCCTTTCACTGGAAAACACTATCAAAGTTTGGATAAACTAAAGAATATCACTGTAGCTCAGGGCTTTCCAAACTTTTCCCGTGGCGACACACCAACAGCGGCGCGCGAGAAAACCCAGAAGCGCCGCCACGGCGCTTTCGGATTTTTGCATGCTGCGGCGGTGACAGCGCGGCCACATGCAGCAGCGGCGCACCCTCAGCACTTCCTGGTTTTGACGCAACACACCTGGGCCCTGCAGGCAACACAGTATTGTGTCACGACACAGAGTTTGGAAAGCTATGCTGTACCTGTTTAAAATTGAATCCCTGCTTTTTCTATCTTCCTTAGTACTTCTTAGACTGAAACAACTATGAGGATGAATAACAGAATGACGGAAGTAGCTGTGTAACAGCTCATCGCTGAGCTTTTTTTATGGGCAATCTTGTATAAATCAGATTGGAGCTGTGCTGTGCAGAAACTGTCTATAGCAGTGTTTCTCAGCCTTGGCAACTTTAAGATGTGTGGGCTTGTACTCCCAGTATTCCCCAGCCATCCTGGGAGTTGAAGGCCACACATCTTAAAGTCGCCAAGGTTGAGAAACACTGGTCTATGGATATAAGCCCTTAACTCCTCTTTTAACTCTTGTTTATAGTTCAGTTGCCATCTAACTACCTGGAATTATTTTTCTAGAATGTGGTTTTGCTATTACAAGTTGAAAGGCTTTCCTTTACACTTTTCTCAGTTACAAGTATAAGCAAGTACGTGCGGGTAAGCTTTCAGAAGAGCTGCAATACTGAAAGAGTTGGAAAAGACTGTTTTTCAAATTTCCAGTTGTACTATAGCCTCAGAATGCTTATTTTTAAAAGCTTGACACTCAAATAACACAAGTTGTGATTGGTTTAAGTCCTCCTTGTACCAGAATAAGAAACCAATTCATTATTGCTGTATGGTAAATATTTATTCAGTAGCCCTTGGTTATATCTACCAATTGTGGGAACATAATCCAGTGGTTACTTCTTTCTCCACCCAAGCAGTTGTTTTCTGGGCAAAAATACGCCTGGCACAACCCGTTGCCCTCATCCCGGGAGGCTAAGGGAGAAGAGGAAAAGAATGCCTACAACTTACGGACTAGAACAGGACAATATAAATTATGATAAGAAGTATCTAGAGTAGTAAGTTATGGTATCTGCAGCTTTGGGTGATATTTAATGTTTTACAGTCCAAGATATAAAAACCATTTTGCATTAAAACATGCTATAATAAAAAGACGTAATTTCGTTTCAACAATGGTAGACTGAAGTTAATGGTCTGTGCTGTAATTCCATACATAGTTGCAACAGCTATTAATAATTTGGACCTTAGAGCTTGAGATCAGAACCTATAACTTTTGGATCAATATTGCAGATGCTCCACCACCACCATTGCAAATTCCAGCAAGGCCATGTTCTCCTTGCTTCAGTGCATGAGCCATGTGCACAACAATTCTTGCACCAGACATCCTGAAATTTAAAAAAACGAGTTTCAAGTCAGAACATAGTCTTTGCTTAGCTTTTTCAGGTTATGCTTTCTAAACGAGTGGCATCCGGTTTAAGTATGTACTTCACACAGTGAGTATAATTCAGTTACAGTTTCATTGCTTTTCTCTCAAAAAGGTGTTAACAGTGTGCTTTGAAATCATTGGGTCTCCATGTATCCCATCAGAACCTGACGTGCCTCAATGTTCGGTTGAAAGTGATCTGCATGGATGCCTAATTACTTCCTGGCTGTTGACCAGGGCTCTGTGTCTTGAAGCCGCACCTACAGTATCTGGAAAACCCAAGTGAAGAGCAAGGGCTGGAAGATCCACATGCCTAGACAGACTGTGCATGTGTGTGTGAGTGACCATCAGCCAAACCTGAGAGCACGTGTAACATGGGCAACTTTCTGACAGCCATGTATAACACTTCCTTGCACTTCGCCACCGGCCCCCCATTTGAAAGGGGCATCCTATGACATCCTTGGGATGGCTCTCTTTTGCCACACATCCAAAATTCAGTCCAATTGTTGGGGGGGGGGGTAGGTTTTGAAACTGAAATGGCCATGTGGGACTCTCGAGTAGCGGAAGGGTATAGGGATCGTGACTGCCCACTACCAGGGTAATGCATTTGTTTTACTTACCCAATAGGGTGACCCAAAGAAACTGCTCCTCCGTGAATATTCACCTTCTGTGGATCAATGTCTAGCATTTTAATGTTAGCTAGGACAACAACACTGAATGCTTCATTGATTTCCCACATTTTAATATCTTCCTTTTTGAGTCCTGTCTGAGTAAGTATCTGAAAAGAAAAACACTGCTGTTCAAAAACTGGTATGTATGTACAGATAACATTTATAATATTTGCTATACTATAACAATTTTTTGAGCAGATCATGACACCCCCACACAGAATGCAAGTAAAAAACAGAAAAGATGAAATAAAAATAAATAAAAACTCACAACCTCAAAGCTAAAAAGACAGATTTGAAAACTAAATTAACATGGGGAAAATAGGATAAATCAAATAAAAATAAATAATACTGAAGAACTGCACAATCATTGCTCTTTGGGGTGTCCCCAAAGAGCAACACCACCTACAGTATCTAAGCTGAAATCCATTCTTGTATCTTTTAAAACTAGACAGTTTGAATAGATTCTCACCCTTGCAAAATTGTAAAGCCAGTAACAGCCTAAATCTATGGGGATGTGTTCCAATTACAGCAAGGGAATACAGGTGGTCTTCGCTTAACAACCGCTCATTCAGCAACCATTTGAACTTTTGACGGCACTGAACAAGTGGTACTTACAACCGGTCCTTGAAGTTCCGGCTGTTGCAGTGTCCTCATGGTCATGTGATCATGATCCAGGAGCTCGACGACTGGCTTGCAATTACGACATCGTAGTGTCCCGCAGTCACCATTTGTGACCTTCACTGCCAGCTTCCAACAAGCAAGGAAGCCAGCAGGAGGTCACAAATGGCAACCATGTGATGCTGCACTTAATGATGGGGTGGGATTCACTTAACAATGGCAACCAGAAATCCTGGAACTACCATTGCTAAGCAGCGCAGTCACGTGATGTCGCGCTTTACAACCGCGTAGCTTGACAGAAATTCCGGTCCCAAATCCAGTCCTTCATTTTCATTTGAAATACTGAGTTCTAAAAAAGAGGATACAATTGGTGGCAATGTATGGTCTCGGGTCATTGCAGACCACAGACCATACAGGTAGTCCTCGCTTAACGACCACAATTGGGACCGGAATTTCAGCTAAGTGAAGTGGTCATTAAGCAAATCTGACCCGATTTTATGACATTTTTTGCAGTGGTCGTTAAGGGAATCACCGCAGTTGTTAAGCGAACCACATGGTTGTTAAGCAATTCAAGCGGTTCCCCATTGATTTTGCTTGCCAGAAGCCATCTGAGAAGGTCGAAAATGGTGATCACGTAACCGTGGGACGCTGCGATGGTCGTAAATGTGAACCGGTTGCCAAGCACCCAAATCGTGATCATGTAACTATGGGGGGGGGGGGGGACGCTGCAACAGTCCTTAGTGTGAGGACCGGTCGTACGTCGGTTTTTCAGCACCGTCGTTAAGTCTGAACTGTCGCTAAATGAATGGTTGTTAAGCGAGGACTACCTGTATAATAAATAAATGAATACTGTCAATCACGGGAGCCAGAGCAGGAACAAATACTTTGCCAAGACAGCAGTTAATCCAATACAGCCAAATCCATTGGAATACCATAGGACACGTTAATAAAAATAACTTTAAGTACTGCATAGTATAATACTATAATAATATTTATGAGACCAAGTAAGCTTTTGAGCTCTCCAGGCCAGGTGCTAAATGGAATTGTGGCAACCATGGACACCTTTAGTCACTCTTAAAATAGGATGTGAGCGGAAAAAGAAGACAACTACATTAAGTTACATTAGATGCTATGCATAGTATGCAGGTGTCACTTTGTTACTTTATCCCAGTAGTTCAAATACAATCTGGCATTAATTTCTCCAAAACTAACCAGGATTAAAATGCAATGACTCAGCCTCGATCCAAACCACCAGTGCAAAGTAATTGATTCTACATTTTTATAATTGTTTTTAGATTTGTTTTTAAACCTAAAATAGATAATCTACTTTAGAGATTAATTTTAAATCCCGTTATGTTACATTTCCGCTGAAGACTAAATGCAGAAATAAATGAGTGACTAAAGGAAGTAGAAGAATGGTAGACGTGGTCACCTTAGGAACAGCATGTGCCGGTGCAATGGGAAAATCAATAGGATCAACAGCAGCATCTGCAAAAGCTGCAAGAACAGAAACATGGATCAGAAAGGAAACATTTTCTTAAATCGGCTATGCTTATTGTAGTCTTAACATTGAATTTTATTCTGGCAACGATTCCTCAATCAAGGACAGAATTTTGGAGTTCATTCCTTTAAAGATGCTTTAAATACTCCATGCAAGAGAAGTACACTGAACCCAAAGCCTCCGTTTTTCTTGTTACTTTGGCTTTTGGCAAAATTTCAATTTGTTGAAACCACTTGATCAAAAATCAGTCCTTCCTGCCTAATCCACAGATAAAACAAAATGAAAAGAAGTCAGTATGTCATCCACCACCCATCTGGCTCAGGGAAATATTTATTTATTTATTTTATTTGTCACATTTATATCCCACCCATCTCCCCCACAAGGAGGGACCCAATATATGACGATTTCTCCAAAGGGAAAGACGATCCTCACCTACTATTCTAGCCAATGGCTTCACATTTAGTCTTTTGGCTGCTTCTGAAGTCATCAGCACCAAAGCAGCTGCTCCATCATTCAGCGTACTAGCATTGGCAGCTGTTACTGTTCCTGGAAAAAAATCATTAGGGAAAAACGGTTTACTAGGAAGAACCATTTAAGCACAATGCATTCCACTATAGTGTTATCAGTTCTAACTAACCACTACCTGGTTTCAGATGATTGTCAGAAAACATACCACAGCCTAAATCCAACGTGGCTGGCATAATCTTAAATTAAACAAGCAATCAAGAAATACACCGCAAACTAGTATTTGGTAGAGCAGTCACAAAGGCCTTGGAAAAGATAATCAAATGCCATGATGTGTCTATACCTACAAAGATCAGAATCTTACAAGCCATGGTATTCCCCATGACACACTATGGAAGTGAAAGTTGGACTTTGAAGAAGCAGGATAGAAAGAGTATTGACACCTTTGAAATTTGATGTGGGAGAAGACTCCTGAGAATACCGTGGACAGCCAAGAAAACAAACAAGTAGATCATCAAACAAATCAACCCAGAGTACTTGAGGCACAAATGACCAGGCTCAAATTATCCTACTTTGGACACATTATGCAAAGACCCAGCTCTCTGGAGAAGGCTCTAATGCTGGGAATGGTGGAAGGAAAGAGAATAAGAGGACGACCATCCAGCAAGGTGGATGGACTTTCAGTTTCAGTTGTGATGAGTGCACCATTGGGAGACTTGAAAGAACAGGTTAGGGATGGATCATGGAGAAGATCTATCTATGTGGTCGCTAGGAATTGAAAATGATTTGATGGCACATAATCAATCGGAAATGTAGGTATATAAGACACAATTAATCAAATATGAAATAAATTCTAGCACATTAAAAAGGATATGCCATTTTCAAATCTTACCGTTTTCTTTTTGGAAAACCGTCTTCAATTTCGGAACTTTACTGAAGTCAACACGCTTGTATTCCTCATCTTCTTTAACCTCTGTGTCTGGTTTCCCTAAAGTGAGATTCTGTTTAGTAAAAAAAGATTTGAAACTTTGACCTCAGAGTTGAATCCAGCACTGCAGAGATGTTCTATCAGTGGCTTGCTGGATGTTAATTTTTTCTTACTTTCCAAAGGATAGCTGAACATATAAGAATCTTTTGCATCTTCTCATTTCTTGCACCTCCCACCTCATGTTCCATTGCTCTAGCACATGAGCGGATTGATTTAAGTCAAGGCAACTGAAATCAT
Organism: Charina bottae; assembly: GCA_023362775.1. NCBI lineage: Eukaryota > Metazoa > Chordata > Lepidosauria > Squamata > Charinaidae > Charina > Charina bottae. Next base: position 112,633,214 of record JALMGJ010000004.1, read on the forward strand.
CCATAGAAAATTCTGATTTAAATCGTGTTTGCTCATAATTCTTCAAATATTCATTAATGTTGGAGATCAAATATGTCAATTAACTACACTGAAGATAATTTTTTTTAAAAATCAGTTAAGAAAAACAATTCAAGGCCTATTATCCATTCTATTTCTACTACATTGGATTTCACATTCAGAAAATGAAGCATACAATGTGTCATAAAAAGTTAAGCTGGATGAGGCATTATATATTACTCCATACTACCTTTCTGAGAAATAGTAACAGGTACAATTTCCTTTGCAAGTATTCCAGAGTCCCAACCTTCCTTGCTTTTGGTATAGGACTTTATAGCATAAGCATCTTGATCTTCCCGTGATATAGAAAATTTCTTAGCAGTATTCTCAGCACAATTACCCTGGGGGCAATGAAAAAAGTAGAAAATATGAGGCTTTGTAAAGTGTACCATGGGCTTTTAATAAATCAGATGGACTACAGCACAAATCTCTTATCTCAGGTGGCCATAGAGCAGAGATCATTTACTGTACATACCTTGTGCTTAATTTAATTCACTTATAGTGCAGTTCAATATCTAAATGCACTATATTACAAACCTAGTTCTTACTAGGTTAAATGGGAAATTAGTCCCACTGACACGCAGTTTGAATTAGTCTTCATTTCCTAATGGATAGCAGCTTAGAACTAAAACATTATTCCCATTTGACGGCAGATGTTCAGCAATTGATAATATAACTGAATAAATAAATAATGAATAACCTATCGTTAGTCATCTGTCTGAACACTTTGAGCAATTGCTTTCCTGCCCTGTTTCATGTAAATGGCCAGAAGTGAGTATCATAATGACATGAGAAGATGTAATGTAAATAGGAAAAGAGAAACTCTCTTGAGTGTTGCTTTCTGGGCAAGCCACCACTCTCTAAGATGCACTTCCACCCAACCATGCTCCGGGCCAGCAGGATTGGAAAAAACTACATGCAAATGAGCTATAGTAATTTATTTTTATCCAAAGATGATTCAAACTTACTTAAAAGCTTAAAATGAAATATAGTCACAAGAGATTAGCATTTACCATGTGAATTTTGTTGTAAACATCTGTCAAACCATCTTTCACAATCAAATCTTCAAGCTTTACTCCTCCATAAGGTGTTGCTCCTCTGCCCATTGTGTAGGGGACATTAGACATGCTTTCCATTCCACCAGCCACCATCACATCCTGTTCAGAAGATTTTACAGCTATTTACATACATACATACATACATACATACATACATACATACATACATACATACTGTATATTGGTCTTGTAATGATATGAAAAGAGATACTTGGAATTGAATCCAGTGGTACGTTTCCACCAGCAGAAATGTTTCCACTGACAGAGCAGAAAGGGGAAAGATTCCCCTCCAAAATTACTCCAGAGGTCCCTCAACCTTATGTAGAAGATTTTGAGAATGCTGAGACTGAAAAGGGACTATAGAAAAAGTCCCACTGCATTAGCAGACGTCTACTAGTGCAATGATGGATTTAAGCTTTGAATCCCCTTGCAGGCAAAAATTGAAAGACATATGTTAAAATCATATGTGTGTGCGCATATGTGTGTGTATACACATAAAAAACATTAAGACTTTTTATTGCAATTTTTTTAAAAAAAGAAATACAGATAAAACAATATACAAAAACAAATTAAAAGAAAACAGTGATATACAACAAAGTAATTAGTTATGAAATAGTAGTACCAAAACAATAAAAAAATCAAATCAAACAAAAAAAATCTAAAAATTAACAAACTAAATTGATACAAATCACCTAAATATATCATATTCATTTAATTATTTATTAACAAAGTATCAAATTGTGCATAAAAAATTGTCTATTCTTGCAAATTATAAAATGCCAAAATATTTTGTCATTATTTGATTAGTAGTGAAAATAGCCTTTGCAAAAATGGATACATTACACATTTTTTGAATTCAGTCACAAACATCTGGGGTAAAAGTACTTTTCTAATCTCTCAGTTGATATTTTTCATTTGATATCCAAAGTATCAGTTAAATCATCAATTCACAAGACTTTTAACCAACAATAGTCATCCATAGACCAAAAATAGTGGCCATCTATATTTCAAAGATCATATATATCCACATATTTCAAACCCTGAAAATAGGAATATCCTACCTGACTCCCACACATCAGGCTCTGGGCTGCCATCATAATAGATTTCATTCCAGAAGCACAAACTTTGTTGACAGTTGTGCAAGGAGTAGAAACTGGTAAGCCTGTGCCAAATTAAGATAAACTACTAAGACAATAATAAGAGGAACTGCAACCCAGATGTAAATATGGCATATTACAAGGAACTAATGCATAAGAGAAAGGAATTAATTAATTATTTCAGATCTGACTAAAGTAATTAGGAAAAATATTTATTAAGATTAAAATTCAAACCCTGTTTAACTTCAAATTAAGCTGTTTACTATTGTGAACGGTATTCCACAATTCGGTATATCTCCTTTTTTAGCATATGAAAATGAACATTAAGAGACTACCTATCTGCATCCAAAAAGTATTGCTTTTGTTTACTGAAATAAATCTTATATATATCAAATAATAAAAAGAGTTTTAGTACCGGCACCAAGGGTCGCTTGTCTTGCAGGAGCTTGTCCTTGTCCAGCTTGGATAACGTTCCCCATGTATATTTCTTTCACTTCTTGTGAAGAGATACCTAATAGCCATCAGAGAAATATTTATGATAATTATGCAAGGGATGGCCTCATGACGTAAATCCAGTAAAGATGCAAAATTAATTATCTACACCTGTAACCTGTGTTTCCTCAGAAAATAGGATGTGCAAATTCAGCAACTCAGGGATAGGACGTTCCAGAGAAATCCCTCCTAAAGATCTTAATCACGTATGGAACGGCATTCAGCTGAATGCGGCTCGAGAACCCTGTGCTACCCAAAGCTCTGTTAAGCAAGCATGGCTCAAAACTATAAAATTCAGCGTCTTGGTTACATTCATACTTGAGTTATGAATGTAGTTAGTTACCTGAGGGACTGTCTCAGCCCCATTACATCGACCCATCCCACCCAGTCAGGCAGAGAGGGCATGTTACAGACCCCATCCACGAGAGACTGTCAATTGGCGGGGCTCAGGAAGAGAGCCTTCTCTGCTGTGGCCCCCACCCTGTGAAACACGTTACCCCCAGAGGTGAGGCAGGCCCCCACTCTCCCAGCCTTCCGGAAAGGGGTGAAGACCTGGCTCTGCCATCTCGCTTGGGGCGGGAGGAGGGGTAATCAATCCCGGGGGTGGCTAGCGCCTTGAACAGGCCCATGTGAATTACATGTATTTAAATTAAGAACTTTTGATATCGCCATCTTGGATTTTCTATTTATATTTTTATGAAGAATACTGTTTTTGTTGTATTTTAATCTGTAGTCATTTTAGTTTTATTGTAAACTGCCCAGAGTCACTCTTCGAGTGAGATGGGCAGTGACAAAATTTGAAATATAAATAAATAAAATACTTGAGATCTTTCAGATAAACACAAAGAGGTCAAGACTGATTGTCCCCATTCAGGTAAGCCTAACTTCTTTATAGAATCCAGAAAAAAAAAGAGAAAGAAAAATCTTGGAGCACAGACTAAAGGATGGGATTATGACTGGCATCTTTGGTATTGCTATCAGTAAAATCGGTAAGATTAAGCAGTGGGGCTAATGAAGCATATTAAGATGAGACCTTCTTTACGCACCTGCTTTTTCTATTGCTCCTTTAATGGCAATGGAGCCGAGTGCAGTGGCTGGCAGTGAGAAAAGGGACCCTTGGAAAGATCCTATAGGTGTCCGGACAGCACTCGCGATGACTACATCCTAGCAAAGAAAAGCATTACATCAATTTAACTAAAAACTGAGCATTTTCAGAATCGTGCTTTAGATTCTAAGAATATTCAGTGCATAATGTTGATTATAGAAGCAATACAAATCTCTTTGTTCAAATGCAATATACTAACAAAAGTACAGTTATCAGTTAAACAAAATAAGCCATACAACGGAAAGCTTCCCTTTTGGTCTTTTGGGGAATGGGTCAAAAAGCATGATAATTTAAATGTATTAACAGCTTGAAAAGATTAAGAAAAAAAAAGGTTTTATGACAAACTATGTGGGTGAAATTATAAGTAGTCTACTTAAGAACTTTAAAAAGATCTCCTGCAGTAGAAAAACCATCTGTGGCAATCTGGACACCATTTGGCTTATTTTGGCATCAAAGTTTCAAGAAAGCAACATAGTTTTACAAATGTACAAACTAACAATTTAGTCTTGCTTACTATATTTGTATATAGAAAACAAATGCATGTAGTGCACTCAGGAGAAAACTAGATCCAACAATGAATATATTGTTCTTGCAACTTTTTTTCTAATTGCTTCTAGTAGATACAGAAAGGAAATTTTCATAAATTATGCTGCCTAGAAAAGACCCCATTTCTGTATATTATCTTATGAATGAAAAAAAAAAAACTTCTCCCAAAATTGCAGGGAGATGGTGGCTTGTCAAACTTCTCAGCACTGAACAGGATTTAAAAAAAAAACTTTGTCCATTATGGTCCTGAACAAATCCGTGATATATCAATTATCAATTGTTGTTAGGTCCTCAGTCCATCTCATATAGTAGAATGATTCACTCAAGTGATATAAAAACCAGAAAAATAATTGAGGGCTGTTTTTTATTGAACAGTATGATGAGTCCACACTGAATATGGCTTTATAAAGTAAATACAGTTTGGGGTCACTGTTCTATATTATCTTAGCAATACTCACATTTAAACCACGTTGTGATGAGTAACTTCGGCTTGAAAATCTTAATGCCTGCAAAAGACATTACAACATATATTGTAATACAGCATGCACTTTTAACTTGCAGGACAGAATGATCAAGTCTACACTACTGTCAGCCTTTTTGGACTACAGATCAACAGAGAGGGATATTAGGCTACTAAAACATCACACCAGTGATATATGACTGTTAACCTTTTAAGTATTTTTTATTGTTAAAGATGTATTATGCTTTATAATACAAACTCTAGAGAGAGCCATAAGCAGGCATCAGAGAGGCAGATGATATACAGTAGGAAACATGAACAAAGTTTGTTAGAATGAAAGTCATTCATTCATTCATCCAGATTTCCCACTCTTGGTTAACTAGCCCAAAGTGAGTGCAAGGCAGGAGATGATTTATTTATTTATTTTTATCCTGCCTTCATTATTTTTTTTATAAATAACTCAAGGCGGCGAACATACCTACAGTAATACTCCTTCCTCCTCCTCTTTTCCCCACAACAGCAACCCTGTGAGGTGAGTTGGGCTGAGAGTGACTGGCCCAAGGTCACCCAGCCAGCTTTCATGTCTATGTGTACACTAGCTGTCCCACAGCTACTGATGCTGAGTTTTCCCTCTTTCACCCCCTGTAAGGGTAGAGCTTTTATAGGTCTCGGTCTTGCCATCTCCTAAGGTTGTATCTAATTCTAGGTGTGTCACACTATGTCCATGCAGGCCCTCTTGCTTCTGATTGGTTGTTTTTGCCTGCCTGTGAGCTAATCTGCTGACTGCCAGGAATCTAGTGTTTGTTTTAGTAGACCTTGCATAGCATCTTGGCTTAATTTGACCTTATCGGAAGAATGCTCTTTTCGTTATTTTCCTTACAATATCCTGATGTTTTCTTGTTGATATTTCAACCATTTCTTCCAGTGTGACTAATACCTTTGCCTAGACTTAGTATTTATTTTGTATTTGTCCATGGATCAAACCGTGTTATTTACATGTATTTTTTGTGTGCACTTCCGTGGCTTTCCCAACCTTGCGACAGACATTCCAAAAGTTTCCATCCTTTTTCTATTCACATATTAAAACAGCTACCTGTAGTTCGGGGCAGTATGGCCACATAAATGCAAATATTTTAAGTGTTAGATTTTCATCAGTTAAGCAACTATTGGTGAAAAATGGCAAAAATGTCCTTGAGTCCAGCCTAGATGTATCAGTACTGCTTATTTTGCCCTCTGATTCTGTTGGCATTGTCTATTTGAAATTTAAATTAACAAATATTAGCTCTACCACACACTAGGCTTGTTCTCTGTCTGTTTTAGTCTATTTGGATTGTTTGCCATAGCAAACATTTGAGCAACCCAGAGTTTACTGATTAATTCTCCTTTTTAGCTGTTTGCATACAAATGATAAACACAAGGGTACTATTCATAAATGATCCCAGATGTAGAAGCAACAGTACCATACTCTAAGCAGCAATTCTGAGAACTACTAAGTCAGCAAATAGGGAACACATCTTACCAAAAAAGGGAGGCATGAAGTTCTTCAATACAAGGTCTCATTAATATGCCTTGCATATGGGACCACCCTAGGAGGTCACCGTCTCTCTTCTTCATTACCAGAAAGGGTGGGAGCAATGAACACTATCTACTTGCCATTTCAACAAAGTACCTCAAGCCAATCATATTTCAAATACTTATTTTACTTTAAACAGCTCAACCAGAAGCTAAGAATCAAGTTCAGACTTCTCCTACCACAGAGAAATACTATAAACAGCGTACACAATTTCCTAGAATGCAATTATTCCATTAAAAAAAAATTAAAGTATGCCAAATCTCTGCCATCTAACATCACAGCTAATCCAGACAGACTGTGGAGGAAGCAAAAAGAGTGGCCTTTTTATCTCTTCCCTTCCTCCTCATTCCCACCAGTCGCTCCATGGGACATATTTTTCCAATAATAGGTAATCAGTCTTGGTTTCCAATTGCTTTTGGGAAGACATTTTCTCCTGAAATCTGGATTGTATAAATCACTTCAAAAGAGTATTAACGCCTTTGAACTTTGGTATTGGAGAAGACTCCTGAGAATACCTTGGACAACCAAGAAAAACTGATGGATCATTGAACAAATCAACCCAGAGTTCTCACTCGAGGCACAAATGACCAGGCTCAATTTATCCTACTTTGGACACATTATGTGAAGACCCAGCTCTCTGGAAAAGGCTCTAATGCTGGGAAAGGTGGAAAGAAAGAGAAAAAGAGGACGACCAGCAGCAAGGGGGATGGACTCAGTTACAGTGGCGATGGGTGCACCATTGGATCTGAAAGTCCAGGTTAGGATAGATCGTCATGGAGAAAATCTATGTGGTCATCAGGAGTCAAAAACGACTTGATGGCAAATAATGAACCAATCCATCCATCCATCCATCGATCAACCAGTTCAGCGCTCAGACAGGTGAGGCCAAGTTTGGACCCGCGCCTCGTACCAACCACCTGTTCAACGAATTTATTTCATTTTCGTTGTCAAAGCAAGCCACGCCTCCCATCAACGTGAAAAAAAGGGGGGGGATCTCCCTGTTCCTTAAATGCAAGGGACACTCTTCCACCCCGTGACCCTCTGGCAAAGGATCGGGTCCAGAGGTTGCACACCCCCCACCACGCACGCGCACAGGGAGGCGTTCGCACGTCCATTGAGGACCCCCCCCCTTCCTCGATTCCAAACCCCCCTCCCCCGGCCGCCTTTCATTCCATCAGACCGGACGAGGTTTTGGAGGAAGGGCAGCGTGGCGGTCAATGGTGAGGGAGGGGGAGAGAGGGAGGGGCCGCCCCAAACCTGCCACGACCAAACATGCTTCTCCGGAGGAAAAGACTCCAAGCCGCCGCCGTCGCCCCGCTACATCACGGGCCGCTCCTCACCCGAAGGGTCTTCGCCACCTGCCGTCCGCACAGCATCCTGGCGCCGACTTGAGCCACCTCAACAACTGGAACGAGGGGACAGCACTGCCGCCGTCACCTTCACCAGGACAAGCGCCACGCCCCTTAGCCCGGCCAATGGGAAAGCAGAAACGACGGCCGTCTTCGTCCAATCGCCTTCCTTCAAAAACAGGGCGCGGCCACCGGGGAGCGTCGCTATTGGAAGCGGGAGGGAAGGGGGAGGGCAGTAGAAGAGAGATCCCGTTGAAAGGGTCGGGAAGCGGTGACGTTCCTCTTTATCAGAGCACTGTAGACGTAGGAAACTGAAGAGTCGCCTTCCTTCTTCGGACACCTTTCAGAAAAATTAGACAACTGCTGTGATTACAAGAGACAATTCGGCCATATAGTTGGACTACATGGATAGTGTAAGTCTAACACAGTGTTTTTCAAACTTGGCAACTTTAAGATGAGTGGACTTCAACTCTCAGAATTTCCCAGCAGCATGCTGGCTGGGGAATTCTGGGAGTTGAAGTCCACACATCTTAAGTTGCCAAGTTTGAAAAACACTGGTCTAACAGATTTGGAAGGCTCCAGATGGAGAATAGCTGGTGTAGATCAATGCAGGATAGGATAAGGATGATCCCCCCATCTCACTCCTTGGTTCTTTCCCTACTGCTACACTAGGCCTGCCTTAGACACAAAGCCAGCTGGGTGACCTTGAGCCAGTCCCTCCCTCTCAGCCCTAGGAAGGAGCCAATGGCAAACCACTTCCAAAAACCTTGCCAAGAAAACTGCAGGGACTTGTCCAGGTAGTCGCCAGGAATCAACACTGACTCAAAGGCGCGCACACACACAAAAGTGCTTTCCACCCCTCCTCGGGTTAGCGCAAGCCTGCCAGCATAAAATGTGGAGTTCCCATTGCAAACCCTTAACCTGAATCTGGTGCATCTGCCTCAATCCCTTGCTGTGTAGAGAGTCACAGGGATGCCCTTGGAGAAACTATGCAGTGACAGATGCAGAAACATGTTTTAAACCTGGGAAACAAGGAAAACTTTAGGAAGAATCTCAGACTGGCTTTGCCTTAACTTCCTGGGGTACAAGAAGGAAGGAAGGGAAAACTCAAGTCAGATTTCCAAGATTGTTACTATAGCCTACAGCAGTATGTCTATGAAGGTTCTCAGTCATCCAGGTGGAACAGTCTGTGGCTTGAATCATGTCAACTGGATTTCTATTTTCTTAGTGGAAACGTTTCACTCCTTATCCAAGGAGCTTCTTCAGTCAGAGTAAAGTTAGTAAGGGAATCCTTAAATATGTTTCTAGGCTGGCTGTGTGACCTTGCACCTGGGGCTAGGTCATGGTTATTTTTGAGATGTTTGTTTCTAAGTCCCTTTATCATCTAAAGGAGGATCGTTAAGATTACCCTGCTGCTGTTGAGCTTGTGAAATGGTCTTAATCTTCCTAGGCACAGAAGACAAAGCAGGAAGGAAGATAGGGGAAAGGTTATGCCTGAGGCCCCCACCTCTATTCAAGGAAGGATTTTCCAAGTTGGCATGAATGGATTCCTTGACCCCTCTCTCAAACCACCTATCTTCTCTGTCTAAAATGTGAACATTAATGTCCTCAAATGAGTGTCCTTTTTCCTTTAGATGAAGATAAACTGCTGACTCTGGTCCTGTGGTGTTACTTCTCCTGTGTTGGGCCATCCTCCTGTACAAAGGTTGTTTGGTTTCTCCAATGTAGAGTTCAGAGCACTCCTCACTGCACTGGATTGCATACACTACATTGCTTTCCTTTTTACATTGTTTCCTTCCTTTCAAACTCCAAAACACAAGGAAAGCAATGTAGTGTATGCAATCCAGTGCAGTGAGGAGTGCTCTGAACTCTACATTGGAGAAACCAAACAACCTTTGTACAGGAGGATGGCCCAACACAGGAGAAGTAACACCACAGGACCAGAGTCAGCAGTTTATCTTCATCTAAAGGAAAAAGGACATTCATTTGAGGACATTAATGTTCACATTTTAGACAGAGAAGATAGGTGGTTTGAGAGAGGGGTCAAGGAATCCATTCATGCCAACTTGGAAAATCCTTCCTTGAATAGAGGTGGGGGCCTCAGGCATAACCTTTCCCCTATCTTCCTTCCTGCTTTGTCTTCTGTGCCTAGGAAGATTAAGACCATTTCACAAGCTCAACAGCAGCAGGGTAATCTTAACGATCCTCCTTTAGATGATAAAGGGACTTAGAAACAAACATCTCAAAAATAACCATGACCTAGCCCCAGGTGCAAGGTCACACAGCCAGCCTAGAAACATATTTAAGGATTCCCTTACTAACTTTACTCTGACTGAAGAAGCTCCTTGGATAAGGAGTGAAACGTTTCCACTAAGAAAATAGAAATCCAGTTGACATGATTCAAGCCTCAGCCTACAGCAGTGTTTTTCAAACTTGGCAACTTTAAGATGTGCGGACTTGAAGTTCCAGAATTCCCCAGCCACTGCTGCCTGGGGAATTCTGAGACTTGAAGTCCACACATCTTTAAAGTTGCCAAGTTTGAAAAACACTGGCCTACATCCATAAAGTAGGGTTCCCATCATTCTTGAGGAGTCTGTTTCCTTACTGGCCTGCCTTGAAGGGCTGACAAGCTGAACGGTGCGGTCCAGATTTGTGAATGTGCCATTTATTGGAGGCAAGGTGTTTCTCCTCTGACTTTGCACTCAGCGGGAAAAGCATTTACCAATTAGGACCAGTGGTGCACTAATGGCTTGTCTTCTCTAAGCTGGCTTGCCTGCTCCTCCTCCACACCCCAATTTGGCATCTCCCAAACCAAAAGGAAATAAAGAAACCTGGTGGATACCAAGGTAGAAATAGCACCACAGAGGTTTATATCACATTCTGAGTAATAGCCACATACAGGCTATTAAGTCATGCAGGTGATGTAAGAAATCAGGAAATATGGACAGTGTGCTCTGCAAACACAGTGCGATGTAATCCACAGGACCATTCTGAATCCTTAAATAATTTAACACACACACACTGGTATATTTTAAAACAAATCACATAACCAGAAATTAGAGGATTTGTAGTGGATCAACAAACGTGTTCCCCGTTCTTTCACTTAAAACAATGGGATCCAACTTTAATCTTACGCACCATTGACTTGGCCTCTTCACCAAGTATGTTTAGAGCAGCCTGGATACCAGAGCAGATTTTAGAAACAAAAGAATAATGAGACAAGAGTTAGGGAAACTTCCCTGGGTTAATTATTTTTTTACATGTTTTCTACACGTTATTTAATTTTTATCCCTCCTTTATTATTCTTATAAATAACTCCAGGCGGCAAACATACCTATTACTCCTTCCTCCTCCTTTCCCCACAACCACCACCCTATGAGGTGAGTTGGGCTGTGTGTGTGTGACTGGCCCAAGGTCAGTCGGCTTTCATACCTAAGGCCGGACTAGAACTCTCTGTCTCCTGGTTTGCCATTGGCTCCTTCCTAGGGCTGAGAGAATGTGATTGGCTCAGGGTCACCCAGCTGGCTTTCATGCCTAAGGCGGGACTAGAATACTTGAGTCTCCTGGTTTCTAGCCCAGCACCTTAACCACTAGACCAAACATGTTTATATAACAAATACATTAAACTCTAGTATATAATCCACCAGTTTTAAACTTGATTGCCTAGACTCTTAGCGCACTGATATCATAGGAGCATATTGCAGGTTGTAAAAAGACTGGGTAATAAAAGCACAATTCTTTCTATAAGAATTGCTTACAAAGGGCTTGAACGTGCATAAATATTATTTTAGCCAAATCAGAAAAAGACAATAAAGAAAAACTACACAAATGAAGATTGTTTAAGGCATAATTAAACATGAATTACTTCCTCTTGTACAGCACAGTACAATTCACTCACTTAAGTCCAAGAATTTGAGAAAATAGTTCAGTCAATTTCTTTAGCTTATGGTAGAAAACCTTGTTGGGATGGCGGCTTTATTTTGCAGCTAGATAACATATTATGGATATACTCAGTAAATCGTGTGTGTCTTTTATTTATTCCCTCCCTTTCCAGTATGTTGAGCACTCAAGGTAGCTGTCAAATTGTAAAAAGAGGGGCTTTCACATACATAAAGTGACTATTGCTATGAGTGGCCAGCCACATATCATTCCCCCACCAGTCCTATTAGCTTGACAACTGTTTACTTGCTTTTTTTGGGGGGGGGGGGCAAGCAAGCAGGAAGGTACATTTCTAAATACAGGAATGGGCTATACCTACTCACCATATTTATTTTTAAGGCTTGTGTTTGGGCCTTGGGAAACTCAATTATTCTTTATGTTGGTTGTAGGTAACCATGCTGTAACCTAGAGTGTTTTACAAATCCAGCACACCTGTTTAATTTACAGTTCAGTGTGAACCTAGAAAATTAGGTTGAATAAGTCACTGTTTACTTAACCATTGTTTAGCATGTCATGTGAACATAATTATCATCTTACTGCAGCATTAATCAAGTAGATCCCAGTCCTACAAGACATGGAAAGAGCTGAAGATGCCATATTCAGACCTTGGCTAATATACCCCTTTTATTCAACATTCATCGATGTGTGGTAGAATTATAAATCAAAGAAATCCTTGGAGCAAAAAAGTCAAGATATTGTTTTTAGAATATTTTATATTACATTTTATTTGCATGAAAATAAATTATACAACTTAAAAAATAAAATCCAAAAATTAAGCAGTACATCAAAATAGTTCAGCCAGACTGCCATACAAGAAACTGCTACCAGTCAAAATTGTACAGCATTACCTCTTACGTAGTGGCATACATTCAAACTGTAAATTACCATATGTAGATAGATATTACAACCTCGGAAACTCAAGTTTGCGCTGCACTCCAGGCTACATATAGTGTATTAACAGAAATGCTCTTGAGTACTGTTTTATTTCACACATAGAACCTTGAATTTACAAACACAGCATTCCAGCTAGTTCCATGAAAATAATTTTGCACTCAAGATACCAAAATTTCTCCATGAACCTATCAAAATGTCTCCCCTCTGTATTTTAAAATTTGTACCTTTCACAACAGATACTATAATGCAAATAAAATCCAAAGTGTTTGATTACTCAGGTCATGTTACTTTTTAAAAAATGGGGAGGGGGGGAGAGAACCACCACTAAAACTTAAGTTTAACTACACTATGCTCCAAGAAAAACAATAATAGGTAGTACACAGACATCAATGGGATTAAGAAAAAATGGAAGACTTCAAAATAGAGTATGAACCTCATTAGTTGTGACAAAGCATTTTATAAGTATGGTTAAAATCAATGCAACCCACATTATTTTTCATAGAATATTTTTCACATTTAGAATATCACCTAATACAAACCACAGTGGCAATGCTTGTGACTTTTTTTTCCTAGAAGCAGCACCTCTTTATTCTAGGTCTTTGGAGGGAAAAAAAATCCAAAGCTAAAAAATCAGCCTGAAAAGTGCCATATTGCAATGACTGATTATTTCACTTACTTTTAGATGTGACTGTTTCCGTATTTCTGCATATATTTTAAAGCCAGTATAGTCTACCCTCTTGACATTCGCCTTAAGGGGATCCTGGTGAAAATGTCCAAACAAAAACGCTAAATGTGATGCTGCAGCTGTAAGAAAATTGCTGGTGTGTGTTTTGAATCATGTTTTACATGGCATGTATTCCAATGTGCATAAGTACTGAACTATGTTTACAGCATACTGTTCATTCTGTTTTCTGGGCCCTAAACCCACTTAAATTATGAATGAAATAGGTATAAAAGGTGAGACACAATTAGTACTCAGTATTTTTTAATGTAAATAAGGACAGGCTTCCATTAGCAACATCCAATCAGCCACACGAGTGCTCTTAAAATGCTTCCATATATGCCTGGGGCGTCTAGCGATTTTCCCTTCAAAAAACAATCCCTTACACATCAATTATCTCTGTTTCCAAGGGGCAGAAGGAAGTGCAGAGAAAGGTAATTCTGAAGAGTCGTCTATTAAGAAGTCAGACACAAAATTTAACTTTTAAAAGACTTGCCCTGCTAAGAAAAGGAATCATTCTGAAAGTCAGACTGCTAGCATTTGGACATTGCTAAGTATGAGGTTGAGGGCTGGTTTGATATTCAGGGCCTCATGCCTACTCCCTTCACAGCAGAAGGAACAGGAAGCATGTAAGTCAAAAGGACTCTACCAAAGAATTTTAGAAATATGTACACACTTTCTAAAAAAAATCTTTTTTGTCATTTTCTACCTACTTCTAACTTTACTTCCAAATCAAATGTGGAGTTCTAGAAATCCTGTAGCATGTACAAAAGACTTCTGGTAAACCAATTTTAGTTTTCTTTCCTTTAACATATACTGAATGTTGGATAATATGTACAACTTTTTCTGACTCTTATTCACATTTTGAGATTGAAATTTAACAATCCTATGTTAAGTTTGCAGTGAACACTTTAAAAAATATTAATCTCTATTCTACAAGTAATAAAAAATGCACATAAATACAGAAGATGAGACTTCAGGTCAGCACCCTGTTTTCATTCACTTGCTTTTTTTTAAATCCATGAACGTCTGCAGCCTCCACTGCGTCAGGGCAGGGTTGTCTCAACCTAGCCCTAGAACATTCTTCGCAGCTGTTAGTTATAATCTGCATGTGTGCATCAGTACAAGGTTTTGAGGCAGAATTCAAAGGTCAGTTTCCACCGAGAATGAATTTTGGGAGGGGACGGATTTTCTTTCCCCTGCGGTCATGTCATGCACTCTTTAAAATTTACTCAGGAAGATTGTACACAATGGGAATACAGAGGACAAATCAGAAGGTGAAAATCTTACAGCGTGAGCCGACTTCCATTTCCACTGGATTATACTCCTGGCACTGTTGGATATGTAACATGTAGCCCCTCTGCTAAATTCACTTGGCCACAATTACAGTCTGTCTTGATCTTGTTTTTCTACCAATCAGCAGCCACAGTCCAACACTATCGCAGGTAACAACTGAAGGACAAGGGAACTCGTATGCATTGCTAAACTTTCAAAGGTAGTTTTGCAAAGAGGTGCTAGCAATATGGCACAATAGGAAATAATTTTAGAGAAGCTGAAAGCTGAAATTCTGTAATTTATTTGCCCTCCCCCCAATATAGCAAACTTTATTTCACAGCTTTAGTATATGTTTCTTTGCTTCAAATCTGAGGCAGATTTTTTAAAGGAAAAGAGAAAAGGGCCTTCAACTGGTGGTGGGTTCTATACGTTCCACTGAGCTTATGGGGCTACGGTGCAACTGTTTTCAGTAGAAGAAGTTGACAGCCTGTGCTATTAATCAACCTGTCACCTGGTCTAATTGGACAAAATATTGCCTTCTTCCATGCTGTCTTTTTGTTTTGTTTCCAGAGTATAATTACATTTAAAAACATAGCATTAGATATTTTCAAATAAATAATGAAAGATATATATATATATATATAAGGATTGTCAAAATGTTAATTTCTATTTTGAGGGAACTGTGTACTGGTTATGTTTAATGCATTTACATTTCTGCAAGCATACTAAAATAGTGAATGCCAGTATTAAATGTATAAACAAATACATTTAATATTTAATTTTGTTTCACTACAAACAGATCCTTCCATGAAAACCAGTGCTTAAAAGTGAACTGTTTTATTTTTTAAAAAAGGGGGAGATTGAAACAAACTATGTGACATATTTAATATATCCTGTTAGGATCACTAGTGTCCCAGTATTCAATCCAATTTTCATACTAAAGCACTTGTTTAAGCTAACAGATAAATATGTATCTAGAGATGTGATGCATTTGTGTTTTGTTCAAATATGATACATGGGAAAGAGATCAAAAGGAGGACAGTATTATTATTCTCTTCAAAAGGAGGACAGTATATTTAGGCAGTTGTTCCAAAACACAAAGCGTGAAGTGCTACATCTACTTGCTTCTCTCTCTTTTAGGTGAAAATGAAAACTAGCAAGTTTTTCAGTGCATGAATGTCTGAAAAAAATTCTTTGTGCAAGTTTTGTTAATATAAAAATCCCAGATCTGTTCTCTTCCAGGTGCAAATCAAATCCTAAAATTCTCACAATGGGCTCTTCATGAATGTGGTTTCCCCACAAAAACAGCATGCTGTTAAAAATGTGCACAAGATGAAGGGAACGCCGTCATGCTAACTGAAAAAAAAAAGAAGAGATTGACAAAACAAAGTCCTCTGGTAAGGTAAGGCAGGAATCTGAGTAAGTAATGCAGGTCAAACAAGTCCTTTTACAGCACAGCCTTCTTGTAGTTCTTCTGCCCAAACCACTTCCAATGCACATTGCTTGGCATTTTCCAGGAAATCCTTAGGCTATGCCATGTATATAAACGTATTGATATCAGATTCATCTCTTCTGATATATTTGTGTTCTATAAGCCATTCAATTTGCTCTTTTATCATTTTCTTCTGTGGCAAGAACATATTTTTTAATATCTCTACTAGTTCAGTCTGAAGCTGAGCATTAGTAATTTTCTTCCGCATTTTCATTATTTGGATGATAGCCTCCTAAAGCGGGAGGGGGGGGGGGGGAGGGAGGAAGAAAAATGCATTTTGGATATATTTGTCCAAGATGTGCAAGTTGAAAGAGATACCATATACACAATTGCACAAGCATCTATTTAGGTTAAACTGGAAGAGTTTGTTTTAGTAACTGGAAGGTCCAACGAGCTTAGATAAAGATACCCTTTATATACACACTTACCAGCATGGTTGCATATGGGTTGTTTTTAGCGATACGATTATCAGTCATGCAGGAAAAAGCTGTAATCATACAGCTAAATGGATGTAGCATAATCCTAATGTGCATCCTTATATCATACAAGACTATTGCTCTTATAACATGACTCTTGTGAGGGAATGTAGAGGACAATTTTTGTTTGGTCTTACTAGCTAATCCAGT
The DNA here is from genome assembly GCA_023362775.1 of Charina bottae. NCBI lineage: Eukaryota > Metazoa > Chordata > Lepidosauria > Squamata > Charinaidae > Charina > Charina bottae. The sequence continues at coordinate 112,649,898 of JALMGJ010000004.1, forward strand.
GCAGAAAGTAATTAAGGTGACCTTGGTAAAGATACATACAGACTCTTTGGCCTAGGCCAGTGTTTCTGAAGCTTGGCAACTTTAAGACGTGTGGACTTCAACTCCCAGAATTCCCCAGCCAGCCAGCTGGCCTAGACAGTGCAGCCCGCATATCTCCATTAAGGTCATCTTTATCTTCTACATCTGTATCCTTCTCCAATCTGGCATTCACTAAACCATGCTGTCTGGGACTTCTGGGATTTGCAATCTCAAAACACCTAGAAGGTGCCAAACTGAGGAAGGCTTAGCTAATCTCTGTATTAGTATGGACAGCATTTTCCGACATATGGGCAAAACAGGATAGAAGGATTACAGAAAGGAAGCAAAGCATTCAGAGTTGTCATTTGGACAGCTGATGGCAAACATTTCCTAAGTTATCATTTGCAACATACAAAGTGATCTAGAATATTGATATGGCACTGCAGCGCTAAATGCTACCACAATGTTACACACTGGCGACTGTCCACTTGATAGCTAATATCACTCCTCTCCTAGACACGCGTACACCCCCTCCCAAAGCCAGAACACTTATATTTTAGCATTTTAGCTTTACTTTTATATTTGCACATTTACATTTCTTTATATTTTAGACTTTTTTTCTCCCTATACCTGCCAGATTCTAATAATGGGCATTTGTTAGTAATGTCTTTATAATGTCATCCATGTAGTATGTGCCTAATGATGATGATGCACAGCCGCTAGAACTTGGTAAAATTTTGACAGGCAATGCACCTTGAAAATGGTTCCCTGGCATCTTAATTGTAGCACCCATCATCTAAGAACTTTTAAGCAGAAGTACCAAAATATCAACTTGGAATCTTCTGTTAGCATGTTCTACTTTATGATTTCCCCCCCGTGGTGCATATTCTGTAATCATGATTAATGCTGTGTCTTTTGGCTTAGTTGTTGGTGGGATAAGTAGGCTGTCCTCAGAACACTGAAAAGCCTTGGCCATCTGCTCCAACGGAAGTAACAGGGATTGGATACTTGCTTTCCAACACATTCCATTGACCAAAAGAGTAAGATGCTTGCTTTCTATTATTATTAGAATGAAAGCAAAAGTTCTGCACTCAACACGGTTGCCTATTCTTCTGTGAAGCTGATTCCCAGACACTGCCCTAGTCACAGTCCACAAAGTTTTGCCCCTCTTTCTTTCCTGCATTGTACGTATATACTGAAGTCTGCTCAAACTCTCTTCCTGAGGTAGCCTCTTCTCAGCTTGTGTCTTGTAACTTAGCAGAAAAACTAATTCTCACCTGCCTGCTTTGTGGAGCCCTTCTGATCACAAAATCAGATAGTTATATATGAATCTCCACTTCCTATAGTGTCAGTTCTACTCTTCTTCTACTTACACTGTGAAGGAAGGGGGGGGGAAGCTGTCAAGCATCAAGACATAAATTTTTCAACAGCATACTCGCATATCACATATCACAGAAGGCAGCAACTTACAATCAGTTAACATACCTGGGTTCGTAATATTCTTAACTGGACTATCCCTTCATTCTCTTCTTCTCGCATTCTCTCTGTCGTTAACTGCAGTCTACCAATAAGGTTTATCTTACCTCTTTTTTGAACTTTAGCATTTTTTCTGAAAGAACAGATAGGAAATAGGAAAAATTGTGCAACATACTGAAACCATGTAACAGAGGAAGAATTTCATCGCTTTGGGCATTCATATAAAACTATAGTAATACAGGTAGTCCTCGCTTAACAACCACAATTGGGACCAGAATTTCAGTTGCTAAGCAAAGCAGTCATTAAGCGAATCTGACCCGATTTTACAACCTTTTTTGTGGCGATTAAGTGAATTACTGCATGTGTTAAGTGAACCACATGGTTGTTAAGCAAACCACACGGTTCCCCATTGATTTTGCTTGCCAGAAGCTGGCCGGGAAGGTAAAAAATGGTGATCACGTGACCGTGGGATGTGCGATGGTCATAAATGTGAACTGGTTGCCAAGCGCCCAAATTGTGATCACATGACCATTGGGATGCTGCGATGGTGTGAAGACCGGTCGTAAGTCATTTTTTCAGCACTGTTTTAAGCCTGAACCTTCACTAAATGAATGGTCATTAAATGTACTACTGTACATGTGGTCCTCAAGTTACGACCATTTGTTCAGAGACCATTTGAAGTTATGACAGCACTGAACGAAGGGACTTACAACCGGTCCTTGAAGTTCTGGCCATTGCAGCACCCCCACAGTCACATGAACAAAATTCAGGCACTTGGCAACCAGTTTGTGCTTATGACTGGTTTCAGACACACGATCACCATTTGCAACCTTCCCTGCCAGCTTCCCACAAGCAAAGTCAATGGAGAAGCCGGCAGGGAAGGTTGCAAGTCACTCCAGTAAGTTTTACCCCTGCCTTTCTTTGCTTGCATGCACCCCACGCCCCCTTCCCTGGCCTCCCTGCACTCGCACACACACGCACCCACCAGCAGCCTCATTCCCGGGCCTCTCTGCACTCGCACACACCCAGTGCCCTCCTTCCCTGGCCTTCCTGAGCTTGCACTGCTCATGCCGCACCACAGCACCCCCTCCCCCAACTTGGGTGCGGCCTGCACCGGGCCTCCCAGGGCCTCCCCCATCCCCCTGCGGCACCCCCGTGCTGCTTACCTGGAACTCCCTCTGCTTCCCGCTTAACGACCTGTGCATCTTGGGTTATGACGACAACTGGGACTGCCTGGATTGCCATCACTAAGTGATGCAGTCATGTGATGTCACGCTTTACAACCGCATCGTTTTGCAATGGCAATCCAAGTCCCAATTGCAGTCGTAACTCAAGGACTACCTCTACATGCTTAATCCAATGGATATAAGCATTTTATTGTTTTTAACCTTAGGCACGCATAAGACAAATATCTGAAGGAGACTTGTATGGTTTGACTGAGGAAAGCAATACAACTCTATTAACAACTGAAAAGTACTGTCATTAAATTTTTAATTCAAGTATAGGTAATTATGTACTAGTTTAAGTATCTTTTTAATTACTGATACACTGCATTTTATGGCATCTATAAATAATTCATTTATGTTTCTTATACTTGCACCATTTTACCTTCATATTATGACCAGAATCTCTTTGTAAAAACCAGCACCTGTCTATTTTCCTACCATTATTACCAATACAAATCAGTTAAAGCATCCCTTCCTGTTTTAATACCACTAATTCTGTGCACACAATTAAAAAAAGCATATTGATTTAAAGGAACTTCTCCAATAAAGTTCAAGGGAAAGCTGAATAACATGATATTGCAGCAAGTCAACCTGTGCCCCTATTGGAAATTCCTACAGGAAGTAATTTCCAAGAAACATGAGAGAATGATTACTAGAGATCCAAAAGGTCAAGTAATTTTCCTTGTCCAAATCTTTTTTATCTTCAGTACTACTTTAAAAATTCTAGCAAGCTACGAATCACTTTCTCAGAACCACAGAGATTCTGGCCAAGGAAAGGCAATCCACAAGATAATACTTAGTGCATTACTGGAATACTTAAGAGATGAAAATAAGGGAGATGGAGTCACCTACACCATACAGCCATATGTTTTACAGCTCTGCTTTACAGATGTTCAGTCATTTTACAAAATGAATGTGTTTGCAAAGTTCCTTCATTAGCAAGAGATATATAAATGAAATTAATTGTAATTTGTTTCAATAAAACTTGTAAAGAACTGAAGTCACCCATTTGATTTAAAAGAAGAGTTCAAAGATGATTTAAATTCTGGTCTCGTCAATAAAATAGTTTTAACAAACTAAAACTTCAGGAGCTGCAAGATTTGTATTTCTAAAGCTGAATATAGCAGAACATCTGAACCCCACAGGTTATTGCTCAAACATTTAACTCTTACAATTTCAAACTGTGTAAGCATAAAGTTGTTAAGTGTTTGAAGTTTGATTCTAATACGATATTATCTCAAAATTCAACTTTAAGAGCAGCTGAACTATTCAATCTTAAAAGTTATCTTTGGATATCTATAAAACATTTGGAAGTAGGCCAGTATCTCTTCTTACATTAAGCTGAACTCCTGGTTCACTGAGAAGAGAGTTCCCTCTGTAAAGTCTTTGGGCGAATTGACTTGAGGTTCATATAGCAAAACCTGACGTTTCAACTTTGGAAATGCTACAAGAGACTGTAGAGAAGGAGAGAGAGAAAGAGGCCATGAAAATCAGATCTTAGACCAAATTTAGAGAAACTAATGCTACTTTCTCATGCCTTCATTAACAAAATTCTTTCACTAGTAATTTTAGTTACCTTAGTTACCTTAATTAGATATTAAAGAAAAGCCTTATGTATTACATTTGAACATTCTCAAATAACTTTGAAAAGATCACCTGATATCATCGAGCCATTTTAGGCTACTGATCGAAGTATAAACATAAAAAATGCATATATTAAGCAAAAAGACTTAACAAAACATATAAACAGAACTGCTTGCAATATATTTCAAAAAGTTGTAACTGATATGAAAACAGGATAAAATAAGGATTGGAAAACTTAGAGAAATTGAAATTGAAAAGATTGGTCTATCTGTATGAATGGTAAGTATGTTATAATTTGATCTGTAATTTAATTCTTGCAGTGAATTGGCAAATTATTATTTTATTCACATATAAATGAAAAACATTTTACGGAAACTATTTTATGACAGATGCATTTATCCAAGCTTTGCGAAAATCATTCTGAAAGACTTCTCTGAACTGAATGAAGAATCAATGCAGTACAGCAGTGCTTTCCAAAGTCCCGCCGTTGGTGACACACCAACGGCGGTGGCGCACATGGCGGCAGCAGCCTCGTGTTTCGCACTAAAACCCAGAAGCGCTGATGGCATGCCGCTGGGGCGGTGGCGATGCGCCATCAGCACTTCCGGGTTTTGTCACGACACACTAATGTGTCGCAACACAGTTTGGAAAGCTATGCAGTACAGGCAAACAAAACTGCTTTTTAAAGAATAAGAATGCAAATAAATGATAAATAAGACAGAACATATGTTTTATGTATTCAGAAGATCCCATTTCAATTCCTGCTACTTCAAGAGAAAAAAAATAGTGAAAAAATACATGGAAAACTGTCTAGTGGTTAAGGCTATGGGCTAGAAACCAGGAGACCGTGAGTTCTAGTCCCGCCTTAGGCATGAAAGCTGGCTGGGTGACCTTGGGCCAGTCACTCTCTCTCAGTCCAACTCACCTCACAGGATTGTTGTTGTGGGGAAAATAGGAGGAGGAAGGAGTATTAGGTATGTTCGCCGCCTTGAGTTATTTATAAAAATAATAAAGGTGGGATAGAAAATCAATCAATCAATCAACTGCCCAAGTATCTAGAGACTATGCTGATATTGATGGAGGAACAAATACCTTAAAAGCACTTTTGTAGGAAGTTCCAAATACTTATCAGCATGTTAATATGCTTTAAGAAGAAGATTGATATGTAAGATACTCATGCAGTCTTTTAATGATATGACACTAGATTAGGTTTTGCATTCTTTTGCACTTCAGATTATCTAGTGCAATACATCCATGGGATTAACAGCACACACAGTATTCAGGTTTTTTTTTTAAAAAAAGGAAGCTTCTAAATAAGCAATCAGAAAGTAACAACACAGAAATAATAATAAATTAGTAAAGTATGGGCTGAGAGTCAGTTTGGTGTAGTGGTTAAGGTACCCGGCTAGAATCCGGGAAACCATGAGTTCTAGTCCTGACATGAAGACAGATGGGTGACCTTGGGCCAGTCGCTCTCAGCCCTAGGAAGGAGGCAGCAATGGCAAATCACCTCTGAAAATGTTTGGAAGAAAAACTGACTTTTCTAAGCAGTAGCCAGGAGTCAACACTAACTTGAAGGCACAAAAAAAAAAGGTATGGGCTAGATGATACTACTGTTAGTTAGATTCATGACAGACTGAATAATTGCATGCCAGGAGTGCTTGTTAATGGCTTGACTTCAGCTTGGAGGGAAGCACTGCGCAGAATACTAGAGGGCTCTGTTCTGGGCCCTGTGCTACTCAACATTTCTGTAGATCAGAGCTTTCCAAACTGTGTGTCGTGACACAAAAGTGTGTCGCCACAGTCTGGTGTGTCGCCACACAAACCGGAAACGCTGATCATCATCAGCGCTTCCGGGTTTTCCTGCGGCGACACACCAACGGTGGCGCGCAAAAACCAAAAGCGGCAGCAGCGCTTACGGGTTTTTGCGCGCTGCCGCAACGGCAGAATTTCCGGGTTTTCCCGCGGCGACACACACCAACAGCGGTTGGTGTGTCGCCGCGGGAAAACTTTGGAAAGCCCTGCTGTAGATGATACAAAGCTGGGGGACGGGGCTAATACTTTAGAGGACAGAGAAAAGATTCGAAAAGATCTAGCCAAGCTTGTGCAATGGACTTAAATGAATAGGATGGAATTTAATAGGCAGAAATGTAACATTCTGCATTCAGGTAGAAAAATGAAAGGCACGTGTAGAAGATGAGGGAGACCTGGGCTGGTAGCCCTACATGTGAAAAAGACCTAAGTGCTCTTAAAGATTGCAAGTTAAACCTGAGTGCATTAACAGGATCATAGTGTCCAGATCATAGGAAGTAATACTTCTTCTCTGGTCAGGTCCCATTTAGAGTAATGTGGCCAGTTCTGAGCACTACAGTTCAAATCACACAATGCCAAATTGAAGCAAGAAAAACAGTAGCTTCTTTGGGAAAAAAAATATAAATTATAAATTGAGTTAAGAATGCAATAATTTCTATAAACAGATAATGAGCTTCCCATCTTTCCTGCCTATGAGTCATATTTCAAATATAACTAGATTTTATTTAAAAAGCAGAAAAGGTTAAAAACTGTGCTTTGTTACAAAAGTTGCTGCCCACATTTCATATGCAGGTTCCCATAATGCTATTACAAAACATTTAAAGAACCAAAGACATACCCACAAAGTTCTCCTAAGCTCAGCATCTGGAAGTTCTGTTGCTAGCTTAAGGTTTTCAAAGCTAATTTTTTCTCGGGGTCTTTGATTCCATGCAAAAAGCACAGCCAACTGAAATGTTGTTACCTCCAAGTCATACTGACCAACTTCATTCTTGAAAGTTATCTGTTAATAAGACCAAAAATTGCCAACTAAGTTAAATACAACCTTACTTTCAGTGTGCCAAAACCAAACAGAAATACAAAATGGAGGCAAGTGACACACATGCATGCTTACAATTCCATTGGACATTAAGTGATGCCAGTGAAGCTTCCTGCCACTGTGGTTCTTTTTGTAGAACTCTTCAACCTCGGGGATGAGGTCTTCTAATTCCGTAGGCAGGGATACAAAAACTTTTTCAGAACTTCTGGACCAGGCCCCAGCATTTAAAATTTTAATATTCACAGAATCAGCTGTACACAAAACAAAACAGAAAGCTCATCCTGGTAACACTAAAGCTATCAACCGGTATATGAATCGTAAGTAGAGAATAGTCTCTGATAGAGTCAAAGAAACTGACTGCATAATTTTGTATTATAATTATCCAATTTGGATTTGTTAATGATGGAAAAGCCGGATAAACAAGTATAAATAATCTTGGCTCTCTATAACACTGAGAATTTTTAAAAAGTAACAAGAATAAAAGTACCTGGGAGGGCCAGTTTATTATTTTTGTGCATTTCCTTGAAGGCCTGGTTAAGATCTTCAGATACCTTAATATCCTGAAACATCCTTGCCAATTTATTTACATAATCTGCTGGCATACCTACTTCCTGCACAGAGAGAGGATTGAAGCAATAATTATATATATTAAATACAGTAAACACTAACTAATGATCTTCTTTAGTAACTATTAGGGCTATGCAAAATCATTTCAAGGACACTTGGCAAAGCAAATGAAGTGACCCTTCCAACCTGCCTCTTGAAGCATCAAAGTGCCCCTCTGAGTGGTTCTGTACAGCTCTAACTAGCTATTACAACTAGCAATATCCACATACTAACGTATTATGGACTAGACTGCCTAATACTGCAGAAAAGGAAAGAAGAACAATCCATTTCCCACATAGAATGTACCCATCTGGAAAAGAAACTAACCAGTGCTTCACTTACATTCTTGTGTGGGGAGAAGCAACAGGGGCTGGATTCAAACTACAGACCACCAACTAGCAATCTTGTGTATATAAATCTTTGTTACATCATTAGGGCCTTAACATACAAAGTTTGAAGTTCAATACTTATTTAGAAAATTTTAAATAAACTATTTGCTGATTAACATAAAGAGTAGGCTATAGATAATTTAAGATTCAGTAATTCACAGTATGTGTGATTTTTAATTAATAACTATGCGTTCTAAAGAAGAGAGTAGACAACAGGATTGATAAACTTACTCGCAGCCATTCAACCATGTTCTCTTCTATTTCGCTGTCTGCTGATATGTCCAATATAAGACGCCTTGTTAAATGAGCTTTGTGGTATCTCATAAAAACATCTTTGTTCTGTACATACTTGAGTACCAATAGCTGTTTTTAAAAAGCATTAGACATGTTTTGGTGATTGCTATTAGTATTTACTCCTATTGCAGAACAGCACCTCCAGAGTACATTTTGTCAAGAATAGTTCTAGTCTATTTAACCCCCCACCCTTCAAAAAACCCTACATATATCAACATATTCTATCACCATGGAACAAAAAATATTATCACATCATTTACACTGAAACATCCATATTACTGCCTTTCATCACAAACATATTTTATATAGCAAAAATATACATATATTTATGTACAATACCCTCTGCTTAAATGTTCTAATATGAACAGTTCCAAAATGAAACACAGTTGTCAGTCCTTTCCCCTAGCAAGGATTGTGATTACTAATCAGTGATAGAAAATGTTCTGAGGTGCAAATTAGTTTAAGTTAACATACTGATACTCCACTAGTTTGACAGTACCAATCTGCTATTAGGGTCAGACAGTCACCTTTAATTAGAAATCATGATATAATTTGATTTTAAAATTATTCAAATATAACAAACATTATTACAGTTTAGAAAAAGCATAGTTTTAAATAAAATCTGTTGAGATGGTTTCTCTCAAAAAGCAATTTTTAAGTAGGATGTGTGACATATCTTCCCTGGCCACTTTAACACCAAAATCTGCTAAAGCATCTTCCCAACCTGGAGAGCACAATATCCTAAGATAAAATTTAATCTTAGATATAACAGACTTTCTCTCCTTTTTTAGTGCACCCAGGAAGGAACAGAACGTTAAAGATATCAAGAACAGGAAAATATTACTTCTTTACACATTTTCTTTTCAAATAAATCTTGACAACAGCTAGTCCACTGAAGGTTTCATTTAAATCCAGTGAAGAATATAAAAATAAAGCTATAATCTTAAACTCACTTCTCAAAGGAATATCACCACTCTCAGTAGAACGTTTGAGTGCTCATGTATAGGACTGCACTATTAATGATAAGTAACCATTAACAGTAACACCTTGCCCCCATCAGCAACTACCTTAAAGACTGAATCAGTATGTCACTGCATTCTAATTGTGACTGGCCTCCCACCGTTATTAATTCGGATTTAGATGAACACAGCAATGTTCTGACAGTTTTGAGAGAAGGCAGAAAGACCTTGAGGAGAAATTACCCAAACCTCACATTTATTTCTCTCAAATAAAACACTAGAAACAGCAAAAGAACATACCACTTCTTTAAGTTTGGCTTCTATTTCTTCAGAGGTTAATTTTTTGCTTAGTGGTGTTTTTCTTAATAACATATCACAATAATTTGCAAGTAGCTCTGGGCACTTGGACTCGGGTTGTGTTTTCAATCCAACACTGAAGAAAAAAGAAAAATAGTAGCCAAAAAGTTATGCAGGACCGCCAAGGTAGGTTTCACGCCATTATATAAACCTGTACTTTTAGGAATAATTAATGGGGAAATCCCTTAAGTAAAAACAATCAACATTTTTACACATTTTTCCCATTTATTTCTTTCATTTCAAAGGACCTATGTTAATTTATAGCTGTAACTAAAAAAATATAGAAGAAAATATACATGGGAAACTACAGAAAAGGAGTGCAGCATGCATGAGAAATGAAAACTTAAACACTGTAAGACTCTGAAAGAATTGTCAAGACATCTTCTAAACTATTGCCAATTTAAAGTGCTTTAAAATCACAACCATGGTTTTAAGCGAATATGCCAAAATATCTAGAAACATTTCTTTTTGAATATATAAACATTTAAATGAGTATTTGATTCTACTTAACTTCCTAGTCCGGACAAGGTTGGCCATGTGTTGTCACCAGGAAGGCATCATTATTTTTATTTAGTTTGTAATCAACTACTATTCCAATTTAATGTGCTTTAAAATCACAACCATGGTTTAAATGTTTATCTAGAAACATTTCTTTTTGAATATATAAACATTCCAATGAGTATTCTAGAGTTTAATGCTATTGTCATAGGTAACCTGACTGAACCTAAGTTCTGATAGCAAATCGTAAGCTTAAATGAATGGTTATCACCAATATTATCAGCAAGGGACTGTGGCTTGAATCATGTCAACTGGATTTCTATTTTCTTAGTGGAAACGTTTCACTCCTTATCCAAGGAGCTTCTTCAGTCTGAGTAAAGTTAGTAAGGGAATCCTTAAATATGTTTCTAGGCTGGCTGTGTGACCTTGCACCTGGGGCTAGGTCATGGTTATTTTTGAGATGTTTGTTTCTAAGTCCCTTTATCATCTAAAGGAGGATCGTTAAGATTACCCTGCTGCTGTTGAGCTTGTGAAATGGTCTTAATCTTCCTAGGCACAGAAGACAAAGCAGGAAGGAAGATAGGGGAAAGGTTATGCCTGAGGCCCCCACCTCTATTCAAGGAAGGATTTTCCAAGTTGGCATGAATGGATTCCTTGACCCCTCTCTCAAACCACCTATCTTCTCTGTCTAAAATGTGAACATTAATGTCCTCAAATGAATGTCCTTTTTCCTTTAGATGAAGATAAACTGCTGACTCTGGTCCTGTGGTGTTACTTCTCCTGTGTTGGGCCATCCTCCTGTACAAAGGTTGTTTGGTTTCTCCAATGTAGAGTTCAGAGCACTCCTCACTGCACTGGATTGCATACACTACATTGCTTTCCTTGTGTTTTGGAGTTTGATCTTTGGGGTGTACAAGCCTCTGTCTCAGTGTGTTGGTGGGTTTGAAATATACAAGTATGTGGTGTTTGCCAAATATCCGTTTTATCTTTTCAGACACGCCAGCCATGTAAGGAATGACCAGGTTCTTCCGTTTACTCTGAGTCTCAGCCCTATCTGTTGCTGTTTTAGGTCTGGTAGACTTAGATTTGGTGAAGGCCCAATTTGGATATCCACAGGCCTGCAGAGCTGTTCTCAGATGCTGCTTTTCATTCTTTTTGGAATCCATGGAGGTGGGGATGGTTTCTGCTCTGTGTGACAATGTCCTGATGACTCCTAGTTTGTGCTGCAGTGGATGGTGGGAGTCAAACATCAGGTATTGATCTGTGTGTGTGGGTTTCCTGTAGATCCCTATTTCTAGCTTGCCACCGGTCCCAATGAGGACTTCACAGTCTAGGAATGCCAGTCTGTTGTCCTTGGTGTCTTCTCTGGTGAAGCTAATGTTGGCATCTATAGTGTTTATATGGTCCGTGAAGGCCTGTACTTCCTGGGCCTTGATTTTGACCCAGGTGTCATCCACATACCTAAACCAGTGGGTGGGCACCGTTCCCTGGAATGTGTTGAGTGCTTTCTTCTCCACTTCTTCCATGTATAAATTGGCCACAATGGGTGACACAGGAGAACCCATGGCACAGCCGTGTTTTTGTCTGTAAAAGTCACCTCTGTATGTGAAATAAGTGGTGTTAAGACACAGGTCCAGAAGATGGCAGATCTGGTTTGGGTTGAGATGGCTTCTCCTTTCCAGGGTGCTGTCCTCTTCTAGTCTCTTCCTGACAGCGGATAGAGCATGAGTGGTGGGGATGCTGGTGAAAAGGGAGGACACATCAAAGGAGACCATAGTTTCATCTGTATCCAGTTTCAGGATCTTTGCTTTGGAAACAAATTCTTCCGAATTATGGATGTGGTGTTCAGAGTGTCCAACTAGAGGTGCTAGTATGGTAGAGAGGTGTTTGGCAATGTTGTATGTTACCGAATTGATGCTGCTGACTATGGGTCGGAGGGGTGTTCCTTCCTTGTGGATCTTAGGAAGTCCGTAGATGCAGGGGATGGCTTCTCCAGGATACAGACGGTGGTAGGTAATCCTATCGATGGAGCCATCATGTTCCAATTGTTTCAAACTGTCTATTGCCTTTTTCTTGTAATTGTTGGTGGGGTCTCTTTTCAGTTTTTCATATGTATGGTGATCCTCCAAAAGTGAGGTAATTTTATTGTGGTAGTCTGCAGTGTTTAGAACCACTGTACATCTTCCTTTGTCAGCAGGTAAAATGGTGATGGTTTCATCTTTGCTGAGGGCTGTCAGGGCTCTCCTCTCTTGGACGGTAAGGTTGGGGGGAGGAGGTTGAGTACTGGACAGAGCTGCAGATATTTTAAGCCGGAGTTGTTCTGCTTCTTCAAAAGGTAGGTGGTTGTTGTGGATGGCAGATTCTGTGGCTGTAATGAGCTCCACAACCGGAACTTGCTTGGGAGTGATGGCAAAATTAAGACCTTTGGCTAGGACATCTCTCTCTGGTTGGGTAAGTTCTCTGTCTGAGAGATTTTTCACCCACATGTTCTTTTTGTCCTCTGTGGTCCTGTTGTTGTTGTTCCTCCCAGCGGTTTCTCCAGTTCCTTGTTTCTGCTTGCTGCGAGAAAGAAGAATGTCAAATTTCTTAGTTTGCCTCTCCTTTGTCTTGTGATGCTGGGCCAGCTGTACTTTATTGCCAAGCTGAATAACTCTATCCAGGATTGGGTCAGGAAGGGTGGCTGTGAGTTCCTGGTGAAGGTTTTCAAAATTGTATTGCAGGGCATCAATGGTGAAGTGGACTTGCCTTATTCTTTCATTTAGAAGATGTCTTTGTGCCTGCTGCAGGATCTGATCTGCTCTGTGACCCTTAACTGTAGATTGCAGGCGTAGGCTTGTCGGGATGAGTCTCTGTTGTCTGCATCTGAGGTTAAAACGTAGGTGGTTTCTATAGTCTGCCACCTTTCTTGCTGTCTTCTCGAATTTCCTTACCAACTTCAGGGTTTCATCCCCAAAATGTATGGCAATATGTCTATGAAGGTTCTCAGTCATCCAGGTGGAACAGTCTGTGGCTTGAATCATGTCAACTGGATTTCTATTTTCTTAGTGGAAACGTTTCACTCCTTATCCAAGGAGCTTCTTCAGTCTGAGTAAAGTTAGTAAGGGAATCCTTAAATATGTTTCTAGGCTGGCTGTGTGACCTTGCACCTGGGGCTAGGTCATGGTTATTTTTGAGATGTTTGTTTCTAAGTCCCTTTATCATCTAAAGGAGGATCGTTAAGATTACCCTGCTGCTGTTGAGCTTGTGAAATGGTCTTAATCTTCCTAGGCACAGAAGACAAAGCAGGAAGGAAGATAGGGGAAAGGTTATGCCTGAGGCCCCCACCTCTATTCAAGGAAGGATTTTCCAAGTTGGCATGAATGGATTCCTTGACCCCTCTCTCAAACCACCTATCTTCTCTGTCTAAAATGTGAACATTAATGTCCTCAAATGAATGTCCTTTTTCCTTTAGATGAAGATAAACTGCTGACTCTGGTCCTGTGGTGTTACTTCTCCTGTGTTGGGCCATCCTCCTGTACAAAGGTTGTTTGGTTTCTCCAATGTAGAGTTCAGAGCACTCCTCACTGCACTGGATTGCATACACTACATTGCTTTCCTTGTGTTTTGGAGTTTGATCTTTGGGGTGTACAAGCCTCTGTCTCAGTGTGTTGGTGGGTTTGAAATATACAAGTATGTGGTGTTTGCCAAATATCCGTTTTATCTTTTCAGACACGCCAGCCATGTAAGGAATGACCAGGTTCTTCCGTTTACTCTGAGTCTCAGCCCTATCTGTTGCTGTTTTAGGTCTGGTAGACTTAGATTTGGTGAAGGCCCAATTTGGATATCCACAGGCCTGCAGAGCTGTTCTCAGATGCTGCTTTTCATTCTTTTTGGAATCCATGGAGGTGGGGATGGTTTCTGCTCTGTGTGACAATGTCCTGATGACTCCTAGTTTGTGCTGCAGTGGATGGTGGGAGTCAAACATCAGGTATTGATCTGTGTGTGTGGGTTTCCTGTAGATCCCTATTTCTAGCTTGCCACCGGTCCCAATGAGGACTTCACAGTCTAGGAATGCCAGTCTGTTGTCCTTGGTGTCTTCTCTGGTGAAGCTAATGTTGGCATCTATAGTGTTTATATGGTCCGTGAAGGCCTGTACTTCCTGGGCCTTGATTTTGACCCAGGTGTCATCCACATACCTAATTGGGACCTGTGGCAAGCTAGAAATAGGGATCTACAGGAAACCCACACACACAGATCAATACCTGATGTTTGACTCCCACCATCCACTGCAGCACAAACTAGGAGTCATCAGGACATTGTCACACAGAGCAGAAACCATCCCCACCTCCATGGATTCCAAAAAGAATGAAAAGCAGCATCTGAGAACAGCTCTGCAGGCCTGTGGATATCCAAATTGGGCCTTCACCAAATCTAAGTCTACCAGACCTAAAACAGCAACAGATAGGGCTGAGACTCAGAGTAAACGGAAGAACCTGGTCATTCCTTACATGGCTGGCGTGTCTGAAAAGATAAAACGGATATTTGGCAAACACCACATACCTGTATATTTCAAACCCACCAACACACTGAGACAGAGGCTTGTACACCCCAAAGATCAAACTCCAAAACACAAGGAAAGCAATGTAGTGTATGCAATCCAGTGCAGTGAGGAGTGCTCTGAACTCTACATTGGAGAAACCAAACAACCTTTGTACAGGAGGATGGCCCAACACAGGAGAAGTAACACCACAGGACCAGAGTCAGCAGTTTATCTTCATCTAAAGGAAAAAGGACATTCATTTGAGGACATTAATGTTCACATTTTAGACAGAGAAGATAGGTGGTTTGAGAGAGGGGTCAAGGAATCCATTCATGCCAACTTGGAAAATCCTTCCTTGAATAGAGGTGGGGGCCTCAGGCATAACCTTTCCCCTATCTTCCTTCCTGCTTTGTCTTCTGTGCCTAGGAAGATTAAGACCATTTCACAAGCTCAACAGCAGCAGGGTAATCTTAACGATCCTCCTTTAGATGATAAAGGGACTTAGAAACAAACATCTCAAAAATAACCATGACCTAGCCCCAGGTGCAAGGTCACACAGCCAGCCTAGAAACATATTTAAGGATTCCCTTACTAACTTTACTCAGACTGAAGAAGCTCCTTGGATAAGGAGTGAAACGTTTCCACTAAGAAAATAGAAATCCAGTTGACATGATTCAAGCCACAGACTGTTCCACCTGGATGACTGAGAACCTTCATAGACATATTGCCATACATTTTGGGGATGAAACCCTGAAGTTGGTAAGGAAATTCGAGAAGACAGCAAGAAAGGTGGCAGACTATAGAAACCACCTACGTTTTAACCTCAGATGCAGACAACAGAGACTCATCCCGACAAGCCTACGCCTGCAATCTACAGTTAAGGGTCACAGAGCAGATCAGATCCTGCAGCAGGCACAAAGACATCTTCTAAATGAAAGAATAAGGCAAGTCCACTTCACCATTGATGCCCTGCAATACAATTTTGAAAACCTTCACCAGGAACTCACAGCCACCCTTCCTGACCCAATCCTGGATAGAGTTATTCAGCTTGGCAATAAAGTACAGCTGGCCCAGCATCACAAGACAAAGGAGAGGCAAACTAAGAAATTTGACATTCTTCTTTCTCGCAGCAAGCAGAAACAAGGAACTGGAGAAACCGCTGGGAGGAACAACAACAACAGGACCACAGAGGACAAAAAGAACATGTGGGTGAAAAATCTCTCAGACAGAGAACTTACCCAACCAGAGAGAGATGTCCTAGCCAAAGGTCTTAATTTTGCCATCACTCCCAAGCAAGTTCCGGTTGTGGAGCTCATTACAGCCACAGAATCTGCCATCCACAACAACCACCTACCTTTTGAAGAAGCAGAACAACTCCGGCTTAAAATATCTGCAGCTCTGTCCAGTACTCAACCTCCTCCCCCCAACCTTACCGTCCAAGAGAGGAGAGCCCTGACAGCCCTCAGCAAAGATGAAACCATCACCATTTTACCTGCTGACAAAGGAAGATGTACAGTGGTTCTAAACACTGCAGACTACCACAATAAAATTACCTCACTTTTGGAGGATCACCATACATATGAAAAACTGAAAAGAGACCCCACCAACAATTACAAGAAAAAGGCAATAGACAGTTTGAAACAATTGGAACATGATGGCTCCATCGATAGGATTACCTACCACCGTCTGTATCCTGGAGAAGCCATCCCCTGCATCTACGGACTTCCTAAGATCCACAAGGAAGGAACACCCCTCCGACCCATAGTCAGCAGCATCAATTCGGTAACATACAACATTGCCAAACACCTCTCTACCATACTAGCACCTCTAGTTGGACACTCTGAACACCACATCCATAATTCGGAAGAATTTGTTTCCAAAGCAAAGATCCTGAAACTGGATACAGATGAAACTATGGTCTCCTTTGATGTGTCCTCCCTTTTCACCAGCATCCCCACCACTCATGCTCTATCCGCTGTCAGGAAGAGACTAGAAGAGGACAGCACCCTGGAAAGGAGAAGCCATCTCAACCCAAACCAGATCTGCCATCTTCTGGACCTGTGTCTTAACACCACTTATTTCACATACAGAGGTGACTTTTACAGACAAAAACACGGCTGTGCCATGGGTTCTCCTGTGTCACCCATTGTGGCCAATTTATACATGGAAGAAGTGGAGAAGAAAGCACTCAACACATTCCAGGGAACGGTGCCCACCCACTGGTTTAGGTATGTGGATGACACCTGGGTCAAAATCAAGGCCCAGGAAGTACAGGCCTTCACGGACCATATAAACACTATAGATGCCAACATTAGCTTCACCAGAGAAGACACCAAGGACAACAGACTGGCATTTCTAGACTGTGAAGTCCTCATTGGGACCGGTGGCAAGCTAGAAATAGGGATCTACAGGAAACCCACACACACAGATCAATACCTGATGTTTGACTCCCACCATCCACTGCAGCACAAACTAGGAGTCATCAGGACATTGTCACACAGAGCAGAAACCATCCCCACCTCCATGGATTCCAAAAAGAATGAAAAGCAGCATCTGAGAACAGCTCTGCAGGCCTGTGGATATCCAAATTGGGCCTTCACCAAATCTAAGTCTACCAGACCTAAAACAGCAACAGATAGGGCTGAGACTCAGAGTAAACGGAAGAACCTGGTCATTCCTTACATGGCTGGCGTGTCTGAAAAGATAAAACGGATATTTGGCAAACACCACATACCTGTATATTTCAAACCCACCAACACACTGAGACAGAGGCTTGTACACCCCAAAGATCAAACTCCAAAACACAAGGAAAGCAATGTAGTGTATGCAATCCAGTGCAGTGAGGAGTGCTCTGAACTCTACATTGGAGAAACCAAACAACCTTTGTACAGGAGGATGGCCCAACACAGGAGAAGTAACACCACAGGACCAGAGTCAGCAGTTTATCTTCATCTAAAGGAAAAAGGACATTCATTTGAGGACATTAATGTTCACATTTTAGACAGAGAAGATAGGTGGTTTGAGAGAGGGGTCAAGGAATCCATTCATGCCAACTTGGAAAATCCTTCCTTGAATAGAGGTGGGGGCCTCAGGCATAACCTTTCCCCTATCTTCCTTCCTGCTTTGTCTTCTGTGCCTAGGAAGATTAAGACCATTTCACAAGCTCAACAGCAGCAGGGTAATCTTAACGATCCTCCTTTAGATGATAAAGGGACTTAGAAACAAACATCTCAAAAATAACCATGACCTAGCCCCAGGTGCAAGGTCACACAGCCAGCCTAGAAACATATTTAAGGATTCCCTTACTAACTTTACTCAGACTGAAGAAGCTCCTTGGATAAGGAGTGAAACGTTTCCACTAAGAAAATAGAAATCCAGTTGACATGATTCAAGCCACAGACTGTTCCACCTGGATGACTGAGAACCTTCATAGACATATCAGCAAGGGAGTTTGGAGACTGCATTAAACCAGAATAGTAATGGATTTTGACTGTTTTGGGAGTAGACACATATGCCTATTCAACAGTGATATCTGAGATTTAGTACTATGCAGATGCTTCAGTGCACTTTATTACAAGCTTTGGGGATTGTCCAGGTTAAAAAATATATACCTAAGCATTATAGAAAATAAGGAAAATACTAAATATTCACTCAAAATATAATAAACTTGTCTGATCAATCAAAAATTAAATGCTGTTATTTTCAAGTACTCATTCAAATTACTTACCCTTTCTGTTTCAATGGTAATTCAAGTTTAAATATTGTAGCATCATTAACAACTGCTTTATATGCCTAAAATAAAAATAAGTCATTCAATCTACTCCGTTCATACCAAAATATATTCTTAAAAATGAAAACAATCACCCTTCTTTCTCAAGAACAGAGTTCCCATATCACATTGAGAAAATAGCCAAAGCACAGAAAATATCCATGAGACTCACAATTTTTAGGAAGGTTTGAAGGTTACTGTTGCTTCAAACTTTTGCTCATGAGAAAGGGGGAAAGGATACAGAAGAAAGGTTGGGGACAGGGTTGCAAACGTGCAGGATGCTCCTGGTCACCAAATTAGCCCATGGTGACATTTGAGCCTGCTAAACTTTAGAAACATGCTGTGTCACCTGCTTTCAAGGCGAAGAATATTCATTAAATCACGGTGTTTGAAGGGCCATTTAGGCCATCGATTCCAGCCCCGTTCAATGCAGAAAGCCCAGTAAAATATCACCGACGTTCTAGTTCTAGTTGAAGTTCTAGTCCCTCCTTAGGCACAAAGCCAGCTGGGTGACCTTGGGCCAGTCACTTTCTCTCAGCCCTAGGAAGGAGGCAATGGCAAACCACTTCCAAAAAACCTTGCCAAGAAAACTGCAGGGACTTGTCCAGGCAGTCTCCAAGAATTGGACACGATTGAATGGATAAAAAAAAAAACCTGTGTCACCTGCTTTCAAGGCGAAGAATATTCATTAAATTACAGTGTTTGAAGAACCATTTAGGCTATTGATTCCAGCCCCCTGTTCAATGCAGAAAGCCCAGTAAAATATCACTGACAGTTGACTGTCTGGACGCCTAACATGAGGACTGAGGGCTGCTACTATAAATTTCTCCCGAGAGGCTGGTTTATCAGCCCTGGAGGACAGGAAGAGCTCAGTCCTCTGGCTACACACTCTCTATGCCAGTGTTTCTTAAAGTGTGGTCTGAGGACCCCGGGGGTCTCCCAAGACCCTTGCAGGGGTTCACAAAATCAAAATTTGCCAGATATTGAAAATATTTGCCAAAATTTAAAACAATGTCACTCTCCTCATTATTATTTGTTATTGTTAAGAAATATAGGGTTCTTTCATGAAAAGTATTTTCTATTAATATCTAATGGGTTATTGCATCAATTTTAATTTTTAATATAGTAAATGTTGATAAAAATAACCCATTCAAACAAAAGCTCTTTTGAGGTCCTCTATAATTTTTAAAAGTGGGAAGGGGTCCTGAGAGCAAACAGTTTAAGAAACACTGCTCTATGCTTTACCACCAGGAGGCTACCCTACTGAAATTTATTTATCCATTCGATTTTTATCCCATTACAATTTTGCGACTCTCATTGGTTGCAATCTCACAATAAAAACAGAATCAAAACAACATACAATCCAACTCACAAAAACAGAACCAAAGTTGGCCGAAAAACAACAAGAACAAGAGGGGCACATCATGTTACTCAGAAGCTCTTCAAAACAGCTGTAATTTAATGTCTTCTAAAAGCTACCAGGAAACGGTTCCCATTTTGTGTGTTTTGTCCTTTTAACTGTCAAGTAAGGTTATGAAATCCCTCTCTTGCACACCCACTGGGCCTTGCGAGGGGATGCTACCTGGAAGACAGGAACTGGCAGCAGGAACTATCAAACCACTATTGCAAAGCAGAAGGTGAGGCCAGGATGCAGAGGTTTGAAGCCTCCAGCCTTATAGCCCACAAATTCAGATGTTTTTCTGTAGCTTGTTACCCTGCTCTGAATCTGTTTATACTTCCAGATCTTCAAGGTGGAATAGAATAAAGTGAAACTATTATTTCTATGATCCCTGGCAAACATGTCTCAGTGGGATTCCCTGATGGTCTCTCATCCAAGTCCTAACAAGGTCTGATTCTACTTAACTTCCTAGTCCGGACAAGGTTGGCCATGTGTTGTTACCAGGAAGGCATATTTATTTTTATTCAGTTTGTAATCAACTACTATTCCAAAAGGCTTTTCGTAAGTACCGTTACCAAGTCAGGCACATTAAATCTCATTGTTATTTTCAGACCCTTTCTCTAACCTATCACGATCTTTTAAAAATGTAATTTCTGGGTTCTAAGGTGTTATATCATAGCACAAGCATTCCTCATTTTTTGTGAAATTTGAGGTGCTACAATTTTCAATTCTATCCTGTGATTATCTGAGAAGTCTCCAGTTAATAATGGTTTTCATGCAGATACTGATGAATCTTGCTGGAGCAAGATTACAAGTATGGCAGTAAGCAATGCAAATATACAAATAAAATCTTGCAATTAATACTTAAATGTCTACAGAAAGCCTAATCTCTAGTAATTTATAATACTTTATTGGTATGATGCAAATTCCATAAACATCTACAATACCTAGACTGTTCATTTGTTTAAAATATTTGTATGATACTTCCTGTTTTTAAAAAAACTAATCCATTTTTAAACATGTAGCATCAAAAAATGAAACAAAAACCAGTTGGTAACTTACTTTATCTCTGGCAGTAAGAAATCTTGGGTCATCTTGAAAAGCTTCTTTAACTAATTTGCTAAATCTATTAAACAGTGTAAGCAATTGTTCTACATACTTTTCAGAATCCTAAAAAGTGAAAAGCAAAACAAAAAATAAAAAACCAAATCTGTGAGGACAAAATAGCACACAATCATAAACAACTGTTTGAAATCTCTCTTTTTTTTGTTGCTGTTGCTAAAACTGCATTTCTGGTATAGGAGTCATGAGCCCAGAAATAACTACAATAAGTTACAAATGCACTTCTTGTGGCCTACTTTGTATCTTAGGAAATCACAGTTTGTGCAAGTCAGCCTCTTTTTATCAATAGAAAAAACTCATTAGCTGTTACCACAAAAATATATTTCTTGGAGAATAGACCTAATTTATTATATTCCACCTTCAACTTTCTATTTCAGCTACCTGACGTTCTTACTATTATAACAGCTAATTCAACAGCTAATTTCAACAGGCTACCTGAGGGACTGTCTCATCCCCATAACATCGAACCGTCCCACTCGGTCATGCAGAGAGGGCATGCTGTGGACCCCGTCGGTAAGGGAGTTTCACTTGGCGGGGTCCAGAAGGCGGGCCTTCTCTGCGGTGGCGCCTCCCCTTTGGAACATTCTACCCCCCGAGGTGAGGCAGGCCCCATCGCTCCCGGCTTTCTGGAAGAACTTAAAGACATGGTTCTGCTGCCTCGCCTGGGAGGGGAGGGGTAACAGTTCCTCCTGGGGATGGCTGGTGCCATAGAGTCCTTTTAAAAAAACAATTTTATCGCCTCTTGGATTTTATCTTTAAATAATTTGTATTTATATGATGACTGCCGTACGGTATTATATTTTATTCATTTTAATCTTGGCTTTTTGTAAACCGCCCAGAGTCCCCTTCGGGGGAGATGGGGCAGTGAAATTGAATCATAAATAAATAAAATAAATAATTCAGATATACCACCAAACAATTAGTTTTATAAAAACAAACAGTAAAAAAATCATGAGGTTGCTTCTCCTGTTATGGATGGCAACACTGATGTTGTACCAATCGAAGAGAATATTTGTAGCTCAGGGTTGAACTGTGGGTTCCTTGGTGCTCTCTGAGCCTTGTTGTTTTCTTGCAGGCACTGAAGATGTTGCCTAGCCTGGCAATGAAATGTCTGCAGGAAAACAACAAGGCTCAGAGAGCACCAAGGACTCCACACTCTGATGTTGGTTTGAACCACTGGATGAAGCTGCCAACTAACTGGCTTCACACTAGGAACACTGAAACAAAGGAAAGGAGAGCAATGTAAGCCAGAACATTCTATCTTCACCTCAATGACTATGCTCCAATTGTTATCTTGGCTCCTCCTGCAAGCCAGGTTGCTTTCAAGCAAGATATGGTAAAAAAAAATCACAAATAGAGCAAAATCTTTCAAAGCAGGGACTCTTGCTTATTACTCTCAGAACAAGCCAGATACATAAAATAGGGCTGCTTGCCAACATGAGGAGAAAGCTAGAGTGCCTAGTTCAGACAGTCTGGCTTCCAAACTATGGATGAAGTCCTTTGTTATTTTTTTTTAGCAATATTTGCTTTTAGCAATTGCTTGCAGGGAGAGCCAGCGAGAGTATCCAAATCAATATATACTGCTCATTTGCAAGTAAGCCAGAATTTTAAAAAAAGTCTGGTTTCTTGTTTTGTCTGCTCATCCATTGTGTGCTAGCATTAAATGCAAAATGGAAAGCAGAGTCAAGGTTTAATTTATATTTGATGGAGGAAACCTGACTGGTTTAGTCACAGATGCTTCAAAACTTCTAAGGCCCTTTATCTACAGTAAAAGATTTAGGTAATTAATAATACCAATTAGTTAAAGTTTGCAGATGAAATATCACAATATTTTACATTCTAATTTTTAATGAAGTTGTAGTACTTTCCTACTTAATTTAGTGGATTTTAACATTTTCACACATTAATTGCAGCAATTTAAGATTTTATTTTGCAAAATATTCTTGGTATTTCTAGCAAATGTTCTAAGAGAAGATAAGGGATAAAAATAGAAAATGCTCACTTACAGTAGTAATAGTTTCAGCAGCTGCCACCATATCTGCTAATCCAGCATTAACAATATGTTCTTCTAAATCTTTTAACATAGGCTCTATTCCATTAGGAACTTTATCCATCAAAGAAAACATTAAATGTAATTCTGAAGACAAAACATTGAAAAGTCACAGGTCAAATCCATAGTAATGATACATCTGTCCATCTTTCTTTTCTTTACTTTATATACTAGCCTTATACACTGCCAAATCTAAACAATTCAAGGTGGTTTGTAAAGGTGTTCATTGCTGCCAAAAACTCTCTACAGAAAGTCACTAGCAATGAATTTGAAGGACAGTTTATCTTTTAAGAATGTTGATCTCTAACTCCCCAATGAACTTTACAAACGACTGAAAGAAATTCTAGGAAGACTGATTTGAAATCAAATAGTGAGCTTGTTCAACAGTTCTGGTTCCTGCAATTCCTGGCTACCGAACTTAGAGCTAGGTTTGAAAATCATGTTCTCCTTGAACCAATTTCCTTTTCCCCCCCAGCATTAACACTTTCATCATTGCAATATATATAAAGCAATACAAACCAGGATCCTTGGAAACCAGCCATTATGTATACATAGTTGGGGGAGCTGGGCGGCATATAAATTTAACTAATAAATAATAAATAAACAGTAAGAAACTCCAGTTTCCAAAGGACTATTTTTATTGTATTTTGCAATGCAGGAACAAGAGTCTTCTAGCACTTTAATGACTTGTGTATTTGTTACTCTATAAGGTTTTGTAAATTACAGTCCACCTCATCTGATGCATGGAATATGGGCCTAAGAAAAGAATACAAATACACTCAAACATACAGACAAACAGTAAATGGAACGGAAGAAATGATAAAAGGAGTCAAAATGATAAAAGGAGTGGTAAGAATAGTGAGGATTACCTATAGTGATCCTTAACAGTGGTTAGGAGTGATACAGACATTCTTGTATTAAATACTAAGAAACTTTGGTATTTAGCTAATCTCTGAGAAATGGACTGTTTAGCAGACATAACACAGTTTTTCATAAATTAAAGAGACCAAGGCTTCTTATCACACACTATGTCTGTAAATCATCAATTCAATATAACTGAATGCGTATTCCTTTCTCAGGACTATATTCCAGGCACATAGTGAAACAGACTTTGATCCACAAAACCTTATGCAATAATAAAATGTTACGGGGCAACAAGACATTTGCTGAAGATACTCTACTTAATTTCTGTACAGAGAAATTACAGAGAGGAAGGGGGTTAAAGGAGATGAGGGAAAATTACTTTGCAGATTCCAAAATTGCATTCCAAAAATTGAATTCTGGTTTGAAGTATGGTTAACAGGGAGTTGCCCCTGATTGGTAGTACCAATCCCACCTTGATTGATCTTGAGAAGCTAAGCAGAATTGGTTCTGGTTGATACCTGGAGAGGAGGCAATATCCCAGAACACAGTAGCAAACTACTTCTGTACTCTACTAAGAAAACTACATATGTCCTTGAAGTCACCAGAGGTTTAGTTCATATATGCTTTTAAGTTGTTTTTGATGGAATTTTGAAGGTTAATAAAATAACTCCAAGCAGCTAACAACAATCTTGCAAAGTAGAAGCGTGAACCAAAAAAGGATTTGCACATTAAGCTTAATTACGTTCAGAAATAAATTCAGTCTTCACACAGTAGTTAGATGAAGAAAAAATAGAGATAGCTTACATTTATTCAGTAGAACTGGATACAAGTAGATTCATAGTAGAAAACACTTAATTATCACCGGTTCTTCGTAGACAATCGTTATGGAAATGTCTGGGTGCAAGCAAGATGAAAGGACGAGAGCTGCATTCTGCAGCACCTCCTGCTAGCAGGTGTGCCCAAAGAGTAATGGAGATTGTTAATCCCCAAACTCAAGAAGGAGAAAGGAAGTGGAAATCAGGTGACTCATGATCCCACAAACACAAGAGATGCGTTTACTAGAAGGACCCCTTTATGCTTATGAGACAATGCTGAGTTGACCCCTGATAATTCCAACACCCCTTCTCAAGTTAGCATGTCTCAGAGTCCACAAGGTTCAACTTCTTCCGCAGTTCTTGGTAATTGCTTCTCGGCAACGGCTTCGTCAGAATGTCCGCAGTCATGTTCCTTGTGGGACAATAGTCTAGTCTGACTATTCCTTGCTCTTGCAAGTCTTTTACTACATGATACTTAACATCAATGTGTTTAGTTCTCCCATTAATCTTTTCTGATTGTGAGAGCCTAATACAACTTTGGTTGTCTTCGTAGACCTGAATAGGGGTAGATTCCTCTATCCCCATGTCTTCAAGCAGTAGCTTGAGCCATGAAACCTCTTTGCATGCTTCTGCTGCTGACACATACTCCGCCACTGTGGAGGAATGTGTGACTGTAGCTTGCTTATGGCTTCCCCAGCTTACTGCCCCACCCCCATAGAAAAATACATGCCCACTAGTGGATTTTCGGTCAGTAATGTCTTCTGCCCAATCCGCATCTGTAAACCCTAATAGTTTTGGATTGTCAGTGGCTAGTAGCTTTAGTTTTAGGTGTATGGTCCCCTTTAGGTACCTTCCCACCCGCTTAACACCAGTCCAGTCTCTCTGTGTGGGTGTGCTAGTTTTTATGCATAGAATGTTTACTGCAGCTGCTATGTCTGGCCTAGTGGTAGTGGCTAGATACAATAGCTTACCTATGGCACTTTTATAGCCATTGTTCTCTGGTAAAAGTTCACTAGGTTCCTGTTGCTTGTGGAAACCTGTTTCCATTGGTGTTGGCATAGGATTGGCATTTTGCAGTCCTAAGCTCTCCGACAGTTCTAGGATCTTTTGCTTCTGGCTTAGAAGAAAGCTTCCATCTTCTTCCTTTTCAATCTGTATCCCCAAGTAGTAGCTGGCATTGCCCTGATGCTTGACTTCTACTTCTTTGTTCAGGTTGGACACAATTTCATCAAAGTCTTTGTTATCATGGCAAATCATCAAATCATCCACATAACAAAGAACGTACACCTCTCTGCCTTTTCTGTGTCTTGTGTAGAGACAGGGATCAGCTTTGCCTTGAACAAAGCCTTGCTTAAGAAGTACTTGGTTCAACTTGTTATTCCATGCTCTTGCTGCTTGCTTCAGGCCATAAATCCCCTTCTGAAGTTTGCAAACAAGTTGTTGTGTCTTGGGATTGGCAAAGCCTGGAGGTTGTAGCATGTACAGTTCTTCCTCTATCTCTCCATGTACAAATGCAGTTTTTACATCCAGGTGTTCAACACTCATGTTCCTGGAAGCTGCTAGACTCAGGAGCATTCTGATTGTGGTATGTTTTACAACAGGAGCAAAACATTCATCGTAATCAAGTCCATATTTTTGTGAATAGCCTTTTGCGACTAGCCTAGCTTTGAATCTTTGTACTTCTCCATTTTCATCTTGTTTGGCTTTGAAAACCCATTTGCATCCTATGGTTTTCTTGCTTGTTGGTAGTTTTGTCCAAGTCCATGTTTTGTTCTTGTGTAGAGCTTCTAGTTCTTCTTGTGCTGAATTCTTCCACTTGCTTGCTTCATCTGATGGCATTTGCTGCACTTCGTTCCACGATGCAGGTTCTTTTAGTAACGACGACCTTGCGAGGTAGGCGAGTCTCTCGGCTGGAACTCCTTTGTTGGGTCGTGATGAGCGTCTTGGAGAGCAGGTTCAGGAGTGGCACTTGGTGGTTCAACCCCTTCTGCATCCTCAGCCTTATCATCTGACTCTGGTGGAGTTTCTGCCTGGGCTTCTATCTCCCTCTGGGTTGGTGTGGTGGTTGTGTCTTCGGATGTTGGGCTAAACATCTCAAGCTGGTAACTGCTGCTGGTTTCTGCACAGTCATCGTCAGCATGACTATGGTAGTCTTTCTCGCGTTCATCGAAGTACACCACTCTGCATGTGCTTACTTTTCCTGTCTTCGGGTTCAGGATTCTGTATCCCTTGCTTCCTGGAGCATACCCGATCATGATGCCTTCTTCAGCTCTGGGGTCTAGTTTGGATCTCTTTTCCTTAGGTATGTGTGCATAAGCCTTGGATTCAAATACTCTCAGATGCTTTACACTTGGTGTGTGTTCATGCCATTGCTCAAAAGGTATTACCTTGTTGGCTTTGGTTGGCAGTCTATTCTTTAAGTATGTAGCTGTTAAAACAGCATCTGCCCAGTATTTGTCAAGCAGATCTGCTTCTAAAAGCATATATCTTACCATGTCCATTGATGAGCGATTTTTCCTTTCTGCAACTCCATTTTGTTCAGGTGTGTATGGAGTGGTTAGTCTGTGTTCTATGCCTAGCTGTGTTAGGTATGTTTGCATGGTTTGTGAAATAAACTCACCTCTGCGGTCGCTTTGGAGGGCTTGAGGGGTTCTGTTGAACTTGTTGGTCACCATGGCTACATACGTACGCTTTCAGCATGTCCGCTGTTTGGGATTTCTCCTTCATTAGGTAGGTCACACAGTATCTGGAAAAATCGTCTATAAAGCATAAAACATATTTATTTCCGCCCACTGATGCTTGAAGGGTCCACGCAAATCAGTGTGGATAAATTCGAGTGGCTCAGTTGCCCGCCTTTCCCTTTGTTTGAGTAAGACTGGTCTTGTTGCTTTTCCTTTGATGCATATCACACATTTTGATTGGCATTTATCATGGTTGCTTATTTCAAAATCTATCATGCCTTCAGTTTTCATTCTTAAAATTGCATTAACTGGTGACTTTACATTGTCCATTAGCATTAAAAATCACATCAAAACATTTGTTATTCAATGTTGAGACACTCAGTAAATTGGCTTCTAAGCCTGGTACATAGAAAACATCTGTTTCCATAAGATCTTTGTGTTCACTTCCATTGATGCATCGCAATGGCACACTTCCTTTTCCTTGAATCAAAGTTGAATTGCCATCCGCTAATGTTATGCTTCCTTCTGTGTTTTCACTTAGCTCACAAAAGTCACGTTCATTCCAACATAGATACCTGCTGGCCCCCGAATCGATTACCCATCGTCTAGGACATTTATTGGTATCAGCTTTATAAACAGTGTGTAAAGCCTTCTCACCCTAAAAAAAATTTTCCTTGGATTTGTCCTTGAAAAAATCCTTCTTGTCCCTATTTCTGCAGAACCTTGCAATATGTCCTGGCTTTTTACATGAATTACAGATAATGGCCCTTTTTTCTGTCCCTTTGGTTTTCTGATGTGTCACTGATTGCTCTGGCTCATGTTTACCCTTCATTGCTAGGTAACCAATGTCTCTGCCAGGTTCTCTATTGTTTTGCAGATTCTTTTGCCTTCGACATTCTTATCTGATTGCTCCTAGAAGCTGAGAAAGATTTTTGCCTTCTAAATTCAGGCCAGCAACAAATGAGAAAAATCTGTTTGGTAACATGCTCAGCACAAAAGACATCTTAAGTTTTTCGTTCATGAGATTCTGGACTGTGCTTAGCTGATCAAAGATTGCCTGTATCCTGATCAGGTGGTCACTTACATTTCCACTGTCTTCCAAATTGCATGTATGCAGTTCTCGTAACAAAGAGATCACTTTCTGATCATCAGCTTCTGAGTATAGGGTGCATAACTTCTCTGTCATTTCCTTCACAGTAGAAATATTTTTAATATCTGCTAATCTGTGATCTGGAAGAGATCTAGCAATAATAATTTTAGCTCTCTTATCCTTTTTCTTCCACTGTCTTTTGGCTTCCTCCCCATCCTCTGGTTTAGGTTCAGGTAAATCCAGAACATCCAAACAATCTTCAAAATCTAGCTGCATCCTCAGTCTGAATAGCCATGCTGAGTAATTATCCTCAGTCAATTTTGGTATGGGGGGAGCTCCCTTCTCTTTCTCCGTTGTTCAGAGAGAGGGGAAAAAAATTCTGAACTTTGCTTTTTAAATGTGCAAAGCAGCTTCCCTTTTGGCTGTGAGGTAAAAAAAGAAACTTTTCAAAAATCAGTTCTTGGTCAGTATACTGAACTCTGCTGGGCTGCACTGGTTTTGTACTGGGCCCATAACCCTTGATGGAGTTTTGAAGGTTAATAAAAGAACTCCAAGCAGCTAACAACAATCTTGCAAAGTAGAAGCGTGAACCAAAAAAGGATTTGCACATTAAGCTTACTTATGTTCAGAAATAAATTCAGTCTTCACACAGTAGTTAGATCAAGAAAAAAATAGAGATAGCTTACATTTATTCAGTAGAACTGGATACAAGTAGATTCATAGTAGAAAACACGTAATCATCACCGGTTCTTCATAGACAATCGTTATGGAAATGTCTGGGTGCAAGCGAGATGAAAGGACGAGAGCTGCATTCTGCAGCACCTCCTGCTTGCAGGTGTGCCCAAAGAGTAATGGAGATTGTTAATCCCCAAACTCAAGAAGGAGAAAGGAAGTGGAAATCAGGTGACCCATGTGACATCCCACAAGCACAACAGAGATGTGTTTACTAGAAGGACCCCCCTTATGCTTATGAGACAATGCTGAGTTGACCCCTGATAATTCCAACAGTTTTAACTGTGAATCAGCATTGTTTCTCAGGGATAGATCAGCTTAATTCCAGTTAATTCCATTTTTGCAGTGTTCATAGTTAAGTCTATTTCATCCAGTTGTTTTAAAATTCCACAACGTATTTTGTTCTCCCAAAGAAAACAACTTATATTTATGAGATAGTCCATAAAATTATTATTAATAACAGCAATAATTAGTATGGGAGCTGGTGACAGGAACCAGAAACATAGCTACTGGCCCATCCTGAAAAGTCCTTCACAGGGAGATGTCAAAGAGCTGGCTTTCTCAACAAATTCCTTGTTGATTGTTATACTTACCTAACATAAATACATAATAAGACAAATAATTGTTGAATCATTTGGGTTAGGAAGCAGAAACAGCATGCATAATTTGGGACTGTGCAAAGAATTTTAAAAAGTGTGCCGCACCCTCCCCCAGCTGCTTCAAAGGCTATCCTGGCAGTTTGTGCATTCATATGCATGCGCAGATACTTTGTTGGTGGAGCCAATGCATGCAGACAACCAGAAACAGCCTTCAAAGCAGCTACATGAGCCTTCCAAAGTATGCAGCTGCTTTAATGCTTCAAGGAGTGCTCCGCAAAGCATTAGTGCAACTGCTTTGCACAGCCCTGTTTATTATATCCAGTTACCCTCACAGGAATGTTTAATAGCTTACTTTTCAAGCCAAGCTTCAGAAAGAGAGCAAACTGTGTGGGAAAAGCTGCTTTATGCACCAACTTCACTTCACAGCCCTTTATAGGACTATGCAATGAAGCTCATCTGGTTCACCAATCTGTCTCTTTATTGCTGCCACTTTCCATAAAACCTCATTCCCCTTGAGAGCTGAAAGCAATATATTTGTACAAGGTATGATATCTTACTATATTCAGCCCTGGACCAGTGCCAAAAAACTGCTCTCAGAATAAGGAGCCAGACATATTTTTAAGGTCAGATGCCAAGCCTAGCTTACACTCAGAAGCTAGAAGTGCATTTTGAAGTAATAGCAATGGTTTCAAAACAGGAACAGCTTTCAATTTTCTTATTACATAGTATACATTATATAATCATAGTGCATACTTAAGGACTGTGTCATAAACAGTTGGTTTCTCTAATTCGCTTCTCCCAAATTCCATAGTTGGATCCCTTTCTTTTAAAAAAAGAAAACAATATGGAGAAAATAGTTTCAAGACAAGCCCTGGACAAAAAAATGCATAGCTTAATAGGATTCCTAGGGCTTATTTAAACAGCAAATTCTTTATAATCCTGAAAGGCTGACTAAAATTATAGAGTTGGAAGAGGCCATTTAGGCCACCAGATCTATCCTTGTGCTTAAGAGGGGAAACCATATATTAAATAAAAAAGGAAAGTACATAGCAGGGTAGTATAAAAGGTATAGAAGAGAATCGTGTTCCCAGAAGTTACTAGATTTAACTCTTGTTAAAGAACAAAACTACTCAAGCAGCTGCATTAACACTGATATGTGTGATACAATAGAAGATTTGGACTAGGAGCAAGTCAGTTAAATCCCTATTTAACCAGTAAGACCAATGAGTGACCAGAGCCAATCAATATGCCTATCTATTTTACTTACCAATTTTAAAGATCCACTGCTCTAACTCCTTAGAGGAAGGGCAGGTTATGAATAATGACAAAAATTAAAATAGCACTGCATTATAAATTAGCATATGGAACCAAGATGATGTAGGGCAGAGAATAACTTAACTGGTCACGCATAAAGTAATATTTTTTTATGTCTCTGATAACAAAGGAATAGTCATCCATTCCTTTTTACTCCAACGAGGGGAGCGGGGGGAATACACATTAGGCTTCACTTACTTTCTGTTTCATTGCGTTTGATCATGCCTTGGCATTCAGCTAAAATTGTCTCCTTAAAAGATGTCACCAAAGCATTCACACAGCACTCCATAAGCTTAAAACAAAACAAAAAAGTCAACAGTCAAATATATTCAGAATACTGCTGTTTCAATACATTTGCATGGAATGGGAAATGTGCATGCTGCACTACAAAACAAAAATGAGTCTAACCTCCTCTCCCACCTCCCCAAGATGTATGCAATATCTGAAGAGGAGAATGGTGAGGACCACGGAGAAGTATTAAAATACTATTAATAACGTATCTGCACGAGTAAATAAAATAAATTGCGATTCTTAAGCTTCCAAGATCTGAAGGAGACTATGAAAGTCTCAGCTGGCAGGACAGCACACACTTATGCATGCTTCTAACATCACAGCTATTTCAAACTAGCTATAGAATTTAAAATAATCACAAATATACATGACCATGGTGTGTGTGTGTGTGTG
Source organism: Charina bottae (assembly GCA_023362775.1). Lineage (NCBI taxonomy): Eukaryota > Metazoa > Chordata > Lepidosauria > Squamata > Charinaidae > Charina > Charina bottae. The sequence goes on from JALMGJ010000004.1 coordinate 112,681,791, forward strand.
TGTGTGTGTGTGTGTGTGTGTGATGATGCAGTTTTTGAAAAGGTGGTAACAATGCAGTTTAGAAGGCAAATATTAATTCCAAAACATTTATGAACTTTGATTTTAAATAAAATTCATTCATAAAACATGAATTGAACTATCTAAGAAGTTTTTTCCCCCCTAATCCTAGTCCTATCCTAGAAAAGACTTATTCCAAGCTGACTTGACTCAGAAATTAAGCATCACACTGAGACTGAGTTTCAGTAACAAACAAGGAAGGGCCACACCAAAGTCTTGAGGTGCCAAACGCAGGCTGAGAGTTGCCCTCCATTTGTCTACTATGTCATACAAACTATAGATTCTGATATATTCCTCTGCAAACAAGCCAAAGTCTGAAACTGTAATTTGTTCCTAGAAGAACCAGCCAGAGTCCCTGGTTATATACACAAAAATCTGTATGCATAATTCATACAACAGTATCTATTGCATAAACAGTCCACTTTTCTATCTGCAGCCTGTAATGTACAATTATTTTCAAATCAGATGACAGTAACCTTCAACACTTCACAGTTAGGATTACAACTCTGGTATCTGGGCTGGCAGATTAAGCAAGCTCAATAATATACTCCTGATTTTCCAAAATTGATAATTTCCTAATATATTTCATATTCCATCCCGTATGGCCTGGGGTGCACCATGCTGGAAAAGGATACTATATTCCAAAATGTACTGTTATATACCAAAGTATAAAAGTCTTTAGTATACTGCGGAGTTCTTGGTGGTCTCTGAGCTTCATTAGCCAACTAGGTAACATCATCACTGCGAGCTGATTACTATTATTATACTATAATAGGTAATATACTAATAGTACTGTATATTAATATTTATTATGATGGTCACACTTTTTAATATTTCCAAATCAATTCATAGCATTGTTTTCTTAAAAGAACAAGGTTTATCTTTCAACAAAGAACTACAGATACGAATTAAATCATGGTTAGGAGACAACAGCTGTATGTTTACATTTTCAGGAACAAATGTGTCTGCTTGGAAACAGCAATAATTATCTTGCCTCAAACTTCTGCAACAGGGAACAATCTTTGACCTTACAGAATTTCTGCTTTTAATAGCTTACAACGCACTTCTATGTTAATGCAATCAGATGTTCCATAACTAGACTTAAAAAAAACAGGTTGAATATCTTCAGACTTGTATGAATAATGATTTAATTTACTAAACCTTTTAGCATATTAATTCTTGGTATTATTAAAAGAGTACTTACTGCTTCTACAGAGTTACATTCACGCCTCGTTTCTAAATACCGTAGTGCTCTTTTCTCTTCTTCCTTTAATTTAGCATCTGCCTGTGCAGAAGCAGAACACCATCACTTAAAATATTAATATTTAACTAACAGACTTCTTCAAAAGAACACCTTCTCACTTACATATTTCATATAATTCTGTACACCATTTTGCTGCAAATACGAAGGGGCTTGAGTTCTATAAAATCTCTCTGTTGAATCTAGGTATGCTTTTTCAAAATTATCCCGATAAATCTGGAGTTTATCATCAGGATTGGAACACAGGTTAACTGTAACAAGAAATATCAAATTAAAGTATTTGCTTCTTATCGCTGTAAGAAATATACTTAATCCTCTTAAGACAATGACAACAGGAGTTGTATAAACTACAATAATTTGAATCTAAAATTATTACTTGTCAAAATATCTCTCAAGCAATTTTGGGAATAATAAAACATATTTTGGAGAGGTCGTTCTCAATTTTTTAAAGTCAGAAGGTAAGCTGAATGTTTTTGGATTGACTACATTACATTCATAGCTACCATCTTAATTTCATTCATATTCCGAGACCACAGAAGTTGGTTTTTTTTATTTTTTTACATCCATTTTGGGGCTTTTCCCTATGCAAAAAGCAATGGTGATAATTTTTTTACATTTTCCACTGAAGTGTTTGATACAATCCCTTATTTACCAGATGCGAAAAGACAAACTTGAAGCATGAGAAAAACCCTGCAGTCATACATAACAAGACATACCATAAGATTCTCTAACACCAATGACAAGTTGAGAGTCAAATGCTTCTCCTAAACGTTCAGCATGGACCAACTTCATTGCACTGTCTTGAAGGCGAGTTTTTATGTTTGAAAATATGGACTCATTCCAAGTATCTAGCATGAGCTAAAAATACAATAATAGTTAAAAACTAAACATGATGGACCAATTTCTAAAACACAAAACATAATTTTATTGTATGTTTAGATTTAAGGGGTCTGGCAATTGCCAGATTTAAAATAAACTTGATTTTCTCTCAACCAGTAACACATATCAAGATCAGCACATTACAATAATGATTATCTTGATGATTAAAACAGTGTGGTGGTAAAGTAGATGTATTTAAGGAAATCAGCATAAAACTTACATAAAGACCTTTCTGCCAAAGGTTTTTCCTCATCCTTTATGTTTCATTAGAATATATTTTTATGAGTCACCAACTTGAATTATGAAATGCACATGCAAATAATCACACAAAATAAACATTCAATGCTACCTGTATGCTGAACTAATAACTATGTTTGACAATGGAAAGTAGAATGGTAATCACCTGTGACCACACTTTAAAATAAGATGAGAGTATCACTAGAGGGAGAAAAAGAAATCATAGCCATCTTGATTCTTCAGAAAACAAACACTATAGCTGAATAATACTATTACTGGAATCAATCAAAATGGCAGAAAACAATGTGCATTCAAGTTCAGTATAACTCTTCCTTAGTAGATGTTAGAAAAAGCAGGGAAGAGAAAGAGAGAAAATGATCTTCAAAAAAAAAGGCCATGGGTATGAGGTTTACAGTTCAATGACAATCCAATATTGAGCCTGCATTTATAAGCAGAAGGCACAATTGGTATTTAGTTACCCTTGGGATGAAGACTGGTTGGAATTACTCAGCTCTGAAAAGAGAAAGGCTGTGAGTCTGCAATTTGCCTTTGCCATGGACAAAACTCAAAGGCAGTAAAAAAAATCACAATCTTTATGTCAGCCAACAGCAGCAACCTCAGGGCTGTTACATCTGGCTTAGCTTTCTGGAATTCCTTGCCTTTCTCCATCTATTTTTACTTTTTTTTTTTACTTTTTTCTGCACGAGGAAGAATTCTGGATGAATCAAAGTCTGCATATTCTTTAGTCCAATCTGATTGGTTCCCCAAAAGGTATTGACCTATTGACTAGGGGTACAGCATTTCATTCATCTGCGTTCACCATGACACAGTGCTACAATGAAGCACAGCACTTACCTTCCGTACAATACTGTCTTCTACATTGGATTTTTTATTGCTGCCTTGTTTACCCATGAGAGTAATCTCTAACTGACAAAATGGCTTGGGTAAGATATCACATTGTGTGAAGAATTTACGCCATTCTACAATATAGGCTTTCAGTAATGCAGTATCATCTTGGTGGCTCAGCACTCTCTGAAAGCAAGATGAGGGCAAATAGGAATACATTTATAAAGCATTTCCACTTCATGAACAAACAGATATTATGCTCCTACTCATTTCATTTTGGATACCCAGGTTTAACGTGTGTGTGTGTGTGTGTGTGTAAACATAACAACACGTATTTTTAGAAAATGTGCCTAAAATTAAGGACATAACTGCTAAAGAAAAACATTAAGAAGAGGAAAGAGATGTACAAGATGCCTGCTTCCTAATGCTGACCACAGAATCATGATTAGAATTCTGATACTCAGTCTATAAATCTCACAAAAATTATGCCTAAATCTTAGAAATTATCAAGCCACTGAAGCAAGAATCTGAAATTATTCAAAACAGTGAATCATGTACTGTATGGCACAACACTAGGCATGCTTACTTGGAAGTATGTTCTGAGATTTTTTTGATGCTTACTTGTACTTGCCCCCAGGTGCATCTGCATAGGAAATTATAATTTTAACCACTCAAAATGTATGTATTTTATAATACGACGTTTTGTTAGACTGTTTTCTAAACAGGTAAAACAAAAATGAACTGAGAATCATGAGAAATTAAGCAACAGACCTGAATATAGGTATCAAAATGTGTAGTGAGCTGCTGAATATAAATGCAGCAGAAACAATATAAAAATGTCCTTCTGTGACATTTGAGTTTTAAAATGAAATTTTATTGACATACAGACGCTATAAAGAGTTGTACACTTAAGCAGAAAAATACAGGCACACAATTTCCTATGCAAAACACATGTATAGCCCAATCTGAATATTTAGCTCAGAGGTTAGTCTTAATTGTGTTTTGGAGGGTTAGACTCAAACAAACATGTATAGGATGGTAGCAATATAATATGCTTGATATAGCTATATATGAAATATATAGGGAAACTGATTTAAATATACACGTATAGACCAAACTATCCATATTTAACTCCTGTTATTTTCATGGAGCCCAAATTAATCAACATAAACATTTATACTGATTTTACAGTGACTAACTTGGTTTGAATCCAAGCTACAATTTAGATGTTACTATACTGAGTATTTTTCATGTATAATACAAAGTGTCCTATCAAGGTGTATTTGAGTGAGGTGATTCATCACTTTTGTTTCAGTTCTTAAACCAAAGGTGCATGTAGTTTCTGAAATCTAACAAAAATTGTTTAAATTTTAAAATAATATTGTTAAAAAATACTTGGTAACTGTTTTAAACTTACCGCTTGTGCTTGCTTAATAAAATCAAGGATATCTTCTTTCAAAGCCTGGTGTATTTTTGCTGGGCCTTTATCATCCCACAAACAAACTCCATGGACGTCTCTAGAAAACATGTACATTCAAATCCAGTTAAAATAACTTCTGAATTTATTTTATTTATGGGTTGTATAATAAATTGCTTACTTGTGTGCTTCAAAAATGTACAGAATCCAAAAAACTAACTAAATGAAATGCCAACAATACTATGCTGATCATAACTAGAGGTGGGGGAAAGAGGAAAACAATATTATCTTCTCCAAATTTTATACACATATTAGCACAAATATGTCAATTCACTATTAATGTTGAAATGGTCAATTAATTAAAGTAATCAGATTCTAATATTTTTCATTTGCAGATAAAAATATGAGCAGCCTAAACCAAAGTTCTTATGATGATGGTACAAGCTGAAGATACAAAGTTAATATCGTATACCTTAATATAGGTATAATATTTTTTTTCCTAGATGATCCCTTTTATCATATGTTGCCTCATCTTAAGTGCTTTGATTGTAAATATAAAACAGACCAGATCCTCAAGAGCTCCCAACAGTCAGCACAGAGTATTTAAAACAAATTCCTGTGAGAAATCTATTGCAGTGTCTTTCTTTGAAGAACAAAAAAATATTTTTCCTTTTCAAGAAATAGAAATTTCAGAAATTACTTACGAAAATAGATCAAACCATTGTTGTTTAGTAACAGATTCCTGACGTAAAAGCTTCAGAACAATTGGGCGCATGAAATCCCATTTGTCTTCAAACTGAAGTGATCCTTTATTCTTTCAAGAGAGAGAGAGAGAGAGAGACTTTAGTTGAATGCAAGTGAGTATTATACCTCAGCCATAGACATTTATTCAGAAGCTTTCTCAGTGAGACTTATTTCCAAACAAGCATGTATACGATTGAAGCTTGAACAAAACGGATGTTGAACAGCCTGGCTTTAAATAATTTATAGCAGATTATCATGTGAAATCCCATGATTACACAATGCTATTTGCATTCGTTACAGAAACATGTATGAAACACACGTGAATAACAATACACAGCTTCAGATTTCAAATATGATAAATGTGCCACTGTTTAAAGATATATGAGAAAATTAGTTCCCATTTCTTCTGAGTGAATAGCTCATGATTCACCACTTAAATAATGATCCAAAATTGGATTATACAGAGGACATACTATTAAATCACAATGAAAAATTGATAAAATAACATTGCACCATCTAACAGACTTAAAATGCCATTGTAATCTTCATGACTAGGTAACAGTTTATACTACAAAGTATAGCACTAGGTCTACCATTTGTGTGTATCCAACATACATATCAGCAATGCTTTGCAATCAACGATTCTGGATCCATATAAGCACAAAGGGACCCAATGCTGCATTGCTCTCAATCTAGTCTATTCATCTGAAAAACTGTTGTTTGAATATTAAAATATATGGTGGAAAGGAAAATACATTTTTATATAGGTGATAGTTATGACATGTGTGTACTGATACCAGTTCAAATATTCTAATCATCTTGCTTTGAAAGACAATATAAAAGTTGAAGCAGAGAAACAAGAAACCACCTTTATTTTAATACAGCTAATGGCAAAAAGAAAGCCAACATTCATCCAGAAAGCCTGATATAGTAAAAAAACTAAGGTAGACTGAAAGATTTGGTAAACATAGACTTCAGATGCATGTCAAGATTATCCACTTACGAGAAAACAAAACAAACTAATCTATTTGCATTAACCCATACACTCAAAGACTATGACAGAAAAGACTAATAATTGCTGCAAGATTTTGCCATTCTATTGAAATTTTAGATTCAAAAATAGTGGATAATTATATAAAAAATTAAACAGTGATATGAAATATTATCATCATTTAATTACAGACCCGCCTCTGAAAAATATGGAACTTACTATACATTTCTAACCATTTGCTCCTATCATGTTTTTCTTTACAGCTTTGTGGTTTAATTTTTTTAAAAAAAACTTCAGTTTAAGAAAAGAATCAAGAGAAATTCATACTTAAAGGAACACCGAAATTAAGATGTTCAGATATAATAATGATAAGAGTTACACTTACTATGTTTATTACCATTCTTCCTCTTGGTCTTTTACCTCTGATTCTCTCCCACAAATACTACTTCAAAAGCAGCATATGATCATATCAAGAATACTGCCTCTCTATAACCTATTAGCACAGAGCTTTCCAAACTGTGTGTTGCGTGTCGCCACACAACCCGGAAGCGCTGATCATCATCAGCGCTTCCGGGTTTTCCCGCGGCGACACACCAACTGCAGCGCGCAAAACCCGAAAGCGGAGCAGCGCTTCCGGGTTTTTGCGCGCTGCCGCAAGGACGGCACTTCCGAGTTTTCCCGCCGTGACACACCAATGCCGGTTGGTGTGTCACCGCGGGAAAAACTTTGGAAAGCCCTGTATTAGCATGATAACTCCTCAATGTGGCAGAGAGGGTCTACCAGGAACATTCAAATTAAGCACTGCACACATGTTGTATGAATTGCCCTTAACTATCTAAGATAAGGCCCTCAAATTAGAGTATCTTCATGAAATAAATTAATTTTACAAAACTAGAAATATAAGTCCACTGCCATTTCTTCAATATTTTTTACTTGGGTTATGATGATAGAATGTTTTATTGCCTAACCCCTTTACCTATGCAGAGATTTACACAAAGCCATTATAAACTATTCAGTAAACTATGGTTAAACAAGCCACGACTTAGTTCTTTGTGTAAAGGCAGGCAAACACTACTGTGCCTATATAACAAATTGCCACTGAATCGTTTCATTGTACACTAACAAAAAAAAAGCAAATAGCTAATCTTCTAACTTAATAGGCAAGATTTTCACTATTTTCTTTCTGAAGTACTTTTACAGACCAGTGTGATGTGATTCAGAATGTCTTTCTTTCCTCCCTTGATTTCAGCATTTTCCTGATACCTGAGTCAGAATAAAAGCTCATTGATCAACTTGACATTTTTTGCAAGAGACACTAGCAAGTAAGGCACATGACTGGTAATTAAATATCAATTGCTGAAATGAACATAATCAGTCACAAAGTTTAAGAAAAAATACTACCATATTTTGAGTACTGCCTGCAAACAGTTGACCACTATTTAGCTAAATTAATGTCACAGAGGATTTTATAAATGTTATGCTGTTTCCCTTATATACCCATGTTATGCTGTCATTATCCCTGAGAACTCAAGAGAAAGTTTACTACATTATAGTGAGGATGCACATACTTCTGGAATAGATTGTTCTAGGAGCCTATAGCATGAATGAACATGAAAAATAATTCCAAAGATCATTCAATATACCTATAATATGCACTGCTAAGCATTGAAAATCTGGTCCTTCAACACAGCGTGATTAGTTCAACATTTCACACTAATTATATGGCTTAATCGAGTTTTACTGAATAATCACAATTGGATGAGTTTGTATAACATGCTTAAATTATAAACCAAACTCTAATAACCAAAATAACTGAGTTCACATAAGACATTAAACAGGTTTCATAATGCCTTAGCACACTGGGCAAACTTGGCAATTGAAAGTTGTTTTACTACTGCAGTTCTACTGCAAGAAGATAAGAAGAGGAATTCATGTCAGCCCAATTTAGAAATGTGTTCCTGCTTGCTTTCTTCTCCACTTCAAATCTTGGAAGTTAGGAAACTTGGAGGGTAGGAGGAGTGGAACAGCTGTTTAATTTGCAAGACCAACTGGACCCATGAAATAAAGCAAACAAAGGGCTATAGATAATACAATGTGGCAGCTACAAAGAAACTGGGGCAAGTGATATTCCAGTAGCATCACCAGTATGAAGCTGCGCAAAAGGAAAAAAAGGTATCACAGCACATTCCTATTGATCTCACTAAAGACAATTTTATTCTCAAATAAGTATTTATAAAAATGCAGCCAATGCATGTTAGCCGTAAGAATATTTAGTATAATGTTTTAGTGTACACTTTGAAACTTCAACCAAACCCAATGATAACTCTATGATGATTCCATCCATACACATACACACACACACACACATACACACACACACATATACATACATACATACATACAAACCTCTGATTCCTTCGCCAGAAAGAAGGGTACAAAAGATTATTGGTGGAGAAAATAATAAGTTAAAGCAGGGTTTCTCAACCAGGGTTCCGTGGAACCCTAGGGTTCTGCGAGAGGTCACTAGGGGTTCCCTGGGAAATAATGATTTATTTTTTTAAATCCCTTTATTATTTTTATAAATAACTCAAGGCAGTGAACATACCTCATACTCCTTCCTCCTCCTATTTACCCACAACAACCCTGTGAGGTGAGTTGGGCTGAGAGACAGTGACTGGTCCAAAGTCACAAGCCGGATTTCATGCCTAAGGTGGGACTAGAACTCTCAGTCTCCTGGTCTCTAGCCCATTGCCTTAACCACTAGACCAGGGCTTTCTAAACTTTTCCTGTGGCGACACACCAACGGCAGCGTGCGAGAAAACCCGGAAGCGCTGCCACTGCGGCGCTTTCAGGTTTTCGCGTGGTGCGGTGGCAGCAGCGGTGTCCTGGTGTGCCGCGCAAAAACCCAGAAGCGCTGATGGCCCACCGCCGTGCACACAGCTGCGCGCGGTGGTGGACTATCAGCGCTTCCGGGTTTTGACGCAACACACCTGGACCCCACAGGCGACACAGTATTGTGTCATGACACAGTTTGGAAAGCTGTGCACTAGACCAAACTGGCTCTTTTAATTCTTAAATTGGCTTTTTAATTATTTTAAAAAATATTTCAAATTTGGGCAGCTTCACATTAAAGAGGTAAGTTTCATTCTTTATTTTTAGCTGAAGAACACTGTTAATGCATATATACAGGCCTACACATGAAACAAATATAATAATTGTGTAACTTCTGGCCTATATTTGAACCTGAATGTGCTGGGGTTCCCCGAGGTCTGAAAAATATTTCAAGGGTTCCTCCAGGGTCAAAAGGTTGAGAAAGGCTGAGTTAAAGCGTAGGGGGAGGAGATGAAGGGAAAAGAAAGGACAGAAGTGGGGACACATCATTTAGCAGGGATTAGAGCTACATCTTCAACAAGACTGAGGAGGAAGGGGTTGTGTAGTGAACTCAACATTCCTTGCAGAAAGAAGACACAATTAGTACCAGCAGCCAACTTTTTGTTAGAGAAACTAATTGGCTTGATCCAACAGACCTGGCTGTTCACTATAGAAACAAAATAAAAGCCTTGCAAAAAGGCAGTATTAAAAAAACTGTAAAAATAAATAAATATCGACTCCGGGATGTGTGTGGGATAGATAAATGTCTTATAACAAAACACTGATCAAAATCTGTCTTTGATCTATTTTTTAGTGGGCAGAGTGGGAAACCACTCCAATATTTGGGCACTATGTAACAGCAGCAAATATTTACCTAACTTTGTTATATACAGCTAACAAAATTTATAAACTCAGATAGTTCAACATGATTATCACTATGATGATGTGTGAACCTTTGTTCATCTATTGGGAAAGATAACTTATGTTGCTTTCATTCTTATGGTCTGTGGCTTGAATCATGTCAACTGGATTTCTATTTTCTTAGTGGAAACGTTTCACTCCTTATCCAAGGAGCTTCTTCAGTCTGAGTAAAGTTAGTAAGGGAATCCTTAAATATGTTTCTAGGCTGGCTGTGTGACCTTGCACCTGGGGCTAGGTCATGGTTATTTTTGAGATGTTTGTTTCTAAGTCCCTTTATCATCTAAAGGAGGATCGTTAAGATTACCCTGCTGCTGTTGAGCTTGTGAAAGCACTCAACACATTCCAGGGAACGGTGCCCACCCACTGGTTTAGGTATGTGGATGACACCTGGGTCAAAATCAAGGCCCAGGAAGTACAGGCCTTCACGGACCATATAAACACTATAGATGCCAACATTAGCTTCACCAGAAAAGACACCAAGGACAACAGACTGGCATTCCTAGACTGCGAAGTCCTCATTGGGACCGGTGGCAAGCTAGAAATAGGGATCTACAGGAAACCCACACACACAGATCAATACCTGATGTTTGACTCCCACCATCCACTGCAGCACAAACTAGGAGTCATCAGGACATTGTCACACAGAGCAGAAACCATCCCCACCTCCATGGATTCCAAAAAGAATGAAAAGCAGCATCTGAGAACAGCTCTGCAGGCCTGTGGATATCCAAATTGGGCCTTCACCAAATCTAAGTCTACCAGACCTAAAACAGCAACAGATAGGGCTGAGACTCAGAGTAAACGGAAGAACCTGGTCATTCCTTACATGGCTGGCGTGTCTGAAAAGATAAAACGGATATTTGGCAAACACCACATACCTGTATATTTCAAACCCACCAACACACTGAGACAGAGGCTTGTACACCCCAAAGATCAAACTCCAAAACACAAGGAAAGCAATGTAGTGTATGCAATCCAGTGCAGTGAGGAGTGCTCTGAACTCTACATTGGAGAAACCAAACAACCTTTGTACAGGAGGATGGCCCAACACAGGAGAAGTAACACCACAGGACCAGAGTCAGCAGTTTATCTTCATCTAAAGGAAAAAGGACATTCATTTGAGGACATTAATGTTCACATTTTAGACAGAGAAGATAGGTGGTTTGAGAGAGGGGTCAAGGAATCCATTCATGCCAACTTGGAAAATCCTTCCTTGAATAGAGGTGGGGGCCTCAGGCATAACCTTTCCCCTATCTTCCTTCCTGCTTTGTCTTCTGTGCCTAGGAAGATTAAGACCATTTCACAAGCTCAACAGCAGCAGGGTAATCTTAACGATCCTCCTTTAGATGATAAAGGGACTTAGAAACAAACATCTCAAAAATAACCATGACCTAGCCCCAGGTGCAAGGTCACACAGCCAGCCTAGAAACATATTTAAGGATTCCCTTACTAACTTTACTCAGACTGAAGAAGCTCCTTGGATAAGGAGTGAAACGTTTCCACTAAGAAAATAGAAATCCAGTTGACATGATTCAAGCCACAGACTGTTCCACCTGGATGACTGAGAACCTTCATAGACATATTTTCATTCTTATGCTTCTGTCTTTATAGGCGGTTTAGGATCCTCCTACCACCTGGATGTATGCCAAGAATGGTATTAATTTTACTTTGCGCACATTTACATTTCAGTAATTTTATTAACATAGCCAGGAGTGAGACACTCAGAAACCTAGAAGAAGCAACTATGGACTGGGTTCTGTTTACCAGATAATCTGGAATATTATCAAGATAAATTCTCAAGACCTATTTGGTTCTCCACCCACCAGATTAAAAGCCAGAACCATGAAATATTTTCACAGATGGCCAAGCTGTATAAGATTGGCATCTCCAAGCACATGCATTCTATTCATAAACACTAGGAATTCTGAGAAACTAGTGCATTTCATGAAGATCCTTCATGCATCAGATTAGCTTTACCAGAATATGAACAGGGCAGTAATATAAGAGCCATATGAATGTATGCGGTTTCTTTACAAATAAAATTGCAAACAAGGCTTAGCACACCTTCATTGAAAAATATTGATAGAATTTTCAGATGGCTAAAGTTCTTCAATGGACAGATTAGTCTCCTATACAGTTAAATATCCGTATGGACTAAAAATAAAAATATTTTTGTATGGATCCTTTTTAACATTTTAGTTTAGTATTATCATATACTTGTTATTACTACTTTTTACCTATTTCTGAGATAATGTTCATGTTCAAAATAAATCTCATAATTCACTTAACAATTAAAAATAACAATTTCCACCCATCCAGCATTTATATAAGTTTCATTTTGAGGTTGGAAATGCTGCTAGTGCATAATTTTAAAACAGAGTGTACTTCCATATAGCCACCATTTCATACAACTTCATATCAGTTATATATAGTTAAAATGTTAACGTTGTAAAGATAGCATCTAAATCTTACTATATTTATTTTGTTTAGGAAAGGTATACCCTACCATAATCTGAAGACTCTTGGTGGCTTACAGAATATACAAGATAACAAAAAATCAACATCATAAAGCACCCAACAAGCACAGAATAGCAAACAAAAACAGAAAATAAAAAATAGAGGGAATAGAGAATAAAAGGTAGAGAGATGCTTGTTACGAGAAGTACTTGTTTTTAGCCTTTTCCTGAAATCTAGCAGGGAGGGGGGGAGTCTGATTTTCATAGGAAGGCCATTCTGGAGCACCAACACTGCCACAGAAAGGCACCACCTTCTAACTTTGGGACCCCTCATCTCCCAGAAGTGTGGGTTACAAGCAGCTTCCTCCTCCAAGATCTAGTGAATCAGGTCAATTCTCTTTGAAGCAGAGATCCTCCAAGTAGCCAGGTACCAAGCCATGAAGGGCTTCATAGTAACACAGCACCTTAAATATGTCTATGAAGGTTCTCAGTCATCCAGGTGGAATTGTCTGTAGCTTGAATCATGTCAACTGGATTTCTATTTTCTCTGTGGAAACGTTTCGCTCCTTATCCAAGGAGCTTCTTCAGTCTGAGTAAAGTTGGTAAGGGAATCCTAAATATGTTTCTAGGTAGCTGTGTGACCTTACACCTGGGGGCATGGTTATATTGAGATGTTATTTTAAGTCCTTTTATTATCTAAAGGAGGATCGTTAAGATCACCATGCTGCTGTTGAGCTTGTGAAATGGTCTTAATCTTCCTAGGCACAGAAGACAGAGCCGGGAGAAAGATGGGAGATTGTGCCTGAGGCCCCCACCTCTATTCAAGGAAGGATTTTCCAAGTTGGCATAAATGGATTCCTTGACCCCTCTCTCAAACCACCTATCTTCTCTGTCTAAAATGTGAACATTAATGTCCTCAAATGAGTGTCCTTTTTCCTTTAAATGAAGATAAACTGCTGACTCTGGTCCTGTGGTGTTACTTCTCCTGTGTTGCTGTGTGTACAGCACCTTAAACTGTACCTGGAAGCCAATTGGCAGCCAGTGTATAATCAGTGTTAGGTGCTCCCAATGCGTGGAGCCAATTACACAAGCTGCTGCATTCTAAACCAGTTGCAATTTGAGTCATCTTTAAGGGGAGCCCCATATAAAGCACACTTTAGTAGTCCAACTGGATGGTAATGAGGGCATAGGTTACCGTAGGATGGTTCTCCTGCACTAGGTAGGGTCGCAGTTGGTTTCCCAGCCAAAGCTGGGCAAAGGCCCCTCTAGCCACAGCTTCCACTTGCTGCTCAGGGAAGAAACTGAGTCCTGAAGGACCCCCCTAATCACCAAGCTCCTTCACAGGTAGAAAGAACACTGGCATTGACAGAGAATCCTGATGTGCAAACAGCAACTTCATCTTACTTGGGTTCAACTTCAGCCTGTTTTGTCCCATCCAGATCCTTATGGCCTCCAGGCACCAGGACATCGACAGCATCTCCCTTACAGCCCAGAGTGGTGATGTAAAGTTGGATATCAACAGCATAATGATATCATACCCTGAACCATCAGATGACCTATCCCAGCAACTTCATATAGAATTAATATGAATTAATGGAGATAGTGAAAACTTAAATGTCAGCTCCATGAGAAAAGAGTATTGTGATTATCTATGACATTCCTGAGCATCTAAAATTGTTTTATGATTTTCATTAAAAACCCTAGGTAATTGCCTTCCTTTAGTGAAATCTTAGGAATATTCTGTATTATTAGTTCAAATATTTCTCAAAGAACTTTCACAAGCACTTGCTCTAGCTCTAAAAATTACATCCATCAATTTATAGCAAGGCTGGGCCCTAAACTAGCCCACCAAATTTTAACCAAGGTATTATGTGAACTACTCAGAGAATTCAAGTGCAGACAAAACTGAGCTAGATGAAGCAATGGTTTGACACAGCATAACATAGTTTTCTGTTAATAGTTATTTTAAAACGTTTAGTTCATATCCATTTTTATTCTGCACATATATAAATGGTTACATGTGCCTACTTTTATAAAATATATCGGTCAATGTTTTATGAGCAAGAAAGGCCTGATTAATGGAAGTAGATTAGTGTCAAATTATTCAACACAATATACAAATACAGTAAATTAAATGAAGATGTATTACAAATTGTATCAGAGATAGGAAACATTTCGACTGTTTCCAATTTTGAAGATCAACATTAAGACACCAGCCATGTTCAAGACTGGAAAAACAACCTGCACTGGAAATCTCCGTAACTTTACCCTCAATGAACACATTTCTAAGTTCTCTGAAACATACTGTATATTCACATACAAATATCCCCTTTTCTTACCTTCTATATTACAGTTCCACTATACTTTTATTCTATGGTTACTTAATGGGAAGTATGAAAATATTTAATATTTGAAACATAAGAGAACATATCAAGTAGATCATTTCATCACCCTTTTCAGGGCAGAAAAATGTGGAAGCAAATGGCTTTGGGTTTTTTTTGTAGTGATAAGACAAAGTTTATTTTTAAGCAGACCACTTCCTGCAGTTAAGGATAACCAAACAGAAGAAAATCTGATCCATGAGATACCAGCAGAAGCCCCTCAGAACACATTATCCAACCCATTATCGTTCACATTTGCATTCACACAACACAAACAGCCACTGCTAACAAAACCATGCTTTTTTCCCCCTTAACACTTTGAGCCAGTCACTCACTCTCAGCCCAACCCACCACACAGGATTGTTGTGGTGCTGAAAATATGAGGCAGGAGTATTAGGTATGTACACTGCCTTGAGTTGAGCCAATATTTTTTTAAAAGTGGGATA